>JARYHS010011408.1:232692021-232799139 GCA_031002005.1 Vandiemenella viatica | reverse complement strand
GCTAATAACGCGGGCGTAGCCGCTTATTTAGCTTCCATTGCTGCAGTGGCATTGTGTTTGTCGCTCACCATCACGGCGATGATTCTATGGTAATGTACCAGAAACGACGGTCACTATTCAGTGGATTTTAACAGACTTATGTGCCCTTAAGCGACGCCTGGTTTAAGACTCTGCTCCCGTCACTTAAATTTTGAGCTAGCTGAATTTATATTTCGATTCAATTTTTTTTCTTAAGCATCTTGCTGTTTGTTAATTCAATTTTGATGCTTTTCATTCACTTTATACGGCGCCCCCTGGGATTTTCCTTTGTACAGTAAAATGTTAGCTTCAATTTGATGGCCTGTGTTGCCATGTTATTTCAATGTTAACTTTGCTGTTTTTATTACTTGTTTGAGATATTTCATTCAGTTTTGTTTGCTTACTCCGGCGAATTGTAAACGTCGGGTATTGCTTGTTTTTGCTGATCTAATAGTGTTTTACGTAACGTTAATTACTACCCGACCTTGTAAGGCCATAAGACTCAATAAATGAGGTTTTATTTTGTGTCTGAAATTCATGGTTCTAGTTAGTAACCTATTAGATCCCCTTTTAACATCATTATTATATGTAATTTTCATTTTCAGGAATTATTTTAGATTTTAATAATTCCCCCCTCCCTTTTTTCTGAGCACCCAAATATGATTATATTACAATATGTGTACCAAATTACTTGTTTCTAGGATTACTGAAAGAACGGTGGAATTTTGATGTCGGGGTGTCGTGCTGAAATAAAGTTTTGAATATCAATAACTTCCAATGTAGGAAATGAAGGCAGTAAAATTCAACACATTAGTTAAACTTAGTAAGCTAACTCTACAACGAAAATCTGAGGTATATTAAGTTATTAAGGTAGAAAGCAATTTCACGTTAGTAGCTCGTAAGGGATAGACATATGGTAATTTACGAGTTTCAAACTTTTCTTATAATAATGTGGGTAAAATGTTATCTGTGTACCAAATTTAAGCTTTCTACGGATACGGAAAGTACCTTAGTAATATGATGATCATCAGTCAGTGAGTCAGTGAGTGAGTGACAAAAGTCACAAAGCTTTCATCCGAATAACATGCAAACTAAGTACAGTAATGAATAAAATTTAGTACGTTTGCTAGGAATCCTTATATCTATGCATAACGGAATTTTGAGACATGTAGCGTGAACAAGACCGAAGACATTGAGGTACAAATATGGCCAAAATCGCTTCGAGAAAAGGGTAGGCCGTGCCACCGTTGACAGCAGTGATAAACGTTCACGAACTATGTGATATATTTTTAAAGAAATTTATCAATCAAACCAACCAGGAACAAATTTTACTTCAAAACAGATTTTCAAGAACAGTGCAAAACATGAATCTGGTACTAGACAATTGTAGAGGAATGTTGCTGTGTAATATATTATTCTGTATTTGTTGTAGAATCGAAATTACAAGTGTAAATGTTTTACAAACTTTTTCTAACGTAGAGGTAAAACTAAACTGTTTTCCATTCTTAACCAAGGGGAAATGTTACGATAAATTTGCTATTTTAAACTTAATTACCTACTTAACTCAAAGTTTCTGACTTAATGCAGAGACGCTGAGCTTTATATTCACGGTATAAACAGCGTGTGGTGCTAAGATAATTTCTGTACTCAAATTAACATTAGAATGTTTTGAGGTCGGCAGCATAAAATTATCTACCTGAAGCAGAGAAAATAAATTACCATGATGGGTACTCACAATATTTGTTTCAAAATATTCATAAGTTTGTTTTAAAAACATTAAGACCTGGAACCTACACATCCAATACAAAACTAAACTGAGTATCACTCTTGCTACATAGTTTAAGTATATAATTACAATGCTGTGAGTGGAAAATGAAAATATCTGAAATGGCTATTATTCACTGGAAGAAAACAGAAAAATGTGAAAATTCTAAACATATTTAAAAATACATAGTATTCCATAAGGTCATAAGGCTGGGTAACTTTGTTCTGCTAAATAAAATCGACGTAACGACGTTGACAGCCGTTTACAACAGGTGTTTTTAAATGGTTTCATACGTTGAACATTCTGAAATTTACTTGAAATCTAGCCAGAATAGTAGTATCTAATTGTTTTTGGTGATTCTAACCAACTCAATACTGTGGAAGCAATGCTATTGCTAATACATCTATAGTTAGTATATCATAATAAAATTTTGGACGAAATTCCATTATTTTTCCATCATAAATTATATTTCGAAGCGTATGCAGGAATTATTTCCTCATAGGTCATGGTCGAAAGTAGAATACTTTGCCGTTTTTTAACATCAGATTTCCCTGGCCTTAATGACACAGATATGAACGAGCTATAAAACCTGAAGGGAGAAAAAAAAAGTTACGCAATACTCCACAAGGTAAGAAACTTGGATTCAACTAACATAGAAAATTATGATAAGTGAATATTAATACAGTTAAAGCCGAAAAGTATTGACAAAATAAAACAAAACATTTACAAAGTAAGACTTAATGAAAATTTATTAAAAAAAGATAAAATATATCAAAAGTGACAATGTTACAATAATTTATGAAAAACAGTTACCAAGAGTATATGCCAGGTGCCAAAGAGAGATAAAGACAAATAAAATTAAGTTTTAGGAAAGGAGTGGAAAATACATAATCTAATTGGGAGAAAAAAGTAGCCACTAGTTTTCAAAACCGTAAAAAGTCTTATAAAGGTAAAGATAACACAGTTAAAAACTCTGCAACCAGAATGAAAGAATGAAACCAATAGTAACAACATCTGGTAATTGAAACTATGATATTTATTTAAGGGAAGAAACTGGGGAGAAATATTAGTTAAAACTCTGAGCGTGAAAGTAAAAGTAATCAAGGGAATATATAAAAGATTAAATTAAATACGCCCTCTTTGAGATAAGGAAAAAGTTCAAATAACACCTGAAACCAATAAAATTACTTCTACAAGTTAGACGATAGTTATTTAGCAAAGTATAAATATCTGTGCTAAGGAGAAACGCATACGGCTTAAAAACAACTCTTGATAATTGCTAAAGTTGTCCATGTTAAACAAAAATCAATAGGGAGAAACGGGGGAATTGGAGCCTATGGGTAAGAAGAGCCTATCCTGAATTTTAATATCGCGTGTTAGAAATCGG
Organism: Vandiemenella viatica; assembly: GCA_031002005.1. NCBI lineage: Eukaryota > Metazoa > Arthropoda > Insecta > Orthoptera > Morabidae > Vandiemenella > Vandiemenella viatica. Next base: position 232,795,969 of record JARYHS010011408.1, on the reverse strand, counting down.
GAGTTTCGTTGGATGCTCCCTAGAGGGAATCGTTCTTTCTTATTACAAACGGTGGTTCAGTTGCCCCAAGCTTGCAAAACAGACGACACAACGAATTTTCAGTTGGCGGACTATATTTTTTGCTGCTTTTATCTCAAGCGGGTGAGTTTGCTATATTGCTTATAAAGTTATATTAATGTATTGCAATGGTCGCCTGATAAATGTAGTTGAACGGGCACTATATAAAACTGGAATAAAAAAGTATATTATATATAGTCTTACTTTTTAAGAAATGCGTTAATATGTGTGGTAATGAGAGCAATAAGAAAGGAAAAATGGCTTTGACTACACCTAATATTCCCTACGCCAAAATTAGGCCACCAACCCCCCAAAAATGCTCGATAATGCAACATTCGGATATTTTAACTGCTGGACTCTTAAGAATATGAAGAAAAGAAAGAGAAGACAGAATGCAAAAATGGTGTGTCGAAGAAAAGAGCCGCAAAAAAAAAAAAAACATCGATGAATGTAAGGGGGGTAGATCACCTAATTGGAGAACTAGAGCTGCAAGACGTTTGTCACAATCTTCATCGATTGGAACAAGAGATGAATGTGATGATTCCTGTATAAAAATCATTAGATTGCTTTACTTCACAAAAGTAGAGTCAAACGACAATCTTATGTCTTGTGAAGTGAGTAAAAATTTAACACACTTGGACTGTGCACATTGTAATGATGAACCGTCCTTGAATTGTAAATTTTATGATAGGAAACAATAAATGTATTTGTAATGTGCAAAAGTAATTATTAATTGTAGATCCACAAGAGTGGAAAGAATTGTATTAATTTTCAGTTTTGTCAATAAAACTATAGTTCTGTCAGTATTATGGACTAATTTAGCTACGGATCCCATTACAGCTAGGGGGTTGTCATTAGTCATTTGGCAGAGTGTTGAGAGCCATTAGAGACAATTTGGTAACTGTTGAGTAAAGATATCACTCGTACTTTCTTCTTCATCTTTTAATCAATAAATTAGTTCTAAAATATCTCACGTCCTGTCTTCTTCTTTCTCTTTCCGATAAGACATGCTAGGACCACATTCCCATTTCAATTCTTCATCCTTTGTTTTTATTTTTTATTCGGTTCTATCCAATATTCATAAACCATTTCCGTATATTTGTTCCTTCTCTCCTCAGAACACTTTGGACCAGATTTTCTACTTCGGAATTCTTCAGTATTTAATACCTTCTTTATAAATAATATTTTTTCCACACCCCCATCTTATCTTATTTCTTTACAAATCTTTCTTGACCTCTTGAATCGAGTTGTTGATTTTTCCGCCAAAGGTAATTGAATGTCTTTTTTGCTAGTCTGTTTTCATCCATTCTATAGATATGTCCAAAAAACAGCAAACTATTTTTATTATCGACTATGTTATATTTTCTATGTTCTCCAGTCCTTTCATTTAAAAAATAAAAAAAAATGCAAACGCATACTCATTCGTCGTGTGTTATCATTCATTTGGCATCTTTATTCATTATAATGTAGGCAGTATATATTATAGCCGTGTGACACCCAATACCGTATGGTATACTTGTTATTTCACCAAGAAACGGCCATTAAAAACTTGACTGTCTTAGAACAACATGCGAAGCTTCAAGAACTCAAATGATTGGAGCAAAATAAACAACCTAATAAAAACGGAGGAAAACATAAAAGAACACAATCATTTACAGTGATGCATACATATAATGCGAACGTGGACAGAAAAGCAGCGATAATGTATGTTCGATCAGGAAAAATGATAGAACTACCGGTGATAATATGTTTGACGGGAATTGATCTATTAATCCAAAATAGACGTAATATACAAAAACGCTGATAAAATGTAAATTAAACGTTTTGAAGCCATTATATTAGTCTCTTCTTTTCTGAACACTTTAGAAGAAATACAAATTTCTATGTCACGTTGACTTCGAGATTTAAAAGGACTATTCGGCCGCCAAGTGGTAGAGCTTGAGTCTGACGGGCAACTGTACTTTGCTGTGGCTGGATTAAAGCCAGTAATCCCACCGACCTAAAGAGAATCCTCGCATGAGTCACGTGGACAAAATGTTTAGTTAATGATGAAAGTCCCTTTAACGACCGGTTAAAATCTATGGTGACACCTAAATTGGAACAATACCCTCTGACCTCAGTTCAGTCAATATAACCACAAAGACATAAAAAATACTCTGGAATCACAAAGCTAATCACACTGAAGTTTACATTATTACAAGATGAAATGCATTGTATGGTGTTTACTGCGCTAAGATATACAACGTTTGTTTGATCGATTTGTTCTAACGTGCTAAACGAGAACCATGGCCAGAGAGGCTAGGAAGAAATGGAAGCGGGAGACGTGAAGATATTTGTACATGTTCATCACGATTATCGGTAAACCATGGAGAACCGAAATCTGGAGGACCTGCGGGTACCAGAAGTTTTGTCCACTCGAATTTGAGGCCAGAGCGTTACCTCTAACCCACCACGCACGGTGAACGACCGGGAATACCATTTATTTAATATAAGCTTTCAACGGCGAAATGGTACATCTTAGCATTAAAAAAATAATTAAGACAGAAGGAGCAGAAGACGATGAAATATATCATATCTTAATAATACATGGAAAATTACTGGATTAATAACAACTAAGAATACGGGATACAATGAAGTTAACGATATGAAATCAAGAATGTTTAACCAGATATCCTTTATGTTTTTTTATGAGAAGGAGGATATTATTAGTCACGCACTTTAATTGTAGGTAATAATACCCCATAGTACTTGTAATTATAGGAAAACTAGTTTTCCTATTCTGCTCATTTTTTCTATGCAAATATATTTTAAGTTTATTTAAATAATATGTATTTCAGATTAGTGATATTTTTATTAAACTGAAATTCAACGAAACTATACATCTTGGTAAGGTACACGTTGTGTGATCTATTGCTCTTCCACAAAAATGAAATAATTGTGAACGTATTTGCATAATCTGGATTGAGTGACTAACATATATATCAGTAACAAATATCGGAATTAACAACGCCGGTTGAATATAGTTAACACAAGACACTTTTTGTGCCAGATATTGATTGCACGATTTTCTGAAGGCTGTTATTCCTTTCTCGCGTAAATTTATCTTCACGTTTTAATTCTTAATTTTTTCACGTGTTTCCATCTCGTATCACTACAATTTCCACTTCAATTGGTGGCTGGAATCCATCTCGTTTCATAAACAGAGTATCCGGTCTGTTAGATAGAACCAACAGATACCATTACGAAGGGTTATCGAATTTCTAGTGCTTTGATAATGTTTTTACTAGATCCTAATTTTCTGTTCTGTTGCTAGGTAAGATAGTATCATGTGGTATCAGATTGTTAGTAAGACAGTAGGCTTTTAAAATGCGAAAAACTATTAAGAAACTGATCATACAATGTAGGCTTTCACGGCCGGTATTAATTTCACTCATAATTTCCGGGCTGAACGGCCGTGGTCGATAAGTAAGACTTTCCCCTGACGTTTCGTCTTCAACTGCGGAAGACATCCTCGGAGGCAGTTGCCGAATAGCCTCCGAGGATGACTTCCGCAGTTGAAGACGAAACGTCAGGGAAAATTTTACTTATCGACCACGGCCTTTCAGCCCGGAAATTATGATTGAAGATATTAAGAAACTGTTAATATGCATAAGAAACACACAGACAAATTTTAAGAAAAGAAATTTTTGTTTTAGGTGCCTACGAAGTCCCAAGGTGGAATTCCTGAACTTGTGATCTGTTTAGCTTTCACTTCGTCAATTTTCTGATTAGACTGAATTCCTTTAGGCGGTTCGCCTTCTTTTGCAAACTAATGATGAGGTGCGCGTGGTTTGGCCCTCTCCTTGCTTCTGCCGACAGCGATCTGCCACACAGGGCACTGGGGGTAATTAGGTCCAGCGCCCAGTTCAGGCCCTATCCGCTTTGTGTTCGCCGAGAACAATGCCGGCTGTTTCCTTTTGTGCGCCGCCTTGTTTCCGGACGGTGGTATGATAATAACGCTCCCGATCGAAAAAAGGGGAACAGCTTGAAAGGGGGAAGGAAACGCGCCGTGCGATTTCGCTGCCGCCCTCCAGCGCCAATACGCATGGCTAATATTCGGCAGCGTTTGTGGATTTTAAAGTCTCACTGCTATCGTGCGGAACAGGCTTTGGCTAAACCGATATTTTCCTGTAACAGTGATGTCTTTCAACCTTACTTCAAAGCCAGGGTCAATAATAAATCGAACTCAATCACGTTGAAACAATTGTGCAAAAGTGTAACATGAGATTGCAAAGTGCAGGAAATCACTGAACTGCGAATTTAATGGCTAACAGAACCACGTTTGCAGTCTTTACTCGATGTGTCTTTTGAGGTGGGTGAGTGAGTAACGTGTTCTAGAACATTAATTTCAAAGTGAAGTGCAACATCATTATTAAAAATGCTCCTCTTTGATGTAATTAAGTATTTGATGCGTTAATAAATTGTTTCCATCATAACTTCCGTTATTTGTAGAATTAGTTTTATCAAAGTTGCATTAGTTTTACAGTAAAACATATTTCCATGAGAGGGTTCTTGTAATAATTTAAGACAAAGTGGCCCATATGAAAATTTATATACGATGAATAGCTGGATGAAAGAGGAATCAGTTGATTTGTAGCAATTGTTTATTTGTCATCTGAATAGGTAGTAGCAAAACACTTATAACGTATTACCAAACAATTAGAAATAATGAAATGTTTCCGTAACAGGAACAATAATATCCGAAAACCTACTAAGTGGTAATACGATCACACATTATCGTCGCCAGCGATGCCCCGCAGCTTGAATCCGAAATATCGATTACCCTTGATTTTGATTGCTCATAATTTTGCCATTTATGCGTTGAATTATGAAAAATTCCTTTGTTAATAAATGATGTTACCGAAGCTGAGAACTTAATCTTTAATATGATGCCTAATTTATTGATTTTGATTATGTTCAATAAACAAATAGCTTTAACAAATAAATTATACGGTGACCATGAAATTTTTGTAACTCTATTGTGGTACTGAATTCGTAGCAAATACCTAATTATTTATCTGGTAGTGCTTAGATTAGTACATTTTATTTACTATACATCGAAATGAAGATTTATAAACAATGTATGCTTTACTATATATGTATTTTTTTGTATTTTAACAGTAATTTAGTGTTAGAACACAGAATAAGATAAGATTTGAGTGTTTCGGACTTGTATTTGTAGGAGTTTATGAACTAAAGTTCCGAAAACATCCAAGTCCGCAGTTTATGCTGTGGTAACTACAAATTCCTTCTTTTTCTGTTTCTTCGTAATTTCACGGCTTTCGCGGCAAACTGTACAATGCCACACCTTATCAGTTAAGACTTCATTTCAGTCCCAGCTACTTATCCCCCTCATTCACGTTATGCACTAAAAACGTTATCACGTAACTATATTCAGTCACGCCTATAATAATTCACTGTGACTTTCTGACATGTGACTTATTTATCACATTGTATAATTCTGTTCGAACAGGGTTGGAATGTAGGAACTATATTCATTCTACAGTATTACCTAAGTGTCAGCAATAGGTGGATTTCTGGCAAATTGTTTCAGTGGGAAATTAAATGATTCCGGATCGAGACCAGCTTTTGACAACCACTTTTAATTGCCTACAATCTGTCCTTTACTTCTTAATAAACTTACTTTTCCTACATACTGTTCGATAGAACTCTTCGATCAATAGAAGCCTACGTAACACTGTTGATCATATTAACCTGGTGGACTTACTGGATTAAATTTTTCTGTCTCCATAGAGAAGGAAGGTGCACCTGTTTCCTGTGAGGCCTTACGCTCTTACTGATATTGTTATAATTAGATCACGCGTATGAATACGTTGTGGAATTCTTTTCTATTATATACGTATATATTACGATTTAATTCCGATCAAAAAAGCAAGATGCATAATTAAAGTGAATAGCGTTATATGTGCATTGCTTCATTAAATCCCTAATTTTACAATAGTCTATATAGTGTTTTAATATGAAATTGAAATGGAAACCGCAACTTAATATTATATCTTACAAGTGGTCCATACGGCATTGTAAATTCAGTTCGGGATGAGACTTCGCAGGTTAGTATACCCTAAGGGTGTCCACACCGTAAAGTAGTAAAGCGCAATAACCAGGAGATTCCGAGAAAAAGCGTTCTTAAGTTTTACGCGCGGCACATATTCGGTTCATTTGTACGCTATGCCAGCATAGCGAAGTGGCCGAGTGTGGAGTGAAACCACTTGCCACGCGGGAGATCAGCGTTCGATGCTACCTGGGATAACTTTCTTTTAAATATAGTTACTGTCCTAAAAATATCATCAATTGAACCGTAAATATTTTATTTCTGTATGAAATGACTGTTACAGCTAATTAAAATGTAAATTTAAGATCATATATTTTTTTTTATAAAAGTTGAATAACTTAAAATGCATATTTAAAGGAGGTAAATTAAAACTTAAATTACCACTACAGTAAAATTTCGGGTAGAGTTTTATTTGTATAAAAAATTTACAATAGTCTTTATTTGTCAATTTTTTATTTTATATACAAACATTGATAATTATCATAAAAACATTTTGACATTTTGCACAATTTATACCGGGCGATTGTTTACATGAATAATCTTTTTGTAAAATATTTTCTGGAAAACGTACTTAATTCACATTCATGAAAATTTCTTTTTCGTCAGAAAACCTGGAAGCGAATCATTTTATTAGAAACTGGACATGAAAGTTGATGATACACAGTTCGCCGTAACATAATATTTGTAGGCCATTAACTTTATTTAAAAGTTGTTATAATTTTTAAAGAATTTTTAAAAAAAGTTACCCGCGGTAGCATTGAACCCGGATCACCCGCTTGGTAAGCGAGTTCGCTGCAAACTCAGTCACTTCATTGCGCTGGCAAGGTATGCAAATCAAGCAGTATATAATCTACGCGTAAAAATTTAGAGCCCCTTTTCTCGGAATCTTCTGGCTAGTGCGCTTTAGTACTTTACTTGGTGGGCACCGTTAAGGTATACTACTAACCTGAGAATCATCCCGAACGAAATTTTCAAGGCCGTAACGTCCTCTTGTTAGAACAGATGTTACGACATGATCTTATTGGCATCTCCTTCTACTCCATTCAAGAATTTGAACAAATTAATTAATTGTATTCAATATGACTTTTGCAAAATTCAGTTGTAAAAATTAATGTTTATTGCTGTTCTCTTTACTTTTCTTTGGAACGTATAATTGTTTTACTATAATTATTACTCATATTGTATGTATGTGTATTAACCAAGACATATTTCACATCCCACGGTCCTTCCTCATCAGGAATCCATGAAACAAGACTGATAAATTAAAAAATAAAATGATAGATGTCTTCGCCTCGCATATGGGTGCAAATATATGTCGATTTGGGGGGGGGGGTAAGGTGAGAGGTAGCTTCACCGCCTGTCTAGATCTAAACCGTCGCATATACAATGTATCCTTCACCTCCTCTTAGCGTTGTAAACCATTATTTTAACATCACAGCTTGTTGAGTTTCCTCTGAGATTTCATTGTTGGTATTAAAAAGTAGGCTTTTAGCTTATTAATATGGTATGAGATGTTTTCTTTTGACGGAAGGTGGACGTGGTATAAAAAACTTTGGTAACCCCTGTCACATATTCGTACTTTTGAAATACTGTTGTAATGACTGCAATCTGGTTGAAACAATAATTAATTTATAAATGAACGCATTTTTTCTCGGCGTCGGGAAACAAACCGAGTAATACTATTATTTGTACACAATATTTTGGCGACAATGTTTCACAAGCGATAATGTTCCACACGATCACTTAGCCTTCTTGCCATACTCTCGTGCCACAACAGAGATGGAAGGATTCTAGCAAGAAATGACATTAAAACCATTTTCCTACCACCCCCAAAACTAAGGAACCTTTTGCTGTTCTCTAAAGGATGACCTAGTCCTTCGTACACCGGGAGTTTATAGCATTCTGTTTGAATGCGGAAAGAGGTACATCGGAAACACAGTACTGCATATTAAACAACGTTTTCTGGAACCTGCCAGATATGTTCGATTGGGGAAATAGAAAAAATCCGTGGTGGCGGAACATAGTTTGAAACAAGGATATGGATTCGATTTCAAATCAACCAAGCTGAGAAGCACATCGTCATTACAGAAGTGTTTGAAATTGGCCTTGTGTCTGATCTGGTTAACCTGGATTGTAGTTTCCAACTAAGTGATGCATGGATACCTGTTACTGCGGCTGCTAGTCAGCAACGCCCAGTATTTTGCGCTCCGCAGGAGTCTCATGAAGTCTGCGATGCTGCTAGGCAACGTAACAACGTCTATCACTGCGATTCCAATTTTTAAACAACGTGCTCTAGGCAAATTTCGAGTCTTACAACTACATCTTAAGATGACGATGGAGTTTATGTCGCTGAAATATTGTCTATAAATAATAGTATTACTCGGTTTGTTACCCGAGAAACATTCATTAATATTTAATTTACTTTTTAATTCTTTGTTTTCAGTTTTAGTTCAAAATGAAGTAAGGTGGAACATAATTACAGCAAAAACTGAAGTACCAATAAATTATGCTGTCTAAAATCGGGATTTACGTTCAGAAAAAAAAATGTCTCGTAACTGATAGCTGCAATAACTTCCGACGTTTCTCTGACAGAATGTCAGTTCTGAAAGAAACAACATCTTGGGGGAACTTGCTGTGTACCCTCCAATTCCACGTGGTCAAGCAACAGCGGGGATCAATCACCTCAGACGGATGTCCTTTCGAATTGGCTCAGTCCCCTCTTTCCCCCACAAGGACCCCACCTTAACAGCCCTCAGCTTTTCACGTCACAGAGAAAAAATATATACGTTCATCCTTCATCAGTCTGACAAATCGCAGCACTTTTGTTACAATTTCAGAAGCTCCTGACGGTACCGAGAGGAGGGGTGAGGGGAGACGGAAGGGTGATGATTTATTGAAAATCACGAATCTATTTTGCTCGTGCAAACAATTCGGGTCGGGCGAACAGCATTTGCAGGAACGGTTGATTGCTCGCTTTAACCGGCAATAACCCAATATCCATCGGCGATCATGCAAGTGGCGACAGGATCTCTGGTCCATTGTTTTGCGGGTTCGCCGGGGAAGCGAGGGGCTGATTCCGGCGGGGTAGTGGACAGTGGCGCCCTAATTATACTGCGGCGGTGCTACCAATTCGGGCCCAACAAATGATTGCCATTTGTTTTCAGCGGGCGAGTACAATGTGTGTGGTTCGGCTCCGAGGCATGTGGCCGCGTGCTGCCCAATTTGGACAGCAAACTCATAATGCTCTGCAGCAGAAGGAGAGCACTTCATCATGGGGTGGTTTGATTCACTACCAACTTAGCAACAGTGAAATATTTTTCGGAACAGGACATGATCCAGGAGCAAAAATACAGGAATAATTCAAATTATGGTAATATTACTTTTAATAATTTATTAGTATCTGTATTAATTCTGATAGAGTAACAAGCATATGCTTTAAGTTTATCTGTAGGAATACAATGAAGTATTATTCTGGCAACTTACAGAAACTTTTGGTCAAACAGTATCCAGTAAAAAATAGAAATCTAATTAGTAAAATATTAATTTTTGGATAAAAGACACAATCCTTATAGCACCATTTATTTCATGCTCTGTCTATTTCATTATCTTAACTTACAAACTTGTAATTCCAAGGTATATTAGTTCTTACTAATGTTATAAGGTATCATTTGGTAATAATGCATAAAAATCTGATTCCTCGTTTTATTACAGAAACTAAAATACTTTCAAAATTTACAGTTATATGTAGTTTGCTAAAATTAAACGAAAACTACAGTGACCATTCTGAAGTTTTTGTTTTGAGTTATTCCAGCAAACTGAAGGAGATATTTTTTCAACAAAGAATAATAGATACCATTCGATTGAGAATTTTATGAATTGAATAATAAGTATTATAAAAAAAGTTTTAAACATTTTTCTAATACCAAATAAATTTTTGAAACTGAAATTTTGATGCCTTATTGATTTGTCTACTCAATTTCACATAAAAAAATATCATGAAACGAATATTGTTACTGATTCGTTTAAAAGTTTAATAAAAAATTGTCTACTGACTTCGCTTTCGGACGGACGGATTCAAGAATCTCTGTTCGGCTACCCTGATTTCAATTTTGCATGTTTTCCCTAAATCACTCCAAGTAAATGCGAGATTGGTTCCTTCGAAAAGTCATGGCTGAATTGAATTCTTACAATTCCTGGCAAGCAGTCCTTTCCCGTCACTGATGACCTTGATGTTGACGAGGCGTAAAGCCATAAATAAAAAATATTAAAATAAAATTAAGTAAAAATAATTATATAACTAAATAGACAAAATCACTAAAACAATTTGTAAGAGACGGGTACGATTCTATGTTTACTACAAAGGAATAGAGGAAAACGGATTGACTAGAAAAAAATAGTTTCTTTGATTCAAAACCGTAATGCTCTGGTTTGTAAACATTAGAGAAGGCCTTTCTTTATTTTTGAGATTAAAACCTGAAGATGTTTTTGATAGACATCTCTTTAGGAAGAAGTCAGTGGCATGTGTGATAAACCAAGGCGAATAATCCAAAATAAAACGCGGTATCTCTTGGTCAGAAGAGGGTAAACAGATCCACTCAAAATGAATGAAGGACTTCTAGGTCAAATGAAACTTGCTGCCAAATGCAAGATGACTAAGCGTGGTTCCACTTACCCTCAGAAAACATATATACACACAAATTTAGTGAATTAGATTTAGTACACAAACTATGTGTGGAAGCTATATGGAACGAGAGTAGTTCGCACTTAATCAGTTTTATTAGTATTAAGTTCATTTTAAGATAAATTTTTAATAATTAAATGACGAAAATCCTTACACGAAAGAGAGAGAGTTAGTACAGAAATTTGTATTACTAGCATACAGATTTTTAATTTCTGAGACTTACTTCCTCAAAGTCAATTGTTTTCGCTTCTTCCTCAAATGGAGAGAATATAGAATTAACCACCCCCCCCCCCCCCAAAAGTTGCTTTTTCAGTGTTGATAAACTGATGGAGGAAACCGTACTTTGTCAAAACGGAGAACTCCAAAAAAATAGATTCGTAAGCCAACTAAAAGGCCATTTGACAGCTGACTCAGGTATACCATTGGTTTTAAGATTATCTAAACGGGTCCCTTTAACTGAATCACTGTGAATTCTACTCAGTCTTCAATATGATGAATTGATGATTATATACCCTAGAAATGCCATGAAAGCGAATATTATACTTCAGTTCGACACCTCATCTCTAAAGTCGCTAGTTTTCCATCGTAGGGCATAAGAAGAATTAAACAATGAATATGGTTAGGGTTTCCGAGAAATTCTATGTATCGTTTCTACCTGTCAATTCCCTCATTTATGGTATCGAAGTAATGCTCAAATAGTGTCTAAACGGTTAGCTTTCTTGTACATGAGTTCATTTTCTTAACAAATATTACATTGGCTGTTATAGTAATATATCTTTTGAATTTGTTCAAAGCCCACGTTATTAATCAGTGATTCTGTAAAGTGATGGTTTAGGAATTATGGTAGAACAAATTTCTTTAACTTTCTACATGATCCATTAAAAGATAAATAATGTTGGTGGAATCAGTGCAGCCCCCTCAGAACATTTATTTTTAACAGAACAGTAATCCAGAACGTATTCGAGTTTACTGTGTGAATCTGAGTGTTAGTGATTTATAACAGCGATTTGAATTGAAAATATTACGCGATAACTTGTAACAACAAGGAAATGTGGTACATATCGCAAACCGAGCGTTGCTTGTGAGCGGTAACGCTCTGGCCTCTCATTCGGGAAGACGCGGTTTCGAATCCAGGGCATCTAGATTTGGGTATTCCATGGTTTCTCCAAATCACTCCAGGCGAATACCAGGATGTTTCCATGGCCAAATTGCTTCCCATTCCCTGACCCCAGCCCATCCCACTTCTAATAGCCTCGACATCGACGAGGTGGAAAGCAATAAACAAAAACATAATGCACATAAGTCTAAACCAACAGGATCAAAAAATTACACAGAAATAATAACTGATTTTTTTTTAATATTCTTCATTTATCTTCCCGAATTGTGTTGACCATAAAATTAGAAATTACATTAATCAATACGTATCCAACAGCTTTTCGAAAAATCTATATCTAGCTCATTATTTCAGTTGATTGAATTGAATAGCTGTTGAACAATGAAACATTAAAATAGTACGGAAAACAAATATTTTTCTTCAAGGTATTACATCTTTTATGGGGATGTACACTAAATTTCCTTCCGTTTGATATTGTACGGATTAGCTACGCTGCAGTCAGTATAAGATATTTCCTTAAAATATCAGTAGAAACGATACAAAGGTTGTTAAAATACTAGTCTGTGAGATACAAATGAATATTTCCAAATAATAAGGGTTCCACTTTTGACGTTTTTACTACGGAATTACAAAAATTAGGTTAAAAGTTACATTAATTCTACAACAGCTATGAAATAATTAATCCAAATGTTGTATTAAATATGTATTGAATGTAGATAACACATGATACCAGAAAATATTAAGGTGTTTGGTTAGCTGTAATGTTTAGGCCTGCACTGTGGATGGCGAGAAATCGATTGGTTGTCCTGATAAACTTTTTTCACTTATGGCGAAATAGTTCCTTTATTAAGTCCATGATTAATTTCCTTCCCGTTTCTAATTAGCCATAACATTCAGTTTATACCTAGCTTATAATAAAAAAGCTTCAAATGCTTTTATTTTTGGCACAACAAATTATGTATGATTAGATTTTGAAGCTAAATCACACATGGTAAGAACTTATGAAACCGTTTACCCCCAAACGGTGTACTTGTGTTAAATTATATTCATTTAATTTTTAATACATTTTTAGGAATATCATTTGAATTGAACTGGATAGTTTTAATAATGAAAAATTTAATAATTTCTGAATGAAAAGGTGCTAGAAATATTTCCGTAAACATAGGTAAAACTAAAAAGCGTCATAACCTGAATATTTTATCGACAAATCAACATGACCGAAATACATGAGGTTAATTCATTTTTAAACACAATAAACAATTAAAATTTAAATAACAACTTCCCTGCCCTACATACCAGGTCACTATGTGATGAAAACGAATATTCTGTGACTATATGGAAATATTTTAATGTAAACGCATTAAGAAAATGGTAAGGACACGAAATGGTTATACCCTTTGCTAAAGTTGATATTTGAAACTGCAGCCTTCAGATCAATTTTTGTGTTCAATAAATACACGCGACCAAACTCAGATAATTATTGAACAGAGATATTCTTACAAGGGGGGCCAGTTGGGTTATTCGAGGGGCAAGTATCAGTGCAAACAGTTTACTTAACGTCCGAAGTAATCTTTACCGTAATGTTGTCCATTGCAGTTTTCACAACACCTTACATTATCAGTTGTCCACAGACGCAGCCAAATCTGAAAATCGCCAAGTATAGACGTTGGCGAAAAAAAAATCAGTGTCTGATCTTCACCATTTAAAAAGTCTGGAAGCTTCTAACAAGTCCCAGCTTGAAATTCAGCAAGTCTCTCCGATCATTCGGAACATAAGATCATCTTCATCACCTCCGCCTCATCCACCGTTCTATACCACCAATGAATGGTCGATTTCTTTGGATTCGCTCCAACATGCGGAAAAAATTATTCTACATAGTAACTTATACTCTAAACCAATTCCTTATTGGCTAAAGATGCAGTATTCTCAGGTCTACGAAAATTTGCGGACTTTACTTTTTTTTTTCACTCCAGAACACGATTCTGACTCTGTTTTTTACATCGTGTGTGGTGATTTGGAAATCCCACATATCCTGTTAAAATCAAAGTGGTTATTTGCTACGGAGCCGGTAAGTGTCCCGATGTAGATCTAATATCAAAAAATGATGTTGCACTACTGAAAACGAACTATGTGAATGTGCTGAGTTGCAGGACCCACATCTCCTGGTATGCAGGAATCTACCTGAAAACTGCACTATCGACCACCTTTTTAGGGCAAATGAGAAGGCCATCAGGATTGCAGAATTCTGGTCACACTCCATTTAATTGTGTTCAATAGTCAATAAGCTTAATATTAATTAATTAATTTTATTTGTTTTGTTTCAACTAGTAATGTTATGTCCTGGACACGAGAAATAAATAAATAAATTACGGAGCTACTGTGCCTGTCAGATATTATCTTGAGTCACCAGAATTTGTTTTTTTTTTTTTTTTAAACTGCTTAACGTCTCTTAACAGCGAGGTCTTTAGAGACGGGAAAGGAATGGGAAGGAATTCGGCCATGGCCTTTTGAAAGAAGCATCCCGGCATTTGCCTGGAGTGATTTGGGAAAGCATGGAAAATCCAAATCTGGATTCCCGAACGGGGATTCGAACCGGCGTCCTCCCGAATGCGAGGCGATAACGCTAACCGTTACATCACCACTCTCGGTCAGACTTTCGTGAACGGAAACTGTTTACGTCACTAAAAGCTTTCGGCGGCTACCTTCTGTTCTGAGTTGTGGTCTCCCATTCCTGGATATTGTGACAGGTGAGTGATCCGTCAACTCACCCCATCGTCAGAACAAGCTTGCCCAGGTATGAAATCCCGGAATTCTGCCTTTCCATCGTACGAACCGTTTCTCCCAACTCGGTGTACATATCTCGCATCCAAATAACGAATAAAGCTAATAATCAAATGTTTATATCATTTGTTGTATTTGTTATTTTTTAACAAATTAATCAGTGATTAAGCGTAATGTGAAGCTTATCGTTACAATATTCACATTTCCCAGTGTAACAAAAATTAGGCAATAGTGTCCTCAAACACTAGTGATATTGTTACGAGTATTACGAGAATTCTGTTGCAGCAAAGTGTTCTTCTACGTGATCAATAATTACTGTTAAAGGGGGCACTACAAGTCTGAGTGCTTTGGCTGGTACTGGCAGGTAAGCAAGCTTGGAACACAGCTGAAATATCTGTCTTTGGAGGCGAGGCAGTCGTTGTGTAAATAGCCAGTGTTGACTGAGGAGCGAGTGCCTATATGTGCCCGGCCGCGAGTGAAGTGTCAACAAGGGAATCTTTTCCGGAGGGATCGCAAGGTGTGTAGCGAGGTGAGTAGAACTGAGTGAGAGGTAGCGTGGGATGCGCTAAGTCCGACAGCAAACACGATTTTCCGTCAGGTTTGCGGGAACGCGGAGAGAAAGGGGAGGCTCGAACAAAATAGGATGAGTGAAAATAGTGGAGGCATTAGGGTTTCAGACACAACACAGCAGAAAAGTTGGTTTTAGCGTTGATACTAAATGAGAACTTGACATTGCAGTTATAATTTTTTATATATATAATACTACTTTATGCAACTCTTAATACCTCCAGATTAATTTGCACACTCGTTAAATTATTTGTATTCAATACCATTATTTTTGTAAGTAAGTGAATAAATGAAAAATTGCACTTACTTGTCTCTTATTAGGGGTTTGCGCTGAGGGTTTTTTTTTTTTTTTTTGCTGATATCGCCAACGTTTCGCCACCACCCTGGAGCCTTCTTTAGGGCTATTAACAATCTAGCCACCTGGTTCCTTTTGATAGTGATCAAGTTTATCAAAAGGAACCAGTTGGCTAGACAAAGAGAAGCCCTGAAGAAGGCTCCAGGTTGGTGTCGAAACGTTGGCGATATCAGCAAAAAAAGCGCTGCGCAAACCGCGAAAAAGAGACAAGTAAGTGCAATTTTTCAATAATGAAGCCTGCGAAACTTGTGAAATTTTATATGCGAATAAATGATTTAAGATAAAATTTACTCCAAGGGTTAAAGGTTTTCTTTACTGTTCTAAAACTAAAAGAACCTTCCATGAATGTTGGAACCTTGTAACTTATTTC
This sequence comes from Vandiemenella viatica, assembly GCA_031002005.1. Lineage (NCBI taxonomy): Eukaryota > Metazoa > Arthropoda > Insecta > Orthoptera > Morabidae > Vandiemenella > Vandiemenella viatica. Next base: position 232,779,932 of record JARYHS010011408.1, on the reverse strand, counting down.
ATTTTTAGTATCTTTTGTAAAGCAGTACTGATTAAAAATTCATCAAAATTTGATATAAAATTACATGACAGTATTTTATTCGGTCTTTGAATACATCGATTAGCAGAGTACCAAATTGTGAAGATCTAAAAGCTATATTTAAATGTATGACACTGTTCCCTAGTGAAAACTGGGGTAAACATGCATTAATGTATAAGATGTTTTATTAAAACTATTTAAATTTTATAGTTTAGGAATTTCATTTTAGAAACGACCAAGGAAACTTTTTATGTCAGAATTCTGTAAGAGCACTGAAGAGGGTATTTAGTGAAGCATGAATTCATGTTAAGAGGAAAAATCTTCCATAAAAATTCTTTATAATTTGACTGAAGTTCGACGTTAGTGCACCAATCTTGTATATATTTGGTAGCTACCAGGAAGTTATAAGCCGTTTGCGTGAAACAATGCGTTCAGAATTGTGGCAATACCACCCACGTAAATTTCGGCTCTCAGTGACTTATTACTACTCCCGAGGCTGAATAGAACATTACAATGACGACGTTTTGCGACCTTTGACAAGATAAAAACAGAATCGCTGAAAGAACTGAATGTTTCACCGAAAAGTAAATTCCAGAAATGCTCCATGCTTGTAAAAAGCGCTAACACAGGGGTACTTTATCTGAGGATTACCTTGAAGGTGACAAAATTGATCCTGATTAATAAATAAATATTCATTAAGAAAAACAAAAATTCCCGTTATTTTTTGTTCGGACCTTAAAAATATTATCTTAGTAAAATGTATCTGCCTTTTGTCTTCAAGAAATCAAGACTTCCAATGGGGGAACCATTGCACCTCAACAGACTATACCGTCTTCACCATCCGCTCAATACCGTCTAACACGGACTCATCGGCTACGCCAGTGATTATTGCTGACTGTCTGGAACCTCCAAGTTCGGAACTTTCAGATACTTCGCCAACAACAATCCCGATGGAAGGACAAGCCTTCGACATTGAAGAGCGGCCAGTACTACTAATCCAAGCAGCATACAATCACAACTCGGTGTGCTTGCTCTGCTTGATGCAGCAACACACGATGCTGACCCTGTTCGCCTGGCCCAACGTAGACGGTCGCAAGATTGTCCCATCTTACCTGACCGACTTGAAGGCGGTAGTTAGCAAGCTGCAAGAGCTGGAAATAAGTTTCAACTAACTCCTTTCTCTGGCTTGCAAACAAAAACCCAAGTCAACAACTACTTAAGCTGAGAAACTTTCGCCAAGGTCCGTCTAGTGCCTCAGGTGCCAGAGGTTTAACCACTACACTTCCAAAGACACAAACATGAAGCAACATGTTGCAAATGCGGAAACTCTCATGCCAAATCCTCTCGTGGATGCCCACCTACGAAGTGGCCAAGACCAGCAGACAAAAGAGACATTATCACACCAGGCCTGCAACTACAGCGCAAGAAGCCTCTGAAGAACAGCCAGTCAACGCTCGCACAACAAGACATGCAATTACTCGCCAGACCGACAAGTTCGCTGCAACTCCCAGAGAGAAGCGACCAACATCAAACCTCGTCCAGCCTCGTGAAGATTAGGGGAAACCAACCAGAACCCTACGTGGAAATACGCAAGGCTGACCACCAAGCCGTGTTGACTACCACCGGCACTGCTGGAAGCACGGTGCAGCAGATTTACAATGGTGCTCCAAGCTGACCACAATCATCGAGTTGCTGTCCGCAACTCATTACAAGAATTTCCAACCAGACAGCTAATGAGCCTCAACAACAAATAACGTAAATGGCACATGAAATTGAAAGAAAGAAGAGTCAAAGAGACGATAAACCAAAAGAGAGGGGTCGAACCATAGCTAAGTTTTAAGGAAATGTCCAAAGGCAGCCCTCACCACAACTGCTCGCCTAAGAACTGGTAGTAAATTCTCTTAGATGATAACATCATGGCCCTAGAATAAGGCCGATGATACTTTGAAGAAATTAGGCATTTAATACTAAGACATGGCATCACCCAGCGAGCATGGAAACTATTTATATCTGCCACGGAATCCTTTGATTGTATCATAATATTTCTACGTCACTTAAAATGCGTTTCGCTCTCACCGTTAGTATATGGGTTTAATTTTCGATGAATTTTTATAAGTATTACATAACTGCAAAATGAAATATTTTGCTAAGTTTTCTCGCAACAATCAAACTTTATTAGAGTTTTATTATTTATTCTCTAAGTATAAGATATAATTAATGTTGAAGGCAATAGATCCTACGTACTAACGGGTTTTTGGTATAAATCCGATAGCAAAATGGTAAATGGTAACATTGATTTTTTACGAATTCTTTAATTTGTGGTACAGTCTACAAAGTAATTTTACAGAATATATTTGGTTTTGGATCAAGGAAACATTTTTTTCACTTTTCATGTTAGAATCTTGTGACATCTGGAGGATGAATAGAGCGACAATAGGGTTGTGTTTTTAAACCTTCCGACACCTAGCTTTAATAATTCTCGGCCTAATTATTTATTACCGGACTTCACTTTGCCTGAGATCAACTGCATTCATTTTTACCAATATCAAAGTAGTAGGCACACAAAATCAAATTATATCCGGTCCAACTTAATCACATTGAAACAATAGTCTCCACTCAAAATAGAAACTCGTATTTATCCAAGTTTGTAAAATCGTCTAGTAACTAATTTATCGGCACTTAAAATTCACATGTAAGCAATTAAACAACTCAATATAGTTATCCAAGTAGTGACACTAAATATCAGCAATTCACCATCGTTATAGTAACACAAGGCAATTATACACTTCGTTTTAATACTCTTAATTTATTTCACTTTATAACCGTCAGCGGGAGTGGGTTTTTTGCTGATATACGCAGAGAGAGGGAAATATAAATGGACTTACATCATACTGCGCAGACAGGCGGCGCGGGCAATCACCACAATCAATCACACTGAGCCTAACTGTACATAATGAGAAGCCTATTGTATTCTGATGGGCCTTAAATGCCTTTTGGGTAACTGTAACTTGGATTGTCTGATGTATTTTTGGGAAAAAGCAACTTCTCCTTTGGAGTGCGTACAATCTCCTCCAAATCGGGGAATACGTTGTCTACAGCAGATACTACCCCTCCCAAAAGATGCATTTCAGTGTTCGTGGGTTGGCCACAGGGCACAATCATCTCCGCGGAGATGGCGTGAAGGGGCTGACTGACATCTAGGCTTCAACATGCTACCATAATGGCGGCTACAGCAGCCTCCTGAAATTCCTAAATAAAGTCTGCTACCTGCCTCAATTTGATATTCTTAATTCTATTCCTTAATAATTGTTTGCAGATGACATAATGCTGTATAAAAGAATCAAAACGATAGAGGATTGTAAACAGTTGCAGGGTGATCTGGACAGGATATCTAATTGGGTTGGTAAACATGGAATGAAGATAAATGCAAAGAAGAGTCAGCTTATTAGATACACAAATAAAAAACAAAAGGTTAAATATGAATATAAGGTGGGGAAAGAATTGCTTGCTGAAGACTTGAAATGTAAATATCTTGGAATTACTTTTGATAAAAATCTTAACTGGGCAGGACACATAGGACAGGTGGTAGGAAAAGGTTTCAAAGTTCTGCACTTGTTGGAGAAAGTGATGAGGGGATGTAGGAGAGAAGTCAAGGAATTGGGTTACAAAACTTTTGTCAGACCATTTCTCGAATATGGTAGTGTAGTATGGGACCCTCATTTTACGTATCAAATACAGGAGTTGGAGAGGGTGCAAAAAAGGGCTGCTAGTTTTGTTTCTGGAAATTATCGCAGAATGCCATCAGTGACGGATATGATAAAGGAGCTGGAATGGGATTCATTGCAAGACAGGAGGAGAATGAGGAGGGTCATGGGAGTGTACAGGGCATATACTGGCGATGAGGCATGGAAAGATATTGCAATAGGTATGAAAAGTAGTGAATGGAAGAGAAAAAATGACCATGACCACAAGCTGGCACTCGATTTCAGGCACAAGGGTGTAGGAAGATTCTGTTTTTTAGGTAAGGGTGTCAGGGATTGGAATGAGTTACCAAGAGAAATGATGAATAATTTACCGAAAACTTTGAAAGAATTTAAAGATAAAATTTGTAGAGGGCAAATGTAAGGTAGGTGCAGGATAGGGGGAAGATGGGTGTGTAGGGAAATTGCCACCGGAGCCTGTGTTCCATTGCAATTAAATTAAATTTAAAAAAATATTTAACCCTTGCCTGTTAGAGTTACTACTTATAGTTTTTACCACTCCCATAATTATGTCTTTTAGCATTACTGTTTATATTCTGATACAGATCACTTAAAAGCAGTAGAAACTGTCATTTCTATCGATTCTAACAATCAGTAAATACTTCAGCTAAACTCAGAAGACGCCACACCACGCTGATGAGCAGCAAAATACTAACTGAAACGTTGTTAGGATTTTAATTTATTTATTTCCAGCTGCATCTTAGAAACTGTTACTACTGAATTTCTCTCATCCTCTCCTTCCTATACTACACACAGCGTAATAAATGCATCAATAAAGAATTTTATCGTGTATGTTGATGATAAATTCATAACAGATTTTCACTTGAAATGGTTCTGAATACTAAATTTAGATTAATTAGAAATACACCAACTCAGTTTGAACAGTCGTTTTCAGGAAGCTTCTTATCAGTGAAACAAGATCATATCACACCTAACTGTAGAATGGATAAAAGATTAAATCTGACAATTTCTTTGTATAAAAAATTAATTTCCTTATGTTTATATTAGCACCAGAATTTTGTTAGTGAACACTAGCATGCAGCTTGTAATGAAACAGACCGTGCGACTAAAGTATTTTTGAATTTATGTGAACTATCTAATATTTGATAGGTTCAGTGCATAAAATCTGGAATAAGTTTGTTGACTGCGACAGTATCTTATGTGATTGTTTGAAAGAGCTCATTCCAAGGCAGGAGGGGTAGACCTCATATGGTCGTTAAGCTAAGTTTCATACCTTAGTGTATATTAGAAATTGGAAGCTGGACGAGTTTGTAAGAATCCCAAGGAAAACAACATGGCATTTTTATTCCGGACGCAAGTGACTCATTTTTACTGGACGTAGATGCGTCAGGCTGGACTGTTGCATCCAATCAATTGAAGCGGAACCAAGTTTTACTGCAGGGAGAGGACAGTATCGGCCTTCGTTATTTGTGGCCGCCCTGAGTGGGGAACAGAATTATCACAGCACTTATAGATGGACTGGAGGTCTAGAACCCTCCTTGTACTATGTCCTACAAGTTTCGATTTCATACGTGACTTGATGTGCAGAATCTCTAATCATGGATGGTCCAACAGCTCCACGAGCGAATGACTATAGAAATATATCCTTGTTAGCCTGCGGACTTTAGCAGGCCGTGACAACCGACCACCGTCCTTGAAGGGTTGGAGAACCAAAGCTTCGCTCCAGCAACCATGCTGTCACCTGGAGCGATATCCGGTTGATCCACATTTCTTAGCGACAATAAATCAGTAATTTCGACAATCACGATTATTTTAAACTATATGAGTGTTCATTCGATTAACTAACATCCTTGACTCAGTCAAATAACATTTCCGATAAAGAACCGTACGACTCATTAGCTTCCACGCAGCTGCTGTTTTGTAATAAAAAAAATTAAATGTTAATTTTAATTTTTGTTGCAATAAATAAACAATGTAACACATTCCTTCCATTAAAAGTACTTCTATAAATTTAACGTTCGCAGCTTTATTAACTCATTTCAATTAAAATATCATCTTGTTCCTACATATAATTTCTGGAGATAATTTATTCATTGTGACAAAGGAACATTACAGACTTTTCTTTTGTTGGGGTTTACGACTCGCTGATTCCATTACAGCTGTGAGAGAATTAGTAGCAAAGAACGGGAAGAAAAGTCAGCCAAGTCCACAAGGAAGGTATCAACCAGTCAATAGTGTGGACTGATTTCGGAAATCCGGACGGCCGTTGCAAGGATGGAACCAACATGCCTCAGAATGTCAAGTCACATCGTTATCCGTATAACGAATTGTATACATGAAAATTACAGTTTCTCCAATACTGCTGACAAGCTCAGGAAGAATAATATAGTAATATAAAGATCCCATATCTCTAGGAAAACACAGTAATGAAACCAGATGGTATTTATGCCTTAGAATGTTCTCTATAAAACCTGGAGAAATGGAAGAGATGAAAGAAAAATCTTGAAGAAAATCTGTGGACCATTGAAAACTGAAAATGGAGAGTGTTTAAGCACCGGAGGATTTGAGATCAATGTAAGTAAGAAGAAAATGACAGGATGTCGTACACAATCAGAAAGATGAGAGTAATCTTTTTCGGTCATATAATTAGAATGAATAAAAGTATTATCAACCATGTTTACAAGAGTAAGAATGGCAACCTGTGGATCCAAGGAGTAAGAAAGATATGATAGAGATCCGATTAACAGAAGAATAACAACTTTCAAAATTTCAGTGGTTACCAGGAGAAGAAAAGTGTACCTCTGGATCCACGAAAGGAGGAAACAGCAAAGTAAAGAATTAAGAACTATTGAAAGTCGAGAAATGAAGTCTCGAGATGAATGCACAGGTTACTTTTTGTAGTTCTTAGAAGGCTAAAATCGAAGTGAAGTAGTATCAAAGCTCCATCCGGTATGTAATGCCACAATAAAAGCAAACACTATGCACGAAATAGTTGGAAAGCTTTCTAGAAAATTATTTTAATTTTTTCCTGATATGATATTAATACTATAATGGTATTAATGGTTCCAAATATTCTCAACATAACCTAATTTTACAAAAACAAATTAAAATCGGAATGCTGTTCGACTTTGTGGGGATAAACGATCACCAATTTGTCTAGAAATTAGTTTCCTGTTTTCTGATTTCATTGCTGTCTATAAAAGTACTAGCTAGTATTTTCAGGCCCCATTCGTAGTCACCAAAAAAGAAGAAAAAGAAGAAGAAAAAAAAAACAGTGGATCTGAACGGGAGAAAGATACAAATTTTCGCACCAAAAGCAACACATGACCTGCAAAATTTATCTCCCGTCTACTACAGCACATTTGATACAAAATCTGCCTTCTTCATCTGTTGTGCTTTTAATCATGCTGAACTTTACACGCGTTTAACCCCAGCACCATAAACCGACACTTTGAGACCCCGTATTTAACACAAAAAAAGGTCCAGAAAAAGAGGAGGGATGATAAAATAAAAGTCTCTCCCACAACTGCGAACAAATGGAACAAAGGCTCCTCGTAAGGCAGGGATTGGTGAAAGCGGGAGCCTCGTAAAAAGAATCTCGTGGTGATTACGTACGCCACCCCCGGTCCACACACGCACACACCAGCAGTGAAATGCAAAGAGAGAGAACCAGATGCCGCAGGCCCCTGAGGTGAAAGCCATTACGATTGGAAACTTATTGTTGGATCTCCACTGTGAAGGATTTTACGGGGCGGTGATTAAAGAATGAAGTGTAGTCAGTCACCATACACAACTCTCGCACTAATTTGCATATAAAAGAAATTATCGTATATTTGGATTTATATTCAGGAGCAGGTACCAGAAATCCTGCGAAGCTTCGCAGCTGGTTCCACGTTTCGCTGTGGAAATTACGTCATTTTATTCATTTGTCAAAATAAATTCAAGTAACTGACTAATCTCTAGAATAAGTTATAATAATTGAATGACACTCCGTACTTCTACAGTTTTAATTCTTTTGAAGTGAGTGCGTCATTATCGTCAATACCTTGTGTACCGAATTATCGGAAAACTAGACCGTCAGAAAAACAGCACTACTAATTTATTTCGCAAAAATTTCCTTGAACTCATCGTAACATCTGTGATACATTTGTGTCGCTGAACTGATCAGAGAAAGAAGTCAGTTTCAATGTCTTCATGAGGCTGTTACTAGGAAATTGATATGGGAAACAATCGGAATGAAACAGTATTATTTCAAAATATCTTGCTGGATGGAAAGAGAGTACTACCAAAATTCAAAGAAACTTAATAAGTTATCAATAGAGAATACATTCATCCGCAACGAAAAAACTAATGTTTACAGGAGTCGAAACACAATGCGCGATCCATCTGAGGATAAGTGCGGTGCGTTTATTCTAAATCCTCATAATTTCTCATCGAGTTTGGTGATATTTAAATCGTAGTAAGAATATTACTTGTTTTATAACGTCCTAAATCATCAACGAAATTTGATATTAGCGTCTGTAAGAAACGAAGATATATCAGAAGAGTAAGAATCACAGTGACTATGCTACATAACATCACAGATGGCAGAGAGCTAGTACGTGTAGAAATGTTGTCACATTTGTTCCTCACACCAACCTACTTATGCACTTGAAAATTTACTATCAGCAATCCTCTATTTTGTTTTCATTATTGTGAATAACTAGAAGGGAAAAATCAGTTCGCGTTTGTTCTAAATAAAGAACTTAATGATAATTCAAGAACATCACAGTTAAAACAAATCTCATTTTCAGTGTTACATGTTCCGTAAGCCTTTCCTTTATTAATTTTTCTCATGTTAATATAGTAAAATAATTTCTTCATTTAATATTTAATTATAAGTTCAACTGTCTTATTTATTTCAAAAGATATTGAATCTCTGATAATCAGGTTCATTTTTCATCTTAAATAAATTTAATAGCTAACATTAACTGAAAATTTAATTTTAGTTTATAAAAAAATTATCTACCTCACGCGGAGTAACCAGCAACTAACCCTGAAGGTATGCTTTGTTCCAAATTGTAAGGAAACATGGAACCTTTACATTTTTGTTTGTATTATTTCAGTTTTATTATTTTCTGTATATATACATAAAGGTAAAATAAATTGTGTTTAATTTAGTTTCTTTTAGTAAAATAAAAAGATAATAGTGATTATGCAAGAGCAAAGAGTAGTATGTTAAAAGAATATCTTTGACGGAGACAGATGAAGAGATCTTCATAGGAAAAAAGGATGTGAATGTAGCGGACGAATTGTGCTTCGAAATATTCTGTTAATTTTTTGAATGAATGCTGAAAGTAAATGTTAGTTGTGTGTAAAAATGAGGAACAATAAAGGATATTAATTTAAAAAATCCTGCATTTTTATAGCGTAGTTGACTACTTCTTCAGTCTTATATGGAAGATATATATGATGTTGGCATAAGCTTAATGGTACTGGTAGCTCAGGGGATAAGGTATTTGATTTTTGAAAAGTCGGGGACCAAGGTTTGAATCTCGGTGCCGCTAGAAATTTTTTTGTGGATTACAATTTGTTCAAATAAGGTACGCGACCGAGATCCGTTGTCCTGAACGACAAAGAACGGTCATCTAATTTCAATCAGATTTAGTGTTAATTAATTTGGGTGACTGACGACAGAAACGTTAAAGTGATGTAAAATATGGAAGAAATTCTGACACCTTAAATGCAATAAATTTATCGGTTTGTTCATTAACAGTATTCGTTGAGTAAATTTAATATTGTAGGATTGCTGAAGTGCAAAAACAATTTATTCAAGTAATATAATGAATATTTCAAGGGCTCCCTCTTCCACCAAGCCACGATGAGCACGAAAATTTTAGTTTATTGTCCTTGAAACCACAATCATTCGTTGGTAACGAAAAAGAGTCACATTCTCTCTACTATTTTTGTTTGACTGACCTCAATATTTAAATGAAGTAAAACGTGCAGTTTATTTTGTGTAAAGTTGTGTGATCTTACACACATTTCACTCAATCTGCTAAACACATACACATATGCTATACCTTATTATTTTGAAACTGCCATTGTAGCTTTGTCTTTAGTTAGAGTACAGCTTATATTAAACAGGAATCAGAGGTGGAAGTGCAGATAATTATTACGTGGAGACTGGATGATTTGTTAATTATGAGAAACCATTCCAAGATTATCTGATTTCAAAAAACAAGGTCGAAATACAACTTTTAGCTGGACGTATTTATAGGACAAAGTCAATAAACAAGTGTCTCTTAGTCAGTATTAGAATATTATTCTATCTATAAATCCTATTTCTTAAAATTTTCTGTACGAGTGGATAGTGACTAAACATTTTTTTTTTTTTTTTTTTTTAAGATTTCTTTTCTCCAGACCTGCTTTCTGGACTTGTACAGATAATAACTGAGTGGGGAATGCCTCACCATTTGGAAATATATGAAGCTGGAAAATGGAGTGGCGTGTTGTTACATAAATGGTTTGTGTATCAATCTATGATTCCATTTTCATTGTCAGACTTCAAAAAGCTTAGCACAGCTGTATCTATAATGTTAATAACAGTCAAGGAAGAAAATACTTACTTAATTTAAAATTTATCTGAATTAACTTCTATGGTTCACAACGGCAGTATCAACATAAGATCCACGCCATTTATTGGAACAAAACAGAAGTACCTGCAATGGATCACACGTATTAAGGAAAAAATCCTTGGTACCAACCTTGCATGTTTCTAGCTGGAAATGAGTATGTGAAGAAGTATTTGTAAATGATTTAATCTGGAATTATATTCTATTGTAAAGCTTGATATGGTACACCTGATGACACTCAGAAGCAATGGTAGTAATATATATATATTTACTTTTCGTATAGGCTGTTATAAACCGTTAATGGTAAAACACTTTTTATTATTTACCAACATCTATAAATATGAGATTAAAGTGAACAACAATACATTTAGAAAACATTTCAAGTTTAAAATACTTTCTTATTTCATATAAAGGACACTTTTTGATGGAGAACATATTTTACATATTTACATACGTATTTACATATATATTTTGCAATTATTCGTGTATCACATTAGTATCGCCTACACCTCAACTGAACTTCGATTAATGGCTTAACATTTTATATCGTATATGGACAGAATTTTATGCTCAGATGTTCTTTTGTTTTTAATGTCCTGCCACTATAACATTCAACAAATAGTAACTATTACAAATATATCAATTAATTTCAGATGATATCACTGTGACATGTTCGTTAAAATCAAAGAACTTTATGGTTACTCAGGTCACTGATAGAACATAGTTCTCACATTGTTTCATTGTACTGTTGATGAAACAATTTGGTTCTGACCTTACCAGAACTGTATATTCCAAATTTATTTACTGCAGTGATGGATTTAATACTTTCCACCAAAGTAGAACGTTCAATCGGAATAATGAATCAAAATTTTATCTTATTAATCTTAAAACCATGAGAGGCCTTAACTTTTATTTAATTCGTGTAATTTGTTTACATCTTTCTGTTAAATTAATGCTAAGAGTGAAATAAGAAATAATCTACCATAACGTAGTTTTAAAAGATATTGCATTAAAAATTCAATTCTTAACTTAATAGTTAATTCACTTTTATAAGCTCGTGTAGCCAACAAAATTAGACAGTTTTTAGCCTTTGATTGTAACATCACATGAGTAATGAGGAATGGATGGTTTCAACTTTTGTTTTTAAAATTCAAATGAAAAAAAACTGATAAGATAGCATTCCTTGATACGAACAACAGATTATTGTCTGCTACAAAATATTTTTAGGACGGTAGGACCTGCTAAAACTTTTACTAAAAATTGTATGTCACAGAATTTATCTACTATTGTCAAGATTCACTAAAAGGAGAACGTGTTCAGATCGCTCACAGCAAAGAATTAAAGGATTGGGGAGGACGATATCAGCATTAAATGATACATTATTTCTACTGTATAACCCTGAATGTCTTCCTATATTTTAGAACTCTCTTTAGTTTACGACTTCACGTCAAATTTCTTAGCATGAAGTGAATTAAATGTGGTTCTGATCTATTAGCTCACGCTCCGAATCTAGTACTTAAAACTTCGATCAAAGAACGTGACGTTATTTTTAGAATCCATACAGATCTATTTTCTTACCGTTAGTGACCAAACGCGAAAATAATAATAATAATAATAATAAATACTCCTGGTAGCTAACGACAAAATAAAACTTCATCAATTTTCAGATAAGGTCAGAGTAACAAATTAACTTTTACAGATTTTATCCTGAGATTAGATACCATTGAAAATTGGAGGGTAATCTGAAAAGATCTCAGACTTGACGTTCCAACAATGTTAACATTATTACATACTCTTTTTGTAGCTAAATTTATGATATAATTATGAATACCAATAGGAGTTTTTCTTATACAGGGATGACACATTTTCGGAATATTAGAATACTTCAAAGTTTTTCCGACAATATCGCAGTATATGGTCGATGTCCAGAACTTTTCAGACAACCCTCGTATGTACAGTTAGGCTGACTAGTATGGAAAAAAGTAATTTAAGGTATTCATCACTTATTAATAGTCTTTGTTAGTTTTCAGTCAGTCTTGAATAGTAGTCACTCGTATCAGGTTACAGTTTCCAAAACAGATTTTGATAATGAAGCACCGAAATCACATTTACATGAGCAGTCTGATAAGTCATTATCGATAAAGAGAATAGAATCTTGTAGGATTACTTCACTGGTATCATTAAAACTACCCACAGATATCCCAGATTTTTTCATTTAGGCTGTAGCACCGGGGTAAGGCCACTGGTCCCCGGTGCTGTTCAGACGGTGCTCTCATGCGCCAACACGTGCACCGCCTCTGAAGACCGGCAGGGTGCAGCACCGGGCCGCCGCGGCGCCGGGGGCACGCCCACGTACAGTGGCGGCAAATGCGCATGCGCAGGAGCACGGACGCTGCTCAGCGGAGACGCCATTGACGCGGGCTGCAGCACAAGGACAACAGCTGCAGTATGCTCGTCACGACTACATAGCATATAAAAATAAGATAACACTAAACTTAACACATTTCAGCGCTTAATGTATAGGATCTAGCGATAATAATAACCTGTTGACAATAATAAATCCATTGTTCATATATCAGTTCTCTAATCAAAGAAAACTTTCGTCACGATCGTTAGATGTGTGAGAGGAACCAAGATACTTCAATTGACATCACAGTATCACTTGGAATTTTAGGGATCCCTAACCCGTCCTTTACTTCTGAAAATCAGCAATCAATATTTAAGATGTGTGAGTGTAGTGATGAAATATAATCTTCACGGGTGTTCAGCCGGATGGTGTCAAAGTAACACGACGTTTCGACAGCCGAGCTTGCTGTCGAAACGTCGTGTTACTTTGACACCATCCGGCTGAACACCCGTGAATATATTTCAATATTTAAGATATTTCTGCGTTTCTTATTAAACTTTAGATGTTCTGTACCCGATTGTTACCTAGACATATAGATTTAGGAAGAGAAATTATAGACTGTACAAGCCAATGAAGCGACTGCATTTGACTTTCACATAAAACCTGTTTTAAATTGATCTACTGATGGTAAAGCGTTGTCGTTTTAACTGAACAGTGGTAGTTAAGTTCGTATGGAAAATAACGCATCCCATACATGTAGTTTCTCTATGCAGTTGTCTGACTCACGTTTGAGTAGTACGATAATATCTTTTCTTTACTCAACGGAGTGTATCATTTGCTAGGTGCTACTGTCTTGTGGACTTCAAATTATTCTTCTTTGGATCTTAGACTGGATGAATCCATACTTCTAGAATATCTACTTTGCCTCTTTCTTTAATTTTTACCTCGGCTTACCAGTTTTATAAGATAGTTACCAAAGTTATCGATATAATAGCTTAAAGGTGACCTTATCAAAAAATCACGAAAGATGATATTATCTCTAACCGTTTTTAGAGAAGAGTTTCGCGTCATAAACGTTCCACTGAAAGACCCACAATAGTTGCGGTACTATAACTTTGTACAGTGAAGTTTTTCTGGACATGGAATCTTATAAGTTTTTCTGTTCATCCCCAAATGACAACCGTTGAATCTAGTAACATGTATTACAATTTGTAAACATTCTTTCCTTCCGTGTGTACTTGTCAATATTCAAAAGTTGTTAGCCAGTTAATTTTTCTGTCGTACAGCAATAGAAGTCAGTAACGTATCATTTCAGAAAAATGAAGCAGAAATGTTTATAGCAGTAGATATTTTAGCTATGAATGTGAAGTCCTTTTACTTGAGCAGTTTCTTGCTGTCATGTTTATATGCTGAATGAAGAAAATATTGTTTGAGGTCATATTTCCTCTCATTATTGAGAACGGAAACAGTGCGGTCGTATGGATAGACCACATATAATTTTGGTTTTGTTAAACACAAACTCAATTCACAACATTTGTGTTGGATACAGTTATAAATAAATACGTTTAGTCACAGATATACTGTTCTGTATAATAAGTGCAATAAGGTATAAAATAAAACATACTTAGATGGATCAGTTTATTCTTAAAGGGTATTTTTCTAGTTTAGAATCAGCTAAAATACCATCACCCTCAACGCAACAACATTAAAAAATTTGCTAATGATTTCAAGTTCTAATGACACATCATGGTATTTGAAGCCTTGATGGCATTAATAAACAGTGATATATATTAAATAAATTATATTTTTTCGTACTTCTGAGATATTAACACTTTATTTCATCAAATCAAGAAGCAAAATGCCTCTAACTATTATATTTTACCTTATCAAAACCTTGCACTCATTGTCTTGCCTGTGTGTATTTATTTACCTCTTGTAACATAGCAGTTCATAATAAATAAATCTTATATATATATAAAAATAGACGTGTTTTTTCATATATTTCACTTTTCAGCCACCACTACCTAGCACAGATCACTAATGTTTGTGGGTGGAAGTAGCATGGAGTTTCCTGTCGTGCACAACGTTGGCCGAATGCCGATAGCTGTGGGGATGTGGGAGATATAATGATTAAAGTTGGTCAGTGCAGGGCGTTTTCATATTTCGACCAAAAATTCGTATATCCGTATACTTCTTTATCCTGCCACAACTACATAACATAGACCTTTGGTGTTTGTGTGTGGTAGTAGAATCGTCTTTCCTGTCGTGCACTATGGGTGTTAGATGTCGGTAGCTATGGGGGTGTGGGAGATATGGGGGTTGAAAGTGGTCGACCTGTGGCAATTTCATACTTCTGCCAAAGACAAAAATGTCATGGTGTATCACTTTTCAGCGAAAACTATAGATCACAGATAACTGGCGTTTGTGTGTAGTAGTAGCAAAGAGTCACCTTTCGATCACAACAGCGGCCGAATTTCAGAAACTGTGGTACTGTGGTAGATAAGGTGGTTTTAAGTGGCCGACCAAGGATATTTTCGTATTTCGACTGTCTCCGCATATGTCACTTTTCTGCCACAACTACATAGCATAGAGCATTGCTGTTTGTGTTTGGTAGTAGAATCGTATCTCATGTAGTGCACTATGGTTTTTAGATTTCGGTAGCTATAGGGGTGTGGGAGATATGGGGGTTGAAAGTGGTCGACCTGTGGCAATTTCATACTTCTGCCAAAGACAAAACTGTCATGGTGTATCACTTTTCAGCGAAAACTATAGATCACAGATAACTGGCGTTTGTGTGTAGTAGTAGCACAGAGTCACCTTTCGATCACAACAGCGGCCGAATTTCAGAAACTGTGGTATTGTGGTAGATATGGTGGTTGTAAGTGGCCGACCAAGGATATTTTCGTATTTCGACTGTCTCCGCATATGTCACTTTTCTGCCACAACTACATAGGATAGAGCATTGCTGTTTGTGTTTGGTAGTAAAATTGTATCTCATGTAGTGCACTGTGGTTGTTAGATGTCGGTAGCTATGGGGATGTGGGAGAAATGGGGGTTGAAAGTGGTCGACCTGTGGCAATTTCATATTTCTGTCAAAGACAAAAGTGTCATGGTGTATCACTTTTCAGCGAAAACTATAGATCACAGATCTCTGGCGTTTGTGTGTGGTAGTAACACAGAGTCACCTTTCGATTACAACAGCGGCCGAATTTCAGAAACTGTGAGTTTGTGGGAGATATGGTGGTTGTAAGTGGCTGACCAAGGATATTTTCGTATTTCGACGAAAGTCATGTGTCTCCGCAGATTCCACTTTTCTGCCACGACTACATAGCATAGAGCATTGGTGTTTATGTGTGGTAGTAGAATCGTGTCTGTTGTCGTGCACTATGGTTTTAGATGTCTGTAGCTATGGGGGTGTGGAAGATATGGGGGATGAAAATGGTCGACCTGCGGCAATTTCATATTTCTGCCAAAGACGCATGTGTCATGGTGTATCACTTAAGTGAAGACTATCAATCGCAGATTATTGGCGTTTGTGTGTGGTAGTAACACAGAGTCTCCCATCGATCTCAACGTTGGCCGAAATTCGGTAACTGTGGGAGTGTGTGAGATATGGTGTTTGAAATTGGTCGATCATGAATATTTTCGTATTTCATCCAAAGACTTGTGTGTATCCGTAAATTTTATTTTGCTGCCGGAACTACATAGCGGAGAAGACTGGTATTTGTGTGTGGTAATAGTATCGAGTCTCCCATCGTGCACTATGGTGGTTAGATGTCTACAGCTGTCAATATGAATTCTTTACAATCAGGAACGAAGTCGTGGGTACCAGCTTTCATATTATAAATGTGGAAGTAAGTCTCTGTCTTTTTGTTATGTTTTGACGACTAAATGGCTATATGAATATTGATGGAATTTAACAATGAAATAGTGTAGGATGGACACAGGACATTTTTTCGGTATGAATAACAGTTTTAGTCACTAAATTTTAAGAACTTATCGAATGATGAAAGACAGACAGATTCGTGTGTTAGTCTGTAATGTTACGTTGGTTGCTCAGTCGCGCAGACTGTTAGTGTTTGATTTGTTAATAAATTTCGATAAGAAACAAAACTTATTATTTAGTATAGAAGTCAATTTGCTCTGCACTGTACTATTCATTTGTGTCTTTATAAAAGTTTCTGGAACCAATTTGTCTTCCTTTTTGACATGCCTTACGAACGTAAACCTGGCCTAAGGTACAGGTCTAGAAGACAATTTGCTGCTATTAGATTATAAGATTCAGATGCTCATGTTGAAGAAAGAAGAAAAAACCAAGCTCAAATAAAGCTCCCATCAGTTAACCCCCCCCCCCCTCCCTTCGCCGCCCACACACACACATCCCCGCACCTTCTCTTACTTTTCTGTTTTTAAATATGTTGTAAATTGATTCTCTTCATGAGACAGATTAGACGATAGGATGATATAATGATGGCTTTCCATGATATTATGTCGACTCGGTGTTGTTTGGGACAAATCTTACGTTACTAACAGTTTTCTATATCCAATTCTGGCAATGAAACTCCAAGTCCACGCGTACGAAGTCGCGGGTAACAGCTAGTAAAATTATATATTTAAACTGATAAAGGGAGTTGAAGGAATATAATAATAAAAAAATGAATAGCACGTCTAATAATGATTTATTGCTCCGATCTGTTTGAAAACATAGGATCTCCGGAGGAAATGAAGAACAGAGATAATTGTTGGTAGAGCTGGCGAGTAAGACAGATTAATCTAGCAGCGGATTAAGTTTTGAAATAATAATAATAATTTCATAGTGAGAGTTTGGATATAATAGTTGTGGAGAGAAAATTGATAGATCATGAGTAGAAAAGAAACTGCAAATATTTAGGAAGAAACTTAATTCAAAATTATTACAGACACTGTCGTTGTTGGTATGAGAGGATTTAGGCAGAACAAACAAAAAGAAATAAATTGCAAACGATTCAATCTTAATTCTGTCTATAAAAGCTATTTATTTCATATTTCAACAAGCATAATAATGTGACACTCTCTATATGTGGAAATGGATGATTTGTATGTGATGTGTGGTTAATATTCCAATATATATATATATATTTGTGGAATTTCAAATCATTTCGAGTACTTATTGTTTGGCGACAGACGAGGCGTCCAATGGCATAAGTCATCCGCGCATGGCATTTATGACTACAAAGTGAAATATAGGGACACACAAGTCTTTGATCGAATATGAATTTGTCTTTCGTCGAACAATTTAGACCACCATGTCTCCCACACCACTATAGCTACCGACCTGATACCACCATGGTGCACGGTGGCAGAGTTGAGATTAATACCACACACAATCACCAGTGGAAGGCCCTGGGTAGTTCTGGCTGTGGATATGCCCTTGGTTGAAACACGAAAACATCCTTGGTCGACCAATTTCAACCATCATATCTCCAACACCCCACAGATATCGAAAGTCAGCCAACGTTGTGCACGATCGGTTAATGTATGCTACTAACGCACACAAACTCTAGCGATCTGCGCTGAATACTTTTGGCTGAAAAGTGATGCATAGGGACACACACGTGTTTGGTCGAAATGCGAAAGTGCCCCAGGTCGACCGCTTTCAACCACCATATCTCCCACACCCCAATAGTTAGAGATGTCTAACCACCATAGTGTACGATGGGAGATTTGATGCCACTACCACACACAAACAATAGTGATCTGCGCTATGCAGTTGTGGCAGCAAAGTGAAATGTACAGACACATATGCCTTTTGTCGAAATACGAAAATATCCTTGATTGACGACCACACCCTCACAAACATCGAAAGTTGTCCAATGTTGTTCACGATCGGTGTATATATGCTACTACCATACACAATCACCACTGATCTGCGCTGGATACGTTTGGCTAAAAAGTGATATATAGGGACACACACGTCTTTGGTGAAATGCTAATGTGCCCCAGGTAGACCACTTTCAACCACCATATCTTCCACACCCCCATAGCTATCGACTTCTAACCACCATAGTGCACGATAGGAGACTTGATGCTACTAGCATATACAAACACCAATGGTCTGTGCTATGTAGTTGTGGCAGGAAAGAGAAGTATACGGACACACAAGTCGATGGTAGAAATATGTAAAAGCCCTTCTTCGACCAAGTTTAATCGCCATATCTCCCACACCCTCACATATATAGAAAATCGGCCAACGTGTGCACGATAGGAAACTCCATGATATTTTTAGCTTATTCAATATTTAATTTTAAAAATCTTTCGATATTTTCTGTTGATTATTCTGATCTTATCTTGGTAATTTTTATCAATCACTTATTGCTTGACCTGCAAAACAAAAATTTTCAACTCTCTCATGTATGAAATTGAGTGACACCTTGTGGTCAGGATTTTCTCTTTCCTTCCATGAACTATTTCCAATATCCTTCCAAGCCTCATCACCGATATTGTGTTCCTTTCATGTTATTTTAGTGTACTTGATACGGCACTTGACTGTCCATGCAAGCAATAACGCTGATAGAGAAAATGTATGGTCGAAATCTGTTGAAATAGAAAGAATACGAATTCGAAACTTAAAATTAAAACGAAAAATTCACGGATGTAATTCACTAATAATTAATTCAAATATTTCTTATAGACTTAATTGGCAAATTATTCTCGCTGACTTCAAGGCTCCAAAACTCGAACAGAATAATGACATCTAACTGGATTCGTTGCTTCAATACAACGTAAGAAATTTCGTACGAGATACACATCTTTAATCATTAGTCGCATTTACTTGAACGTATTACTCACCAATGTTCTGTACATTTCGTTGCTTCTCCTCCTCGTGAAACTGGCCACAGGAGGACTACCTGCTATTGTGGCCTTGTGGAGGCTGAGTGTGTCTATATCTGAAAAAAAAACAAGCATGAATCTCATTAATTTCCTATACATACTTCTCGAGAACCTATTTCTGTTAAAATAGAAGTCCTACATCTATCTCAGATCCTATATCTTGAAAGGGGCAGGAATCTCTCTCTGCGCTAACACCTCCCATACATTAAATAGGGTGGAACGGTTATAACGTGACAATTTTATGGAGGAAACTAACTCAAGACTAGACTTATTTCTACAAGAATACAAATACCTCTCTAGCCTAATGAAAACATTAAGACACCAAAATACTGCTGGGGAAAGCATGGTTGACACTTTTCTAATACCTTTCTATTGGTAATTTTATTCTGTATGTTTTACAGTCGTTATCAGATGTTATGCGAATACATATTTGACGAATTCTGAATATTGTTATGTTGGTACTCCGAGTGCAGTATCTTTGGACAATCAGTAATGAGGGAGAGGAGTGTGAAACATGTAGGTTGGGGAAGGTTATTTTAAGCTGCTCGTGTTTTAAAAAGCGCATAGTAATGTTGTACTGAAAGGATACTGTCAGGAACGATGTTGATACGTACTCATATCGTTCAGTTGTAAGATTGTGAACAGTGCAAGTCGTATGAAGTAAACTGTGGATGTATACTTTGATACAGTGGTTGATATATGAAACTGAAATATGCTGTACTGTTTGTGCGTCTATGGAAGAACAGAGAAATGTTTAATGGATGGTTAGTAAATGTGAAGTAGTTGTATAAATGGGAAATCATCTATTTATTTCATATCAGACAGGAACATACCATGGAGTAAATCAAGAATAACCCTACTATTAAGTCCTATTAGTGCATATCCAGGTTCTCTACTCAAGTCCAACTACCAGTTATGTTGCAGACAGATGGGAGCGAAGATGAAGGATTGAAGATCATCATGGTAATGTGTCGACTACCACATATCTGACGAAGTCAGTTAATACGTATCACCATTTGCAGATACCACGAAGTACTGGACGCTCACCGAGGCAGGCGGCGTGTGTGATGATGTCCGGATCGTCGCTTCCCCCCGGGTCGATGATCTTGCCGGCGCCCACGACCACCTTGTCAACCCTGGCGAGCGGGCCACCAGCCGAAGTGACTGTTGCCGCAGAGACACCGCCGCAGGAGTCGCTGAACGAGGAAGCAGTCTGCACAGGTGGCCCCTCACCCCGCTGTGGCCTGCACAGTAGTCGACTAGCGAGGGCGATGCCACCGCCCATGACAACCATAGCCGCGAGCACCGCCAACACCAGCCAGACGGCCGTCAGAGGAGAGCCACCCCCGCCGCCACCTGCGACAATCAGAGGAACACTGTATGAGATACCAGCCTCAGTCAATCTGCAATCCTGTATCACATAGTCCTTGAATATCTCAATGTCACAAGGGAGTTCTAGGAATGGTGGATGGTGGGGAGATGAGACCGAGGGTGGACAGCTGTGGCTCCGGCGAGATGTTTTTGATGTCGAGAGAGAGAAGGTGGTAAGGTCAGGGTAACAGATATAATATTTCTTGAATTGCTGACACGTAATGTCATTTGTGTAAATCAGAGAATAAATAAAGTCAAAGAAAGTTTATACTATTATTATTCAGTCATTCTAGAATGATGCGAACCTGAACAAATGCTGAATGAAAGTGCTAGCAGCTTTAACTGACACTGTCGGCTGTCGAATATGCTGCAGAAACAGTCGATTGGACGTCCTGAGAACCATACAAAGGATTTAGGTTCCTTCCACTCATTGGTGGGTCCTTGCAGAGGATGCAATCACTGCGTTACCATAACAACTTACGTAAGTATTGGATAAATAAAGTACATTCAGCTGGCGCCAATATCACGGATACTGTTATTGTGGCTTTCTACATAGTACTACTACGATTGGCGTTAATATGGAGCCTTCTCAGGTTTTAATGGACCTTTTTTGTTTAATGGACGGATATCTCCCAATAGCATGGATATATACCAGAAATAAATTTTATTGTTTCTTTGTGTACACCGGACGGACTAAGATGCAACATCAAGGAAAATTAAACTAAAGACAAGGTCTAGGCAGCTAAGTGATGCAACTATTTTTTTTTAACTGAGCTATGAACAAATATTAAAATTTGATATTATTCATACAAATTTACGAAATTTTAAATCTTTCTCTTAGATGGCATGATAGTCGTGAAATGTTAAAATATCATCGGTTAGTGATACACGTTTTAAGCAATTATTGCACGAAGACAGCAAGTGATAAAAGCAGATTGCAACCACCATAATAATTATCGCACTAACACCAAATTACTTATTTATTCCAAATCGAATTATCTTTAATTGTGTTTGCTTAAAAAATAGCAAAACTTCTGAACGTTTCTGTTCAGTAACAGTTTCATTTCAGGTGTATAAGCGACTTGAAGTAAAGGTCCTCTGTTCAAATTCATCGGGAAAAAAAGCAGCAATATCTTTCATCTTCGTTCTGTTTGTAAAATCAAATCAGATATAGGAAGAGCGTTCTCTTAAAAAAATGAATGCAGCAATCAAATACTCATATGGCAGGTTCATAGTCTCTAACCACTTTCGGAAAAATGGGAATTACCTTGACAACTGACACATTTCTACATAAGCGGAACATTTTGAATGTCATTTTCTTCATTCATTTATTCTGGTTTATACTGACAAACTTGGAATACTTTTCAAATATGGACTATCAATAGATATTACGAGTTAAGTTGAAATAAGATGCAGCAAATTAAGAAGACCATCGTTCGTGGAAAAGCAGTAACAGGAATAAATTCCGAAAACCCTACACTTTTCTTCCACTGCGCAGGTGTAATGAAACCGTTTATATTTCTAGCTTTCTGTTTCACCATTACGATACAACAGTGAGAATTCTGTAGCTATTTTTCATCAGATGGTGGCAACAAAACATCATCAATACACTTGTATCAAATTTTCTGATTTTGTTGCAGTTCTGATTTATTTCGTAGTGAAAATCTGACATTTCATCCAAATAGCTATTTACTTAGTAGTTAGATAGTATGTAATGAACGAAATTTGATGAACGAATCTAGCATAAAATATCATAATTGATAACAAAACCACAATTACCAGTACTGACACAGAAAGCCATAATGTTATTTCTTCTGCAATTAATTTTTTAATTCGAAATCATTGTGAAAAACTAAAAATAATGTGAATAGATAGTATTACAATGTGGTGCCTGCAAATCCAAATGCTTTCTGCAGAAAGATTTTCTAAACGTTCAGTGGCTGAATTGTCAACTCGAGGAGGTTACATTCCATCATCTCCCACCTATGGTGGTAAATATTTACCTTAAGGCTCTAAGCTTCGTCGGCGTCAGTGTGATATAGGATTCAGAGGATTGGGAGCAAGGAACGGGAATTGATTCTTAGAAGGAACACCACGATATTAATCTAAAGTGATGTTAGCAAACCATGAAAAACCGAAATCTGTATGGCTGGACCGTGAATCGAATTTGCTTCCTCCTTAAATCCAGAACAAGTATCTGATAGTAATGCTGACATCATTAAAATAATATAATTAAGGATTTTCTTATTAGTCTTAAATCACGCAATTAAAACACCGAATAAAAGACATAATTTACACTTGAGATATTGTCCTTACATTGAAGGCAAATGTCAGCTACTGTATATGTGCAACTGAGAATTTTGAACTTCCATTCCCTCCACTGTCTTTACGTAATGAAATATTTTGGAGTTATTAAAAACAAGTGAAACGTTTCATCATAATTTAGAGGCACACCTGTTGTACATTGTTTCGAAACTTTGTTCATTTTGAAGCGGCAAGTTTATTGGACTATAAAATTCACCATCAGGTAAAAACGATGGCCTCTTAAACTTTCACTTATCACTGTCGTGAAGTGAAACAAGTCAAAATATGTTGAGAAACATTATCCAAGGCCGCATTTAAAACCTCATAAACATAATTGCCTGAGTGTCGGAGGTCTGTAGAGCAAATGGAGAGAATTTATTATTATTTAAGTTAATTGCCATTGAGCACAAGCTTTGATGGCATTTTACCAACATACTCATTTTCCCCTTTCTTGTACTAATCTACTTAAGTCCTCTACGAAATTTAATTTTAAGTTCCTTCAGCGAGCGTTGTTGGTAAATTATTCATCACTTCCCCTTGGTAATTTAATCAAAACCGTGACTCCCTAACCTACGAAGGGAAATTTTTCTTCATCCTTATTTCTGAAATCTAGAGCTATATTGTGGTAATGGTCATATTTTGCTTCCATGCACCTCTCTTAAATCTTCCACCAATATCTTTCCACGCCAAATCACCAATTTACACCTTCCACACTCCAAGCAACATCTTCATCCTCCTGCTATCTTCCAGCTCCCCTATGATGTCAGTTACTGATTCTGTTCTACAGTATTTTACGGATACAAATCTAGCAGCCCCTCTTCGCACCATTTCCAGTTCCTGCATTCGATAGCCAAAATGCGGGTCAAATAACACACAGCAAATACAAGCAAAGGTCTGATCAAAGTTTCGTAGTCCAGTTCCCGCACTTATCGGGTACATTTCATCATTAATCTTTATGGTAGATGAAGGTTCTTGAATTTTCTTATTTTTTTTACTGTCTGCTCAATGTCTCCGATGAGTTTATTATTAATTGTTATACCAAGATATTTAAAATTAAAATGTTCAACAAGCAATTTCTTCCCCACCATATAGTCACAATACAGTGAGAACATATCTGTACATTTATTAGTTGAAATCTAGCTTAATGGAATAAAAAATACTAGGATTAAGTTAATTGTTTCAACTATTACGCAAACCTTTGCGAAATGGGTTATGAATATAATAAAATCTTTATTTTTCTTCTTTTTGTGATAGATAAAACAACTTAAAAGATTTTTGTATGGTCTTTTTTTGCTGTATAAGGATAGGTTTATTCTCATAATTCTTTCTAAAGTTGAGTGATTCTCAAGGCTCTAGAATTAAAGTAAATTGATTATATAATGATTTTACTTTGCAATACCTATCAAGCTGAAACAATTTCTGTTTGCTGCCAACTTTCGGGCGTCTGTTTCCGTACTGCACTTGTATTTCTCTTCAGTAATTCATCCTTAAAACTTCACGTTGTATGCTGTTTTGTAGGACCATTCTTTTATGGTTAGGGGCGTTATGTACTTGATCTCTATCTACTCTAATAATAATTTACACAAATACTTAAATGCGTGGTACGCTTAATGCAAGAGGTGAGGTGTATCTACCATGCTGGCCCGCCCGCAACTGCCTGCCAGGTTCTGCAGTCAGCGTGGACGCGGCGAGGATGATCCCGTCGCTGCGACCCTTGGCGTTGACGGCGGAGATCACCAGCCGGTACAGCTCGCCCGAGCGGAGTCCGTCTACCTCGAACGATGCGACACGCGAGCTGATGTTCGCTCTGATCGCTCCAGACCCGTCCTCGCGGGCTTCCAGACGGAAGGTCTGTGGCAGGCCGCCGTTGAAACCCTCGGAACAGCGCACCCACAGTGAGTGTGCAGACACGTTCGATACGGAGCAATTGTGCACCTTGTCCGGACGGCCTGTGGATATAAACAAAACTCTTTAGTCGTCGCGAAGTAGTAATCCAGTTTTCATTGATGATGAATCACTCAGCAGCTAAATCCTAACGAATCCAGTTAGCTGCTTCCATGAACTAGCGACCATGTGTTAGCAATTGTGAACAATTGTGAACAACTGAATTGATTAAATGTTACTTTATTATAATATATAAGACATTTTATATGAAATGTGATCAACAGATTTTTAAAAAAAGTGGGATTAATTCAAATATGTAATAAACTAATAATCTTATATATGCGAAAGTAATTCTCCATTTTTTTATTTTTTTTTACGAATATATGTGTATACCGATATACCGAAATAATTTGTATCATTAGGAAAGAATTAGGTTATTTTTTCCGATATGAATAAATGAGACAGGTTCGATGGTAGAATTGTATATCGATAGCATTCCCGTCATATATTGCCGACATATCTTAGGTAACTTTCAGCTTTATGTATCCAGCTATCAAATTCTAAATCCACACGTACGAAGTCGCGGGTAACAGCTAGTAAAACATAATTAAAGACATGACCACTGTTCTTTGTAGCAATTATAAACAGTAATATGTTTCTTCAACCAAGGCAATATGTTTAGGTTACTCTTTAAGATAGAGTTTCCAGTGCCAACGAAAAAAAAGACTGTTTTTTTCCCAAGTATAGTTCCTTAATTGATAGTTATCAAGATCAAAGTGTGTATTAATTTTTAAAATAGTGAAATAAGTGATTTCATAAGCACCTGGCATGATATAACAGATGGATTGACAGCATTAATCTCGCCCGGCTAAACGAACATTAATTTAATATATATATACGAAATTGCAATCTGTGCGGAACACCCTAAGAGTGCACTTTTGATGTAAGCAGTAAGAAAATTATAATGAACACATTCGCAAGGTTTTGCAACCGAAGATACGAGGTAATGAATGATGAAACTTATAAACTTTATATTTATAAAAGAAATAACATGTTTCCACCTCACAATTTAGAAACATGATTCCAGAAGATTGTGTAAACAGTGGATTCCAACAAATCAGTCGCTTGACGATACAAATGAAGGCCAAAACTCATCGTCAAGGGAGAAACTTAAAAGAAGAATTAATATTTCAGTTATACTTTGTTGTTGGCCATGTTCCGCAGTTGTTGAATGTTTTTGAATAAAATTTCGTCTTTCACAATTTTTTATAATTAACTTTCATCTACCAGACGCGATTGTCGTTCTGGAGTGGGGCATCGTCAGTGGCTATAAATAAATTATGATTATATTTGTGTATGCGATTAAGTACATTAATTATATACATATATTTATCTTGTAATATTGTAACGTCTGTAGGTTCAGTCTGCTATAATTATTCTATATATTGTTATCATAGTATCTGTGCTCAAACATAAATTCACTTCTTAATACTAAATTATCTGTATCTGCTAGCCACCACAATTTTAGTAAGTAGAGTTTATGTACATAAAGCTTGTAACCATACAGATAATTTAGTATTAAGAAGTGAATTTATGTTTGAACACGGATACTATGAAAACAATATATAGAATAATTATAGCAGACTGAAGCTACAGACGTTACAATATTACAACATGAATATATGTATATAATTAATGTACTTAATCGCATACACAAATATAATCATAATATTATGTTATTTATATCCACTGACGATGCCCCACTCCAGAAGGGCGAAACGCGTCTGATAGACGAAAGTTAATAATAAAAATAGTTGTTACAAGACGGATTTTTATTCAAAAACATGTTGATTGGATGATTAGCCATTTATTGCTTTTTTTATACTAGGGTGAGTCAAATGAAAACCTTAAATATTATTTATTGTACAGAACTGGTACAAAGCTGTATCACTTTTCAACATAATCTCCCCCACGCTCAATGCAAGTCCTCCAGTGCTTAAAAAGTGCATAAATTCCTTTAGAAAAAAATTCTTTTGGTAGTCCGCGCAACCACTCATGCACCGCGTAGCGTACCTCTTCATCAGAACGGAACTTCTTTCTCCCATTGCTTCTTAGAGTGGTCCAAACATATGGAAATCACTTGGGTCAAGGTCTGGTTAGTATGGTGGATGTGGAAGACACTCAAAATGCAGGTATGTGATTGTTGCAACTGTTGTACGGACAGTGTGAGCCCTTGCATTGTCATGTTGCAAAAGGACACCTGATGACAGCAATCCACGGCGCTTTGATTTGATTACAGGCCGAAGATGATTTTTTAGGAGATCTGTGTATGATGCATTGGTGATAGTGGTCCCTCTAGGCATGTAATGCTCCAAAATGACGCCTTTTTCTTCCAAAAGAAAGTCAGCATAACCTTCCCTGCTGATGGTTCTGTTCGAAACTTCTTTGGTTTTGGTGATGAGGAATGGTGCCATTCCTTGCAAGCTCTCTTCGTTTACGGTTGGTGGAAGTGAACCCAGGTTTCATCCCCAGTAACGATTCTAGCAAGGAAGCCATCACCTTCTCGTTCAAAGCGCCGAAGAAGTTCTTCACAAGCATCAACACGTCGTTCTGTCATTTCAGGAGTCAGCTGCCGTGGCACCCAACTTGCAAACACTTTGTGAAACTGGAGCACATCATGCACAGTGTGGTGTGCTGAACCATGACTAATCTTTAAACATACTGCAATGTCATTCAGTGTCACTCGGCGGTTTTCCATCACTATGGCTTCAACTGCTGCAATATTCTTTGGAGTCACAACTCTTTGTGCCTGACCTGGACGAGGAGCATCGTCCACTGAAGTTACACCATTTTCGAAATTCCTACTCCATTCGTAGACTTGCTGCTGCGACAAACATGCATCACCGTACTGAACCTTCATTCTTCGATGAATTTCAATAGGTTTCACACCTTCACTACTCAAAAACCGAATAACAGAACGCTGTTCTTACCTGGTGCAAGTCTCAAGTGGGGCAGCCATCTTTATACTGATACTGCGACGGTATTTGTGCATCTGCACTATGCTGCCACCTACAGGCCATTCTGCACGCTGCTTGTAGCACGCATACCAACTTACAGGATAACGGCGCGAGATTTCGATTTTTAATTAGAAATTTAAGGTTTTCATTTGACTCACCCTCGTACGTTTATGAAGCAAAACAGAATAATCGTTCTTGTATAAAAATCTGCAGTCATGAAGGTTTAGATACCAAATAGTCTACTATATATGTTTTATATTTCGTGATAGATATATATTAACAGTCTCAGTCCGACCAACAGAAAGTCAGAGACTCTCCTACCTGCAGGAACGATATGGAAGACGCAGGGCGCCGTTTGCTTGCCGACCCTGTTGACAGCCGAGCACAGCAGGTGTCCGTAGTCGAGGTCGGTGAGAGGTGTGTACGAGATGGACTCGAAGCCTTTGAGCTCGTCTCCGCCGCCGGAGCTGTTGAAGGCCCAGCGGAAGGACTCTGCTGGTGGGTTGGCCTCCACGGCACAGGTGACGTCAGCGCGTTCTCCGCGGCCGATAGCCACCGTCTTCACCGCCCCGCCGCCTCCACGACACACCGGCGCAACTGCGCACAGCAACACACTGCCCCCCGTCACAAGGGTCCACTGACCAGGGGAACTGGGACACGTTCGGAACGGCAACAGGAAAGATCTACTTAGATAGGATATGTCTAATACAGATATGAATAAACTGGTGGCTACAGAGGATTGTGTCAACGGATTCTTTGGTGCGAAAACAATTATTTCAGTAACATAGGAGAATCAACAAAAAGATAAAGTTTAATATCAAAAATAGTTTATTATTACAAAACAGAACCCTCAATGAACAGCAGACAGCTGCGTGGAAACATTAGAAGCGTACTGTTACTTTCAGCTAAGAATCTAGCACCTTTGTGACCGAGATTCACTCGGCGTCTTTCGATTTCTGTTAAAGTTAACACTCTTTATTGAAAGTTTCCTAAGCATTTTAAAGTGCGCAGTTCTTTGCTCTAACCACAGAAAAAATTAGCTAACGTTGGTTTGTTTGACGCCTAACTTAATAGCAATAATTTAACGACACATACATAGGTCAACACAAATTCTACGAAATGATGTTATGTCAAAAATAATTTGTAATAACTTTGAAAGGCAATCGCTTTTTGATCGGCTTATTCCTTCCATGTTAAGTTGGCAAACCCTTAGTGAAGGTCCAAGATCTGTCACAACTTGGATCTGCCCATCCATGACGACATGGATAATATGTTTGTGAGACTTCCAAGTATAAAAACTGTAAAACAGATTATATCTGATAATTTTTATGGGAGAGAAGCTTGGAAATTGGAGTGGATAGCCTCAGCCCCACCAGAATGGCACTCCCTGTTCGACAGTCAACAGGCACTAAAGGGACTCGACCTTCCTCGCAAGACCTGGGCAGCTCTTAACAGAGTTAGGACTGGTCTTGGAAGATCTGCTTCATCTTTGTATACATGGGGAATGAGAGATTCACCGAGATGCGACTGTGGTAAGGAAAAATAAACCATCCGTCACGTGGCATTTGACTGCCCACTTCGAGCTTTCAGGGGATCACCGATAGATTTTATTAACATATCAAATGAAGCTTTAGATTGGCTACACCATGTTAATTTTGAATTTTAATTGTAATTAATGTTAAATTGTATTATTTTTGTGCAATGGCCATAAGCTAAATAAATAAATAATTTTTGTATGCAAAATTTATTATTTCGAGGACGACACCTATTTTTAAAATTATTTGAATATGAAGTTTCATCCAAGTATATATATATATATATATATAAATGGCATTTGGCAACGGAGACCATACAGCCATCACAATGTAATTATTATAGCTTTCAGTGTGTAAGTCGTCATCCAGTATATATATTGTATTTTTCCAATGTATGGACGCCACAGGACGGACAGGACATTCACACAGACACACAGACACACAACACTTAAACATCCATGCCGGCGGCCAGATTCGAACCAGCGGCCTTCGGCACGTGGAGCTAGCACTCTAGCCCCAAGTATATAAAGACGCTTCAGACTTACTGGTATCTCAAACTTCTACGAGATGGCGTTATAAAACAACTTTTTTAAGCTTTTTTTCTTTTGTTGTAAAGTTGCGTTGTTTAAAAGAAGACACATATTTAGATAAACTTGAAAAGCAAAACGTTATCTAAATATAAAATTTCATCCAAATCGCTCCAGAATTGCTGTAAATTTATAAGATAAATACTGGGTATAAGCCAGTAAACACGTTTATGTGTTGATCACGGATCTAAAATAGTTCCCAGTGAGCAGACTGGTTGAGGTTCGTAAACTTCTACTCTGTCCGGGTTGCAAATACCAACTTGGCAGGATCCTTTCCATTTGAACAGGAAGGTCATCACCTCTTTCTGGTGTTAGGTGGATTATGGACGGAATAAACACAATCTCACCCTCACCAGCACAACTCACCACTTTCACTCAATTTGGAAGTATTTTTAGGTAGGTACCAAATACTGAGTTTATAAGGTGACAGGTCATCACCGCGTCACCTGATCTGATCTAATTCTTTATTTTGAATGTTGTTGGCCCTACTAACGGCGATTTAAACCAATAATGTATTGCACAGAGTTAAAAAATGAGTTTTAGGATCTCAGGTAATAGACGAGTGAGCTGATTTAATTGTAGGTTTTGATCTGTATGGTTAGTTCTGCCAAACGTAAAGATATTCTGTTAGAATTAAAAGTAATAAGAACAGAGAAATCCCGGATCGAGATTATCTCATTTTACAGTAAGGTTGAAAGGTCATGAAGGTAGGATCCGATCTGGCTGGAATACCAAACTGATCTGTAATAAACCCTTATGGTACTCTTCGCAAAATTTGAATTTCTATTTATCTTGAAGTACTTAGAAGCAGAAAAGAAAGGGATTTTGTGCTAACTGCGGCTACGTTGTTAGTATGTTAAGACTGCATGACTTGACCTTTCTTGAATAAAAACTAGTTCTCTGTGACACTATAAGAATTCGTGCCGCAAATTTTGAAGTATTTTTATTGAGTTGTAGGGTTTACTAACAAAAGTATTAAACACGTACGGACACGCTCTCGCTATTGTAAAGATAACCGGTTTAATATACATTATGTTATTGTGTAGCGAAAGAGTTGTAGGATGACATACAGTATTGCGAGGTGACGACTTTAATTCTAAAATTCGTAGCGGTAATAATTAACGTTGTCGACTTATCATACACGTTGGACTGCAGGGTTGTTACCATGTTTTTAGGGCCAAGGAATAGCCATAAACAGATTACCTGAAGTTCCCTGGCAAGATATTTTTTCCTCTGTACGGTGATTGTTTGGCGGACAGACGACGTCGTTTTCGTTTAAATTTGTTGGAGAATATTCGAAAATCTCTAATTTACGAGTGCAACGAAAAACTTCTTCCGCTAACCTATTTGGGTCGCAATGACAGAAGGGATAAGATTCGAGAGATAAGATGCCGTACTGATACATTTATGTATTCTTTCTTTCCTCGTTCTGTTCGGGATTGGAATACTCTAAAATAGGATTGGTGCTTAGCACCCTCTGCCACCCACAGTAATTGTGAATTGCAGAGTATAGATGTAGATGTAGATAATTTCATACGTTACCAGACAGAGTTTAAAATAGGTTTAAATATTTCGAGCCTAAAATACCAAGGTAGATGAATCTATCAGGGCCAAATGATTATTATAGAAGTATAGAAACATAAAAAACGGGAATCAATTGAAAATTATGTGAGACAATTAGTAGTCACGTTTTATGTATGTGAAGGAAACAATAAATGAAGTAAAAAAAAAAACATTTGAATGTGTTCAAGAAGAAGAAAACCATATGCTTCGATTTACTTACAAAGTAGTCCTGTTAGCAGGACAAAGTAAGGATACTGAAGAAGTGAAACAAGTTTTAAGAGAAGGGTTAGGTTTTAGTACAAACCAAAGCAAGATAAAACCAATGACATGAAGTAGATACAATTAAAATAGAAATAAATTAAATATAAAGATGATATCAGATTTAATAGAAGAAGTAACTAAGTTATGTTATTTAGAAATGACAACTACAACTAGTGATGGAAGCAAAAATGATATTAATAGTAGAACAGAATAAGCGAAAAGAAGCCTAATTTAAAAAAGAAAAATATTTTATTTCATATATTTATATACAGCTCATAAAGAACATCGTACAATTGTATGTATGGAACAAAGCACTTGATGCAAGTGAAGCATGGACTTCAGGAATGGCAGCAAGAAGGAAAAAAGATGCATTTGAAATGTGGTACTGTAGAAGAATATTGAATGTCAAATGGACTGATAAATTACTAAACGAATGTGTTTTTGAAAATAAGAAACAGAACGGTGAAATTGTTTTATGACATATAGGATTGGTTAACCTGCTAGTGGAGAGTAATGTTTAGGTAAGTACTATGGAGAAAGACTGGAATTTATGAGGTTTACAATTGAGCATGTAGGTTGTAAGCAGCAAGTTGAGTTGAGGTGGTTGGCTCAAAATAAGAAAAGGAGGAGGATTGCTTCAAACGAGCCAAGAGATTGTTGATGGAAAAAAAGGAAACTACTTGGTACACTAACGTCAAAGTTTGACGGTGCTGTCTATCATTAAAATATCTATATTTTGGTTCTTAACACAAAGAGGGACTGAACGTAGAGGGGGTCGATCTTAATACGACAGAAAATAATAAATCATTTTCGGTCCCTAAAGTGCCTTCACTTTTCTAATACTTCGTTATATGACCCTGCAGAAAATGAAAATACTAGTTTTTAGGTTCCTCTTAAAGCATTTTATTCGTGAGTACATTGCGCGATAAAACGCAAATGGTTTTTCACAGGTGTAAAAAGTCTCGTTATGGGTGGATCAAAATATGCCATATGATGAAACAACTTCAGTATTACAAAAGCCCTTCATACATACCGATCACAGAATTTGTGCTTCATTTTTACGGCACGTTTATGGCAGCGCATTGCATCTGTATGACTCTTTGCTTGAACTTTCATTTCCTGCCAGCAAGCGTTTTATATCCGTGAGTTCACTGCAGAAGAGCGCATTTTAAGTTTCATCTCCGTCTGCGCACCTCTCTCTCGCTATCAATTTGCACGGCTATGGCCAGCTTGATGGACAGCTCGGGTTCTGGCATACGAATTCGAGCAGCTGTTCCGACTGATGCGGGCTATTAATTAGTTCTTACGCCTTGTGCTATCCATTAAAAACCAGGATCTAGCGATTCGATGCTGTGAATAATTTATGATTTTAGCCTCAACTTTATTTATTATATAATATTTTAAATACAATTTTCATACTTTGGCAGTACAGTTCTCTTCTTAACTATCTATCTACCTATATCAATAAAGCGAAAAACGGATACATTGGTCTAATAAAAACTCGGAAACTACGGAGCAGATTTCGATGGGGTTTTCACCGTTTTAAAGCTTAGAATCTCAATTCAGTGGTTTCAACGTAAAATAAAGCAGGAGCATTAAATGAAATTCTTAACGTATGATGACAAATCCCAAAGATGGAAGGATAAGATGTTGCATACTTCGCACTAAACACACAACTACAATGTCTCTGATCATAGCCTTTAATGAAAGCAATATAACTTCACAATAATATCTATTTTGCACACTAAACAAAACTTAAAGTATTCTTACCTTTAATTTGGGATATTTAATTTTTAAGCGCCATAGATAGCCGTAAAAACAACAGAGATTTTCTTTAAGCACGATCTCTGGATAATGTCTCTGGCCTTCAGCATTAGTCTTCTGTTTACGATAATATTATTCCTGATTCACTTTTGATATTTGTACAAAAGGCTGAATCTGCGGAGTAAAAGTATCTGGCGTTTCGATCAAAAAGTATATCCATTCACTTTGCAATTGAATAAAATGTGAGTTTCTAACATAATCTAGGGTTGCTCAGTAATGTAGTAATACAATTTCTTAACCAAATTAATGAAGCTTGATATACATGAATCGTTTCTGACGAATGAAAATAGTGTACGTTCAAATAAACTTTAACCCACCCGTTTCTTGGTAGGGGGCAAGTGAATCTAGGTTTGATTTAATTCCGAAAAAGTTGGCGCTAATTTTATGAAACTTTATACAAATGTTTCTCATTGCAGGAATAAAAATAGGGGACGGGTAAGTCAACGCCAAATATACTGGGCAACGCCGGGAACACAGCTAGTTCAAAATAAAGTTATTTTTGGCTGTTATTAATTGCTTTACATTATGACTAGATTGTTTACTAGTATAAATGTGTTACCGGGGTATTTCTGTACATCTCTCTATATAAAAAAATGGATGTTTGTACAAAGTTTATCTAAATTCACAATGAAACTATGCACACGTATACTCTAAAACATCCTCTTCCCCGTAACGCCATTAAGTTGAGGTTCAGTTTTCTGCAACTATCTCTAAAACGTCGACTTTCTTGTGTTTTAATCTAAAGTGTGCTAGTTAGACTTTGTTTTTATCTTTGAATTTTCTGTGTAGGCAGTGAGTCAGCAGTCAAGCAACCGCCGCCGTGAGCAGCAGTCGTCGACTTTCTTGTGTTTTAATCTAAAGTGTGCTAGTTAGACTTTGTTTTTATCTTTGAATTTTCTGTGTAGGCAGTGAGTCAGCAGTCGAGCAACCGCCGCCGTGAGCAGCAGACGTCGACTTTCTTGTGTTTTAATCTAAAGTGTGCTAGTTAGACTTTGTTTTTATCTTTGAATTTTCTGTGTAGGCAGTGAGTCAGTAGTCGAGCAACCGCCGCCGTGAGCAGCAGACGTCGACTTTCTTGTGTTTTAATCTAAAGTGTGCTAGTTAGACTTTGTTTTTATCTTTGAATTTTCTGTGTAGGCAGTGAGTCAGTAGTCGAGCAACCGCCGCCGTGAGCAGCAGACGTCGACTTTCTTGTGTTTTAATCTAAAGTGTGCTAGTTAGACTTTGTTTTTATCTTTGAATTTTCTGTGTAGGCAGTGAGTCAGCAGTCGAGCAACCGCCGCCGTGAGCAGCAGTCGTCGACTTTCTTGTGTTTTAATCTAAAGTGTGCTAGTTAGACTTTGTTTTTATCTTTGAATTTTCTGTGTAGGCATTGAGTCAGCAGTCGAGCAACCGTAGCAGCAGTAGCCAACTTCTGTGTGTGATTTGAATTGTGCTAGTTTTTGTCGTTATCTTTGTATATTGCCTGTTTATGTAGTGTGCCAGTCAGTTGAGCCTCCGCAGCCGTAGCCAACTTTTGTGTGTGATTTGAATTGTGCTAGTTTTTGTCGTTATCTTTGTATATTTCCTGTTTAGGTAGTGTGCCAGTCAGTTGAGCCTTCGCAGCCGTAGCAGCAGTAGCCACGAGCCTTAGCAGCCGTTAGTAGCGGTCGCCGATTTTTGTGTATTCATTTGTAGTTCGGTTTTTGTCTGTTTCAGGTGACATGGCTTGTGCAAAGTGTTCTGGTAGGCGTCTGGTTCTCGAGGAGATTCTTAATACTATGGCGTCTCTTCAAGCGCAGGTATGGAGCATCCTAGACGAGGAGCGGCAGTGCGTCGAAGAAATTCCGCAGCCAACTGCAGTGGAACCGGCAAGTTTTGATTTTCAGGTTCCAGTTGCAGAAAACGACTGGCATCGTGTTGATCGGAGAAAGGCGTCGAAATTCCCAATTAGCCGAAGGGAAAATGATACCTTGCCCCTAAGTAACGCGTTTTCTGTGTTGCAGGAAGTTGTAGATTCAAGCGCGAATGGCCCAGAAGAGCAGCAGGGAAGATTTACCCGCAGACCCCGAGCCTTGCCAGGAAAAGGTTTACTGGTCATTGGCAGCTCCAACGTGCGACGGCTGGAGAAACCGCTACGGGAATTAGCCACGAAGAACGGTGCAGATCCTCATACTAACGTTCATTCCGTTTCTCTTTCAGGAGCAACCGTACCACGTGTCATCGAGGCCATTCCAAAAGCGATTAGGGAATCGAACTGCCGTCAGTTAAGAGTAGCTGCGCACGTCGGCACTAATGACTCGTGTCGTGTTTCTGTTCCAGATATAGTTAAATCCATGGACAAGTTGGGCCGAAAGGCGTATGAAGCCGCCCGGGAAAATTCAGTTTCATTACAGTTCTCAATTTGCAGTGTGGTGCCGCGTGTCGATTGTGGGGAGGCTGTGTGGTGGAAGATCTTTAATTTAAATAGTAATTTGCAGGAGCTGTGTCGCAAAAACAACTGGGGCTTCGTCGACCTTCGTCCGATGATAGCTGCCAGCTGGGACGCATTTGACAGGTCGGGCGTCCACTACACACCTAGAATGGCGTCCAAGGTGGCTGCTAAAATTTGGAACCGCCTTGTTATGAATTATTTTTTAGGAACAGCGTGAGGCCCGAGGATCCTTCATTTCACCGAAGAGGATGTGCTGATAACATAGAAGCTGGTCCCGGTAGGGATGGCGCGAATAATTTTAATATTACATCTCCAATTACTTCACCCGTTTACCGTCAGAGTGCGAGTATGAAAAATGCTATTTTATACTCCACAAATAACAATACGAAGCAGCTAAGGATAATGGTACTAAATTGTCGGAGTATTAGAGGGAAAGTAGCGGATTTTCACGCCTCAGTTGCGACTAATGATGTCGATATAATACTTGGAACCGAGAGCTGGTTGACGCCTGAAGTTGAATCTAGCGAAGTATTTGGCCCTCATTTCAATGTTTTTCGGAAGGACAGAACTGTCTCAATGGGCGGGGGTGTGTTCGTGGCCGTAAGTAAAACCGTTAATTGCTCTGTCGTAACTGAAACGGAAAATTTTTGCGAGTTAATATGCGTCAAGGTAAAAATTGGCAAAAATTTAAAGTTCATACTCGGGTCATTTTATCGACCTCCGGATTCTGATTTAGCTAACGCGGAATACTTCAGGGAGTCGCTTAATAACATTTACAAAAAATTTCAAGGACATATATTGATCGTGGGTGGTGACTTTAAACCTACCGTCGGTTAGGTGGGACACATACACGTTCAGGTTGGGTGGAAGAGATAGGTTAATAACGGAAACGTTCCTAGAATCATTTGCAGAAAGATCTCTTGAACAGATGGTCGAAGAGCCAACACGGTGCCACAAAGATTCCTCGTCCATTCTGGATCTTTTTCTAATTAGCAATCCTGATATTGTAGATAAAGTTTGTATAGAAGACGGTATAAGTGATCACAAGGTGGTTGTGGTAACGTTAAACTCCAGTCTGAGTCTGAAGCATGACAAAGGGAAACTCGTGTTTTGCTTCGATAAGGCAAACGATGCGGGTATGGTTGACCATTTTGCGAAGAATTTTGAAACGTACACGCTAAATACAAATGTTGAGGAACTTTGGTTTAATTTAAAAGAACTAATATGGACCGGTTTTAAACAAGTTTGTTCCTAAGAAGTGTATTAAGGTCAGTAATAACTTCCCTTGGTTCAATAGGGAAGTGAAAACGTTTGCTCAGGAGGCAAAGGCGTTTACATGCCGCGGTGAAAAAATCGGGGGACTCATCTAATCGTGCTAAATTAGTCCAGTTGCGTGCGGAAGTGCGTAAGGCAATGCGCGATGCGTTTAAAGAATTCCAAGCCAGGAATTTATCCGAAGATCTGATTACTAATCCAAAAAAGTTCTGGTCGTATATCAAAGTAATAAGAGGCTCTCGTAAGGTTATGCCGTCGCTGATTAAAGAAAATGGTGAATTATCAGAAACAAGCGTAGAGAAAGCAGAAATTTTGAATGATATATTAAAAAGGCTTTCACGATAGAAAACTCAGAGGAGATACCGATATTTAACAATCGTACCGACGAAATATGAATGATCTCGTTCTTGATGTCGAGGGAATAACTAAACTGCTATGAATGTAAAAAACCAATAAGGCTCCCGGACCAGACGGTATTCCTACAAGATTCTAATCAAGATACGCAAAGGGAATTGCACCGTATTTGATGAAATTGGATACCGTCTCTCTGGATCAAGGAAAAATACCAGCCGAATGGAAGACCGCTATCGTAACTCCAGTGTTTAAAAATGGGAATGTTAATGATCCTCAGGAATTATAGGCCGATCTCGTTAACTTCAATATTTTGCAGGATTTTAGAACATATCATCTATTCGAATGTCATGCGGTTCTTGGGATGAAGGTGAGCTTTTAAATCCAAATCAACATGGATTCAGAAAAGGCCGATGCTGCGAAACACAACTTGCACTTCTAATTCGCGACTTGTGCCGAATTATAGATGAGCAATCCCAGGTTGATTTGGTTCTATTAGATTTTAAAAAAGCTTTCGACACTGTGCCTCACACTAGGTTACTTAGGAAACTTCGCGGTTACGGTATATCTAGACAAATATGCGACTGGGTTGCAGACTTCCTGAAGGGCAGAACACAGTGTGTAGTTCTCGACGGTGAGCGTTCATCACTTACTGAAGTGGGGTCTGGAGTTCCCCAGGGAAGCGTGTTAGGGCCTCTGTTGTTTCCTCATATACATCAATGATCTATGCGACATAATAGGGGGAATGAAAAGATTATTTGCCGATGATGCTATAATTTATCGCGAAATCAAAACCCTGGACGACTGCGCTTTGTTACAAGACGATATTACGAAAATAATTGCGTGGTGTAAAGATTGGCAGTTGGAGTTAAACGCTAAAAAGTGCCAAGTCATGCGTGTGAGTAAAAAGGTGACACCATTTAACTATGAATATACGATTAATGACACTGTCCTTAGAACGGTAGATTCCGCTAAATACCTAGGGGTAACAATTCGTAATAATTTGTCGTGGAATGAGCATATTGAGAATGTAATGGGAAATCAAATCGTATACTCCGATTTCTAGGTCGTAATTTAAATCAATGCACTCAGGAAGTTAAATCGATTGTATACAAGTCACTAGTACGTCCTCACTTAGAGTATTGTTGTTCTGTATGGGGTCCCCATCAAAAGGGGTTAATGGAGGCTTTAGAGAAGGTCCAAAGAAGAGCCGCCCGATTCGTGACAGGTATATATAGTTGGAGGGAAAGCGTAAGTGCGATGTTGAAGGAGTTAGGTTGGGAAGACCTGGAACACCGAAGGCGTTGCTCTCGACGGAAGCTAATTGAAAAATTCACGACAGATGTATTTCGGAATGACAGTCAGCAAATATTGCTACCAGCAACATTCATATCTCGAAATGACCGTGAAAATAAGATAAGAGAAATCAGGGCCAGAACCGATTCATTTCTGTACTCATTTTTCCCACGAGCGATTAGGGAATGGAATAGAAAGGATTTAGCGGGCGAGTAAACTTAAAATCCGACAGGAGTAGCTTTCGATAAAGCACTCCAGCCATCCTGATCTGGGTTTTCCATGGTTTTCCCAGATCACTCCACGCGAATGCGGGGATGGTTCCTCACAATAGCCCATGGGCGCCTCCTGCCATATCCCTTGTAACCCTTCCAAACCATAACCCTTCTCGATAGGTGCTATGCACCCTCCGCCACACACTTTTAGTGAATCGCGGAGTAATAATAATAATGATAATAATAAGGAGGCCAAAGTAGATATTGAAATTCTGAAAGCTCATAAAATATCCTGTTTATGGGTTTTGGATCGGTTCCGTTGGGACAATTTTTGATAGATAAATTTGAACTAGAAATTTAAAAATTGTAGCTGTGGCGACACAGAAATCAATATTATATTTTCCATCTTGATGAAACGTTGTACATGTATACTTTGAAACAAGAGGATACATTTGGTTTAGAATAAACCACTCCCTCTCTCTCATCACCACCATGAAGGAAAATTTACAAATGCAACGGCTCAGTTTTATGCAAATTTTTCGAAAACGGTAGAGAAAAAAATCCACCAAAGTGAATGGTTATATTCTGAATCATATAAAATTTCCGGCTTATTGGCGTTGGAAAATTAGAAATCAAGAAATGCGAACCTTAAATATAAAAATTGTCTTAGTGTGGCGACACAAACCCACAGTTTTTATTCTATCTAGATGAAATTTTGAACACGAATAATTTAAAAAATTATGTCTTGATATGATTAACATAAACCAAACCCCTTACACCTTGAAGTACAATTTATACTTCACACTATTAAATTTTATAATAGTGGTCTTTATACAAACACTTTTTTCGATTTTTGTGGCACAAAGAGAAAAATACTGTCAATATTTGGTTTCCAAAAAAAAAAAAAAAATTTTCTCCCCACTTAACCCTTTTTTTTAATTGCTTTACGCCTCGTCGACGGCTAAGGTCATTAGAGGTGGGATGGGACTGGGGACAAGGAACGGGAAGGAATTCGGCCATGGACTTTTTGAAGGAAGCATCCCGGCATTCGTGTGAAGTGATTTGGGGAAACCATGGAAAACCCAAATCTAGATGTCCGGACGGGGATTCGAACCGGCGTCCTGCCGAATACGAGGCCAGAATGTTAACCGTTCACCCTCCACTCTCGGTCCACTTAACCCTATTAAGCAAAATGTTTACAACAATCCGATAAAAAGAGATAAAATGTAAGAACAGTCATAGTTGACAAAAATTAATGGCGTCTACTCTTACACTGAAGTTAAAAAAAATTGTTTTATAATTTTGTCTGTTTGTTCCAATAAGTGCAAAAATTATTGACTTTGATGGAGTTTTAGATATTTTAGAAACTATTATTGGGATTAAAATCAGAGATAAGCGTCATATTTGCTTCGTCGGCTGATGGGCGAGAAGGAAATTACATTATATTTTTATATTAAACATTTTGTTTATGTTTTTTGAGGAACATTAGAATGTTGAAATCAATAATATCGTTGAATTTAGATTTTTGAATGTCATTTACGGTATCGTCTTATGCGATAATTATGTTTGGATTATATTATTCACAAATTTTATTTCAGGCTTACTCTGTAAAGGGATTTTACGTTTTGATTTTACGAGTTATTCATGTTAGTAAATTTATGATGATAATTCACAAGTTGTTAAAAAAACAGAGGTGAGAGTTTGTTTCATTAATGTGGCCTAACACGCTAAAAACAACAAACTTTTTACCTTAAAATTCTAGGAATAAACTTTTGAATTGAAGTAAGCTTTTTTAAAAAAATATGTTTTCTGAAAATAGAATGAAGCGCGGAAGACTAATAGTAACTTTAATTTAGTATTTTTTTTATATATATATATATAAAACAGAAGCCACTTTAAATTATTACTTATTCACCGGTATTTGTCAGGTGATGTCTTTGAAACAAGCATTTACTCAACTTTATATTGTTACATTCTATTTACTTTATAATCGTAAGAGAAATTTTTGTCCCCCATGTTTTGCCACTTTATCGTTTGAGATGTGCTTCTGAATTTTTATTTTAACTGTGAAATTTTGAGATGTTCTTGCCCACCTAAGAAGCAAAGTAGGTTGTCCAAAAGATCACCTGAAATGGAATCCATTGGTTGTAATACAGTATTGTTTTCTCGTTGTCATTATGTAATTGTTGAGAAATCCGTCCCTCATAGTAGAAATATAACGGTTTTGTTGACCGCGAAAAAACTGCAGTGCAATTCAAACATTCCTTTCTTCATGTATGTATGTATGTTCGTTTGGGACAACTGGAACCACGTTAAGTCTTCGTTTGGTTTGAGTTTATTTTGGATGTCGAGGACCTACAGTTTAAAGTGGAATACGTGGCACGGAAGCGATCTGTCATTACACTGCAAGCTTTGCCAGAGACGAAGGTGGGGTTGAGGGCTTATGAAAATCCCCGCCGAGACAGGGATTCTAACTTGGAACCCTTCGATTTCCAGTCAGGCACCTTAAAAACTGAGCCACCAGCTCACTTTGTTTTTCTACAGATATTTATATTCCCCAAACTCAAGTTATTCCTAAACATCTATGAATATATTAAAAGTAATGTGGCAATACGGCAAAGATACTTCTATACCTTGTTAAATAAGTCACGCTAGAGACAAGTAATATGATTAATTAGATCTTTCCTTTCAGAAGAAATCTTTAACACCAGTCTCATTTTGAAAAAAAATAAATAAAAAAATAGCGACATGTACTATATTACTTTGTCACTAATCAACACTAAAAACATTTAACAAGCGTAGAATCGGATACTGCCATCTCCCATCATTCACTGAGAATGCTAATCTTTTTGTTTTAGTACACCATTCTCTAATATACTGTACGTGTGCTATTTGACAAACGTTAATTACTATCACTGTTAGACATGAGACGTAGGGAAATTGGTAGGGAAATGTTTCAGTGTCCTTTTTTCTTGATTAGGGACTGAGGGAAGAGAAGGGATGATATGATAAAAGAACTGGGTTGGATGCAGATTGTGTCGTATGAATAAGAAATATGTTGGTGATAAGGTGGGGATGGATATAAGTAAAAGAAAAAAAAAAAAAGATTAAGTGAAATATGTGGAAGAGAAAGGACAGCCATCATAACAATTTTCACTTCAGATATAAATAATCGTTAAGTTTTCATTTATTAGTTAGGTAAACCGAAAGTGCGAAGTTATCAAAGGAGGTGGGTGAATAGGGACATTAGCGCCGGCTTATAAGCTTCATTGCTATTAGTAGTAACATTACGAGAAGACTGGTAAAAATGTGGCTGTATGGATGATTGCAACAACACGAGATGTTATTGGAATTTTTATTTCTCACATAAAAATATTTCTGCAGAAACGCCTTCAACAATTCTAATGAAACAAGAAAATGAACCGAGCGTGGTGATTGAGCTGTTAACGTTCTAGCATCGCATTCGGGAGGACGTGGGTTTTAATCCCAGTCCGGGAATCCGGATTTGTATTTTCAATGGTTTCACAAAATCACTCCAAGCGAATGCCGGGATGCTTTCCTCAAAAACGCCACGTCGGAGTTCCTTCCAGTTCCTTGTATCTACTCCCTACCCACCTCTAATGGCCTCGATGTCGACAAGGCGTAAAGAGGTAAGTAAAGAAAAAAAATCAGGAAAATGTAAGAGTAAAAATTGAAAGGAATTTTAGGGAACATGCGAAGTGTGATTGAATAAAACATTAGATAACTTAATAAAATTCGTCCATCAAAAAATGTATAGAATTGTTTCCCACCAGCAACAACATATACTGAGGGACTAATTGACTAATGGATTTGTTGTAATCGGAAACTGCATCATGTGTTTGCCGCCTAGGAAACATATCCGTGACGTCGGAAATAGTATATCATCGTCATTCGTTGGTAAT
Source organism: Vandiemenella viatica (assembly GCA_031002005.1). Lineage (NCBI taxonomy): Eukaryota > Metazoa > Arthropoda > Insecta > Orthoptera > Morabidae > Vandiemenella > Vandiemenella viatica. The sequence goes on along the minus strand of JARYHS010011408.1, from coordinate 232,736,545 downwards.
GAGTATTGTTGGGGCGCAGAGAAGTGCATTTCGGCCGCGGTGATGTATTTACTGCAGGCTTCGCGCGCTCGCGATCATGGTTTGGGAGCCGACCACTTGATTTATTTACTGCCACCAAATAAAAGGCAGCTGCAGGCAGTGATTGATAATGTTTACACAGCTGACTAAGGACTTCTCGCTTAGGAATTCTATATATTGGCGTGTGCTGTGGATAAGCGGAAACCTGAACGCCTCAGTGAAGAATAAAAGTGCTAACAAAGTAAACGAAGGATTTTGAGCGTAATTATTCCCTGCATATTAGAATTTAGTAATAAATTATCTGAATTTTTTTAAAAAGTTTCTTTGTTTTGTTATGTCAGTTTGTTGATGAATGAGGAATAAACAGATGTTACAATTCTCACTTCACTTTGTATTTATTCTCGGTTAACAGTAATATGACAACACCGTTGGTTCCGTGATTCCTGTCACAAGATTAACTGCTTCGAGCAACGATTGGCGAAATTTTGTCCAACAGAAAAGGAGATGTGGTGATCTATTATTACTAATCACGAGATTATCTACCAAAGTCAAGGTTTAAGTCTTACATTTCTCCACAATGCTTATATTGACGAACAGCAACTAACACTGAATTATAAAAAGTGCAAGGCAATGTCCATAACAGATAAAATGACTCAGTTTGTGCAGAAATACAAAGTAAATAGTTCAGTTGCAGATATGGTCGATTCTGTGAAGTATTCGGACATCAACTCTCCAGACAAAAGCTGAAATCTAGAAAAAGCTTCCTTATGACGACAGCTGCTTTAGATGTACCGCCGAAAGTTGACCGGCTCAATCTGTGGCGAGCAAGAATAACTCGTGTGAATCAATGGGTACCTACTTTAGAGGCACTACAACCAGGTGGAAACCTCAACTGGGAGACCTGGAGAGCCCTAAATCGGCTGAGAAGTAGAGTGGGTTTGAACCAAAGATAATCTGGCAAGATGACATTAACTTGAAGATTCTAATTCTAAGTGTGAGTGTGGGGCAGAACAGACCATTCAGCATCTATACAATTTCTCGCAGTGCCCATCAACCTGCACTCTGCAAGACCTCCTTTGCGCCAGTGACAATGCCATACAAGTTGCTGACTTTTAGTCATCAATTATGTGAATTCTTTGGTGTTGATTGATATCATTTTATTTGTGTTATTGTTATTACTGTTTCTAACAATTTGTAAAAGCATCGTTTTTGACACGAAATAAATAAATATGAAGTATTTGGTCGTAACAGTACAATGGAACGTGAAAAAGGACTTGAACGTTGATTCGGTCATGGGCAGAGCTAACTCTATGCTGTGATTCATAGATCGAATCTTGGAAAATTTTTAATACGAAAACAAAAGAGATAGCGAACAAAATTATCGGGCCTTCAGATTTCGACTACTTTTGTGCCGTTTGGGATACGTTTCGCAGGGGGCTGATTGACAGAATAGAGAAAATACAAATAAAAGCCGCTCGATTCGCGACTGATTGTCACAGTCGTTATTAAAGCGTCACAGAATTGATTTGTAGTTTCAGCTGGGATACTCTGATAAACAGACGGCGTAGGTTTCGTTAGGACTTATTGGTAAACTACTTTCAATTTACGCGATGAAATACTACGTCCACCAACCAATATTGGCCGCAATGAAAAGAGTGATAATACTAGATAAATAAAATGCTGCACTGATGCTTATGAATTCTGTCTTCCCTCCTGCTATTCAAGACTGGAATGCACAGAGCAAAGATTAGTTCTGGTGCAAAGCACCCTCTGCCATCCTAAATAATGTCGATTGCAGAGTATACCTGTAGATAGATGTAGATATAATGAGGGAATACCACAGCACTGATTATATTTGTTCATCCTTCGGGTCAGGACTTTAAATTTTGTTTCCTCCGCCCATGGTGTCTTTCGGAACCGTCAGCTCGAGTGGGACGGGATGAGGGTACACACTCTACCTTCTTTCATCTACAGATCACAAAAAAACATACTAAATTTACAACATTGTTTCAACATGGTTTTCAACATTGTACAAAAACACTTACACGCCAGGATGAAAGGAACTGACCATATGGTGCTAAACTGGTTTGGACGGTTTTTTTAATTTCCAGCCCTACAGTCAGCTTGGAAGACAGACCTCAGATATTAATTCATATCCTGCGCTTTCGTACTGCGAAAATACAATTAAAATGTGCTAAGTACTTTTTGCGTAATGCCAGAGCAACTGAACATCACTGCCATTTACAGTAGTTTTGACATATCACAGTATATGACAGTTTCATGTAATGATCTACACCGAAGACGTGATTCATGAGTTATTTAATGTTGCATGAGATGAATTAAAAGAGTAAAACTACTTAGTCTAATTCAAGACTGTTAAAAATCAAACAGGAAAAAACTAAATAGACGCCGATATAAACTAGTAATTACAATTTTTATGGTTTAAAGAGAAAGAAACGCATTAACTGAAAAGCATCCTTTCCATTTAGCGAACGTTGATAAAAAATTCGAAAATAATCGTTTGGAATCAGACCGTACTTTACTCTACACAGGAGGCATTAATCTATTGCGCAGAAACAAACTGTTATGATAGTCCATAAGTAGTTTCTTTTACATTTTTGTAAAACTTTCTGTTTCAGACATTATTACTTAAATATTATGCAGATGACGGATCCGTTATATTTTAGATCTTAGTTTGTGTAATATTGGTAGGTAGATATATTTCATTGTCTCCAAGGAAATAATCATAAAATATTAAACATGTCGTAACTTTTTCACAAAATTCCGTAATTGTCTTCTTCAATTTGGAACAATTGAACCTACGTATTCCCCACTAGCAACAACATAATTTTTACATATTTCTTGTCGCTGTTGTTTCCAGTTACAGGATCGTATAAACTTAAGCATCATGTAAAGATGAACGCGAATCCAGAACTGTTATTTTCATACTAACTTTACAGCGGAAGTGCCTCGTGCCACACACAAGCTTAGCTGGTTAAATTGCCGGAACATGATAGGGGATAGATTATGCTCCACATCTATTACCAGACGATGTATTAAACACCTGTAATAAATTTCAAACCTCGCCGTACTGTTTTTGCAGTGGAGAACTGAGAAACTGTTGATGGTTATTTGCCCGTCTGGTGTGGACTGAAAACTTAAAGGTCATCCATGAATCTACGGAAGAGCAGGCCTAATTATGTGCTCACGGGAATCCGAATTCTCCATATTTCGACTTCATTCTCACAGCACAAAACAGCACACTTTTCCTAACCCCTCTAATCACAATCATATAAATACACTTACACGTAAGTTGGTTCCAGTAGAAGTAATATGAGGTTCACACTGGGAAAGAGAGAGGGTGGTCAAACTTCTTTTTACAAATGAGAACTGTCAAAACTACCTTAAACGGATAATATATTTGGTGGGAATGTAATGACAAGATGGGCGTATAGTGGCCGTGCAGTCCACTCGTGGGCAATATTATAGATTTGGATGAGTTCTTAGAAGTGATCTTTAGGTTTTAGAATATCTTCAGGATTATAACGGATTATCTACTTGTAGGCACCTAGATGTGATTATCAGGATAAGGATATTTGACACCAGGGTGACCGTTATTTAGGCAGACGTCCCGAGCTGCTCTGATTCGATTTTAATGGATCTTACCTGCCGATTTATCACAAAATCTTCCACAAAATTATCTGAAATAATTTGGGTTGTAAACTAACGACAAAAATGACATAGGTGACATAATCAATAGTGTAAACACATACTTTAATTATAAAAGCTTAACCATAAAAGTATTCGCAACTTAACATAAAGTTATGCTGGAAGGAAATATCACCAGAGCTTCGCTACAGTGCTACCAACTGAATACCACGAAATAACAACTTCTTCGGACATTATCCGAAATAGGTCTTACCGACTTACTAAATGATTAACTATTTATTCACCGTGATCAAACATAAATGAACATATTCTCCACGAGGAATTACAACGTTATTAAAATGAACAGCAAACAACTCATAATTAAACCGACTAAATAATTTACCCATCATATTTTATCTAGCCGAATGTTGACTAATATGAGACTAGGCTGCGTGCAAAAAATGGCTTGCACGACGCCAAGGCGACAGCCAGACACAGCTCTTACCTCTTAATAGTGGCTGGTAGAATAGACAATGACGAATGGGTGAATAGGCTGTGACCACGCCACGATCACATGAAGCGATCACATGTTGACGGCATGTGTGTTTCGCACTGCAGAAGCCTTGATACTCAATAAAACTTCGCACGTAAGCACTGCTTGCTAGCTTCAAGTAACTTACAACTTTCACTGAATAATATACCAAAGGATACGTAAAGGATATCGACTCCTGGGTTACTGAACTGCAGGCGGAGTGAGACACCACTATGGTGTCTATTGCGTTGGCGTCAAAGAGCAAGGGTCAGTGATCTTACAAACTACCAGAGAATAAGATAAAAATTAATTAAAGATTGTAGAAGTAGAAGAAATATGGAGGATTGTACTCACATAGGACGTCGAGAAGGAAGGGCCTGCTGGTTCCGGGGCCCTCCTCGTTGAAGGCAACGCACGTGTAGTTGCCCCTGGCTGCTCGCCCGACAGCCTGAAGCACCAGGCTTACGTTGCTCAGGATAATGCCAGCACCTGGACGCAGCAAGTGGCCCTGAAGAACACGACGAAGCAAGATGAACATAGCTGCCGAGGACTCAAAACAAATAGTATATGTTCGACATGTTGTTACGAAAATTATATTATTCACTACTCAGCCATTTGAATATGCTAGCTAAGTTATTTAAAATATTTCATTTTCCTTAAAAGCAAAAATAACTGCTGTTCAACTTAAATGTAATATATATATATATATAGAATTTGGTTGATAATTGAATACAGCGACCAGTCACAGTTTATGGTGTTGCTTTATTTTATTTTACCATTACCGGTTTCAAGCATACATTGCTCATCTTCAGATGGTTTTAACAATACAGATGCGAATTGCAGGCGTGTTTTTGTGTCCTAGAGTAATAAAAATATGATGATTGACGAAATAATTTAAATCTGGAGTGATGATAGTAAAACTTGGTAAATAACTTACATTATGTGTCTGCTTATATCCGAGAACAAAGACTTGTATAGAACACAGTTGAGGAGGCACATTTTTGTGTAACACTATGCACTATCACCATTATATTGCACAAATATATGTGGAATAGACACGCTGCACACTTGCTACTGTATTTACATATAATGGTGATAGTGCATAGTGTTACACAAAAATGTGCCTCCTCAACTGTGTTCCATACAAGTCTTTGTTCTCGGATATAAACAGACACCTAATGTAAGTTATATACCAAGTTTTACTATCATTACTCCAGATTTAAATTATTTCGTCAATCATCATATTTTTGTTATTCTAGCACACAAAAACACGCCTGCAATTCGCATCTGTATTGTTAAAACCATCTGAAGATGAGCAATGTATGCTTGAAACCGGTAATGGTAAAATAAAATAGAGTAACACCATATACTCTGACGGGTCGCTGTATTCAATTATCAACCAAATTTGATATCACAGTCGCTGATTCCACAAGTTTACCATGGACAAAATATTAATATATATATAGGTCGACTCTCAGCTAAAATTATTCAATTACACATTATGAGATATATTATGATTCCAAAATACTTCCAATAGCATTAAAACAATTCTCATTGTGAGTTTAAAACTGGTAATAGATTACATGTGAGTATAGTAGGAGTATAGTAAGAGTAAGACGAAATTACAGAATAAGGGATCAGGAAATCAGGCAGATAATCTAGGAGGAACTGTTACAACAAAGAATAGAGTAATCCGGGTTACAGTGGTACGATCATGTGAAGAGAATGGGAAAGGGGAAAATACCAATGCAGAGGCTGGATATGGACCTGAAAGAAAAGATGTACACAGGACTATCAAGGGACACATTGATAAAAGTGTTATAAAGTGTGTTGATGAAAGTTATAGTTTCTATTTTATATCCATTTAAATTTGACCCAGCATCTCTAGAGGCTAAACTGGGCCGCTAAGTCTTCACTAAAGACAATATTATAGAGAAAGTAATGTTACGGTTTGCGATGTGATACAAAGTTATCAATATACAGTAATTGATATAATAATGCTGATAAGACATTTTTTAGCGTCAGTGACTTTCAGACTGCTTATTCTAACGTAAGCATTGTTGTGTTTCTCACAAAAAATCTACTTCACGCCCCCACATAGCATGGAAAAGGGGATTTCAAAAAAAAAAAAAAGAATGTTATCAGTAAGTTAAGAAGGCCTCACAGCATTCTTCCACGGCCGAAAATAAATAAAAATAAATAAATTTTAACATCACAAAACATATTTTCACTCACCACTAGTATGGCAACTGCTTTAAGCATAGACACTATACTTGATTAAAAAAATAAGAAACAACATTGTTGAGTAGCTCAGAAACACTCTAAATTGCTCCAAATATACCAGTCTCCTGTGTTGTTTGAAAGAAGATTTAAAGGTAGTCTATAATGTTGTACCCACCTCATTTCAGGCAACGACCGCACATAACGGGTTTGAGTCCGGTGTCAAAAATAAAAAATGCATAGAGTTTTGCTTGTATATCAGTTATGATGAAAGTCAATCATTCTAAATGGGATGAAACGTTTATAATTAGATGTTGCGTAGATATGGCAGTTGAAGGTTTGGATAAATATGGAAACAAATCAAATCAAAGTGCTTGCTTAACGATGACAATGCTATTAGTGTATTACGCAAAGTGACCGTTATACATTACGTGGAATTACATTTGGGGGCCAACATCTTACCCTTTACTTTATGATGATCTCTACCATCAGAATATTGCAAACTAGTAAGCGATAAAATTCTTTTTCAGTCACATACTAACCCGGAACACTACGTAAGAAGCTATACATAAATACCGGTATGCGAAAATTAAATTAGCTATTTCTAATGCAAACTATTATTCATGTCGAATTTTCCATTACTGTTTTCATTAATAATTGAACTTCCAAAGAATAAACAGGATTTTTTTTTAATGGCATTTGGCAACGGAGGCCATACAGCCAGCTCAATGTAATTATTATAGCTTTCAGTGTATAAGTCGTCATGCAGTATACAGTATATATATTGTATTTTTCCAATGTATGGACGCCACAGGACGGACAGGACATTCACACAACACTTAAACATCCATGCCCGCGTCCTGATTCGAACCGGCGGCCTTCGGCACGTGGAGATATCACTCTAGCCCCTACGCTACCGAGGCCGGCAACAGGAAATTTATGAAAGAGGAAACCTAATGTTGTACAGCCAAATGTATGGCTATTAGCTGCAATCTTTGGCAGTTCTCATTGCTGGCACTTTGAGAGTTCAGTCAGAGGTGCTGGATTTAGAGTTGTTAGCACCTAGCTCTTGCGCTCCGAGGGTAAAAGGTTCGAGACTGACATCGGACATGAGTGATTTTAATAAAGTGTTATTTCCTTCTAGTATTGACTAAGATGTTGAAGTAACAGAATAACTGCTTCATCGCTTCTTTATGTTTCGGTTGATTTATTATGTGCGATCCATTTCGCAAGCACATTGATAAGTTTAGTCGACTAAGAAAGGAAAGGAATTCTGCCTCGGTATTTAAGAAGTAGCCATTTCTCTCTTCTCCTGAAGCGATAGCAGAATATTTATAAAGCAAAAATCTTGATTACTGAAGGAATAATTTAAAATGGGTACTTCCCCTAATGAAATTACCAATTATTACCGTCACTCACTAGTTTCAGTTCTTCATTCCTTTTCGTGTTTGGCCCACGATTGCATTCATGAATTTATTGAAAAATCTGCTTAAAAAAAAAGTTACTCAAAAATAACCGTAGAATTGGGATGATTTGATAAAAAGTAGGTTTTCAAAGCAATTTGTATTCCCCTACGGTGAAGTTATTCTCAAGAAACATTAACTGCTAATTTCGCTTCGGACCTAACCTTTACAAGAACATTCTTGCTAGTTTGAGGTAACTTGCCACTTCAAACCTCACACTTACCGACGTCGACTGCAACCATGGAGGGCAGACGAGTCGTGCATGAGTGCCGCCTCAAAAAACATTCAGATATATCACTCTCGAGTGGCTCAGAGTCCGAGCGCGATGAGATCTACATCGAGGCTTGGAACGGCTCAGGGGTGGTTGAGCATCGCTTCCGTGACATTAAGTACTTAGGCGAATCATTATGAAAATCTTCCCCCAACACAAGTACACGGACGTTCTGTTATGTGTAAGTCATGCAGGCTGGAAGTACCGTATGCGTCATCCCAGCGACGTCAATGAGTACATGGAAACGCTCAAGACACCAGCACGCAGTACCTGGCCAAACTATTGGAAGATGAAGCTGCCAAAGTCTCACCATGAATTTCCCACATACATGAAATACACCCACGCAAAACAATTTCTGCAGTAAAAAGTTCTTATGGAAACTTAACTGGCGGGAAAAAAAGCTGCAAAGGAAGTAACAACTATCAAATCCAAGCACCCCGAGAGCAACAATGATCCTGTGCCCAGCAAAAACAAGCCTGAACTGCTAACCTCACCATTACGATCGACTGAACTAATTGACTTCTCGGAGTCCCCATATTTAATTCTGCCACCTAGCCTTGTCCAGATGGTGGACCGCTCCAAACAAGAGGTTTCAAATATCATTGAAAAACCAGTAGTAGCGTGGCTACGCGCTTCACCGTCCACTGGGGAAGCCTCTTATCTGCAACCGAGCGGGGCGGTGTAACGGTTAGCGTTCTCGCCTCGCATTCGGGAGGACGGCGGTTCGAATCCCCGTCCGGGCATCCAGATTTGGGTTTTCCATGGTTTCCCCAAATCACTCCAGGCAAATGCCGGGATGCTTCCATCAAAAGGACATGGCCGAATTCCTTCCCATTCCTTGCCCCCATCCTTGCCCCCCATCCTTTCCCGTTTCTAAAGACCTCAATGTTAAAAAGAGACGTAAAGCAGTTACAAAAAAAAATCCTATCTGCAGCAATGTAAATTGTTGCCCTTTTTCTGTGGGCTGGAGGAGGAAACATCAAGATCTGTCTCTCATGTCCGTCTGACCTCACGGAAACAATTCTGGAGATGGAAGAATGAGGTTTTCAAATACCTGACAAACCACCTCGACACGTCAACCGTGAGCTGTATGTATCAGCAAGCACTCAAGAAGTTGAGTATTCGGTACGAGCTGAAGCAAAGATATGATCTGCACTTAGTAGCTGTCGTGTTTTAGATGTCAGACCCAACGACGTCACCCATGTGATTGTACCAACGAAATATGGTGTGTTCGCTATAGAGAATACCATCGGGTTGTTGCAGTCAGTACAAATCCAAGGAACCAACTAACATGCTGCAACTGCCAAACTAACCATGCTGCATTATTTGGAGGATGCTTCGCCGGAAATCAATCACATAAAGTCAACGTCCGGACACAGTGAGTGGTTTCTATTCTGGCCTGGTTGCACAACAGCAAATCCCCACATGTTACCTATTCAAAGCAATTAAGCAGACTGGATAGCACATTCCATAACTCTCATTCACTATAAACCAGTTTTTGAGTAGTTTTTCTGTAATCGCATACGTCAGATTTATACAAACTTTTATTTCTTTTATTTCCAGGATTCTTCTTAGCAAATTATTTCCTGTTTTGAGATCTGTAGATAAAATGAAACATTACTTAGATATGAATACAATTTTCATGTAATTTAATAATTGCTAATAATATAACTGTTATATGAGTTACTGTAAAATAATTGTGAGAATTAAAATGAAATATAAACAAATTAAGAACGAGAAGTATAAATCTGTTTCTTGCTGATTAAAAACGTTATATTTGGTGGGAATTCCCTGGTCCGGTTCGACTTTCAATCTGTTGCTATTTGTATTTATTAGCAAAACAAGAGTAGAAAAAATCTGCCTTCCCACTTACAAGTATTGGTAAAATGTATCAGACGTTTTACAGCTTTTCTGCTAAAACTGGGTATTCTGGACGAAACTAAATGAAAAAATTATCTTCGTATTCTCTTTTAAATGTTTTTGACTGATGTGTCACATGATAATTTACTTACTGACTCAACATCTGAATCCGGCAATTACCTCTCGCATTCTTTCTTCGATAGCAACTCACTCTGGTCCCTCAAACAATCCTTGCCCAAATTACATTGATAGAAAAAAATCTCGTACAGTCTATCTCTTGGTGCCTCAACTTTACCGTGCCCAAATTATAGTGATCGAAAATCCGCCGTAGGAAAACTATTGGGGTTAAAACTTTAATCTTCAATTCAAGATTTCTGTGTGGGTGAATCATTTTAAGATGCCACGTAAGTGAATTAACAAATTAGCTTGTACTACCAATATCAAACTTTCCTAAATCATCATACTAAATGGCGAATAAGCAAACGTTACAATCCAAATATCAAACCAGCAGTTGGAAAATGGTGAAAGACAAGTGGCGATCCGTCGTGGGTACTGATGAAAGTTATATAACAAAGTACTCAGAATATTATTGAATAAAAACGGCTTTCTGACTTTCCAGCGATTGAGAAAGTATACTAGTATAGAGCAAGAATATATAATAATACATAAGTCATATTAACATCTTTCAGACTAACAACACTACAATAAGTCTCACTCTCTACAATCAACCGAGATGAGACAAAACAGTATAACTGATATCAGTAGAAATTAGAATCACTCAAACCACTTCGCAAATAGACGTGAAATATCCCAATTTAATCAAAGGAAATAGGGAACATAACTCTGGTGGACATAGAGTATGGAGAAAACATGCTAAGTATAAATTTGTTGGTAGTACCCACTTTCAGACCGCCTCAAAGTATATCTAAACTAATATTACGAAAGCGAAAGTAAATCTCTCAGTCTGTTTTTTAGATTTTCGCAGCTAAAGTCTATACCGATCTTGACTAAATTTGGTAAGGAACTTCTATATATCATTAGGAAGGACATAGAATAGTATTTTCGCGATAAATAACATAATTAGGAATGACATTTCGAAAACTTCCCGAACGGCGATAGACAGGCGGATAACGTGTGCAAGTCTCTGTAATGTATCTGGGAGCGTTCTGGTGGTTCTGCGGTTTATTCGATTGCTTTTATTAGTTGGGGGTGCGGTGCCAGGTTGAAACCACGATGGGACCGGGAATTCTGATCATATGAGCCACGCCAGCACGTTATGTAGTTCGGATTACACGTTAAAATATAGGACCAGCCATGAAATAGGGGGAATGCACAGCAAAACGAAACTCCCACACGCAAGTGGCCGTACAATCCTTCGGGATCTCCCGATCAACAATGCCATACGCGTAATCTTTTTATGTCATATCGCTCACTGAGGCTTTGTTTCTCTCGCAGTCAATTTGTGTATGATCTGTTCATAAAATTCCTGTACAGACATAGGTAATTGTAGCAATAACTACGAAACTCTAAAAAATAATTAAAAAATGATGTCCCAAATGCAAGGCAAAATAGTGGAATATCTATTTGTGGACAGTGTTGTGGGTAGTGCACAAGTTATCACATATGCCACAGAGTTCTTGAGCTCCTTCCAGCTGTCAGGAGTGCCTGATTAAAGTTTAAGATCATAAATTGTGGTTCCCATACTAATAATTAGCAATCTCGATGCAATGTCACTGTGCAGCGGAACACACCTACAAATAACACATTTGTGGCGTAGCATAGGAAAAGCTGCAATAACGAGACGTGATGATGTGTTGATTCCTAAAATCCCAATAATTCCGACACACCTACCATTCCAGTTTAAAAGACCACAGTTCCCGATGAATTAGCTTTCGCGATGACTATCAACAAAGACCAGGGACAGACAGTGAAAGTAGCAGGGACACACTTAGAAAAGACGTGTTTTTCCTAGGAGTAACAGGCGCACGGGTTTCGAATGCCCGAAGGTTACATATCTTAGCAAAGTACAAAAATGAAAAATAAATAAATAAATAAGATAGTGATGTAAGATTCCCCAGAAAATGGCATCATTTTAAATCACAAACCAAATATGTTGGGAACTGTGGTTGGTAGACACCCACAGTGAATCCCCCCCTCCCACCCCTCATATTCCTTTACTTTTTTAAATGTGTTGTAAATTGGTTCTCTTCATGAGACAGGTTGAATGCTAATATAATATGGTGATGATATATTGAAAAGTAATAGAGGAAGTCGCGGTGCAACGATGCAAACAGGCTTAATAAAAAATCTGAATTAATTATAGTCAGGTACTGTAAGAATATAATTAATTTTTTTCGTGTCAAAATCCTTGTATTAAATTAGTAATTAATTAGGGATCTTATGTTTGCTGTGGCGGGAGTGCAGCATTTGGGATATACGTGTCAGAAACAGACGGTTAGGAGATGTTCGAACACCCTTCTTTTCAGTTTGTCTTGGCTCGTACTCACTGTTCCGTATGCCAAATTCAACGGCGCAAAAGTAATCTCTTTCGAGGTGTCTTACCAGTGGTATCCTGAGCTTTTGTCCACTAGGCAGAGAGGTTCAGAACGGCCACTTGAATTCAAGAAGTCAAGGTTGGCACTACCCCTCTCTGGCACAGGAGAATCCTAGTTACTGTTACCCGAGGGGTATTTAACCTCCTCGGGACACAATACCAGTCTTAGTTGGCTCAGTGTTGATCCATCACCGTGACGGAAACCTGTACGAAATGTAAGTCCTTTAATTTTTCTCTCTCTCTGTGCCTCTGCCAAAGAACATACTTGCAACGGGTTATGATGTGATGAAAGCTAATTCCATTAAGATCACTTGTTTACCTGCCTATGTGTGACTATTACTATCAGAGAAGTTGCTGATATTTAGTATCGCCAGTTGGGAAACTGTTATGAACTTGTTTAATGGCTCGTAAGTGATTCAGACAAATTGGTGGTAGTTGGAGATGTTGGTTACTAGACATGTTTAATTGCATACGTGCTCTACTTTCTACTGTCAATGTTTGTGTCCAATTTGCTTAAATGTAACAGACTTCGATTTGAACAGATGTCCGGTTGACATAAATCAACTAGACTTATTAATGGTGAGGGTAGGAAACTTAAAATGGATTCTCGACCTATTATCTCGACTTCATTCTTTCTGGAAACCTTTTAAGCAACTTACATTTTTCTATATTCAATTCTAACAGTGAAATTCTAATTCTACACGTACGAAGTGTCGGGTAACAGCTAGTTTGTTAATACAGCAAGTAATTCTCGAATTAACAACTTGACCTACATCATGGATATGAGGAGCCTGTTGCAGTGTGTATGTTAGCCTTGACAGCAGGCTGTGAAGGGCTTCTGCGGAAGTTGTCGCCTTCACTTGTTGACTGGTGTCGAGGGAGGCTGTTGACGCAGCTGTGTCCACACACGCTGTTCGCGACACTCCTGGGACCATTTCGGCTGCCGCAAGCCGAGCAGTCTAGTCATCGCCATTTGGATACTTCCCACTAAGGGAGCCGCAAGTGTAGAGTGCCCGTTGACAGCCACAATTCTGAATCTTTTAAGTTCATTGCTACTATGAAAAAAGATTTAGCATCTCAAAGAAAACTAGCAGCGATGTGTTTAGAAACATCACAAAAGGATGTATTACGTCATATAGATGTATAATATAAAACAAAAAATTTCATATTGGTTCCAGAAAAACTCAAAAACTACTGCGAAGATTTCGAGGTGGTTTTCATAGTTTTAAAGATTGGAAACTCAGTTGAATCGTCTTATGCTTCAACGAAACTTTATGCCGGAATCTACGTTTAATATGAAACATCAAAGTCGACATACCAACTAGATGTATACTTCATGCTTCTTAAAAACTAATATTAAGTAATGTATATATGATTAGTTTGAACATGAAAGTAAACTTTTTAAAAGCTTTATTGTAGATGCTTCACAGAACTTCGTTGCTTCTTGAAATTATGATCTCAGACCTGACAGCTACACCTATATGTCTAAGAAATCTACGCAGGGTGACCTGGATAGAATTTTTAAATGGGTAGGTCAACATGGAATGAACATAAATGCCAAGAAGGGTCAGCTTATTAGGCAGACAGATAAAAAACTAAAGATTAATCATTACTGTAGGGTGGGGACAGAATTGCTTGTTGGATGCTTGGCATAATATTTGGTGATAAACTCAACTGGGCAGATCACAATGGCAAGGTGGTGGGAGAAGGTTACAAAATCCATCATTTACTGGAGAGGGTGATGAGAGGATGGACCAGAGAAGTTAGGAAGTTGGGTTACTTTTATCAGACCACTGTTTGAATATGATGGTCAAGTTTGGGGTCCACATATTGGTTATCAAATACAGGATTTGTAGGGTGTGCAAAGAAGAGCAACTAGATTTGTTTGTGAAAATTATTGCAGGACCCAGTCACTTACTAATATGATAAAGGAGCTGTATTGGGAGTCATTGGAAGAGAGGAGGAGGGTGAAGACAGTGCTAATAATTTACAGGGCACATGTTAGTGGTGGGGCTTGGAGGGATATTGGTCAAAGAATTAGGAATAGTGCATAGAATAGGAAAGACAACCATGACCACAAGCTGACTCTCGATTTCATGCATAAGGGAGTGAAAAAGTTTTCTTTTGTTGCTAAGGGTATCAGGGATTGGATCAAATTACTAAGTGAAGTGATGTATACTTTAGTAAAAACGCTTAAGCAATTTTGAAAATAAAAATTCAAACCGGAAAAGTAAATTGGGGGGGGGAATTTAATACTCCAATTACAAAATAAAATTTTAAAAAATAAAATAAAATTGGTTAATTAGATTAATAAGGGAATTACCACTGGAGCGTTAGCTCCATAGCAATTAAATTAAAAAATTAAAAATAAATCTCTGAAGTTTATAAGTGAAATTGTATTCGTTAATAATAGTAAGTAATGCAAGCCTGATGGGTTTGAACATGAAAGTGAACTGTTTAAAACCTTTAGTGTTGGCATTTCCAGTATTTTTATAATTTACTGTTGAACGATTCTGTCTTTACCACATTTCCTGAAAAAATTCATTGTTTCTATTGCTGTACGATCCGCTTTGGTTATTTTGATGAAACTTGTTACACAAGTTTCTGATGCGGCGGCTAAAAATACTGCAGGAATAAATCAACCCAACTCCATCTCTTTTCTGCTACACGGAGGGTTACTCGTTCAAATACGTATGGAAAATAGAGCGACTGACATGAAATTTGATTCACAAGTGCAAAAAACTGATCTCTGATACGGACTTCAATATTTACTGGTGAACAAATCAACTTAGGTCATACCGGGCAACGACGGGAACTCTGCTACTAGATGTATATATGCAACCATGATCAAGTTACTTTCTCAGTAATTGTGTTAATTCTTTGTGATATTTTGTGACTTTTAAATGACTTGGACCAGAATGTTTTTAAAAAAAATTGGTGACTGAAATTTTTTTGTCATTTAAATTCTAATATTATACCAACCGTGGTGGGTGAGCGGTTAACACTCCGTCCTCGCATTCGGTAAGACGCCGGTTTAAATCCCTGTCCGGGCATCCAGAGTTGGGTTTTCCGTTGTTTCGCCAAATCACTCCAGGCGAATGCCGGGATGCTTACTTTCAAAGGCCATGGCCTAATTCCTTCCTGTTCTTTGTGCCCACACCCATCCCAACTCTAATGACCTCGATGTCGACGAGGCGTAAAGCCATAATTTAAAAAAAAACTAATATTATACAATATGTTAAACTTTTTGTTATAAGTTGCTAATAAATAAATTTCATCTTCCTTTGATTCTAATTAAATTTTATTCATAATTCCACTTCAAGTACCAAGAGCAAATTTGTAAAACAATCTAGGATGCCTTAGACCTTTCGTGATATCACTTAATTTTACAATCTATTTTTTTCCAGTATAGTTCCACAATAGATTAATTCCGCTTGGCTTCTTGTTGTTTCAGATAAAAAAAGTATTTCACTAGAAGGTTAAACTGAGTTTTGTTGTTAGCTGAATTATTTGTAAAATAACATAATACTCACTTTTCGTTAAAATAGTGTTATAGCTGCGTTAGTGGTGCTTCAATGGAAGTAAGGTAAATATTAATGAAATCGTTGGATCATATTCCCTCTGTGTCCATTCACTGGAAATGATGAAGACGTATTTTTCAGAACAACCATCAAGAGAGAAGAGACAGCTGCGCCAGTTAATTAAAACTACATCAAAAAGACTAATCAAAAACTTATCCAGGAATATCATACTGCAGAGAAGCCTTTGGTATCACATCAAAGAAACTTGCCGCTGCACGGAAAATTGTAATGGAAGGAAATGTAGCCGTTATAACACTACTTATAGAACACTGATTCAGGAATCATTTCAAATTGTAAATTTTGTTTAAGTTAATAGAAAATTCACGAAAAGAATTCCCTTTTAAAGAGTTATGTATTTTAAAGTGTGAAGTCTTTTAAAACCTTATAATTTTTAGAAGTGCTAAGCTAATACCTCGATGAAAAGAAAATCTTTATGACTCAATAGGGTTTTGTTTATTTAATTATACACAAAATATAGTGATTCCTCTTAGTCTTCTGTAAGTAAATGTACCATTCATCTTTATTCAACAGTCACTTATGACTTCAAACGTATACAAGTATACTAACGTCATATAAACAGGAATTTATTCTCATTTCATGTTATTCACACTTCTATTAGATCGTGAATGCGTTTCAGAAATGAGGTAATAGTGAAAAAAACAAGTTATGAAAACAAATCTGGCTATATTAAACAGCTAAAGAAATAAGAGAACTCCCGACTACCCAGCAAAATATTTTTGAACTTTTCAGTTCCAGACTGTAATTGAATACCATACAACGCATTCAGTCTATATGTTGCGTTAAAATGGAATTCAACATTTCTGTTAACCGCTTAGAGGTTGCAGTACAGCAAAGTTTCTTTTTACGAACACATTTGTAGCAATATTTGTTACTCTATTTTTGAGAGTTTTTATGACTGGAATGGAAAAAAAAGTTATCTGCTTTTACTCAACCTGAATGATATATTCTTGTATAAAAATGGCCTTCTAGGAAGCACAGAGTTTTACAGTTCTATAATAATTTGTAGATATAGTCATTGTTAACACATTTGAAAACTGTATAGAACGTTTCATGCATAAAAAATAAAATGGTGTATGCTGCAACGTATTATGTCACGGAGTATTCAGACATTTACACGTACGTCTGAAGATGAATCTAACACTTTACCGCTAACAAGTTGCTGTGTATTTGTTTTTACTGCGCTCAGGCCATGTTTTCCTCTTGACTCGAGTATCGATCGGGTGTAATATGGCGTGCGACAGGCTACATATTTGTTCGCTGTACGAGTGGGTGTCAGCCTAGATGGGCTGTCGTATCAATAACGTGCCCACTGGGGATGAACCTGCCGGCCTCTCACACAGCAAATGTTTGGTATACGTTACTTTCCTCTAATTAACTATGCATCATCACTGATCAGTCAGACATCTTTCTATTGTCACTGATAACCCACGCGGGAGAGCGAAGTTTTCAAATAGTTTTCCGATCATAGAGATTTTCGTCTTCCATGATCACCCGAATTCACTACAGGCAAATTCCTGTATAGTTCCTAGAAAAAGTCATGGCCGAATATCTTTTAATTCCTTGCCATCCTCTTCTCCCCCCCCCCTCTCTCCTCTCCCTCCCAGCCTTTGTGGACTCTAATGAACTCAATGTCGATGAGGCATAAAGCAAGAAGAAAATTCTACTGTCAGTCACTATAGTTTCACAATTTTGAGGCCTCATATAATTTCTACCATTTCGTAAGGTTTCACATATTACACTTATGAATTTTATTTATTCTTCTTCCTATTAAAGCATTGGGCCTACTGACCTGGTCCGGTTTCAAAGATTTTTCATAACTCTTCTTTTCGTCTATATTGGTTTTCCTACTTTTGGTAATCGTGTATTCTATACAGATGATCTCTCCAATTATTCCCATGTTCTTCTATTTTATATAAAATTTCAATCTTTTCGCTCGCGTCATTTTAAAAACCTTGTACTTACTTGTCTTTTTGGGGTTTGCGCTGCGTTTATTTCCCCCCCCCCCTATTATTACCTACCTTTCGGCACCAACCTAGATCCTTCATTAGGGCTTCACTTTCTTTATCCAACATATTTATTGATACACTTTATTCACGGTGCACTGTTTATTTTTTCAAAATCATCTCTGCTGGTTACAAATAAACGATGTACCGTAAATCAAGTGATCAAGAATATCCATAAACAAGCCGTGTAGAGGAAGAGAAACCCTGAAGAAGGTTCCAAGTTCGTGGCGAAACGTATGAAATTACAAAAAAAAAAAAAAATAAAAAAAAAAAAATAAATAAACGCAGTGCAAATCCCGAAAAAGACAAGTAAGTGCTATATTCTCCTCTATGTTGTCAGACATACTATATATTTTTAACTTCTCCCTTGTGGGATCGTTCCTTATTAGATTTAACATTGTGAATCCCTTTAAGGATCACAGGAATTTCATCTGCGCTGCTTATATGCAGCTTTTATCTCTTCTTTTCATTACACGTTACTCAGTTCCATAGAGAAGTGTATCAACTGCCATCACTTTACAGAATTTCATCTTTGTATCTCTGCGCGTACTATTTCCTAAAGTTTTAGCTATCGTTCCACATCTCATCTGATAGTTGTTCACCATATTATCAATATCTTTTCTTACACTGTAAGTGATTTAACAACTAACGTAGATAAAGTTCGAAAATTGTTTTACCAGGTAACTATTTAAAACTATTTGGCTTTAGTTTATTAACATCTCCATTTATGCTGTCTGAAGGAACATGACTGAATTAATCGAGCATGTTGAATGAACGGAGGCTTTCGGGATTGGCACCAAGGAGGACGTGGGCTCAAATCCCTCTCCGGTCAACCACATTCGGTTCTCCATGGTTTTCCGAAATTACTCCAGGTGAATTCTGGAATAGTTCCTTCAATAGATCAAATTACTTGCCGCCCCTTGTTCCAAGTCCTTTCTAGCTTCTAATTATCTCGACGTCGACGAGGCGTAAAACCATTAACACACATATTCTGACCATAAACAACGTTAAACTTTATCCAGTTCGCTGATTACAGCACTATTTATTCCACAGGAAGAAACTACCTGCAAATCATCACCAAACTGTAAAATCGACTATTTAAAATAGTAAATTATGAAACAAAGTAATGATAAACTCCAACAAATCGACTGCCAATATCTCACCATCAATAGATAGGATATCAACCATTACTTTACAATCTTTATATAATTATAAAGATGAATGTATGTTTGTTTGTTTGTTTGTTCTTCATACAAATCCACAGTTTTCATCCGATCTCGGTGAAACTTTTGGGATTACTGGAGATCGCGATTCCGCCAGGAGTTTGCATCAAAATACTGCAGTGGTCAAACGCAAGACTCCACTAGAAATTCTTTCCCAAGTACATTTAACGGTTTCATGCTGGTCCAGGCTGTATTACAACCTAATTTCTGCTTCAAAATAATGGTCCAGGCTGTATTATATCGTAATTAGTGCTTGAAAACAATACGTCTTGCGACTGACTACAGCAGTTTTCCAACGATATTACTGAATGTTGTTGTAGCGGAATCGCGATCTCCACTAGACCCAAACTTTTCACACTTATCCTTTGAAACAAGGAGAAATATACTGTCTACATTTGGTTGAAAAATTATCTGTATAAATAACACCTGTTGTCTCATAACTTCGAAATATGGCGATAGACAGACACGTTGGATATGGTCGCCTCCGTACCGTGTTTCCGTATAGTGGACTGGCAGTTTAGTGGTTAAAGTACTTGCTAACGAACGTCGTGGTCTCTGGTTCAAATATCCGTGGAGGCTAAGATTTAAAAAAATTGTTTTTCATCGTAAGAGTCAGGCCTGGGCCGTAGGTTATTCGGATTGAATGTTAAACTGTAGATATTAGAAAGTTAGGGGTGCAATGCGAGGAAAATCGTAGGTAGTCTTGCAATGTTGTAGGTGTACACTTTTTTACGATATAATGAACCCTCAGGTGTTGTTCGCAGTCAGTGTGTGACTGTGAACCACAGTAATATTATTATAAATATGGAAGTAAGTCTTTGTCTTTTTGTTACGTTTTGACGACTAAATGGCTATATCGTTGTGATGCAAATTTATAATGAAATCTGTACGAAGGGCACAGGATATTTTTTCCAGTATGATTAACAGTTGTAGTCACGAAAATTTGAGACCTTATCGAATGGTGACAGAATATGTTGGATATTGATTCTCTTCAAGAGACAGGTTTGACGGTACAATGATATAGTGATAGCTTTCCTGTCATATTATTTCTACTCGATATTGTTTGGGACCAATCCTTCGTTAGCAACTTTCTGTATTTAATTCTGGGGGAAAAAAAATTCTTAATCCACGCGTACAAAGTCGTGGGTACGGGCTAGTATTCGATAAAGAGATTCTTCATGACAATCATCACAAGTATCTTGAAGGTAACATAGACGACAATATTCATCATTCTTCACAACGTAGAACAAAAATATGAAATATTTCAAAGAGTTATAAGAAATTTATTCCTTATTCCAAGCAGCTAACCTAAAAACAATTCTACAACTCTACAAATAAACGATATTAGCAGCGGCTTCAAAATTTAGGGAACAACATGCTTGAATATTCTACCGCAATACGTATTACAAAGCAAATGTCTCCGCTTAGTTCTAAATGCCGATCGAAGAGCCAGAAACACAGAAGCGCACAAAATAACGAAGTTAAAAAAACCGGAACTGTACCACTTTCGGAACCTTCCAGAAACAGGGACTAACACGTTAAAATTTGCATCAGTCGCTTCGTCAACATGTATGATCGCAAAACGTGAAGAGACATGTTGACGAAGCGATTGATGTAAATTTCTACAGGTTGGTACCAGTTTCTGGAAGGTTCCGAAAGTGGTGCGGTTCCCAAAAAAAACCCAGACATAATGGTTAAAGAATTACCTGAATCCTTCACTTAAAGATTTCATTATTTATGCGAAACATTACAAAATATTGTAACAACCATTAAAAGGTATCTTATAATAATCTTAAAATGGGTCGACATTTTCTCCTTAAAGCACAAACACAGAGAATACAAGAAATAAAATTACATTCTAAACTGGAAAATAAATGCAGTTTTTTTTTCGTAAATGTTTAAACAAATTTACTTTCCAGGTTTATATGTCAGCTATGTCCTTAGATCTTTGAGCCCGCAATATGATAAGTATTGCTTTTTTTTTTTTTTTTTTTTTTTTTTTTTTTTTGCTAATGGCTTTACGCCTCGTCGACGTCGTGATTATTAGAGATGGAATGGGACTGGGGACAAGGAAAAGGAAGGAATTCGGCCACGACCTTTTGAAGGAAGCATTGCTGTATTCACCTAAAGTGATTTGGGGAAACCATGGAAATGCTAATTCTGGCGTTGGTATTGCATTGAATAGGTGTAGTGTACTTACGTTGTGTAGCCACTGTACTCGAGAAGCTTTCGGCTGTGCTTTGATGCGGCAGTCGAAGTAGACGTCAGATCCCTCTCGAATATCGTTGGGGTCAAGGGATGGACCGAGCACCACCGTCGTTTCAGGGACATCTGTCAACACAGTGAAAAAGAGACATTACTCCAAAGAGTAAACTCTCTCCAGGTACATATCTAAAGTATCTATGGAAATGTGATTAACCAGATGTAAAATGTTAACTCTACTTCAGATAGAAATAGTTTTCAGCATTCGTCTCTACAAATCGAGTAATCATTTCACAGTTTTATTGCTTTTTAATTGATCAGCTATCGGGAAAGCTACTGATGAGAAGTAGTGAAGCATATAAAACATATTTTCTAACCGTTCATCACCGTTTCTAAATCTAATTGCATATTCATCTAGAAGATTTACCCATCATGCTGTGCCAACTTTTTTTAAAATGAAAAAGCAAAGTTATAGTCTAGGTAATAACATTATAGATGTCATAAATACAACTCTTATCAATAAAGTAAGACCATTCTGTCTCCATGCAGAAAAAGATGCACTGAATTCCTGATATGATGCATTTTATTCGGTTTAACTAGGTTGTTTGGAATCGGTGGAGGAAACCTGTGGATGAGTATCCACACATACATATTTATAAACCATCCTCCATTAACCCTGTATTTCCTGTTATGGTAGTATTACGTATAGTGAAATGGATGGGAATGTGCTCGTAGTCCATAAGAACCAACCGAAGACTGAAAGGAAATCTATTCTTTGTAAAGGTCCCCGGTCTTCTGCTGCAGTTTAGCTACGAGCTGTCTATGCCCATGCCAACTTTTTTAAGTGAGGCAATAGGATGAACTTTTGCCTTTTATATTTATACATCCTTGAATGACGGTAAAATTATAAAAGTTTTAGATATAAAGAGATCTCTTATCGTATACCAAAGACAATATACACTATTTCCTTCTGAAACATCTATTTGGCTGCGTAAAATTACAAACCACTCTTATTAAAACCTCCTGAATCTATCTCCAACACCCCTCTTTCACACCAGGTTATCTCACATATTGCTTCTCCCACACATCATCACTCAATCCGCACTCCCTATCTGCCAACAAGCAAGCTTCCTCTTCACTCCAATTCCTATAGTTGGATGCAGGGCTGTGCAGTGTGCACCCGCCAAGTCGAGTCAACGGCGGCACTGCCTACCCTTTTCTCGAAGCTATTCGGACCATATTTTAACCTCAATTTATTCATGCTATATGTCTCATATTTCTGGTATGCATAGATATCTGCAATCTTAGCATAAACACTAAATTTTATTTCATTACTGTTCTTAGTTCGGATGTTAATCGGATGCAAACTTCAGCGATTTCGTCACTCACTCACTGACTCACTCATGATAGTCAAAACTCTAAGGAACTTCCCGTAGCCGTAGAAAGATGAAATTTGGTACACATCTAGCATTTTACCTACATATTATAAGAAAAGTCCAAAACTCGTAAATTTCCATACACCTACCCCTAACGTGAAATCGCTTTCTACCGTAATAACTATTATCTACCTCAGAGTGACCTTACTATGTTTAACTATTATGTTAAATTTTTACTATTATGTTTAAATTATGTTCCTTTTCTTATTTTAGAAGTTATTGAAATTCAAAATTTTATTTCGGCAAGAAACAAAAAATTTGGTTCACATATATGGTCTCCTCCTAAATGATAAGAAAAATCTGATACTGGAGTTTTTCCACGAATTTATTTTATTATAATCCCAATCATGAAAAATGCTGGCACATATTTGCTGCTTAATTGCTTTGATCCGGATGAAGCTATAAACCTGAGGTTGCTATGACATTGAAGCGATATTTCAAGTTCAATATTACTTGTGAAATAACGCTATACAACAATCTGTGCGAAGCATGTCAGTAATGTGTTTCCAGTGAATTTTCAATGTGCAAAGTGGCGTCAGTGAGCTATAGAGGTATATTAAACAGTAAAAAGAAATCATGACCTGTAATATAGAAATAAAAGTGATAGAAACTGTAATAAAAAAAATGTAGTTGTTTTTAGTATTTTTATGCGGCATGTGTATTTTGTTCTACTTTATCAAGAATGAAAGTGCTAAGAATAATGTTTTTAACAACCTCAAGAAGAAAAGGATTCATCGCTGTGCCCAAGAAAGAGTTTTCTTTTTTATTTGTTTAACGTCTCTCTAACAGCGAGGTCTTTAGAGACGGGAAAGGATCGGGGACAAGGAATGGGAAGGAATTCGGCCATGGCCTTTTGAAGGAAGCATCCCGGCATTTGCCTGAAGTGATTTGGGGAAACTATGGAAAACCCAAATCTGGATGCCCGGACGGAGATTCGAACCGCCGTCCTCCCGAATGCGAGGCCAGAACGCTAGCCGTTACACTACCACGCTCGATAATAATTAATCATTTGTATTGTTGAAAGTGTCACCATTTTAGTGAGAATTAAGCAATTATCGGTCCTGTTTATAATTTTAATGGTAGTATGGTAAAGGGAAACAGCACAAAACTTAATAAGGAAATAATTATGTTCTTCTCGAGGGTGGAGAGTCAGGGTTTGTGGGGGAAGCAAGATGTTCACATGAGACCAAACGGGAATCGCGTAGATTATGGACACACCCTTACAAAAAGAATTGAGATACCACAAAAACAATTGTTGGAAAAATAGTCCAAATCTCGTGTTTGTTTAGTGACAAGAAGTTATTATATCTTGTCCTTAACCACGTCTACTTTTTACAGTTTGTATTCACTTCACTTTCTAAAGCAGAATGATTTCTCTGGTAGATAGATCGTGGATTCAAAATTAAAAAAAAAAAGCCTAATGACTTCGCTGTTATGCATATGTAATTTTTACTGAAATGAAGTTTGCAATGTGTATTCAGTTTATGAAACAGAATGATTTCTCTCGTCGTCATAAATCGTATATTTAGGATAAAAAAATCTGATGACTTGTCTATTATGTACGTCATAATGTATACTTGTCAAATTCGAAAAAAAGCGAGTGAAATCTTGGCTTTTACGTACGTCCCGTACTTATAAGTTTGGTAAAGCAACAGATATAAGGTATTTATAAAGGTTAACTAAATCATGACCTGCATAAGGGTCAGATCATCAAATTTTTATTCTTATCCTAAATAAACGATCTATGACACCGAGAGAAAAAATTCTGTTCCACAAATTGAAGTGAATACACACTGTTAAGTGTAGACTGCTCAGAAGATCTCATAACTTTTTGTCACTACATGAACATAAGACTTAGCCTATTTTTACAAGAATTGTTTTTGTGGAATTGTATATTCACATTCTGTCAATAAACCGCACATCACTTCTCAGAAAAGTAGCGGAACTTTAAACCACGTACCTATAACACCCATGTATTTAATGAATCAGAAATGCGTCGATACAGGGGCCCTGTAAGCTTGAAAATACTGATCTCTCACAAAAGTCACAACCTAACGAACTAGTACACAACTTTAAGTACAATGTATTTGAACATTCAATGTAGTCTTCACGGGTGTACCGCCGGATAGTGTTTCCACAACACTATCCGGCGGTACACCCGTGAAGACTACATTGCAGTCATACGCCGGGAAAGTCTTCGTTCCTATTTGAACATTGTTACAGTTACCAAAAAAAAAGTCGTAATCCTAAGAATTCTAAGAGGTGCTTTTAACTAGTAACATACAAGTACGCAGAATGCTGAAGATGACTACCGAGATCAATAGTTAAGAGATCGACTCTGTATGTTGTTGCCTCAAGTATAGAGATATTAATTATTGGCGACAGATATTAGACTTATATACGAGGTAAACTGTATGTTTCTTTCCTATACTTAAATATTGTATTAATCTATTTCCACGTACCACAAAACGAGCTTTTCATTTACAATGTCGAAATTCTGTTTTATCTGCATTGAAAACAAAAAAATTAATGTCAATAAATAGGATTTCTTAAGGATGACGTTTTAACTATGACAACATGTAACACGAATCTCCTGCTTTCCGTTAGATTTGTAGCCTGGAATAGAATGATTGTTACAGGTCTTGTAAAAAATGTACGGAAGTTTTGTTATTAATACTTAAAGTATTAATGTGATATATTCGATATATTTAACTTATAAACGATATATTCAACCTGTTTACATCTAATACTCTGGAACACAATTTCAAAACAAGAAATAGAAATAATTTGTATAAAACATTACTGTCATTACTGCAAAAAGGAAATAATTATTCTGAGAAACATATTTTTATAATTAATTCTATCTAATATGACGTCAACAAAATGCAGTTTTAAAAATTATTCTTTTTTTGTCTTTGTAACATATAATAATTTTTTCATTTTGATTATTATTCGTACTATTAACCATTACATGTTTCACATCCCAAAAGATATTCCTCAGTAGGGATCTATGGATTAAAATTCATACATAAATAAATTACAGAAACTGACAAAAACTAAATCTAGGAATTAATTGAATTTAAGTAACAGTATTAACGACTGGTAGCTTCTGAGATTAATCTCGTTACAGTTTGCTTGTTAGTTTAGAACAACAGAAAAAAAAATTACAATGTCAGTAAAAACAGTTTCCTTATTTTGAGTATTTGACTTAGGTAATTACGTAATTTACTGAAAATAGTTATTTAGTTAAGCACGAAAACAAGAAGCGGAATGTGCTTTCAAATCGGAACGAAAGATTTATTCCATTATGTTATTCATGAAAAAAGTTAAGAATTTCTTTTCCATAAAAACATATTAGTTGGGACTAAAACAGGAATTAAAATATTTTGTTTTGATTTTTGCTCGAAGATAATGAAAACAGAATTCCAAATTCAACTCAAAGACCGTTTCAGAGCAATGATAGAAGATGAAACAAGAGAGCTTTAAAGTTTTATTAAATTAAACGTGACGAATAAATAAGATGTAACAGATCGTCAGTATAGTTATATGGTTTTCAGTCATAGTTTACTAAAAGTGTTGGATCTACGCACGTACTTTCGCTCAATGAATTGATGCTGAAATTATGTAATGCAGGTGCAGATTGCTGACAGCAAATTCGATAAACACTGGGGCTTTGAAAATCGCCAAAAAACACATTATACCCGGGAGTTATTGGTAAAGACATGATTACAGATTCCAAAGTTTCACTAGTCCAAATATCGGACAATTTTGTCTGGGAAAAAATTAAAATAGTAAAAATTTGTTAAATTAATATGTAATAGTTAATTAAGACAGTAAAATAATACGACGATTTTAAATAAAGCTTGTACATTTGATTCCTAGAGCTTTGAAAAAATCTTTGATTTTACTATATGAAATTTTGCATCCAATATAACTTTTGTAAATCTAACCTTTTTTATCTGTTTAGTTAGGATTTCCTTAAACGATTCTATAAATAAACGTACGATTACATACAACATAAATATTTATACCTTTTCTGGTTGTTACCTATTCAATATTCCATTGTAATGTTTTATTCAGAAATTTGTACTGCATATTCGCAAATTAGCTTATTCCAGTCCGACAGCTTGTTTTATACGTAATGCGTTTTACTGTGTTTGGGACTGTAATTTCGTGATATTCACTCACAAAAATTATTACGCACTTTCCATCCATTCTCTTCATCCTGCTGGCTGTTCTGCACTTTAATACCATCTACCATTAAGAATCTTCAACGTCCTCTCTTTCCTTTTACATTTACAGAAACTTACGAAACATCCAAAATAATATTTTGATGCCTTCTAAACCTCCCTAGTCAAATTTTTTTCCTATTTCTTGTTTCCTTCAAAATTCTTCTTCATTCCTCTCATTTGAACTTCACGATTCTTTGCTTCTTCTATCCATATGGTCATTTCCATCCTCGAGAGTCTCTTGTCTCCTTTCCTCCTTTTTCCTGGGTGGTCACTCGTCCGCTGGGGTCAATAGTTTTAAAAATTCTGCTTGATGATTTAACCTGCGCCAGGACGTTCCATGGTGTCGATTACACTTCAGACTGCAGGAAAGTCTGAAGACAGTTATGGCATGCGTGACAAATCGGAAATCTTGTCACAAAGTGGAAGGACTTTAATACCCAAGCTGTGAATTAGTTAGGAGAAGACTTATTATACTGTACTAGTAAATTTATTCAAATTAGATATCAATAAATATCACCAAGCTATACATCTAAAATATTAAATTTCGTGTGAATTAATTTATTTCAATATTAGTAGTTTGTCCAACATAACTATAAACTAAGAATTTCAGATGTTTTCTCTTATAAAAATTATATTTACAGTCACGTAGCTAAAAGTTTCGCTTTTTATTTTATTGGAGGCATTAGGGAAAATTTTACAATAACATTTAATTAAATATTAAATATGAAATGTGATAGAGAGTGTGAGATACGCAACCTCACTAATTGTGAGATTTTTATTATAAGAATAATTTGTTATTAAATAATTATGATTATATATAGTAACATCGGACATTTTAAGTTTCAAGGTCAGAGCACGTTGATCCAGGAAAAGTAGATCTCTGCTTAGGAGTTGGTGTTGAAAAAAAAGATGGCTTGAGATGCATTAATAAAAAGACGTTCCAAATTCCTGGTGGGAGGAACGTAAAATTGTAATTTAATATTGAAAAATATAAGCCCGAGTGCAAAGGAAAAGTATAGTTGTACCAATGAACTGTAACCAGTGTGTTCAAGAAGAATAATGTTTTGTGAACAGGATACCAAAAGATAAGAGGATAGAAATTGTTATTATAAAAGTGTAATAAACTATTCTAGTTAATACTTGAAAAATAACTGATTTCATTTAAAAGATAATTTATTTTCAGCCATAGTAATAAACCAAATATTGGATGTAGAGGATAAATGAAAATACGTAGTACTGGTCCGATACTGAAAATTTTAAAGTATAATTGTTTCTTATGATTAAGGAGGATACTTTATAAGACGAAAACAAAAATCAGTATTTCGTATTTGAAAACATTTTTCAGAAATTCGATATTTTTCCTTCTGTTCCTGCTTTATCTCCCCGTTGCACATGACATCTCTTTTATTATTTTAGCCATAACAATAAAGGGCAATTGAGGGAAGGAGCACTTTCTGCGTGTGGCTTTAGGGCGCGTCGACTACAGTCATTAGCGAGGATTTCTTTGCCAACACCTGTTTTATTATCTTATACCTGATGGCTTCCAAATGGCTCCTTCGAACATATTTATCTCGATTGTTCCTTATAATTTCAATACATCCGAAAACTTTTTTATACAGATAATATCGTTACCCTGCGTTGAAAACGCAACAGTTGGGTCTTTCTTGCAATCATAGTTAAATTAGTTTACTGCAGAATTCGATGTTTGTGTTCTAGACATCAGTGCTTGAAGGTATTCAAAGATGTTGATTGCCGGTTCATTGCTGTTCGATTTATGTCATTTAAAATGATATTCCACAGGCTTACACGCCAATAAACCAATCATTTGCACGCCAAAAATAGTTACAATTTCTTGAGAACATCACAAAAGTCGATCGATCATAAAATCTGTAATTCTAAGTCTTGTAAAAAACAATATGATATATAAAACATCAATTAAGTAGGGACCTGTTTGCTTGTTACTGCATTTTGAAATTATCGTGAGCTCGGAGTATAGATATTAAGGAATAGTCCCCATTTTTTCACAAACATAAGTTCCTGCAAAAGGAAACGATGCGATTGGAGTGATTTAAAATGAAGACCATCATTAGAGCTGTCAATAAAATCAGATGCGAATGAAAAATTCATGAGGAGACTTCTAACAAGGACGTGCAAGCAGTCACTACATTGGAGATGTTTTGTCGGGATACCATCGTGTTTGTAGCAGGCAAGCATTAGTACTGAAAGTTTAACGCGATGGTGCATGAATTTTTCACGAAAGCCGGTACAATCTGCCCTGTTATATTTCTGCAGAGATACATCTGGAGATGTGGAAGAACATGCCTGCCAAGCAAAAACGAGCAGAAACAGTGAACTATTATTGACATGGCTGTAAAATCCTGAAAGACCCTGCTGTTGGGTTATTGTGTGAATTCTCACAACAGATACTTGAATCTGAATTGAATTAAATTGCGGTGGATTGGACGCTCCGGTGGCAATTTTCCTAGTCATCTAATTACAAGTTTCTGGGTATTTATTATTATTTTTATTATCTTAAAAACTATCATTGTTAATTTCCTCCCTCATATACTTTTCTGATTTACGAATTTTAATTTTAAATTCCTTAAGAATTTTTGGTAGATTATTCATTATTTCCCTTGGTAACTTAATTCACTCCCTGTCACCTTTACGCACAAAAGAAAATTTTCCCACTCCCTTATGCACAAAATCGAGCGTCAGCTTGTGTCCATGGTCATCTTTTTTCCTTCCATGCACTGCTACTAAATTCTTTGACCAATATCTTTCCAAACTCCATCACCATGTTGCTGAACATGTTATTACATTTCAGTTATATATTTTCTGGCTACACTTATTTCGAAAACTCAGTCAGTCAACACATTATCAAGATAATGTTCACTATAAGAACATTGGAAAATTTTTACATTATGGATCTCCAACGGTTCATTGTTTGGTTACAAAGCAGTTAATAGGAATCATTAAAGGCATTAACATGTTTTTGCCTTTGAAATTAAGATTTATATAGAATCTGTTAATGGGCGTATGTGCTTTGAAATAACACAAACTTGAAGAATTAAAAAAAAAAAAAAATAATAATAAAAAAAACGAAGCCATCCTGGACCTCACTCACGGCGGGATTAACCAATTCGTATAGCTGTACTGGCGCTTACAAATAAACTTTAACGAATGATTTTACATAAAGTAAAGTAGACGTAACTTAATACCGTCCCACGATTTCAAATCAGAGATTCTATTTGCCACCCTCACCACCTCTGTTTCGATAAAATTTAATGTGTATTGATAGCACAAAAGGTCCAAGCGCATTCGTATGATATAATCACTCCTCAGTGCATCGGGAACCCAACCAGTAACGCCGAAAATTCAAGTTGGACGCCTTAATAACTGAGCTAGAACAAACACTTAATTGAATTTAGTAGATGAGTAAAGAGATGTTTAGATTGAAACCATGATTGGAAAAATAAACATTCATGGAATACTATTCAATTACACACAAGTAAAATAACACTCATAACATCAAGTTGGTAAGTGACAACTGAATAAACAAAAGTGTTGTGCGGGAAATCATATCCAACAAAATAAAAAACACTGAAAATATTTAATTGTGATCGCTAGTTTAATTTATTGACTGTAACTAAACTGGGTTTATTGCCAGTTCGATAGTTGGTTTCTACCTGTTTAGTAATCACTATACAGAACTGTTACCTCGTGCTGTTTATTATTGTTAACAAATTGTTTATTGTAAAAAATAATGAAATCTTGATTAAATGATATTAGTTAAATGTTTATTTGAGTGTACTTTCATGTCATACAAATTTATATGAAAATCTTTATTCTTATTTGATAATTCATAAAATAAATAATAAAATTTAATTTAAGGTGTAACAGGCATTGAACTGTTCAATCACAATAGAGTCTTTCTGAAGGATTGTTACAGGGTGGTTCAGGAGAAATGGTAAAGATTAAAAGAGGTTGTAGTATGAACAAAATTGAGTAAAATAGTTCATATAAATACAGTGTATGTGTCAGATTTACATTCGTGTAGGTGATACATGTCCTGGAATGTTATGCATAAAATAAACCACAGAAAATTATCATGAGCACACAAATAACTTGTTGCAGTACTTTATTCATGCAAAATCACTCGCATATTTTACAAAAGTTTAAAGTAAATGTTCTAAAATCCCACAAGCGACTTCAATACACTTTGCAGCTCTCTTCGCAACAGTACGAGTAGCTATTCTGTGTACGTCTTGGTGTACTTTTATGAGGGTAGCAGTGTTTACAATACGAGCTAGTAATCCATCTCTTGTGCTTACTTTTTATTTGTTTACTTCGCTCATCCACATGCACAAAAATCTAACATTTTATGCATAACATTCCAGCACTAGTATCTCCAAAACGAATGAAAATCTTACACATGATTATTTGAATGTTTTTACTCAATATTGTTGATAGTACTACCTCCTTCAATATTTACAATTCCTCTTGATTTTAAAGTTATATTTACCTTTAGAGGTCCAAGAGTTACCATAAGAAAGAAATAGATTAGATCAGGTAACGTTGTCATGAACCATGACGATAAAAACTATTATTGGTGAAAATTTCTATTATTACTTATGTCTACTTATTAATAATTTGTACGATAAAATTTGTGACCTGGGAATTATTCAGAATCCATCCTAAGATTTATCCAAAACACGATCACAGCCTTATACCTAGTTAATGATAATAACCTGAATAAAGAGAAATTAATTCACATTGGAGGAACCGATTTTATCTGGCATCAGGTTTACTGTGGGATAATTTTCTTACTGGGTAGCTTATGATTTATTTAAGAACATGAAGATGATGTTTTATATAGAGCCATTAGGATCTATCCTGTGTAACAACTTTTCGATGTTTCTGATTTTTTCTTCTTCAAGATATTTTACTATTTCTGAAGGAACTTCATCAACTTCTACTGCCTTATTTGAGTTCACATTTTAATCTAATTTAATTTCAATAGAGCGCATACTCTGGTGCAATTTCCCTACACACATATTTTAACCATTTCCGGTAACTGCTTCCTTTTGTCCTTTACAGATTTCAACTTTGAATTCATTACAGCATTTCTGGTAAATTATTCATCATCTCCCTTGGTAATTTATTCAAATCCCTGACCCTTAAACTATGAAAGAAATCGTCACCCACCTTTGTGCTTGAAATCAAATGCCAGCTTGCAGTCGTGGTAACCTTTTCCATTTGATGTACATCTCTTATTTTTTCCAGCAATATTTTTCCGTGCCTCATCACCAATATGCACCTTCTACACCCCCATAACAGCCTTTATTCTCGACCTATCTTCCAATCAATTCTATCCCAGTTTCTTTATCATTTTCCATCCCCTCCCAATTCTTAAGAGCTTACTGTCTATTATCCATGAGAGAAAAATAAAACATAGAAGGCAAGAGAGAGAACACTTCTGCACTTTTGCTACTCGTGGTGAATTTGTCTATTGTGCTATAGCACTATTAGATACTAGCCTTAATAAGGATTTCCTGATCTATTAAAATTAACATCCTTACTTTCCAGTACTCGCAGTACTTCCAGTACTTGTTCAGATCATCCACAACACACATTTTCTCTGAGTTTTCTTTCCTTTTGTTGGCTCTTTCTTTTAAGTTTAAATAAAGTTTCTCATCAGCACCTTTAACATTAAACACCATTTATTCATTTCTACAGAATTCTGTTTCATTCTTATTTCACTCACAACAGACTTTCCATGGAGACTTTTTTCTTCAAATTTATTCAGGGTGATTGCTTGGTGACCAGTAGGGCTACGTATTGGTATACCAGTTCCACCTTCTGAGTTCAGAGAGGCTGCTGCCATTTGGTACGATTCTGACAGCACAGAGTGTGAAGCACAAATTAAAATTATCGGTATTACTAGAGATGGCTTTAGCAGCTACTATATTCTCTGGATGCTGAACAAATATATCATTTGTCTGTGGCCAACCATCATGTATTGGAACCATATTGTGTTCATTTGTAGAAGAATTCATGCGAGATTTCAAAGTAATTGCACTCAACTGGCTGGTTAGTGACGTCATTGGCACTAGAAACTGATTGAGGCATCAGAATTTACTGGTAACTCTTGTGTCTGACTATTATAACTCAGAGTAAATAGCTTCTACATGAAGTATAAACATGGTTGAATCAAAACTTGTTTAACGAAAGATGTAACCTTTGAAAATAATGTGGACAGAATCATAAAACCAAAAAAAATTGCCTCGATCATTAAATTTTTGGTACTCAATTTTATGATTCAATCATAAATAATACTTTGTGAGAGATTTTACAAGTAGTATCACAGTTTAGTGTCATATTTCACAGTTTTCTGGAGGTTTCGCCGTCTAAGGTGGAATAATTTTGAGACCGTTCTAGTCGTAATAACTCTAAAATTAAGTGTACCCTTCCCGAAAATTCAATTCACCTTCCCCACAGAATTTTATTATTAGCGGATGCTTTTTAATAAGTCAAATGGACTCCGAGTTTTATTAAAAATGATTCAGAAATGTGACCGGTAAAATTGTAACTTTACTGATTGTCAGCGGACGGTGATTTAAATGACATAATCTCTCACATAGAAATAATTTGTTGGTGAACACCAATTTGGCTGAAATAGTGTTTACTTTTCTCTAAAATAAGAAAAATATTAAATCACTTTTGACTCATTATGCTCTAGATGATATGTTAGCATGCGTACAGACTGACGAACTTCCAGTTCGTGGAGTTTTCAGCCATTCATTTATTAAATCAGTGTGAAGCTATTGATTTAAGATAAAATTAATGAAAGGTAAATTTTCATCTCTAGCTCTGAAAGAAATACATAAAACCGATATTCATCGCACCTGTGATAAATAAACTCAAAACGTTTCAACAGCACCCGCCAGTGTGGCTTAGTACACTGAGTCGCCGCACAGTGGATGAGGAAAGTACCACGGTCTAAGCACAAGTCCAGGCCTCCGTGTACCGGGTATACTGACTGTGGTTTTAGGCGGTTTTTCGCAGCCGTCAAGGCAAATGCAGGGACTGTTCCCAATCACCGCCTCATAAACTGCACATTTGACAAACAATAAATACACTTATCATTTCCGTAACATAGTTACACATCTTGCAGGAAAGGCAAAACTTCACTTCCTCCATTAGTACGTACTATGATATGGTCAGCAAGACCATGTTGCCGTAAAACCAAATCTCCAAATTTGACCATGCCAATGATAAGTAAATCTCATTAAAGTTATCCGATTCCTAATGTAGGGAAAAAGGTGGTGAAGATGAAGAAGGTGAAGCTCTATTGTTGATTATTGTTGATACTCACAGTGTATTGTTAGTTTGGCTCCATCCTCTGGAACGTCGGTGTACACGTTAGGATTCTCTGCCTGGCATGACAGGAAGCGACCATCGTCTTCCTTACCAGGCACAAACGACAGCGTTGACGTCGTCGTGTTACCATCCACCGACGTCTGTAACCAGCAAGTATGCACAATTACCATCCATTGCCCCTTCCGTTGCAATGCTATCTTCTGAACTAAGGTTCAGAGCAGTACATTCCTGTTGTAGCCAAGTTTGAATCAGTTACCTAACAACAGACACTGGATACTACCAACGCGAAATGTAATCTTAAAGGGCTCACTGCCGGATGGTGCTGCGGAAAGCGAGCCTTAGATAGAGTGTTCTACCTCCATCCTCAGGTCCAATGCATGAACAATGTCAACAAGAACTACAATGCTATTTGCAATCTCCTACGCATGTAGCATCGCGCTCTTCCCTATTTTATCCATCTCGCTCCGTCTTCCGTTCACGATGTGTCTTAATGACGTCACATGGTAGACCGTCGAGATGCTATGGACAGGTGCAGAGGGCGTGATAGTAACCCATATTCAGCGAGGAACGCGTGACAGTCGCGACATTAAGCCGCTGCTATAACGATGCTATATAACTGCCTTTGCTTCCAGGAGTAGCATTGCAGTCTTGGTTGTTGCAGTATACGTACCGACCTGAGAATGACTTCAGAACAGGCTATCTACAACCGGTCATTCGAGGCAGAGACAGTCAGCTGAGGACAACCGCAAGAAACCTGATGAAGACAGCAGAGTCAGCTGTCGAAACGTCGTGTTTTTACACCACTATCCGGCTGGACACCCGAGAGGATTTTGTTGTTTCTACAACCAGTCTTTCCACATCATCACCCGACAGTGAATATTACATTCCAATTACACGTCGCAAATCTTTCGTCATACAATATCTAAAGTGTTTTGAGCTGAGCTTGGAACGAATAATGATAACATCTTTTAACCTTACGGACTTAGCAGTTATTGGCGCATGGTACTTACGGTAAGCTTGTTGTGCTGCTGCCTCTGTCCGTTGAGCCACCAGGTGATTCTGGCTGGAGGCCTGGACCCCGAGGACTGGCACAGCAGGTCGTAACGGCGGCCTGCTGACAGTGGCTGGCTGACACCCAACAGTCGCACGTCAAGAGGGCGTACTTTGGAATACAGCAATGGAAAACAAAACTACTGTTAGGTGTGGAATGTTTCAAGTAATTTAATGCAATGAAGTGTACAAAACTTGATATAAAGAAGAAAAGCCAACTAGGCTTCAGTGTGTGCTACCAAGAATTAAAAAAATGTTTTGATACAAATCTGCACTCGTAAATACAAGTACGTTACAATCTCTGGAAGCCCAGTGGTTATAACTCCCATTGAAAATTTACGTACTGCGGAACGAATTCCGGGAAGGCTAGCAATTTTTACGTTCATGTAACTGAACTTCACTACTGGGAAAGTTATTCTTTATTCATGTAACGTACGATAAGACGAAGCGTAAATCGGATTCAACATTAAAGTGTTGTCATAATTCACAGCAATTTGAAAAGTACTTTACTTCTAATCCTTTAGTCATATCTGATCTCTTGTGTAGATTGCGAAAGTAAAAATAGGTATGATTACTTCGGACAATATTTGCGGCTTTATCCTCTTGCGATTATTGGAAAGGATATTCATGATAACAAATAATATAGGTGTCACATTCACAGTTAGAAACCAAATGATTATGAAACAATTTTCAGTTATTTTTATGTGAATACGAGCGCGACGAGGCGTAAGGACGTATATATATATATATATTTCTTGGTTTTCCGGATTTTCTCTAAGAGAATTCTAACGGAATATTTTCTACATAATGCAATCGGCAGATGTCTTTTTTGTTCCCCATCAACTACATTCTCGCTGCTCTAATGATCCCGTCGTCGACAAGTCGTTAAGCTCCCCTTCCCACCATCCAAAAAAAAGTTCAACTGAGAACCAAGCTCCACGTAGCTAGGATTCGGTTGTCCAATGATCTGAACACCAATCTCGCACGTGGTGGTCAGATGCTCGTAAAGTAGATGCACAAACCAGTTTAACCCACAAACTATAGCCTTCTTCCTAGAATACTGCTGGTAGATTGATGATGGCTCGTGTCTTTGGTGTTACGTGGACTGGTAGACCCGGTTCTCTGACTGTTTCAGTAATTATTGGCAATAGTTAAATAGGGAATCAGGAGCTTATTCGACTTAGATGTACACTTCGGAAAAATAAGAAACTCTCAAAGTTTGGTTAATGTTGACACTGAATTAGGAGTTGTTCTGTCACGTAACAGGATCCAGAATCTCGTGTAAGATGTACGAACACAATCATACACCACCAGAACCGACACTTTTCTTGAACTACATGGATTCCTGAGATTTTGCCATACGTCCTGTAAGATTTGTAAGATATTAACCTGGAAAATTCTTTCGATCCTGAGTCAGATATCTTACGACTGAATGAATCTATAGCAATGAAATCCAAGATGAAATTACATCTGATAAAGAGTAAATCAATTTCACGTAAGAACTCAACTTATAAAACGACCAGATGTTAGAGAAATTGTATTTCCCAGTATCATATTCGTCAGTGATATTTTTACACGAACTTTTACTGTTTCGAATTGATCAAGTGCACGCTGATACACATCAACAAACTCTATAAAACTTTTGTGATAAGGCTTTATATTGGAGATGGAACACCGAGATGGAACAATCCACAACTTCAATGTTAATACGTAATAAAAAAACTATAAGTAGAGTGTAATATTTATAATATTTAATAACAGATTAATATATATGAAGATAATATAATATCAAAACATGAACATAACCTGTTCTAGAGTACCGAGGATGAGTGAATAAAAATCTAAACAAGTATGCTAAAACAAAGATTTTTTTTTCATTTTAGCTGCACTAGACGGAAAATCTACTAGGAACCTTTATTATAATGGCAGCTAAGGACAAAAGGCCTAAATATCAACATGGTTACACTTCTATAAGTAGAGAGGAAAGTAAATAAAACTAATAAACCTTCCAGTGTGGACTGTCAAAGCTTGCTACTTAACCCCTAAGCACAGTTAACAGGATATTTTATCACGCTGAGGGTAAATTAGGGCTGTTTCCACTCACGGTTCATATCGACGAGGACGGCATCTTCTAGCGGAACGCTGAGGTTTGAATTGCCTGCCTGGCAGCTGAGCCTGGTGTTGAGATCGGGCCTCCGCAGGTTCTCCAGGATGACTTCTGTGCGGACAGCGGAGCCGTCTGGAAGCCTGGTGGCTGGTCCTCCTACAGGCTCGTCATCCCTGAACCACTGAACCCATGGCGGAGGAACCCCTGCAACACGTCAATGGTTCCTCATTACATAACCGAGACGATAACTTCAACGGTAGCTGTCTCTGGAGGGTACGATTTAAATTTATGTACTTTGTACTTTCTTACTTTTATTTGTCTTTCCATCATTTTTCTATCATCCCATACTCATAAATTTCTGCACACTTTTCCACATATTTTGTGAACATTTTTTAACCGTTTTGAACGTGACGTGTGGGTGGTAACATTCGGACCAGATATACCGATCGTTCAATCCAGATGGATGCTCTTCGAATAGCAACAAGCCGCTAGTGGACGATTGTTGTTGCGTTGTAACATATTGCTAATTTACGACACTCTCGTGTAAAAAATTCCTGAAATTAGAGGAAGAAAATAGTTTGATTGCATATAGTGCTGCTTTGACCGATAAAAGAGTACAAGGAACAGGCATAAAATGACAATACGAGTACTTAGTTTCGAAAGAAAGTGATAATCAAAGCAACCTGATGACATATAAAGGAAATACACTAAAAGGAGTAAGAACGAAAAAGAGGATATAAACTTAAGGTTAAACTGAAAAACGTGGGTCAATATATATTTAAAAAACAAAAAACTTTTGCGGATCATATAGTAACTGTGTTAATGGCTTCAGCGCGTCCTCCAAGATCAAATCTGGTCCTGTAGTCTAGAAACTAATTCGTTCAAATTTGTCTCTAAAATGATGCCTTGTGGATGAGCTGTAAAGCCTAGTTTATTCAAACGAATGTAATTTGGAAGTTATTAATTTCTGAGAAATACAATGTTTAGTCTTACAATTTCCAGTAATAGGATCGCAAAATCGCCTTCACTGTCTCGCCGTCTAATGACGTTTACTCCATGTTTTATTTCTGTCATTATATATTGAAAAGGATAATAAAAACAGAAAATTTTCATAGCATTAAGTTACTAAACTAAATTACGGTTAACAAACTGCTTCAGCTAAATATTAGATAGGACCAATGTATTTTGGATAGAGTATACATAGCTTTTATAAGAAGCTAACTTCTAAGAACAGACATGTTATTCGATTAATGCGATGGCGACGGAACGAAATATACTAGAAGGATTTAAAACTGATATCAGGCAATTAAATTTATCACTGAATCATCAAAGTTCGACATAGATAACCATAATCCAACATACCACATTTTGAACAGACAAGTGGTAATAGGAATGTGTAATACCCCTCATGGCTGTAAAGCTTTAATTAAATCAAATATTTTATTATAAGGTACTCCCAAAATGAAAGATTTTTCACGTATCATTGAATTTTATTTTATATCAATAGAATGAAAATGAATAGTGAACTTAATTTAAAACAATTATAACATATATTTAAAATTGACTGGAACATGAATTTATTAGTCTCTTGTGCCAGGCTAGCTAAACTAAACATTTCACGAACTAAACATGAAGTGATTTTACGAAAGACTGTTCTTAATCTCATGGCGATGTGTAATATTTTATCCGGTGGTTTTAACTTTTACCAATGAAAACTGACCTTTGCGGAACTGAAGAAAGGCTTGTTAATTTTTCATGTTCAGAACCACGGTTGAAACTTTTGTCGATTGCAGTGTTCCTTCACACTAATTGATGTCCCGAGCTCTGTTCACCGCACTGTCCTGCTTGTGAATCATCCCCGTCAGCGCG
This sequence comes from Vandiemenella viatica, assembly GCA_031002005.1. Classification (NCBI taxonomy): domain Eukaryota; kingdom Metazoa; phylum Arthropoda; class Insecta; order Orthoptera; family Morabidae; genus Vandiemenella; species Vandiemenella viatica. The sequence continues at coordinate 232,696,872 of JARYHS010011408.1, read as the reverse complement.
CGCCTGGCCGGCACACCATCCCGGCATGCATTCCACAGGAGTGCCGGTCTGGCCTTGCAAGGACAGTCCTCGCAAGGCCAGACCGGCAACAACACCTAACTGGATCATTACAAAGAATTGTTTCGAATCCGCGTTTCACCATCCGGATTTCGGTTTTCCACGGTTTCCCGGATGGATCTTTCAATACTCCATGCTCAAATTCCTTCTCGTTCCTTGTTTCAAATTGTATCTCTAACGAGATGTAGCGCCAGAGATGAAATTGAATTGAAGCTGGAGATTTTAATGTAAACTAAGCGTTATCCAAAAACCTGCAAATGAAGAAAATGTCTATAAAAATTATTTATTACCGACTAACCGTTAAGTCTCAACAAAACTGGTCGATGGTACCGGAACTTGTAAGAACCGTCGGTAAGTTGTGTTTGCAGCTAGTTTAAAAAACTTTGAAATAAATTGACGAATTATTAAAATGCCAAGAAATAAGTTAGCTATATGTTTTTGTTCACTTCTGTTATAGAAGACCAAGTTCAATAATTATTTAAACACAACATAAAAACAAATACATTACAAATATTGTTTGGTAATATTGCTTCTGGCTTATAAATCAAGTTATATAAGCGAGTTTTTCTTGACATGGCCAATACATCTACCGAATGAAAAACTTATTATTGACACGTTCTCGACATTCTTTCAAAATGTTGCTGACGTTAATCAATTTAAACGTTACAAAGTCTCCTGTTATTATGTTGATGCTGTCAAATTGTTTTGATTATTTTATTTCTTCAAAACTTTGTAATATTTCTTTTTTCCAAGCTTGGGTGCATTTCTACAGGATTCTTCAATGTCAAACAGATAAAATTTCTTGCAGATTGCTTAAAAACTGAAACAAAGTGGTAAATTTATCAAAGTAATAGGTATTGCCGCCATCTTCGAAATTTGTTTGTTTTATTACTAACTGAATACCAAATAAAATTGAATGTTCCTCACTTACATAAACAAGGAGTAATTACAGCGGTCAATGAATTTTTATGTTTAAGATCAGTGGACTTTAATACGTGTACCAATTAGTGGCTTCTTTTTGTACCACTCGGCCAATAATAAATACAATTCAAACAGAAACATTGTTTATTTATCCCTCCAAAATTAAAAGTCGTGTTGACTTTGACTTGTTCGTTTGTTGATAAAAATATTTTTTAAAGGGAATACCTGATTGCCCGAACGTAATCATCCAATTTACTGAGCTTTTCACGTGTGATCAGATTCTCTGTATTCAGTTTTAACGCAGACAGTAACATATAAACTGGCGTAACTTTTCCAATTAGGGTCGCGGGACAAGAACTCGTCACGTCGAGAGTTTAATCACTACTGATAAAATTATACGCCAGTTATTCCATTAAATTTAATTACAAAGGTATCAGATTCTTATTTCTCCTTCAAAGAAGCTGAAAAACATGTTTCTGTTAACACTACCTACAGAAACCAGTTACGAATTTAACGATGAAATGTAATTGATAGGTGAATATAATCTATATTGGTTTCCAATGAGGAAAGAAATTATAACTTTAATTAAAAAGAGACTACAAAAAATTTTATGTTAAAAACAGCGTTTTTTGAAACCAGTAAATGAGCTACGGTGTTATCATTGGCAACCGTAAGAAATATCTTCGTTGCATCGAACTACAAGTTAAAACAAAAACAAAGTGTTATTTTATATTTGTTTCCTTTTTTATAAAAAATGGATTCAGTGGTCATCTCCCATTCGTCCAGAGTTTTAAACTAGTAAATTAATGCATTCTTCAAGCTTAAAAATTATTACAGTAATTTAATAACAGAAAAAAAGTACTTTGACATGTGATTCGTTTAAACAAATTGTTATATAAGTTAGTAAAATAACTATAATACAAGGGGCTTGTATCAGACATTTATTTATCGTTATTTAAAAATATACTCAACGGAAAGATGCTATTTAAGCAAACTGATGCAAGGCTAGACAAATGTTAACTATTCATTACTTTATAATTGAGTTAAACAATACTAAGAGTTATTAATATCGTTAGTAAAATGGTACGTAATGGAAATTAGTTGTTTTTTTCCACAACCAATGCAAGAACTTTGTTTTTAAATGCGAAATATGCTTGCGTTAGCGTAAGTCTAGTCATCTAAGAATTGTTTTCTGCTTTTTGTGGATGTCATCAATAAGTATCATTATGATTTATTATATGCAGTATAGATGTTATTATTAAAAATGATTTGGTTGCTTTAAATCACATACTACACTATTTAAAAGCACCAGGTCACTATATTGATAGGAATTATATATTTTTTTAAAAAAAAGCTATTGCACCTACTTTGATAGATGAGCATAGTGTTATAGTTTAGCTGCCAATTAAAAACGCTATTTGTATAAAAGTTCCTCAATTACCTGTCAATACAATTACTTCACTTCTCACGGAAGTTAGTGTCTAGAGTACTAGCACAGGTTATTAAGTTATCCAAATTTCAGACGCACCTCCGAAGACGACGCATCGCAGTTGCAGGGTGTCTCCCTCGGAGAACGGCCCAGCTACCGACGAAAACCGCCGTCCGGACTCGTCTTCGATCACCAGACGCGTCGGAGGAACTGAAACATGTCGTAATATAGCGATAAATTTGAGTTTTCTATGACTGTTATTCCAAGGGGAAGCGGCTTTATACAGCTCCTTTGCAGCGAGTACTAGAAGTATTTAGTATCGTTTTATCACACAAGTACAACTGCACATGGTAGTATGATGTGACAGTCTGTTTCATTGGAAATATTTTAATACTGATACAGTAAAATCGTAAACTTGAAATATTATAAGGAATGGTTCTTATTTTTTCGTAAAGAGATAATAACATCCTACTGGATACAGTCCATCAACTCAATTTTTGTACCCACTTTCCGCTGAGATACTGATTTCAAAGTATTGTAATTCACAATAAAGATTAGTACTGATCTATAAGAGAGAAGTCTGAACAGTAATCGTGATAATTGCAAAAAAAAAAAAAAAAAAAATGAAACTTGATATGATACCATGAAAATAAATTACGTTATTTGTAAAAGACAAGCTGATTTGTTTTCATTCTAGAACAATAGTTAGATGATGGATAATCTATCTTGGGAAAGCCACGTATAAATAGTGACTTCCCGCAGGGAACGTAACCGTTATTAATTAATTGGTGAGCGATTTCTCTCCACTTCCGCCGACCACAGACACCCGAAATTCGGCGGCAGCGATTCGGCCAGTAATAGCGCAAAAAACAGAGATCCACTCACCTTATGTTTGTGGCGTCAATTTGCATGTTAATACTATAACATGACACCAGCTATTATTTGTAGCAAGATGCAACCAGGATGCACCGAAATCTGAGTTGTAGAACACTCTTTACTCCGAAACTTGTGGCAGAACTCGCCGACAGTCAAATAAATAGCTTAAGTCGCTATGATGATTTGTACGCGAGCTTAATCGTCGCGGACGTGAGCGTAACAATAATAGTCACTCATATAAAAAAAGGAATACACATATATAGCTTCCTTGTGTAACAAGGCACGCAAATATTGCATAGGCCAGTGGATGTCTGAATTACGCCAACTGACCTATTCCGCCGCGAACATAGATGCCCGCGGCCGACGGAATAAGAAATCGCTCAACCATGCTCCCCCCCTTGAAAGTTCTTAGGACTTTCAAAAAATAAAAATAATTTTCCCTCACATTATGGGATATTCTAAGTTGTGACATAAAAATTAAAGTAACTTTACTGATTTAAACAATAATGAAGATAGGGGTTGAGAGTAGGATTGACGCAAGATTAAATTAAAAGTCTATTAATAAATTTGAATACATTAAAAGTAATGAAAGAAAAAATATTATTGTGTTGGTATGGGATAAAGTTTAACCACTGGACGCTTGAAAGTGCCGAATCGTGTCTTCACCATCGCCACCCGAGTGACATTGTCTGAACCAGGATAAGTTTTAATAATCACCCCTAAGGGCCAGTTCAAAGGGGGAGAATCATCTTGCCCCACGATTACAACTGTACCCACTTGAACAGGGTTATCCGGTGTCGACCATTTATGTCTAACTTGCAGGGTGTGCAAATATTCAAGTCGCCATTTTTTCCAGAATGACTGGACCATCTGATCTAACAACTTCTTACGTTGGTTTAGATTCGAACAAGACATGTCAGCGGCCGGTAAGTACTGTAGTGGAGTTGACATCAAAAAATGTGCAGGAGTAATAACTTCTGGGTATGGATCCGACGACACTACATTTAAAGGTCGCGAATTCATAACGCATTCAATCTGAACTAGAACCGTTTGCAGTTCTTCATAAGTGAGAAGTTGATTTCCAATCACTCTAAATAAATGGGTCTTCAAACTCTTTATATTAGACTCCCAATGCTCCGAAATGCGGAGCACGCGGAGGGATCATTTTCCACTCGATACGGCGACTACTTAATTCAGGTTTTAGAGCTTTGTTCAACTCTTCTAACTGAGCCTTGGCACCTACAAAATTAGTACCATTGTCTGAATATAGACAAGAAACAGGTCCTCGTCTTGCAATAAAGCGCTTGAATGCGGCTAAGTATGTATCAGACGTTAAGTCTGAGACCACTCTATGTGTATAGCCTTAGTGACTAGGCACACAAAAAGACAAATGTACGCCTTTTGAGAGTGTTGACCACGGCGTCGTGTAAGGGTTATAGGAATCGGACCTGCGTAATCTACTCCAGTATGAACGAAAGCCTTAGCTTCCTGTATGCGACAGGGAGGCAAATCTGCCATCTTAGGAGTAGGATGAGTAGGGTTAACTCTAAAACAAAAATTACATTTAC
>JARYHS010011408.1:232580622-232691021 GCA_031002005.1 Vandiemenella viatica | reverse complement strand
TTTTGCTGCCTGACGCACTTGAACTATCGTTCCTTTTCTTTTTACGGGTTTACGCCTGTCGATAGCGATGTCATTAGAGGTCGAAAAACAAACCGAGCGTGTGGGTGAGCGGTAACGCTGTGGTCTAGCTTTCAGGAGGGCGCCGGTTCGAATCCCAGTCCGACCCTCCAGATTTCGGTTATCCATTGTTTCTCCAGATATCACTCCAGGTGAATACTGGGATGGTTCCTTCGAAAGGCTATGGCTTAATTACTTCCCGTTCCTTGCCACTCCTTTCCCATCTTTAATGACCTCGGCGTCGACAAGGAGTAAAGCCGTATGCAAAAAAAGTGGGAACACTGGGCCTCTTATTTTTTTCTATCTAAAACAAAATTTTGTTGCTTTTAGAGAATTAACAGCATGAGAACAACAATGCCAGACAGATAGGAAGTAAATGTTAGTGACGGTGTACGATCAAAATTGAGAATAAAGAGAGAAGATTCAAAAAAAGTGGTGAAAAGGTCTTGGAGCAGGCAACTGGAAGGATTTCGGTTACCGAATTTTTTGAGCAAAGCGTCTTGGTATTCCTGGAAAACCATAGAATACTGATGTCTGGTGCCGGACGGGGAACTGAACCAGCGTCCTCTCGAACGCCTGGACCGCTCTCCCATCAAGTCCGATTTTCAGCTGGAATATCGTTCCCGTGTATGTTTTACAAGTGACGTAATTTATTCATTCTATCAGCAGCTAAATTTTTCAGTACTGACGATAATTAAGTTTCTTTTAAAATGAACTCCATTATTTAACTTAGTATTTGTTAAATTTGAACTGGATTTTGTTTTTATTGATTACTTTCGAAGGATCTTACATCTCCGTAGCAATCACATTGTAGTGTTCGCCAAAGCTGGCCTCTCAGGGTCTGTATTTACTCCATGCTAACACTAGACCTTGTAGTAATATTAACGCAACATGAAATCACTATTTATACTGAGGTAAAATGACAGCTACAATTTTTTTAAAAGCCTAAACCGCTTCACTAGGCAGTGAATTTTGCTACCTGATAAACGCTTACCTCTACGCAATAAATTCTAAAAAATCAGGTCCTGTAATTTGCTGCGTAATGTGTACATACATGGTCTTCACATAGGGGAAGTTCGGGTAACCCCGGACATCTGAAATTAATTTTCATTTAATTTAATTGCAATGGAGCACACGCTCCGGTGGTAATTTCCTACACATTCAAGTTTCCCCTATCCTGCACCATCTACATTTGCCCTCTACAAATTTCAACTTTAAATTCTTTTAACGTTTTCGGTAAGTTATTCATCATTCCCCTTGGTAACTAATTCCAATCCCTGACACCCTTACCTAAAAAGAAAATCTTCCCATACCCTTGTGCCTGAAATCGAGTGGCAGCTTGTGGTCATGGTCATCTTTTCCCTTCCATGAACTACTTTCCATACCTACTGCAATATCTTTCCATGCTTTATCGCCAGTATACACCCTGTACACTCCCGTCACCCTCCTCATCCTCCTCCTGTCTTGCAATCAATCCTATTCCAGCTCCTTTATCACATCTGTCACTGATTTCATTCTGCGATCATTTCCAGAAACAAACCTAGCAGCCCTTCTTTGCACCTTCTCCAACTCCTGTATTTGATACTCAAAATGTGGGTCGCATACTATACTACCATATTCGAGCAATGGTGTGACCAAAGTTTTGTAACCCAATTCCTTTACTTCTCTCGTGCATCTCCTCATCACTCTCTCCAACAAGTGCAGCATTTTGAAACCTTTTCATACCACCTGTCCAATGTATCCTGCCCAGTTAAGCTTGTTATCAAATGTAATGCCAAGATATTTACATTTCAAGTCCTCAGCAAGCAATTCTTTCCCCACATTATATTCATAATTAACCTTTTGTTTTTATTTGTGTATCTAATTAGCTGACTCTTCTTTGCATTTATCTTCATCCCATGTTTACTAACCCAACTAGATATCCTGTCCAGATCACCCTGCAACTGTTTATAGTGCTCTATCGTTTTGATTCTTTTATACAGCATTATGTCTACTGCAAACAATCTAATTTCAGATAGTAAACAATCAACACAATTATGCATTAGAATAATGAATAGTAATGGTCCCAATACGCTACCCTGCGGCACTCCAATTTTTTCTTCCACTTCCTTTGATACCGCATTTCCTACCCTTACTTTCTGTTTTCTACCTTTTAAAAATTGTTGTACTCAGCAAATCACTTTCTTATCCACTCCATTTGTATTTACCTTATTTACTACCATTTTATGGCTTACTCTGTCAAACGCCTTTGACAGATCTAGTGCTACACTATCAATTTGGCCTCCCTTGTCCATTTCATCTGAAATATCTTGCATATATTCCAAGTAAAAATCAAATAAACTAATTTCTGTCTTTTTTTTCATCTTAAAATTAAACTTGGAGCTTCTGCAGTCATATTAATTAGAAGTTAGTAATCATAACAATTTATACAACGAATTAAATTGAAAGTACTTTCGCCTTCAGTTTATGGCAACACAAAGATTGTGTGGTAGCCCCGTACACAGTAAGAAATGGTGGCTCATCGTTTATTGGCGTTACAAAATTCACAATAATAATGTATATCTGGAGAATCCATATAAACACAATCTTCATAGTTCTTGTCTTTGTTTCATAGCACTGAATCCAGTATCCTTCAAAAATTCTTTGATACTTTTGTTTGTATTCAACGTTTTTATAGCACCTTTATCTCTTTTATTTTTCGCTTAAACCTTTTTACTACCTTTTATTTTCTGCCCATCCTCTCCACATTTGGTAAAGATGTTGAAATCTCGCCCTTTTGGATTTTTCGAGCTCGCGTTATTATGCGTTATTTCACGCATCATATTCAATAATCTACAACGAATGTTGACGGAGCGACGAAAAACTTCTGCCAGGAACAAAACACACACTAGTGTGGAACTCACTGGACGCCCATGCCGCGACTCAGTTGTATTTCTTTTTACACTACAGGGTTCATATTTACAATAAAGTTTAAACGACGTAGCGTGGTTCGTTTGTTAGAACTTTTAAATGTCCGGAGTTACCCGCCTTCCGCGCCTATCCGATTATCTCCTGTACGTTTTGTACAGAAATGAAGGAAGTAATTTTTAGGCTTATACTATTTCTGAGTTTTTTACATGCCCTTACTAGAAAGATGAAGTCATCGTTATGTTCGGCGTATACTTCTTGCATACGTACCTTAGTATTTCTACAGCTATCATATATAGAGAGTTAAAATTTTAGGAGAATCAGTTTATTAATCACATTTTCTTTCTAAAGTAAGCGTACAATCAACCATATAGTGAAGTACAATCTCAGTTCTCTGGTTCACACGACGGCCCGAGTGCAACCTTCTACTAGCTAACAAGGTCATCATTTAATCGTAACTTTATACATCTTATTATTTGATCTTCTAGTGACCTTTTGCCTATTTCATATTTATTTATTTGTTTGGAAAAAGCTATGCACGGTATTCTACGAAAGTAATTAGGTTTAATACGGACTTGAAATACGGACTGTTGATTCAGTCTGATGAACAACATATTATACCGTGGAGAATTAGAAAATGTAATTTACTCTGTTTAAACTTTAGTTAAAAGGATTCGACCAAAATTTAGAAGTGGAAAATTAGAGCTATTTTAATAAACTAAACAAAGTACACTACGTAGTTCCTCCTAGGAAATAAAAGTTTGAAAGTGAGGAAGTTGGAGAAGTGTTTTTATGACTGGCCGTACGTATTTCAGTGTCGTTGTATTGGCTAAGCGCACAAGGCATTTCAAAATACAACTTCTCACTACGCTATGTAGAGCACAGTTAAACTAGTGACTCTAACGCGTAGACTTTTTCTAAGTATTGTTAGAGAGGATCTGTGAGGAGAAGTGTTTACCACCGGTGTGTAGGGACTATGGATTTGTTTGTAAGGGTCGTCGGTTCTAGTCTGGCTCAGGCATAGGTGGTTTTAACTAAATGTTGTGTTCGTCTGTGTTATATTCACAATTACATATGGAAGGTCGGATACAATAACTTTAAAATGGATCTGGCTAAATCGTCGCAGAAATCTAAGGTCATGTTAAAGTAAAATTATGAAAAAACTTTTTAACAGGTCGCGTTGTGCTGACGGTTCAAATGAACACTGCAAAAATAATTTCTAAGACTTAGGACATATTTAACACCGCAAACTCAATAATGATGTGTTTGCAGCCATGGTTACTGTTTATACAATACGGTTTATGTATTATTTGATATGATATTAGATTCACTTGCCCTCACCTTCCATGGTAGAACTCTGAAAAATAAACACCGGAGTAGTATGTTGTTTGCCTTTTCCATTGCGTTGATATGGTGGTGTAGTATGGAAACCACATTTTGGGTATCAAATACAGGAGTTGGAGGGGGTGCAGAGAAGGGCTGCCAAATTTGTCTTGGGAAATTACCGCAAAACACAATCGGTAACTGATATGACAAAGCAGCTGGAATGGGATTCGTTGGAAGCTAGGAGGGTGAGAGAGTCATGGGCGACGTATATTGGTGATGAGGCATGGAAAGATATTGGTAGGGGAATTGAGAGAGGTGCGTTGAAGCATAAAGATGACCCGACCACAAGCTGGCACTTGATTTCAGGCATAAGGGTGTGGAAAAATTTGCTTTGTAGGGAAGGGTGTAAGGGATTAGAATAAATTGCCAAGAAAAATGATAAATACTCTACCAAACACACTGAAAGAATTTAAAATTCAAATTAGTAGGGGGCAAAAGTAGGTGGACAGGAAAAGGAGTAAGATTGGTGTATAGGGAGATTGCCACGGGTGCGAGCGCTCCATAGCAATTATATCTAATTATACGTCATTAGTTTAAGCTAGCATCTGTATGATAGATCTTAAATTGTGTGTGCTACCATAATTTTTTAGTAGAAACTTAGGACTATCTCAGCATTTCCCTAGGTGATCACAGAAAAACACACTAATAACCTCAATCAGGATTGCCGTACGCCATGTCTAAGATTCGAACTGGGTTCCGCTTTTTTCGCAAGTCCAATATGGATTCGCTTCAACCCGCACGGTCAGCGTGAGACTGATATTTCACAAATAGGGCGAGGGTTAATGCTTATCCACACGTGTTTTGCAGAAGACAACCAGCAAAAGCTATAATTATTTTAAAACTGAGCACCATGATTGTATCAAGAATGCTGAAGCAATAACTAGTATAAGTAGTACCTACTAAAAACAATTTTATTAAACATACGATATGTGTTCAGATCAATTCACAGGCATATTGGTACCACAGACTGGTATTTTTGATCTACTACAGAACAAAACCAATGGAAAGCGTTTGTCGGCATGCCGAAGCCTGCTTCGGACATAGTTCACATTAGGCTCAATTAGTGAACAATGCCAATGGTTAATGCACTTTAATAAAATGCCTTACGCCTGGACGTAACCTCGATAGCTGCTCAGCAACATTCTGCGAGTCCGATGATGGCCGACACCGCAGCGCTGGTTTCAAATAAATAACTGCGTTGATTTTATTTGCGCTTATATTGCTGAAGCGAAGTTTAAATTTCTAACAAATAATCTCATTTGATTTTATTTGCACTTACATTGTTAAAAGGTAATATAACAGCGATGCAACAAAAATTCAATAGTCTGTTGTGTACCAGAGATAAAGCATTATAATGCGAAGTAGAGACATAATAAATTGTAATGCGACGTTCGTTAAATTTCCACGTTGCTATTTGTCTATATACAACGATCAGAAACAGAATTCATGAAAGGAGAAGAGCATCAGATGTTTAAGCTGTACTCTCTCTCGCAAAATATTTTGGATATATTCTAATTAAGCCCGATGAAAACCTTTTGAGGTATCAAGTAACTGAAGGAATAAGTGATCATGAAGCAGTTCTGATGGATATTAGAGGATTCAGTAAACCAGCAGCCAAAATTGAAGGGGGAAATAGGTACAATTATAAAAAGGCACAGGTTTCAAATTTGAGGAGATATTTCAGAGAACAATTCAGCAAATGGAAGGAAGGCTCAGGTACAGTAGAGTCAAGGTGGAAAGAGTTCAAGGAGATAATAAGAAAGGGGGAAGAAAAATTTATTCCAAAGCAAAAATAAAGAGAAGTAGAGATCCTATGTACTATAATAGGGAAGTGAGGAGGTTAAAGAGGTTGGTAAGAAAAGAACATAACAGAGTTAAGAGACAGCAGGGTAGTAGGGAATATTTAAAACAACTAAACAAGGACTTAATAACAGCAAAGAAAATGGCCAAAATGGGTTTATGAAGAGTATTGTCAGTGCAGGGGGACCATTGACTGATGCATCTAGAAATTTCTATGGCTATATCAGGAACTGAGGGGAAGGGAGGATGTAGAGACACTTATAGATAAGGATGGAGAAGAAGTTACTGACGATTTGAAAAAGGCAGAGATTTTAAGTAACTGGTTCAGAGAAAGCATTAGGGAAAATGAATCAGAAACAGGAGGGTCTAATTCGGAGAACGAGCTTAACAACACAATTAGAAATGACGATAGTAAAAAATTTGATATCCATCCTGAGGAAATCATGAAGGAAATAAGAAAGCTGAAAAAACATAAAGGGGCTGGTGAAGATAATATTACTACAGATATCTTAAAGATAGCCGGATGTGACATTGTACCTTATCTTGAAATATTATTTAAATTGAGTCTAGACACTTGCTGCTTACCACAGGACTGGAAAAGTGCAATAGTAGTACCGGTACATAAGGGAGGGGTGAGAAATAGAGTTGAGAATTACAGGCCAATCAGTTTGACATCAGTGGTAGGTAAATTAATGGAAAGATTGATATGCAACCACATCAGAAATATATGTGAGGAACGTAATTGGTTTTCAAGCAGGCAACATGGTTTCAGGCAAGGATATTCATGCGAATCTCAGTTGGTGGGATATATGCAAGATATTTCAGATGAAATGGACAAGGGAGGCCAAATTGATAGTGTAGCACTAGATCTGTCTAAGGCGTTTGACAGAGTAAGCCATAAAATGGTAGTAAATAAGGTAAAAACCATTGGAGTGGATAAGAAAGTGATTTGCTGGGTAGAAGAATTTTTAAAAGGTAGAAAACAGAAAGTTAGGGTAGGAAATGTAGTATCAAATGAAGTGGAAGTAAAAATGGGTGTGCCACAGGGTAGCGTATTGGGACCATTGCTATTCATTATTCTAATGAATAATTGTGTTGCCTGTTTACTATCTGAAATTAGATTGTTTGCAGATGACATAATGCTGTATAAAAGAATCAAAACGATAGAGGATTGTAAACAATTGCAGGGTGATCTGGACAGGATATCTAATTGGGTTAGTAAACATGGAATGAAGATAAATGCAAAGAAGAGTCAGCTTATTAGATACACAAATAAAAAACAAAAGGTTAATTATGAATATAAGGTGGGGAAAGAATTGCTTGCTGAAGACTTGAAATGCAAATATCTTGGAATTACTTTTGATAACAAACTTAACTGGGCAGGACACATAGGACAGGTGGTAGGAAAAGGTTTCAGAGTTCTGCACTTGTTGGAGAGAGTTATGAGGGGATGTACGAGAGAAGTCAAGGAATTGGGTTACAAAACTTTGGTCAGACCATTGCTCGAATATGGTAGTGTAGTATGGGACCCTCATTTTACGTATCAAATACAGGAGTTGGAGAGGGTGCAAAGAAGGGCTGCTAGATTTGTTTCTGGAAATTATCGCAGAATGCAATCAGTGACGGATATGATAAAGGAGCTGGAATGGGATTCATTGCAAGACAGGAGGAGGATGAGGAGGGTCATGGGAGTGTACAGGGCATATACTGGTGATGAGGCATGGAAAGATATTGCAGTAGGTATGAAAAGTAGTGCATGGAAGGGAAAAGATGACCATGACCACAAGCTGGCACTCGATTTCAGGCACAAGGGTGTAGGAAGATTCTCTTTTTTAGGTAAGGGTGTCAGGGATTGGAATGAGTTACCAAGAGAAACGATGAATAATTTACCGAAAACTTTGAAGGAATTTAAAGAAAAATTTGTAGAGGGCAAATGTAGGTGGGTGCAGGATAGGGGGAAGATAGCTGTGTAGGGAAATTGCCACCGGAGCCTGTGCTCCATTGCAATTAATTAAATTAAAATTAAATTAAGTATTATTTCCCATACAACTTCACTTCTCAGAAAAATAGTGGAACTTAAACCACGTTCCGATAACACCCTTGAAACATCCATGCATTTAATGAATCAGACATGCGTCGATACAGGGGACCTTCAAGCTTGAAAAGGCTGATCTCTCATAAAAGTTACAACCCAATGAACTGGTTTTCAGTGACACAACTTTAAGTACAATTATGTGAACCTTGTTGCAGTTAAAAAAAAATCGTAATCCTAGACCAGTGCTTATTTCTAGACGAATGTGATGATGCAATTAGGTTTTTTCATTTGGATTATTATTCGTACTGTAAGTGTATTATTAACCATTACATGTTTCACTTCCCAAAAATATATTCCTCAGTAGGGATCTATGAATTGAAATTCATAAATAAATAAATTACAGAAACTGACAAAAATAATTCTTGGAATTAATTGCATTTAAGTGACAGTATCAACCACTGGTAGCTTCTGAGAATAATTTCGTTACATTTTGCTTGTTAGTTCAGGTCGACAGTAACAAAAAAACTGACATTCAAAGTCAGTAAAAACAGTTTCCTTATTTCGAGTATTTGACTTAGGTAATTCGTAATTCCAATTTGAACTCGAAGACCGTTTCAGAGCAATGATAGAAAATGAAACAAGAGAGCTTTAAAGTTTTTATTAAATTAAACGTGACGAAGAAACAGATCGTCAGTATAGTTATATGGTTTTCAGTCATAGTTTACTAAATGTGTTGGATCTACGCACGTACTTTCGCTCAATGAATTGATGCTGAAATTATGTAATGCAGGTGCATATTGCTGACAGCAAATTCGATAAACACTGGGGCTTTGAAAATCGCCAAAAATCACATTATACCCGGCAGTTAATGGTAAAGACATTACAGATTCCAATGTTTCACTAGTCCAAATGTAGGACAATTTTGTATGGAGAAAATTTAAAACAGTAAAAATTTGTTAAAACAATATGTAATAGTTACTTAAAACATTAAAATAATACGACGCTTTAAAGTAAAGCTTGTACATTTGATTCCTAGAGCTTTGGAAAAAATCTTTGACTTCATTATATGAAAATTAAATTGTTTTTTCACATTTTACATCCTATATAACTTTTATAAATTTAACCTCTTTATCTGTTTGGTTAGGATTTCCTTAAACGATTCTATAAATAAACGTACGATTACATACAACATAAATATTTATACATTTTCTGCTTGTTACCTATTCAATATTCCATTGTAATGTTTTATTCAGAAACTTGTACTGCATATTCGCAAATTAGCTTATTCCAGTCCGACAGCTTGTTTTATACGTAATGCGTTTTACTGTGTTTGGAACTGTAATTTCGTGACATTCACTCACAAAAGTTATTACGCACTTTCCCTCCATTCTCTTCATCCTGCTGGCTGTTCTGCACTTTAATACCATCTACCATTAAGAATCTTCAACGTCCTCTCTTTCCTTTTACATTTACAGAAACTTACGAAACATCCAAAATAATATTTTGATGCCTTCTAAACCTCCCTAGTCAAAATTGTTTTCCTATTTCTTGTTTCCTTCAAAATTTTTCATTCCTCTCATTTGAACTTCACGATACTTTGCTTTTTCTATCCATCTGGTCATTTCCATCCTCAACCACAACCACACCTCGAAAGTCTCTTGTCTCCTTTCCTCCTCTTTCCTCAGGGGTCACTCGTCCACTGGGGTCAGTAGTTTTAAAAATTCTGCTTGATGATTCAACGTGCGCCAGGACGTTCCATACTGTCGATTACTCTTCAGACTGTAGGAAAGTCTGAAGACAGCTATGGCATGCGTGACAAATCGGAAATCTTGTCACAAAGTCGAAAGACTATTCAAATTTACTTTATTACCCAAACTGTGAATTAGTTAGGAGAAGACTTATTATACTGTACTAGTAAATTTATTCAAATTAGATATCAATAAATATCACCAAGCTTCACATCTAAATTTCGTGAGAACTAATTTATTTCAATACCAGTAGTTTGTCTAACATAACTATAAACGAAGAATTTCAGATGCTTTCTCTTATAAAAATTGTGTTTGTAGTCACGTAGCTAAAAGATTCACGTTTTATTCCATTGGAGGCATTAGGGAAAAATTTTATAATATCATTTAATTAAATATTAAATGTGATAGAGAGTGTGAGATACGCAACCTCACCAATGGTGAGATTTTTATTATAAGAATAATTTGTTATAAAATAATTATGATTATATATAGTAACATCGGACATGTTTCAAGGTCAGAGCACGTCGATCCAGGAAAAGTAGATCTCTGGTTACGAGGTGGTGTTGAAAAAAAAGATGGCTTGAGATGCATTAATAAAAAGAAGTTCCAAATTCCTGGTGGGAGGAACGAAAAATTGTAATTTAATATTGAAAAATATAAGCCCGAGAGCAAAGGAAAAGTAAAGTTGTACCAATGAACTGTAACCAGTGGGTTCAAGAAGAATAATATTTGTGAACAGGATACCAAAAGATAAGTGGATAGTAATCTATTAGTATAATAGACAAGATGTAGCGTTGTCGCACCTACGTCATGTCACGCGGTGACGTTGCGCTATGACGTTGCGCTATGACGTCACGCTTTACGATATTATTTGTGGGAGTGCGCGTTATTTAATATCATTTCCAAGCAACAGTGAATAAATTAACTCACATAACACTGAAATAAAAGTATGTATTGCGTTAAAATCGATATATCAATCATTAGATGCTTATATTTACGTAATATTCTTTTGATATATTGAAGTATTCCTTAAATTTTTTGTCCATAGATATTGTAAGATAAAAGCTTTGTATTTCGAGCATCAGTGCTGCTAAATGTTTGGTTAGAGTATAACTAGCATGGATTAGAATTACAAGTTTCATTTGACGTTAACGCAGAGGGCATGAATAATTTAGTTTATTTCAAAATTTAAACAGTGTCCTATTACTGAAATTATTTGTGTTTAAATTGGCATATTAATTATCAGTTTTTTTTACTGAAACATGACATGGTTCAAATGAAAGAAGTTGCAAATTGTTCACGATATATACGGCCTAAACCACAATGAAATATTACATGGCATAGCTTAAGTTGTTATAGCATCCTTCGTTCTTGCTGGAGTCATTATTTCAGCAGATGTAAGCTTTCTTAGCCGTTAAAATATCGATCTTCATCATAGGTAGCTATTAAGAAAGAAATGTGTCAGAACCTGTGAAGATTTGGGATCAAGTTTATATCGCGATGCATGGAATGTATTAAATTGCGTGTGATTGAAGCTTTGCTTTTCTATCAGAAATTTTAGTGGATATTATGGTTAAGCTGAAATGCAACCTGGACCAAGATGACAACTGAAGCTTTTTGCTACAGCACAAGGAACGATAAATTACAATGAGCTTATTTTGTAACAATTCTGATCAGTTTAAGCAACTGCAGAGAAATATCCACGTTATTTAATAACATTTCTAGGCATCCACGAATAAATTAACTGACTGAACATACTTATTAGTTGCTTAGATTTATTTAATATTAGTTTATGTAGAAGTATTCGTTGATATCACATATATGTAAGTTAATTTTCGCAATGTTAGCGGCACTTGAAGTTACAGCAGTGGGCATGCGTTTTTTTTTTTTTTAATAATTGTTTTCTGTTACTTAATTCATTACTTCGTTCTAACGAAAGTATGGCTAACATTTTTCGGTTGCGGAGCGTCTTACGTTTCAGAATTTTTAATTTAATTCATGGCGACGTTTCGGAAAAAAGGAGGGTGCAAATGTGAAGAAGATGCCATTATAACGAAGCAATTGATACAAATTTCAACAGGGCACTACCAGTTTCCGGCCGGTAGAAAATATCACCTTCCACCCATTAAAACTAATATTACGTTGTAATGACGTAAGCTGTTAAGATTTATTTTTAATTTACTTTGGTTTTACTGATGCCTTATTTCAGCCGCATGTAACTGTGTCAGCTTTTCAAATGTGTTAGTATAATTCTGAATAACGAATATAAAACATTAAGATTGAAGAACCCTTATAGATTTTTTATTTGGTTTATTTCGCGATGCAATGTGACCATTGAAATGTGATAAGTATATGTATTAATATGCGTGTAAAGTAAGTATTGTTTCTCTGGCGGCATGTTTAGCACATGGAGGAAGGAAATATTTCCTCCATGGTTTAGCGTAGTACTGTACGTGGTTATGGGATTCTACGATAACCGTGAAGCCGCAATTTGTTGATGGATTCTTATGTAACTCGACGAAAAAAACTAAAAGTAGAGAATAAAATGTTTTGATATCTTACTTAATTCTCGAGATATTGTATCTCAAAATTGACGTGGTTAGGTTGAAATGCGGCCTGGAACAGAAGAAAAATTTCGACATTGCCAAATTTGATGATGATATCG
Source organism: Vandiemenella viatica (assembly GCA_031002005.1). Lineage (NCBI taxonomy): Eukaryota > Metazoa > Arthropoda > Insecta > Orthoptera > Morabidae > Vandiemenella > Vandiemenella viatica. Next base: position 232,678,423 of record JARYHS010011408.1, on the reverse strand, counting down.
TATGTAACTCGAAGAGACAAATCGAAAACAAATAATACATTTTCTTTCCATATCTCGCTTAGTTCTTTAGATATTGTATTTCAAAATTTAGGTGGTTTGGGTGAAATCTGGCCTGGACCAGAAAAAACAAATTACCAAAACCGCTATATCTACACGGTGGAAATGCACTATATGTGTTTTATTTTCTTCCTGGTGGTTGTTGTTAGGTTGAAATACGCCCTGGACCAGAGGAAACTTCACCAAAATCACAGTTATAATTGATTTTCAACATGCTATATCTCTAAAACCAAGAAAGATATCAAAAAATTTTATTCTTTATTTTCGATTTATTTCATCGAGTTCTACAAGAATTCATCATCAGATTGTGGCACCATGGTAATGATTGAACTGCCTGTTGTTAGATTGAAATGCAACCTGGACCAGGATAGCAACAGAAACATTTGTTATTGCGCAAGGCAATAGGAATTATATTATGATTTATTTTTGTGTTTATTTAAACGATTGCTAAGAAATGATTTGCCAGAATACTGAAGTTGTTATGATTTAATTTAGTATCCTTCGTTTACACTGTGGTCATTATTTCAACTGTAGGCTATGTAATTTATGTCATCCGTTAACACATCGATCTTCATCGCATTATTAGCGAAGATTGTGGTTTGACTGAAATGCGACCTCCATCAAGTTGACAACTGAAACGTTTTGCTACATCACAAGGGATGAGAAATTACAACACATTGAGCTTTATTTCAAAACAATTCTGTTTAGGTAAGCAACTAAAAAGAAATTAATTGCCAGAATACTCCAAACCCGTCAATTTTGACGGGCTTTGTGGCTAGTTGTTATTATAAAAGTGTAATAAACTATTCTAGTTATTACTTGAAAAATAATTGATTTCATTTAAAAGATAATTTCTTTTCAGACATGGTAATAAACCAAATATTCGATATAGAGGATAAATAAAAATCCTGTAGTACTGATTTTAAAGTATAATTGTTTCTTATGATTAAGGAGTATACTTTATAAGACGAAAACAAAAATCGGTATTTCGTATTTGAAAACATTTTTCAGAAATTTGATATTTTTCCTTCTGTTCCTGCTTTATCTCCCCCGTTGCACATGACATCTCTTTTATTGTTTTAGCCATAACAATAAATAGCAATTGAGGGAAGGAGCACTTCCTGCGTGTGACTTTAGGGCGCATCGACGACATTTATTAGCGAGGATTTCTTTACCAACATCTGTTTTGTAATATTAAACCTGATGGCTTTCAAATGGCTCCTTCGTACATATTTATCTCGATTGTTCCTTATAATTTCAATATTTCCCATAACTTTTCTATACAGATAATATCGTTACCGTACGTTGAAAACGCAACAGTTGGGTCTTTCTCGCAATCAAAGTTAAATTAGTTTACTGTAGAATTCGATGTTTGTGTTCTAGACATCAGTGCTTGAAGGTATTCAAAGATGTTGATGGCCGGTTCATTTCTGTTCGATTTATGTTATTTAAAATGATGTTCCACAGGCTTACACGGCAATAAACCAATAATTTGCACGCCAAAAATAGTTACAATTTCTTGAGAACATCAGAAAAGTCGACCCATCATAAAGTCTGTAATTCTAAGTCTTGTAAAAAACAATAGGATATATAAAACATCAATTAAGTAGGGACCTGTTTGCTTGTTACAGCATTTTGAAATCATCGTGAGCTCGGAGTATAGATATTAAAGAACAGTTCCCATTTTTTCACAAACATAAGTTCCTGCAAAAGGAAACGACGCAATTGGAGTGATTTAAAATGAAGACTATCATTAGAGCTGTCAATAAAATCAGATGCGAATGAAAAATTCATGAGGAGAGTTCTAACAAGGACGTGCAAGCAGTCACTACATTGGAGATGTTTTGTCGGGATACCATCGTGTTTGTAGCAGGCAAGCATTAGTACTGAAAGTTTAACGCGATGGTGCATGAATTTTTCACGAAAGCCGGTACAATCTGCCCTGTTGTATTGCTGCAGAGATACATCTGGAGATGTGGAAGAACATGCCTGCCAAGCAAAAACGAGCAGAAACAGTGAACTATTATTGACATGGCTGTAAAATCCTGAAGACGGTGCTGTTGGGTTATTGTGTGAATTCTCACAACTGATACTTGAATCTGAATTGAATTAAATTGCGGTGGATTGGACGCTCCGGTGGCAATTTTCCTAGTCATCTAATTACAAGTTTCTTGGTATTTTTTAAAAAAAATATTATCTTAAAAAGTATCACTTCCTCTCTCATATACTTTTTCGATTTACGAATTTTAATTTTAAATTCCTTAAGAATTTTTGGTAGATTATTCATTACTTCCCTTGGTAACTTAATTCACTCCCTGTCACCTTTACCCACAAAAGAAAATTTTCCCACTCCCTTATGCACAAAATCGAGCGTCAGCTTGTGTCCATGGTCATCTTTTTCCTTCCGTGCACTGCTACTAAATTCTTTGACCAATATCTTTCCAAACTCCATCACCATATTGTTGTACATGTTATTACAATTCAAATATATTTTCTATTCTGGCTACACTTATTTCGAAAACTCAGTCAGTCAACACATTATCATGATAATGTTCACTACAAGAACTTTGGAGAATTTTTACGTTATGGATCACCGACGGTTCATTGTTTGGTTACAAAGCAGTTAATAGGAATCAGCAAAGGCATTAACATGTTTTTGCCTTTGAACTTCAGATTTATATAGAATCTGTTAATAGGAGTATGAGCTTTAAAATAACACAAACTTGAAGATTTAAAAAAAAAAAAAAAAAAAAAAATACGAAGCATTCCTGGACCTCACTCACGGCGGAATTAACCAATTCGTATAGCTTACAAATAAACCTTTGCGAATGATTTTACATAAAGTAAAGTAGACGTAACTTAATACCGTCCCTCGATTTGAAATCAAAGTTTCTATTTGCCGCCCTCACCGCCTCTGTTTCGATCAAATTTAACGTATATTGATAGCACAAAAGGTCCAAGCGCATTTGTATGATATAATCACTCCTCAGTGTATCGGGAACCCAACCGGTAACGCCGAAAATTGATTTTGGACGCCTTAATAACTGAGCTAGAACAAACACTTAATTGAATTTAGTAAATTAGTAAAAGAGATGTTTAGATTGAAACCATGATTGGAAAAATAAACATTGATGGAATACTATTCAATTACACACAAGTAAAATAACACTCATAACATCAAGTTGGTAAGTGACAACTGAATAAACAAAAGTGTTGTGCGGGAAATCATATCCAACAAAATAAAAAACACAGAAAATATTTAATTGTGATCGCTAGTTTAATTTATTGACTGTAACTAAACTGGGTTTATTGCCAGTTCGATAATTCGTTTCTACCTGTTTAGTAATCACTATACAGAACTGTCACCTCGTGCGGTTTATTATTGTTAACAAATTGTTTATTGTAAAAAATAATGAAATCTTGATTAAATGATATTAGTTAAATGTTTGAGTGTACTTTCATGTCATACAAATTTATATGAAAATCTTTATTCTTATTTGATAATTCATAAAATAAATAATAAAATTTAATTTAAGGTGTAACAGGCATTGAACTGTTCAATCACAATAGAGTCTTTCTGAAGGATTGTTACAGGGTGGTTCAGGAGAAATGGTAAAGATTAAAAGAGGTTGTAGTATGAACAATATTGAGTAAAATAGTTCATATAAATACAGTGTATGTGTCAGATTTACATTCGTGTAGGTGATACATGTCCTGGAATGTTATGCATAAAATAAACCACAGAAAATTATCATGAGCACACAAATAACTTGTTGCAGTACTTTATTCATGCAAAATCACTCGCATATTTTACAAAAGTTTAATGTAAATGTTCTAAAATCCCACAATCGACTTCAATACACTTTGCAGCTCTCTTCGCAACAGTACGAGTAGCTATTCTGTGTACGTCTTGGTGTACTTTTATGAGGGTAGCAGTGTTTACAATACGAGCTAGTAATCCATCTCTTGTGCTTACTTTTTATTTGTTTACTTCTGTTTTCGCTCATCCACATGCACAAAAATCTAATATTTTATGCATAACATTCCAGCACTAGTATCTCCAAAACGAATGAAAATCTTACACATGATTATATGAACGTTTTTACTCAATATTGTTGACAGTACTACCTCCTTCAATATTTACAATTCCTCTTGATTTTTAGGTTATATTTACCTTTAGAGGTCCAAGAGTTACCATAAGAAAGAAATAGATTAGATCAGGTAACGTTGTCATGAACCATGACAATAAAAACTATTTTTGGTGAAAATTTCGATTGTTATTTATGTCTACTTATTAATAATTTGTACGATAAAATTTATGACCTGGGAATTATTCAGTATCCATCCTAAGATTTATCCAAAACATGATCACAGCCTTACACCTAGTTAATGATAATAACCTGAATGAAGAGAAATTAATGCATATTGGAGGAACCGATTTTATCTGGCATCAGGTTTACTGTGGGATAATTCTTACTGGGTAGCTTATGATTTATTTAGCAACATGAAGATGATGTATTATTTAGATCCATTAGGATCTATCCTATGTAATAACTTTTTGATGTTTCAGATTGTTTCTTGTTCAAGATATTTTACTATTTCTGAAGGAACTTCATCAACTTCTACTGCCTTATTTGAGTTCACATTTTAATGTAATTTAATTGCAATAGAGCGCATACTCCGGTGGCAATTTCCCTACACACCTATTTTAACCATTTCCGGTATCTGCCACCTTTTTTCCTCTACAGATTTCAACTTTAAATTCATTACAGCATTTCTGCTAAATTATTCATCATCTCTTTTGGTAATTTATTCAAATCCCTGACCCCTAAACTATGAAAGAAATAGTCACCCACCCTTATGCTTGAAATCAAATGGCAGCTTGCACTCGTGGTAACCTTTTCCATTTGATGTACCTCTCCTAATTTTTATAGCAATATTTTTCCGTGCCTCATCACCAATATGAACCTTCTACACCCCCATAACTACCTTCACTCTCCACCTATCTTCCAATCAATCCTATCCCAGTTTCTTTATCATCTTCCTTCCCCTCCCAATTCTTAAGAGCTTACTGTCTATTATCCATGAGAGAAAAATAAAACATAGAAGGCAAGAGAGAGAAAACTTCTGCACTCTTGCTACTCATGGTGAATGTGCCTATTGTGCTATAGCACTATTAGACTCTAACCTTAATAACGATCTCCTGATCTATTAAAATTAACATCCTTACCTTCCAGTACACAGTTGTTCAGATCATCCACATCACACAGTTTCTCTAAGTATTCTTTCATTTTGTTGGCTCTTTCTTTTAAGTTTAAATAAGGTTTCTCATCAGCACCATTAACATTAAACACCATTTGTTCATTTCTCCAGAATTCTGTTTCATTCTTATTTCAGCTACAACAGACTTTCCATGGGGACCATTTTCTTCAGATTTATTCAGGGTGGTGACCAGTAGGCCTATTTATTGGTAGACCAGTTCCACCATCTGAGTTCAGAGAGGCTGCTGCCATTTGGAAGGATTCTGACAGCACAGAGTGTGAAGCACGAATTAAAATTATCGGTGTTACAAGAGATGGCTTGAGAAGATACTACATGATCTGGATTCTAATATATCATTTGTCTGTGGCCATTCATCAAGTAGTGGAACCACTTTGTGTTCCTTTGTACAAGAGAGCATGGGAGATTTCAAACTATTTCCACTTCAACTGGCTGGTTAGTTAATTAGTGACTAGAAACTGGTTGAGGTATCAGAATTTACTGTTAACTCCTATGTCCGACTATTATAATTAAGAGTAACTAGCTTTTAAATGAAGTACAAACATGGTTGAGTCAAAACTTGCTTAACGAAAGATGTAACTCTTTAAAATACTGCTAATATGGACAGAATCACAAACCTAAAAACATTGGCCTCTATCATAGACTTTTTGGTACTCAGTTTTATGATGCAATGATAAATAATATTTTGTGAGAGATTTTACTAGTAGTATTACAGTACAGTGTCATATTTCACAAATTGCGGAAGGTTTCGCCGTCTAGGGTGGGGTACTTTTGAGACCGTTCTAGTAGTAATAACTCCAAAGATAGAAGTCAACCCTTTCCGAAAATTCAGTGCATCTTACCCACAGAATATATTGGTAGCTTTTTTAATAAGTGAAATGACCACCGAATTTTATTAAAAAATGATTCAGAAATGTGACCGGTAAAATTGTAATTTTACTGATTGCCAGCGGACGGTGATTTAAAAGACATAATCTATCACAGAAAAATAATTTGTTCCTAAACACCAATTTGGCTGGAATCGTGTTTACTTTTCTCTAAAATAAGAAAATATTAAATCACTTTTGACTCATTATGCTCTAGATGATATGTTAGCATGCGTACAGACTGACGAACTTCCAGTTCGTGGAGTTTTCAGCCATTCATTTATTAAATCAGTGTGAAGCTATTGATTTAAGAGAAAATTAATGACAGGTAAATTTTCATCTCTAGCTCTGAAAGAAATACATAAAATCGATATTCATCGCACCTGTGATAAACAAACTCAAAACGCTTTCAGCAGCACCCGCCAGTGTGGCTTAGTACACTGAGTCGCTGCACAGTGGATGAGGAAAGTACCACGGTCTAAGCACAAGTCCAGGCCTCCGTGTACCGGGTGTACTGACTGCGGTTTTTAGGCGGTTTTTCGCAGCCGTCAAGGCAAATGCAGGGACTGTTCCCAATCACCGCCTCATAAACTGCACATTTGACAAACAATAAATACACTTATCATTTCCATAACATAGTTACACATCTTGCAGGAAAGGCAAAACTTCACTTCCTCCATTAGTACGTACTATGATATGGTCAGCAAGACCATGTTGCCGTAAAACCAAATCTCCAAATTTGACCATGCCAATGATAAGTAAATCTCATTAAAGTTATCTGATTCCTAATGTAGGGGAAAAAGGTGGTGAAGAAGGAGGTGAAGCTATATTGTTGACGATTGTTGATACTCACAGTGTATGGTTAGTTTGGCTCCGTCCTCTGGAACGTCGGTGTATACGTTGGGGTTCTCTGCCTGGCATGACAGGAAGCGACCATCGTCATCCTTACCAGGCACGAACGATAGCGTTGACGTCGTCGTGTTACCATCCACCGACGTCTGTAACCAGCAAGTGTGCACAATTACCATCCATTGCCCCTTCCGTTGCAATGCTATCTTCTGAACTAAGGTTCAGAGCAGTACATTCCTGTTGTAGCCAGATTTGAATCAGTTTCCTGACAACAGACACTGGATACTACTAACGCGAAATGCAATCTTAAAGGGCTCACTGCCGGATGGTGCTGCGGAAAGCGAGCCTTAGATAGCGCGTTCTACCTCCATCCTCAGGTCCAATGCATGAACAATGTCAACAAGAACTACAATGCTATTTGCAATCTCCTACGCATGTAGCATCGCGCTCTTCCCTATTTTATCCACCTCGCTCCGTCTTCCGCGCACGATGTGTCTTAATGACGTCACACGGTAGACCGTCGAGATGCTATGGACAGTTGCAGCGGGCGTGATAGCAACCCATATTCAGCGAGGAACGCGTGACAGTCGCGATATTAAGCCGCTGATATAACGATGCTATATAACTGCCTTTGCTTCCAGGAGTAGCATTGCAGTCCTGGTTGTTGCAGTATACGTACCGACCTGAGAATGACTTCAGAACAGGCTAACTACAGCCAGTCATTCGAGGCAGAGACAGTCAGCTGAGGACAACCGCAAGAAACCTGATGAAGACAGCAGAGTCAGCTGTCGAAACGTCGTGTTTTTACACCACTATCCAGCTGGACACCCGAGAGGATTTTGTTGTTATCTACAACCAGTCTTTCCACATCATCGCCCGACAGTGAATATTACATTCCAATTACACGTCGCAAATCTTTCGTCATACAATATCTAAAGTGTTTTGAGCTGAGCTTGGAACGAATAATGATAACATCTTTTAACCTTACGGACTTAGCAGTTATTGGCGCATGGTACTTACGGTAAGCTTGTTGTGCTGCTGCCTCTGTCCGTTGAGCCACCAGGTGATTCTGGCTGGAGGCCTGGACCCCGAGGACTGGCACAGCAGGTCGTAACGGCGGCCTGCTGACAGTGGCTGGCTGACACCCAACAGTCGCACGTCAAGAGGGCGTACTTTGGAATACAGCAAAGGAAAACAAAACTACTGTTAGGAGTGGAATTTTTCAAGTAATTTAATGCAATGAAGTGTACAAAACTTGATATAAAGAAGAAAAGCCAACTAGGCTTCAGTGTGTGCTACCAAGAATTAAAAAAATGTTTTGATACAAATCTGCACTCGTAAATACAAGTACGTTACAATCTCTGGAAGCCCAGTGGTTATAACTCCCATTGAAAATTTACGTACTGCGGAACGAATTCCGGGAAGGCTAGCAATTTTTACGTTCATGTAGTTGAACTTCACTACTGGGAAAGTTATTCTTTATTCATGTAACGTACGATAAGACGAAGCGTAAATCGGATTCAACATTAAAGTGTTGTCATAATTCACAGCAATTTGAAAAGTACTTTACTTCTAATCCTTTAGTCATATCTGATCTCTTGTGTAGATTGCGAAAGTAAAAATAGGTATGATTACTTCGGACAATATTTGCGGCTTTATCCTCTTGCGATTATTGGAAAGGATATTCATGATAACAAATAATATAGGTGTCACATTCACAGTTAGAAACCAAATGATTATGAAACAATTTTCAGTTATTTTTATGTGAATACGAGCGCGAAGAGGCGTAAGGACGTAACAAATATATATATATTTCTTGGTTTTCCGGATTTTCTCTAAGAGAATTCTAACGGAATATTTTCTACATAATGCAATCGGCAGATGTCTTTTTTGTTCCCCATCAACTACATTCTCGCTGCTCTAATGATCCCGTCGTCGACAAGTCGTTAAGCTCCCCTTCCCACCATCCAAAAAAAGTTCAACTGAGAACCAAGCTCCACGTAGCTAGGATTCGGTTGTCCAATGACCTGAACACCAATCTCGCACGTGGTGGTCAGATGCTCGTAAAGTAGATGCACAAACCAGTTTAACCCACAAACTATAGCCTTCTTCCTAGAATACTGCTGGTAGATTGATGATGGCTCGTGTCTTTGGTGTTACGTGGACTGGTAGACTCGGTTCTCTGACTGTTTCAGTAATTATTGGCAATAGTTAAATAGGGAATCAGGAGCTTATTCGACTTAGATGTACACTTCGGAAAAATAAGAAACTCTCAAAGTTTGGTTAATGTTGACACTGAATTAGGAGTTGTTCTGCCACGTAACAGGATCCAGAATCTCGTGTAAGATATACGAACACAATCATACACCACCAGAACCGACACTTGAACTACATGGATTCCTGAGATTTTGCCATACGTCCTGTAAGATTTGTAAGATATTAACCTGGAAAATTCTTTCGATCCTGAGTCAGATATCTTATGAATGAATCTATAGCAATGAAATCCAAGATGAAATTACATCTGATAAAGAGTAAATCAATTTCACGTAAGTACTTATAAAACGACCAGATGTTAGAGAAATTGTATTTCCCAGTATCATATTCGTCAGTGATATTTTTACACGAACTTTTACTGTTTCGAATTGATCAAGTGCACGCTGATACACATCAACAAACTCTATAATACTTTTGTGATAAGGCTTTATATTGGAGATGGAACACCGAGATGGAACAATCCACAACTTCAATGTTAATACGTAATAAAAAAACTATAAGTAGAGTGTAATATTTATAATATTTAATAACAGATTAATATATATGAAGATAATATAATATCAAAACATGAACATAACCTGTTCTAGAGTACCGAGGATGAGTGAATAAAAATCTAAACAAGTATGCTAAAACAAAGATTTTTTTTTCATTTTAGCTGCACTAGACGGAAAATCTACTAGGAACCTTTATTATAATGGCAGCTAAGGACAAAAGGCCTAAATATCAACATGGTTACACTTCTATAAGTAGAGAGGAAAGTAAATAAAACTAATAAACCTTCCAGTGTGGACTGTCAAAGCTTGCTACTTAACCCCTAAGCACAGTTAACAGGATATTTTATCACGCTGAGGGTAAATTAGGGCTGTTTCCACTCACGGTTCATATCGACGAGGACGGCATCTTCTAGCGGAACGCTGAGGTTTGAATTGCCTGCCTGGCAGCTGAGCCTGGCGTTGAGATCGGGCCTCCGCAGGTTCTCCAGGATGACTTCTGTGCGGACAGCGGAGCCGTCTGGAAGCCTGGTGGCTGGTCCTCCTACAGGCTCGTCATCCCTGAACCACTGAACCCATGGCGGAGGAACTCCTGCAACACGTCAATGGTTCCTCATTACATAACCGAGACGATAACTTCAACGGTAGCTGTCTCTGGAGGGTACGATTTAAATTTATGTACTTTGTACTTTCTTACTTTTATTTGTCTTTCCATCATTTTTCTATCATCCCATACTCATAAATTTCTGCACACTTTTCCACATATTTTGTGAACATTTTTTAACCGTTTTGAACGTGACGTGTGGGTGGTAACATTCGGACCAGATATACCGATCGTTCAATCCAGATGGATGCTCTTCGAATAGCAACAAGCCGCTAGTGGACGATTGTTGTTGCGTTGTAACATATTGCTAATTTACGACACTCTCGTGTAAAAATTCCTGAAATTAGAGGAAGAAAATAGTTTGATTGCATATAGTGCTGCTTTGACCGATAAAAGAGTACAAGGAACAGGCATAAAATGACAATACGAGTACTTAGTTTCGAAAGAAAGTGATAATCAAAGCAACCTAATGACATATAAAGGAAATACACTAAAAGGAGTAAGAACGAAAAAGAGGATATAAACTTAAGGTTAAACTGAAAAACGTGGGTCAATATATATTTAAAAAACAAAAAACTTTTGCGGATCATATAGTAACTGTGTTAATGGCTTCAGCGCGTCCTCCAAGATCAAATCTGGTCCTGTAGTCTAGAAACTAATTCGTTCAAATTTGTCTCTAAAATGATGCCTTGTGGATGAGCTGTAAAGCCTAGTTTATTCAAACGAATGTAATTTGGAAGTTATTAATTTCTGAGAAATACAATGTTTAGTCTTACAATTTCCAGTAATAGGATCGCAAAATCGCCTTCACTGTCTCGCCGTCTAATGACGTTTACTCCATGTTTTATTTCTGTCATTATATATTGAAAAGGATAATAAAAACAGAAAATTTTCATAGCATTAAGTTACTAAACTAAATTACGGTTAACAAACTGCTTCAGCTAAATATTAGATAGGACCAATGTATTTTGGATAGAGTATACATAGCTTTTATAAGAAGCTAACTTCTAAGAACAGACATGTTATTCGATTAATGCGATGGCGACGGAACGAAATATACTAGAAGGATTTAAAACTGATATCAGGCAATTAAATTTATCACTGAATCATCAAAGTTCGACATAGATAACCATAATCCAACATACCACATTTTGAACAGACAAGTGGTAATAGGAATGTGTAATACCCCTCATGGCTGTAAAGCTTTAATTAAATCAAATATTTTATTATAAGGTACTCCCAAAATGAAAGATTTTTCACGTATCATTGAATTTTATTTTATATCAATAGAATGAAAATGAATAGTGAACTTAATTTAAAACAATTATAACATATATTTAAAATTGACTGGAACATGAATTTATTAGTCTCTTGTGCCAGGCTAGCTAAACTAAACATTTCACGAACTAAACATGAAGTGATTTTACGAAAGACTGTTCTTAATCTCATGGCGATGTGTAATATTTTATCCGGTGGTTTTAACTTTTACCAATGAAAACTGACCTTTGCGGAACTGAAGAAAGGCTTGTTAATTTTTCATGTTCAGAACCACGGTTGAAACTTTTGTCGATTGCAGTGTTCTTTCACACTAATTGATGTCCCGAGCTCTGTTCACCGCACTGTCCTACTTGTGAATCATCCCCGTCAGCGCGCGCCTGGCCGGCACACCATCCCGGCATGCATTCCACAGGGGTGTCCGGTCTGGCCTTGCAAGGACAGTCCTCGCAAGGCCAGACCGGCAACAACACTAACTGGATCATTACAAAGAATTGTTTCGAATCCGCGTTTCACCATCCGGATTTCGGTTTTCCACGGTTTCCCGGATGGATCTTTCAATACTCCATGCTCAAATTCCTTCTCGTTCCTTGTTTCAAATTGTATCTCTAACGAGATGTAGCGCCAGAGATGAAATTGAATTGAAGCTGGAGATTTTAATGTAAACTAAGCGTTATCCAAAAACCTGCAAATGAAGAAAATGTCTATAAAAATTATTTATTACCGACTAACCGTTAAGTCTCAACAAAACTGGTCGATGGTACCGGAACTTGTAAGAACCGTCGGTAAGTTATGTTTGCAGCTAGTTTAAAAAACTTTGAAATAAATTGACGAATTATTAAAATGCCAAGAAATAAGTTAGCTATATGTTTTTGTTCACTTCTGTTATAGAAGACCAAGTTCAATAATTATTTAAACACAACATAAAAACAAATACATTACAAATATTGTTTGGTAATATTGCTTCTGGCTTATAAATCAAGTTATATAAGCGAGTTTTTCTTGACATGGCCAATACATCTACCGAATGAAAAACTTATTATTGACACGTTCTCGACATTCTTTCAAAATGTTGCTGACGTTAATCAATTTAAACGTTACAAAGTCTCCTGTTATTATGTTGATGCTGTCAAATTGTTTTGATTATTTTATTTCTTCAAAACTTTGTAATATTTCTTTTTTCCAAGCTTGGGTGCATTTCTACAGGATTCTTCAATGTCAAACAGATAAAATTTCTTGCAGATTGCTTAAAAACTGAAACAAAGTGGTAAATTTATCAAAGTAATAGGTATTGCCGCCATCTTCGAAATTTGTTTGTTTTATTACTAACTGAATACCAAATAAAATTGAATGTTCCTCACTTACATAAACAAGGAGTAATTACAGCGGTCAATGAATTTTTATGTTTAAGATCAGTGGACTTTAATACGTGTACCAATTAGTGGCTTCTTTTTGTACCACTCGGCCAATAATAAATACAATTCAAACAAAAACATTGTTTATTTATCCCTCCAAAATTAAAAGTCGTGTTGACTTTGACTTGTTCGTTTGTTGATAAAAATATTTTTTAAAGGGAATACCTGATTGCCCGAACGTAATCATCCAATTTACTGAGCTTTTCACGTGTGATCAGATTCTCTGTATTCAGTTTTAACGCAGACAGTAACATATAAACTGGCGTAACTTTTCCAATTAGGGTCGCGGGACAAGAACTCGTCACGTCGAGAGTTTAATCACTACTGATAAAATTATACGCCAGTTATTCCATTAAATTTAATTACAAAGGTATCAGATTCTTATTTCTCCTTCAAAGAAGCTGAAAAACATGTTTCTGTTAACACTACCTACAGAAACCAGTTAACGAATTTAACGATGAAATGTAATTGATAGGTGAATATAATCTATATTGGTTTCCAATGAGGAAAGAAATTATAACTTTAATTAAAAAGAGACTACAAAAAATTTTATGTTAAAAACAGCGTTTTTGAACCAGTAAATCATTAAAAGAAGCTACGGTGTTATCATTGGCAACCGTAAGAAATATCTTCGTTGCATCGAACTACAAGTTAAAACAAAAACTAAGTGTTATTTTATATTTGTTTCCTTTTTTATAAAAATGGATTCAGTGGTCATCTCCCATTCGTCCAGAGTTTTAAACTAGTAAATTAATGCATTCTTCAAGCTTAAAAATTATTACAGTAATTTAATAACAGAAAAAAGTACTTTGACATGTGATTCGTTTAAACAAATTGTTATATAAGTTAGTAAAATAACTATAATACAAGGGGCTTTGTATCAGACATTTAGATTTATCGTTATTTAAAAATATACTCAACGGAAAGATGCTATTTAAGCAACTGATGCAAGGCTAGACAAATGTTAACTATTTCATTACTTTATAATTGAGTTAAACAATACTAAGAGTTATTAATATCGTTAGTAAAATGGTACGTAATGGAAATTAGTTGTTGTTTTTTTTTTCCCACAACCAATGCAAGAACTTTGTTTTTAAATGCGAAATATGCTTAGTCTAGTCATCTAAGAATACCATTGTTTTCTGACTTTTTGTGGATGTCATCAATAAGTATCATTATGATTTATTATATGCAGTATAGATGTTATTATTAAAAATGATTTGGTTGCTTTAAATCACATACTACACTATTTAAAAGCACCAGGTCACTATATTGATAGGAATTATATTTTAAAAAAAAAGCTATTGCACCTACTTTGATAGATGAGCATAGTGTTATAGTTTAGCTGCCAATTAAAAACGCTATTTTGTATAAAAGTTCTTCAATTACCTGCCAATACAATTACTTCACTTCTCACGGAAGTTAGTATCTAGAGTACTAGCACAGGTTATTAAGTTATCCAAATTTCAGACGAACCTCCGAAGACGACGCATCGCAGTTGCAGGGTGTCTCCCTCGGAGAACGGACCAGCTACCGACGAAAACCGCCGTCCAGACTCGTCTTCGATCACCAGACGCGTCGGAGGAACTGAAACATGTCGTAATAAAGCGATAAATTTGAGTTTTCTATGACTGTTATTCCAAGAGGAAGCGGCTTTATACAGCTCCTTTGCAGCGAGTACTAGAATAATTTAGTAATGTGTTATTACACGGGTACAGCTGGACATTGTACTATGATGTGACAGTCTGTTTTATCGGAAATATCTTAATGCTGATACAGTAACATCGTAAACTTGATTTATTATCAGGAAAAGTTTTTAATTTTTCGTTAAGATATCCAACCTGAAACAGTCCAGTAACTCAATTTTTTTTTTCCACAAGCCGTTGAGGTACTGATTTCAAAGTATTGTACTTCACATTAAAGATTAGTACTGATCTATAAGAGAGAAGTCTGAGCAGTAATCGTGATTATTGAAAAAAACACAAAAAGTTAGCTAAGTTTCTTCAAACTTGATATGATACAATGAAAATAAATTACGTTATTTGTAAAAGACAAGCTGATTTGTTTTCATTCTAGAACAATAGTTATTGTTATAATAATATTTTTAATGAAAAATTATGTTCCGTCTTGACTTACAACGCCATTAGCGGAGGTTTAATTTTAGTGTTATCATCTATTGGCGAACATTGTAAAGTTTTTGCTAATGTGTTTTGTGTTACCTTCCTTGCGAAAAGATAGATTATGAAGTGGAAATTTGGGATCTTCCAGCATTTAACTAAGTGATGTAGAAAATAACCTAGAACATTAATGTTGGTGACCGGTAGATTTCCAAATCACAGAGGTGCTTTAATATGTTTCTGCACTTAATCCTAGTGCGTCAAGACGTAGTAAAGATTCTGGCCTGGAGTTGCAGAAAACGCAGATTTTATGGCCAGTCTAGCGATCCAAATACCAGATTTCGAGGATCCGCCAAAGTCACTCCACGCGCTCACCTTTATGGTGGATAACAAATGATGTGTAAGAAATTATAGTGAGCAAAGGATTTATTACTTTATAAATCATAATCCACATTTCTTGGATTTAAATTTATTTAATTGCGATGGAGCGCGTGCTGCGGTGGCAATTTCCCCTTCACACCCATTTTTTTCCTTTCTTGCACTACCTAATTTTACTCTTTTGCTTCTTTCAACGCTTTTGGTAAACTTATAACAATCCATGACTCCATCAAAAAAGCTTTATCCATTAAAGTGAAAATATATTGATAAGTTGAGAATTTTACTCCCTCAGTTTACGTCGATAGAGATGTCTTTCAATGTGTCAGAAAATAGTTTTGGAAATTTTTCCATAATCTCGGAATTATCAATTCGGCATTTCGTGATTTAATGATACAAAGACACATCTGTACGCGGATTCTACAGCCCTAATTACATAATTCTTGAGTAGAATAATCATAATTTTCACTCTAAAACGTTTTCACTTGACGGAAGCTTCGACCAGCGTTAACTTATTTCACTGTGACTCCTTGATTTCCTCGTGAGTCTAAACATGACGTTATTTATCAACACTTCTAGCACATACTAATTTTTACTGCTGGTAACTGCTAAAGTCTTCTTTAAGCCGCTTAGTGTTGCAACATTAGCTTTAATTTAATCGAAGTCCTGTGTAGTAAATTCATTTGAATATAGCACACTTTGTTGTCCTTCAGCGACAGACAGTAAATCCGTTTTTAACATAACATCCACGTGAAAATGGATTTCGATGGCCGTTGTTTCTCTGTTACGAGGAACGTTGTCTGCCTGTAAGCATAAAAACAGTTCAGTTGGTAATTAAAAAGGTACACAACCCCGCTCACGGTAATATGCGTGTTCAATAATCCGCATAGGGTTAATGTGAATTTTATTACTTGTCGCTATCAGGGTTACATTATACAGAAAATTTTTAATTGGACGGGTCGAAGCGAATGTTACACTCTTATTTGGCGATTTGATCCAGTTTTATAACGAAGCTCGTGTAAAATTAGCGACCGAGTATTGGTGAAATCTGACGCAATAAAAAATGAAAAAATTTAATATAATAATTTCAATCTTTACAAGGACGTAAAATTAACGATTATAAATCTCGGAGACAAATAATATCTTATAAAACGTAAAACTAAAAACTAACAATTCTAGTCACTTAATTTATTAGTCGGCAATATCCGGTGAAGGTAACGGGGACATTTTACCTTAAAAAGTGTCGTAGAAAGAGCCATGTGAAGCAAAATTCGTAAAATATTTTCAGTACATTAGCAAGAGTAAAACGTCTTTGTCGACAGTACAGTTAATATCGTTCAATGTGTGATTATAATATGCAATCGAGAAATGGTATGAAGATACGAAAATGTATTTCACTCTTTTTTAAGATAGAACTAGCTATTTCTTCAATATCAACATAAATATCTAGGAAGGGGAGAAATTGAGAAAATGAACATTCAAAGATAATCATCACGGAAGATAAATAAGGACCTCACAATGAGGAGCAAACCATCAGTGAGTTGAACCAATTTTTATTTGTTTATGGCTATACACCTCACCGTCTACGTCAAGGCCATAAGTGGCGGAAAAGGATTGGAAACAAGGAGCGGGAAGAAATTCGGCTATGGCCTTTTGGAGGGAACATCCCGGAATTTGCCTGGAATGATTTTGGGAAACCATGGATAACCCAAATCTGTGTGGTCGGACGGGTATTCGAACCGACGGCCTTGTGAATATGAAGCAAGAGCGTCACCACTCACCCACCACTCACTGTAATTTTGAACTAGAAAACAGATAAACCAGAATGTCTATAATCGGACCCATCCCAATTCATAGTGCGAAAGCTCAGAATCATCTCTGTCATACCTTCTAATTGAATACTTTGATGAAAGGCTACTCGACTTTACAGAAATGGAATACTGTGAAGAGACAATAATCATTACGACAAGGAAATGAATAGTGTTGAAGAAAACAGTTATTACGGAATGGAAGTTTCAATATTACCGTTTATCTTTTGGAACATGCGGGAACTACGTTTCCAGTGACGTAGTGATATAAACGATAACGTAAGTGGTTTTTCAATAATATTCAAATTTCACCAATACTATCACAATAGAATAGATAAAATAATGGAGGAATCCACGATGCGTTGATGATATAAAAGATTCTTTGGCCTCCGACCAGAGCTGTGTGTCAATTTGATGTGACGTTCGAAGTCTTAGCCGGTAGATGTCACAGCAAAGCAACTTCGAAAGTCACATAAATTCTATTCACTCTTTCCGTTCGCGGCGTTAGAACCTATTATACAACAGAACAGATACCAATAAAAGTATTTTACCCTCCCACTGTCATAGTATTAAAAAATATTTCTATAATATAAAATTAACATCAAGGTTGCTCCAAATTTATATTCTAAATTTGAATGCTAGTAAAAATTCATTCAGATAATTAAAAGAATCCGCTTATGATTCGTGTTGTGAAAAAGTGTCATTTTTGTTTCCATGTAATTTCCATTCGAAATGCGACAAGAAATTAATTTAATTTCAAATTCGATTTGGCATGTTCTGAATCTGCGATTTAGATTCAGTTTATGAGACTCAAAGAAGGTTGGTTGTAAAAGCAGATCGTACTACTGAGCTTCAATAATAACACTAAAAATTTTTTTAAAAAAAACATCGGTTGACAAGTGTAAGGAGCAACGCCGTTTTCTAAATAGATTAACTACCAATCGAGAAAAAAATACTTCAAAGAAGGACAAATATGATGTGAGGTAATTAGATAGCACGCCAACTATATAGCTGACAGTAAAAGTTTTCACCATTTTCAGCTAAGAAGAGTAATAAGAAACATGATACCATTTATAGTGCTTTCCATATTCCGTAACAGTGGAAGTAATTGTTCGTGCCGCTAAGATCTGAGGTAACTGAATTTCATGCTTCAACATTACGTCAGGGAAACTTAATGTGCTTGCTTACTTAATTACATTTAAGCTATTCCATAAGTTAACCACATAAATTTCTTCATGCTGTTGAAGTTTTAAAGTCCATTTTACGCAGCCTTTTGTATCATTGAGTCAGACGATAAGCACAGTAGTTCTAGCAATATCGTGTTCTTTCCTGTTAATAAATAAGGCTACCCACCGACGACGGTGAGGTTGACCCTGGAGTTGCGAGTCTGCGCTACGAGGAAGTCGACCCTACAGCGGTAAACGCCGGCGTCGGAAGGAGTTACCCTGCGTAGCAGCAGCTCCGCAGGTGTCTTGTCCGCCCAGAAGTGAGCTCGTCCGCCCAGCGCTTCTTCCGGCGACCAGCGCTGGACGTGACCACTGCGGGCGTCCATACTGCAACCAACAAAAGTTTTCGTCTGTGAAATACTTTATAGATAAAGATGAATGTTTGTTTGTTCGTTTGTTTGTTCTTCATACAAATCCACAGTTTTCATCCGATCTCGATGAAACTTTGCACACTTATCCTTTGAAACAAGGAGAAAAATACTGTCTACATTTGGTTGAAAAATTATCTGTATAAATAATACATGTTGTCTCATAACTTCTAAATACGGCGATAGACAGACACGTTGGATATGGACGTCTCCGTACCGTGTTTCCGTGTAGTGGACTGGCAGCTCAGTGGTTAAATCGCTTGCTTACGGACGTCGTGGTCTCCGGTTCAAATCTCCGTGGAGGCTAAGATTTTTAAAAATTGTTTTTCATCGTAAGAGTGAGGCCTGGGCCGAAGGTTATTCGGATTGAATGTTAAACTGTAGATATTAGAAAGTTAGGGGTGCAATGCGAGGCAAATCGTAGGTAGTCTTGCAGTGTTGTAGGTGTACATTTTTTTACGTGATAATGATCCCTCAGGTGTTTTTCGCAGTCAGTGTGTGAGTGTGAACCACAGTAATATTATTATAAATAGGGAAGTAAGTCTCTGTCTTTTTGTTACGTTTTGACGACTAAATCGCTATATCGTTGTGATGGAATTTTATAAGGATATTTGTATGAAGGGCACAGGATATTTTTTCCAGTATGATTAACAGTTGTAGTCACGAAATTTTGACACCTTATCGAATGGTGACAGAAATATGTTGGAAATTGATTCTCTTCAAGAGACAGGTTCGACGGTACAATGATATAGTGATAGTATTCCTGTCATATTATTCCGACTCGATATTGTTTGGGACAAATCCTTCGTTACCAACAACTTTCTATATTTAATTCTGGCAAATAAATTCTTAATCCACGCGTACGAAGGTGCGGAAACGAGCTAGTAATACCGCAAATGCGGAAGTAAGTATCTGTCTTTTGTTACGTTTTGACAACTAAATGCCTATACCGATATTGATGGAATTTGACAAGAAAATCTGTAGGAGGGCACAGGACATTTTTTTTCGGTATGATTAACAGTTGTAGTCACGAAATTTTGAGAACTTATCAAATGGTGATAAAGAGACGGATGTGTGTGTTAGTCTGTAATGTTACGTCGCTTGCTCAAGCAATGCTTCTCTCGCATTATGTTATTGCATAATTTGTTAATAAATTTCGTTTCGAGAAAAAACGTATTATTTATTATAGATGTTGATTTTCTCTTTCTTTTTACTTTGTGTCTGCATAATGTTTCTGTCACCAGTTTATTTAGCCTTCTTTTTTTGACATGCCTTGCGGGCATAAACTGGCCTAAGTTGTAGCTCTAGCAGAACACGAGCAGCTAAATTTATTAGAACTAAAGAATCGGATGCTCATGCTGAAGAAAGAAGAAAAGTCCAAGCTGAAATAAACCTTCGCTTAGCCCCCTCCCACAACCCCTCAAATTCGTTTGTTTTTCTGTTTTAAAATATGTCGGATATGAATTCTGTTCAAGAAACAGGTTCCATGGTAGAATGAGATAGTGATGGATTTCCGGTCATATTATGATTACTCGGTGTGGTTTGGGACCAATACTTCGCTACCAACAACTTTATATATTCAATTCTTGCAAAGAAATTCTTAATCCACGCGTACGAAGTCGCGGGTATCAGCTAGTTTATATATAAAATCCTAGGGTTGCTTAAACAGCATCATCGCAGACAAACTGCTGGACCAATTTAGACCATATTATTAAGATGACACGAAATATATTTTACTATTATTATTCTTTCCGATATGTGGCGCTGAAGTATAATTGCTATATTTACAATTAGGTCATGTTAACAGCGATTCCACAGACAACTTGGTATTTGAGAAGTATTGTTCACACTACTACTGTTTTTTTTTTTGTTTTTTTTTTGCTAGTAGACGTATTTATTGGATAAGTTTTACTAAATACAGTAGGCGTATTAAAATAAAACTGAATACGTTGTTAAACGTAATAAGGATAAGTAAGGAGAGTAGGGATACATGAGCCACTTTTGAGATAAACATTTTTGTAGCTTTTATCTAGCAGCTTTTCAATTTTTTAAATATTGTATTTGGAGGAACAATGTTTCCTTAATTCAAAAATATAAAAATAATGACTAGTTTTGCATTATATTAAAGCGTAAAAAATACTTCTTAAAACCCTTGTAATATGGTTCAAGTATCCCCATACTGGGGATACTTGAGACGGGCATTAGGGATACTTGAGACAGAGGTTGAAATTTTATAAAATATGTTAAAAAACTTTCCCTAATACTAAGTGCTTACATAAATAAAATAGTAACTTACTGTTAAGTTCAGCTTTATATAATTAAGCACTAGATATATACCTACACAATTTCATTTAGGTAGAAAATTAACCGTAGTTGAATACTTAGTATTATCACCAAATACTAAGGAATTACAACTGTTATTTAAAAATAGCTTAATCTGTCATTTAAATTGGTGTACCAACAATTAAAATAATCATAGGGTCAAAGATTATTCAATAACCACTCGTCATATCCAATTTAAAAAAAGATAAAAAATTGTAACATGATAATGTTTTGACAGTACAAATGGTGTATTTTGCAACATTTCTATTCGCCTTTTATCAACTAATAACCAGTAATTACTGTTGGGCCACCTAATTTGTAAATCTTTCTCACAAATAACAACAAACAGAACAGAAGAGTTAATATCGCACATAGCTGGAACATTTTATTAGTTGCAGCAACAAATTTGTAAGCTAATTTACATACATCTTTTTGGACAACCCATAATGAAGGTTGGAACCTTTCAAAACAGTCTTTAAAAAATGTTGCTTCCTGACTTATTAAAATTTCTTTCTTTTCAATCAGCTCATAATAAATTTTTTTCTTCTGGGTCTGATTTATATTTTACTATTTGCTTTGAAAGCATTGTTCAGTCTATGTTATACTTCTTTGCTACCGCTCTCAATATTGTACTTCCCTCAACTACTTTGCTGCAGGATTCCTCCATTATGTTTGTGGTAACTGCGACCAACCGTCCTTTTGTTAAACTGTATCATCATTTAAAATAAAATTTTTAATTTTTAATTTTTTGTACTGTTAAAATTTATAAATATGATATTATTTTTACAAGTAGGCCTATCTTTCATAATTATACAAGTAATTAGATATATTACATATAGTTTAATGAAATTATATAGAAAATAAATCAAAAGTAAACACTAAAAATGTTGCTATCTATAATACATGGATACTTGAGACATGTCTCAACTATCCTTAGGTTGTCTGTCTCAAGTATCTACACACGCTCCACTAATATTGTTTAGACAATCTCCACATTATATGGTACTTTCTTTAAAGTCTGTTAGTACCAAATAAGAACTAATATAGTAAGATTTCTACGTATCTTCATACATTAGGTTAGTGACAAATAGTTGAAGAAAAATAATTGTTAGTTCATATACATAAATATTTACTCTGAGGCCACAAAAAAATTAAAACACTCCATAAAATCTGTAACTGACCATTTAGCCAACTCATTTCTTCTGACTAGCTGGTACATAGAACAAGTCTTAATAGGTTGCCAATCTTGCCATTTCAAATTGTTTTACTAATAAAAAAAATGGAAGTGCCTCAAGTATCCCTACTCTCCCCTAATATTTAATTTACCTTCACTTGACAGAAACGCTCATGTGTTCGAGAACATAAATTTTTTATTGAAAAGAACTGAAAGGAAATGTCAATTATCTTTGGATCGAATTTGACCTGAGAAAATTGTGGGAAGCGGTTATTCGCTACAGTTACACTTTAAGTAAATCACGTTGCCTGTTGTAGCACGCAGTTCATAACTACAGTGAGTAAACATTATCATCAGTGACAAAACACTTAATATAGTCAGGCCATACTCACACAATATGTTCTTGAGATAGACTGTAAAGTTTTTACTTACGTTTCATTCCAATACGTGGCGCTATAATCTAACTTCTATATTCCACGCCAGAATGCAATTATGTTTTGATGACCGCGATTCTGTCGAGCCTATGTTGCTCATACTTCCAGTAAATATTTGTTGGTTAACAGGAAATTATTTCATAGTCCTTAGCATTCGGTAGATAAAATAGGGTATGTTTAATCTTGATGAGAAGTTGGAAAGCTGAGAAAATAAAGATAAACATTTTCTATTGAACGCAACAGTTTCTTTCCCCACTGGTGCTGTGTTAAATGTGACGTAGCCGGTATAAGAGGAAAGTCCGCCCTTTAATACCCTATGGAGGCAAACAATCTGAACATATTGATTACAAGGCAGTATGAAGACAGTGTCGAACATTTTTATACTATGATATGACTCATATTATGTGTATATGTATCAACAATGACATGTTTCACATCCCAGAGATACTTCCTCAGCAGGGATCCATGGAACAAGATTGATAAATAAATAAAATGATACGAAGTCTCCTACGTTCGCAATCAATTGACTCACGACAGCATGGAATAATTTACAATGCCTCCAAACAGTACTAATAATAGAAAGACCATGAATAAACCTTATCAGTAAAAAGTAAGTCCCAGTTCACCACAGCATGCAGCATTCTTCAAAATCGCCTGTACATTTCTTTTCAAAACATTTACCATGTAATACGCAATATCCGAAGAAGACACTAAAAATACTGGGTCTTTTACGACTGGGTAAATTTAATTGTTGAAGT
This sequence comes from Vandiemenella viatica, assembly GCA_031002005.1. Lineage (NCBI taxonomy): Eukaryota > Metazoa > Arthropoda > Insecta > Orthoptera > Morabidae > Vandiemenella > Vandiemenella viatica. Next base: position 232,654,730 of record JARYHS010011408.1, on the reverse strand, counting down.
TCTAGATTTCTTGTCACTATATGAGAGAGATTTTCCTGTATTAATATTGCAGATAGTATTTGTCTTGTTAATTAGTCTATTAATTTCTGTGTTAATAAAAAATTAGCCAGCTGCTTTAATTACATCTGTTAATTTTTATAACAGTAGTTATAGTGTGTTTTGAGAATATGATTAATTTTTTTTTAAATCCGGTAATGTTTTTCCGCTTGGCTTGAGTAATGTTTCAGCACGTATTAACACTCAATTCAATTGTTTGACAGAAAATAATCGCTGAAGGAAAAATCTATCCTCTGCAACCTAAAGCTTTGTATTTATCACTAAATCCTGTTATTTCAAATTGTTTTAACTCTTCCTTCTATTTAACAATAATTCGATTACTTATTATAAATAACAAAATGCATCTCATCTAACTTCTGATACATTATATTTCGAAATACCGAAAGACAGTACCCTGAGAGGATAAACAAATAGTGTCAAAATACATTACATAACTTTCGAAAAGTCGATGTTATAAGACGGTTGTCATTTAATTTAAAGAATACTCTTAATGAATCAATTGACTTGATCTTCACCGTTGTTCAGCTTACTTTGTGAGACTCAGTTTGTTTTATATTTAATTGTTTTGAAATATTAAGAAATACATAGGATGGCAAGCAAATAACTGCGTTGTTTTCATTTAATCTTCAAGTTTTATTTTGGACAGCTCAATTATATCACTGATATTTAAAGTAAAAGTGAATATTGTGCTTTAATAACAATATAACTCGGCTTGTTTCCCGAGAAACGTTTATAAATAAACAACGCCGAGAGAAATTACATTCATTTATGAATCTATTTATTTAAGGGGAGACACTGTCTATTAGAACCGTACCTGTTAGTTGATTTATCTTATAAATACGTTTCATTGTAGTTGAGAAATATTGTGTCTTGTTTATTTGTTGCTGTTAAAAAGTCTGCAAGTCGAAAGTCCGTTAAAACCATTTTATGTTGCTTTTCTCGCTTTAGGAAAAATACCTGTCCTGATCAAACATCCTCTCGAATGGAACTGAATCGTTGCATCAATAATGTCGAAGCCATTTTATGAATTTACGAAAACTCTTTTGTCTTCTTGATCAGAGCAGCTGCGGTGGATGAAATACGGATCTAAATGATGATGCTTCGGTCACAAAAAAAACTTTTAATGCAAAACAGAGAACTGTTTTAATTCATTCTTTGGCTATTGAAATATTGTAATATAACTATTCACAGATAACACATTTGTTGTCAACCAGATAAAGCTCCTAAGGGATATAACCTATTTACGAAACAACTTATCCTTTCATTGTAAAATGCGTAGAGAAAATGAAAAGACAGTTTGAAGTCTTACGAACTGCGTCAATTATGGGGAATTTAATTATTTACACCTCAAACTGGAGGTAAATTAATATCAAATACCTAAAGGGGACAGTGATCACGAGAACAAAGCAGAGAAATAAAGACTACGGTGTATATGATCTCTGCTTCTTTTCACATTCTTCTTCAACATATCTGTGATAACGTTCTGAAAACACGATTGCGGAAACAAGAAAACTGTTTTCGCGTTCCAAGCAGCGACAGTAGGCTCAAAGGATGCGTGGCCAGTGTGCAGACTTTTCTTCAAAGAGCATTTAGGACCAAACTAACAATTTAAAAGTTAATAAACTATACATTTTTGGAAACAGAAGAAACGTTTTTATCAGATAGAGGCAAAAAAAAAAAAATCGATTTTTTAGTCATTTTCACATCAAGGTCCCCTTTAAAAAAACTTTTTAAATACGTTAAGTGGCATTATTTTTTCGATTATTATGAAGAATCTATACCGGCTGTTGACATAAACAGCTGTATTTTAATATTATATTGCGGAATAAGTGGCCAGACAAATTATGATACTGACAATATGTTTACGAACGAAATATTGCTGTTGAAAAAAGGATTGGAAAACTAAGATAAATTTGTTATTGTTTTCTGAAGATGGTTTGAAGGTCAGCTAATTAAAAAGTAATCTGGTAGTTAAAACTGAAAAGAAAATTCATTAAGTGTGCTGTCTAGCAACAGTACCAGTCAGAGTTTCATTGTCGTATGTTGACAATATGCAGTATTTTTTTTTAACTGCTTAACGTCTCTTAACAGCGAGGTCTTTAGAGACGGGACAGGAAGGGGGGCAAGGAATGGGAAGGAATTCGGCCATGGCCTTTTGAAGGAAGCATCCCGGCATTTGCCTGGAGTGATTTGTGAAACCATGGAAAACCTAAATCTGGATGCCCGGACGGGGATTCGAACCGGCGTCCTCCCAAATGTGAGGCCAGAACGCTATCCGATACACCACCACGCTCGGTAATATGCAGTCTTTCACAGTAATACGAAATATAAAATGTAGAAAACTACTCACAAAATGTCCTGTATTTGCTTAAAAGTTTAAATCTATTACTTTACTGAATGATCTGAGTGTCAATGTTGAATTGGTAACAAAATTTAAAGCAGATATGTTTTCAACGCCTGTCATTGCGATTGAGACAGAACTAAACATAAACTCTGAATTCCAGGCGTGCTTCCAAGCTCAGCGCAAGGTTTGCTAAGGGTAAATGTCACATCAAAGGCCTGTGAAAATTCCAGCACTCTCAATGTTCAAAACGGGAACCTCTCCCATACCAAGTCAGACATCTAAAAGCTTTGGTATTAAATTTGATTCTCAGAGATATTGAGGATACGAAGGAACACGTTCCCTTATTGAATAGTAAATAATATACCGATATCATTATTAATTTCGTGATTAAAAAATACGATATTGTTTTCAGACATTATAAGCTATTGTAATTATTAAAGTTACTACAATATACTAGCTTGATATCTCCTCTCTCCTACGACCCTATTATATTACAAAACATATAGAAATGAAATTTCTTATATTCAGTTACACGGAACGGCTGGTTAATTCAAACAATGTAACTGCTCTGACTGTTAAGTGTTATAGAAGATACAAGACTACTAGTGATGTGCCGGATCGTTAAACATGTATATCTGCGGATACGGATACAGATATGGGTCATTAGTGTCTAGATCCGCGAATACGGATACGGATCTCAACTTGGACCACAGTGAAAAAGTCGTCAACTACGATCTATGATCGACGAACGTCCAGCTTACGAGACTGTGGATCTTAATTCAAGAATTAATGAGAGTACTGAGCCGTTTTAGAATACCACAAGAAAATTAAGCGAACAAAACACATTTATATCCGACGTTATTCCTCGATTACGAGCATTAAATAAAGTGTACGATGAGATGCAAGTTCCTGCTGATAGTGGGGAAACTCCCAACGTCAGCACGCCCGCCGTTCTTGAGTTTTTGTCTATTTTTTATATGAATTATCGTTTTTCTGAAATCGACAAGAATATATTGTTTCAAATAGCAACGTTTTTAGCTCACGTTACAAAGGTAAATTCTTCAGTGACTTTTTCATCAAAGATATAAAAGAGAAATTACTTACAGATTCAGAAACAGAAGTAAATCTCACAACAACTACAATTAACAAACAGAAACCAAATGCTGTATGAAAGCACACTGTAACAATTTAGAAGACTCTATGGTTAAAAGTTACATATTTACGATAATGATGAGGAAGCTGAAAACCAATTAACATGTACGAATGCTAATTTGTTAGCAGAATGTGCTAATGAAAAAAGAATATCAAGAGATCAAGATCCGTTAAAGTATTGGCAGAATAATGGTAATAAATTTGGAGGTCAATGACACATGGCTTGCACCTTTTATCATCACCTGCAACAAGCGTTCCAAGTGGACAGTTTGTCAGTACAGCAGTAATTATTTATGATCCTCATCGTAATAGGATTTTGGATGAAAAAGCTGCCTAGTTACTCTTTTTGAAGTACAATTTACCAAACTTAATTTTAAATATAACTTTTATTAAGTTTCTGTAAAAGTGATTACTTTATCTGATGTAAACACTTAGGCGGTACCTTAATAATAATTTCAGATAGCAAATCACAAAGATTGGATGTCTGATCTCACTATAAAGATAATTAAAATACCTTAATACTTACTATACTGGTAAGTTACCAGTTACCTTAGGAAATCTAGTAAAATAAATCTTTACAAAAGATTCGTTAAAGATCCGCTAAAAAATTGACGGATGCGGATACGGATACAGACCTTTTTCCCCCTTCGGATATCCGCGGATACGGATATGAATAAGAATATCCGGCACATCACTAAAGATTTATCAGCACAAATGTGGCGTGATATATGATACCAATCAGATGTAGAATACATAATCATAGAAAATAAATAATACTGGCCACATATTATAAGGATTTGGTGGTTTCGTAGTCGTCATTTCAGTGTTTCAGACTACTTAAGGAGATATTAAGCTGTGGTCATTGAGCACTTTAATTCATTGTCCCCCAGCTTTTTTACCACAATCTAGGATAATGTTCAGTGATACATCATTCCGTTGAATCTACTAGAGACTATTGGAAATGTCAAAACGTTCAGGAAACTCAGGGAGAGCACATACTAAATGCAGCATAACATTTGGTGAACTATCAGGCAGAATTAATTTTTCAGAAGTTTACATTTTTGTTTTAGTCGATTTACTGCCCATTATTCTACATTTTTTATATAACAACATAAAGGATGTTACGTCAAAAAAGTACAAATGAAGTTTCATTTTACAGTTTACCTAAGATTTTTCAGTCACGTCTGAATTGTCGAATTCAGTGTAGAATGTGTCACCAAGTAGTTGGTCATTGCCAATAGTAAATTAATTGTTTACGAACGTGCGTTGTAATCTGCGAAGCCATTTATTTTACCTCTTGTTGCCACTGGCTGCGTCAAGCATTCCGGGTAGTGCTGAAACATGAGGACGGTTGCTCGTGGAAGCCTCGCAAATTGAAACAGGACACTTAATGACCGATCATTAGTCAGCACTGCAGGTGAGGTAACGAGCCGCGATTAGTCTGCAATGGCCATCATTCCAACCTATTAATTACTGAACCCACGTAATGTTGTATCACCAGCACGGACTGGGTGCATATTCATACACAGTTTGAGCAACAAGAAAAACTTTTAATGTATTTATTAATATTTGTATTGCCATTTTGCTTTGCTGTCAACATATTTATAACACTTCTCAACCTTCTACGTTCCGCCAAAGAAAGATAAGATCGACAGTAATTGTATTGCAATGAATCGGCAATTTAAGGTTGCTATTCGTAGTTAAATTATATATTACAATAAAGAAAATAAGTCCACTACCAGAAGTTTGATGCGATCCTTCAGAAGTAAGTACACGAAGCAATTTTTTCAAAGGTAGAACGGTTAGTTCCTTTCCTCTGACAACAGTTTAACAGAACCACGGATATACTCAAAACAAGTCACATAATCAAGTACTTTTACTTCGAAATCACCGGCATAAAAATACAGTCTATCATTGTCATAAAATACTGAAATTATAGTGTTAAAAGTATCCATTATTTGAAATAATCGCTAACAAACAATCTAATCATAAAAATTGCTGTTATTATCCTACACTTGCAGTAATACCAGTTATTGAAACTAACGACGGTGAGCAAAAATGTCCGCTGCAGATCAGAAATGAAATACTGCCGGACAAAATGGAGAATCGCAAATTCAAACGTCTGTTACGAAGAAACAAAAAAATAAGAATTTCATAATACAGAATTTTTAACCAAAAGCAAAAAGATGAATACTCAAATACGCAGTATACATGTTGCTTCAAGGTCCCTTTGACCACGTTATATTTGTAACCTAAGATAACTAAGGAGTTGTCTTCTTCTTATACATTTTCTTGTACTTGACAGTTCCAACAGTATTTATCCGAAACAGAAAGTATGGTGCATTTTTTGTTTTTGTTTTTTGCAATACTATAAACGCTGGAGGGAGACCTCACGCAGTTCAGTAAGGGAAAACATCTTTTACACTTACAGTTACACATATAATTTCTTACACAATCACGGTAAGCAGCAACTCACAAGAATTCGGGAGGATGCCGGTTTGAATCCCCGTCCAGGCATCCAGATTTGAGTCTTCCATGGTTTACCCAAATCAATCCAGGCGAAAAGTGGGACACTTGCTTCAAAAGGCCATGGCCTAGTTCATTCCTGTTACTTGTTAAAAAGGGTGTGAGACAAGGTTGTAGTCTATCCCCGTTAATATTCAACTTGTATGTAGAAGAAGCAATGAAGAAAGTCAAAGAAAAATTTCCATGTGGCATAAGTGTTCAGGGAGAAAAAATCAGTATGTTACGATTTGCTGATGACATTGTCCTGTTAGCAGAGATGGCTGACGATACTGAGAAGTTACTGACTGGCATGAACAAAATACTGAAGGAGGACTTTGGACTGAATATAAATCAAAGCAAGACAAAAGTAATGAAATGTAGCAGAAATGATACCAATACTAGTAGATTAAAAATAAAAATAGGATCGGATGCAATAGGAGAAGTAAGAGAATTCTGTTACTTGGGAAGTAAAATTACAACCGATGTTTGGAGCAGGAATGAGGTTAAAAGCATAATAGCATTAGCAAAAAGAGCCTTCATGAAAAAGGGAAACCTTTTAGTTTCAAATATTGATCTAGGAATTAGAAAAAACTTTTTAAAACTCTTTGTGTGGAGCACAGCTCTTTATGGTAGCGAAACATGGACTTTAGGAATACCGGAAAGAAAGAAACTTGAAACATTTGAAATGTGGGGCTACAGAAGAACGCTGAAAATTAAGTGTACAGATAAAGTAAGAAATGAACGAGTTTTGGAAATGGTGGGTGAGAAAAGAAGTTGGTGGAAGAAGCTTACGGAAAGCAGAGACAGGCTGGTAGGTCATATTTTGAGACATGCTGGATTGGTTAATTTGTTAGTGGAGGGAACAGTCGAAGGTAAGAACTGTAGATGAAGACAGAGATTAGAATATATGAAACATATAATTGAGGAGGTGGGTTGTAAGGGGTATGTAGAAATGAAGAGGTTAGCACAGGACAGGAAAGGATGGAGGATTGCATCAAACCAGTCGAAAGACTGACGACAGCAAAAGAAAATAGGATCTCACGAACATATTTCAACTAAACTAAAAATAAATTTACCTCTTCCATTGAACACCTATAAAACAAGAGACCTGCCAGTAGCAAGCGTTTCACCTTAAGCAAGGTACTGATATTTCATGTTTCTCCACCCTTTCCTGTTATCGACGATTCTATACAATCCTGTGTAAAGAGTCTTAATTTTAATAACTTCTGTCATCTAGAATCCTCCAAGTTATTTCTTTCTGTATTCATTTAAAGTACCTTATAAAACACGCAAAATAATTATTTGATTTCTTACGAAATGTAATAATAATTTTTTCCCAATATCTTGTAGTCCTCTCTATATTTCTTCTCTGTCCAGCTCACACCACAACGTACTAAATATATACTGTCTCCATCCCCCATCACAACGAAGCTCAGCCACCAGTCTTTTTTCTCCCTTTTCCTTTGCAACACGTGAAGTATTTAGCGACTTACACGTTTAGTTTACTTCGTTACCTACATAGAAATACATTAATAAAACTGGTAGTTACTCTGATTTATGTCTCTAGATTCCACTACAGTGTTCAACAGCGAGTTTCATTAGCCGTAACCTAAGGGATTCTTTCAACAGTAATTGAAAGAATCTTAAGTAATGAAAACGTACCAATAAAGAACTACAAAGAGTCTAGAAATGTACCTCGGAAGAAACTGACAAAAAGAAAACTATATTTTTCCTCCATTTTAATAGTTTAAGCATTTCTACCTTTTCCCGCGTCAATTCGTATAATCTCTGATTGCCAAAGATTGGTGGCCTTCTAATTTTTCCTTATAGCTTTCTCAGATATTCTTTTATATTTCGTCCCTTTTCTTTCATTTTGTGAGAACATATTCATTTTTTGTTATTTCTTTATTGTTAACAAAACTATGACGATGGTAGCTGAAAAACAATCGGTTAGAACCAAAATTGTTCTCCATAACAGAACGAATTGAATCATTTTAATTCTCTTGGACGTTATATTATTTTAATGAAAACTTAGAGATATATCTAAACTTGCAGACAGAAGTATAATAGAATCAAAATATTACGATAAAGCACTTGTAGACTGTAATAAAATAATCCAAGCAACCGTAGCTCTAATTAATTACCTAATTTAAGTCCTAACTTAGAAATTGATTTTCTTAATATTTCCTAACTTTCATCGGTTGACTGTATGTTATTTAAGGCATTAAGAAGATCTATCTATTTAACGCTTCAAACTGTCTTGTTGCAGCAACTCACTGCAACTTGAGTTAATTCATTTGTCGGTACTGCGTATGCATCAAGATTTCCTGCCACTGAAGATATTCCACATCACAGAGAAATAATTACTCTAGAATGCAGGCGTAGCTCTAAAAATAAGCCCACCGCCTTGTAGTTCTACTATGGACGAGGGTTGTAACGGAACATCCGCGGATTCTGATGCGGATGTTCAATGCTTGACATCCACGGATGAAAATGTTCTGCGGAAGCAGAAGTTGAAAAATAAATTTATATTTTATAAAAAAATAAACTTAAAATCAAAATAAGTATGTTTTTTATGCCAAATTCTACATATTTTTTTTTATAAGTAATGTCTATTTCCGTATAATACCGCCTCATCTTTCAATAACAAACAAATTGGGATGATTTCACTAGTGAATTAAATTATTTACTAACTACGCACGCATCTAAAAGCAATCATACTTATATAAACTTTGCGGAGTTCGCGGCTCGACTAATTCAAGCATCAAGCACAAGGCCACGCCACTGCTCATCTCCGGACTCTCCACCCGCCTTTTCACCGCTCTAGCGGCCCATTCAGAGTACACAGTAGGTCCTACGTTGATCCGATTTTCAATCAAGAACTCCTGATAGGACGTGAAAGCATGTTTGGAGTCTCAAACAACCAACAAGGGTCCTAGCTGTCCATCAAGCTATGGCGTTGGATCATGATTCGAGGAAAAATCCTGCGAGTGTGCGATAAGGATACATGATGTGTCGCGGGAAAGTACATGTGGAAAGGATTGCTTGGAACATTTTGTTTGGCCCCGTTTATCAGCGTGAATTGGTGAGCGCATCCTATGGTAGTTCTACACGGAAGACCGAGAATAAGCCGCTTTATTTTACAAGTATGTTCAAATTTGTAAATTTGTCGCTGAGGTAATAAAACCGTTACGTTCATTGTTATTTTTATTGCATCGTCAGAAAGAAAAAAACAGGTTGTTGTCAGCAAAGCGACGATAGGCAGAATCTGTATAAAGAGAAAAGAATAATATATATCGCAATGTAAACAGAACATCCGCTATACATCCACAATAAATACTGTGTATGTGGATGCGAAAGCGGACGTAGGATTTCACGCGTAAGTTCCACATTTGCGGATGTGGAGCTCCGTTACATCCCTACTGTGGACCAATGAACAGAACATCCGCTATACATCCACAATAAATACTGTGTATGTGGATGCGAAAGCGGAGGTAGGATTCCACGAGAAAGTTCCACACTTGCGGATGTCTAGCTCCGTTACATCAATACTGTGGACCAATTAACAGAACATCCGCTATACATCTACAATAAATACTGTTTATGTGGATGCGAAAGCGGACGTAGGATTTCACGCGAAAGTTCCACACTTGCGGATGTGGAACTCCGTTACATCCCTACTGTGGACCAATGAACAGAACATCCGCTATACATCCACAATAAATACTGTGTATGTGGATGCGAAAGCGGAGGTAGGATTTAACGAGAAAGTTCCACACTTGCGAATGTGTAGCTCCGTTACATCCCTACTGTGGATCAATGAACAGAACATCCGCTATACATCCACAATAAATACTGTGTATGTGGATGCGAAAGCGGACGTAGGATTTCACGCGAAAGTTCCACACTTGCGGATGTGGAGCTCCGTTACATCCCTACTGAGGACCAATGGACGGTGAAACGTATTGTTGAATATAAAACATATCGCGGCAGCCCGTGCACGGAAAGTTCATATAAATGAAACAGTCCAAAACGTGTTCGGAATAATGATTATTTCAAAAATAATAAAACATTTTGGATTTACTTAATAATTTAATTAATTATAGGCTAAGTTTAATCATTGCACCACTTAAATGACTTTAAACGCGGATATAAATTTGTAACTCCGAATGTAATAAACCGTTTGGAAGAGATGAAAATCAGATGCTCTTGTTTTCTGTTTTAATGACGTATTCATTGTTAAAAAAAATTAAATATAGATAGGTCATAAACTAATTGTTTCGTCACTGCTAAACGAAGCTAGTTTTATAGCTTCTTCCCAATTTAAGCTTAATTTAATATAAAATATACTTTTTAACACATATAATTCAAAGGAGATTAAAATTTTCACATAATTTTATTCTGAAAAATGTCGATTCAGCTATGTATAGTAAACTTAATGTAATACGCAATATACGACACAACTAAAAAAGTCTAACTTAAATCATTATTTTACATTAAAAAGGAATTGGAAAAATAGATTCTTCCAATATAATTTAGGATACCTTAAGATTGTATGCAAACTTGTGGACTGAGGATGCGATAGATCATTCCGGAAATGAACTTAAAAGTCGTAATCAGTATAGCTGGAGCTAGACACAGTTCGCACACTCGTCTCATTAAACACTGAAAACATTAGTAATCTTCTGCAAATATCTCCAGGAATCTAAACTTAGATATTCAGTTAAATTTCCCTCTCAGCTCTTTAGGCCATTGCGTGTAGCCATATTCTTAATTAGAAAAATTCCAGCCATAGGTTAGCTAAGTATTAAGAATCTAGTTAATTTTACTTCCTCTCACTCCTTAATGTTATATGTAATAAACTTGTGGGTAGTTAAATAAATAGGGTCTAAGCATTCAAAATTCGGAAGCGCTTATTAAGGCTTATAAATGGAGGTAGCAGCAGAACTTCATGCAGACAGCTGTGCGGTAAAGTTGGGAATTTTTTCATTGGTGGCCGACTGCTCACCAGTTATGCTCAGATTTAAAACAAATAATAAAGTACACAATTATGACACTAGAAATAAAATTTATCTTCACAAGGATTGAAAGTCGTTGCCGCTCAGAAAGGAGTCATATATTCAGATACACATACCTTCAAAAAGCTAAAAACACAACTTAAATGTCTGGCGGGGGACAAGAGTACTTTCAAGGAAAAAATTAAAAGAACTTTTACTGACATTAACTACACAGAAGAATTTCTTTCAAAGGCATCTGCAATATAACGGCCAGTACCACGTATAAATGCTGTTGTTACAATTCAGGTATATATATAAACAGTGCATCATCTGCTGCATAAATCTACTTTGTTTGAATGATTTTACTGAAATTTTACTCGTTTCCGCATCCTACATTCTCTTAAGCTGTATGCTATGGAAATTGATTGTAGGGTCTATTGTATTGTATACTTCCCTGGATCTCGCAGGGTCGTAGGCATTGCAATACTATAACATTGTTAATATGGATGGGTACTTATTTCCGTATCTGTTGTTACTTACGTGTAGACTGGTGTTCCCATGCCATCCCGATACCACAGAACCAGTTGCGCCGAGTCACCCGCTTCCCCAGTGGTCAAGTCGCATGGCAAACGGGCATCATTTCCAGACAACACCTGGACGTGCTGTAGCGGAACTGAAAACACAAGTGGTTAGCTACAAAAAGTTCTTCATATGGATCAGTCATATAGATGGGAGTTGTTAAATATTTACATCAATATAACACAGCACGTTTCTTTATTATTATTATTATTGTTTTTTATTTTTTAACTGAATCAATATAATAAGTGAATGCCGTTGGTATAAATTTTATAGGGAAGTTTTGAAACTGAGAAGGATTCCTACTGTTGAAAGTATGCTATATTTACGTGTTTTTTATTGCTTTGTATGAATAACTGCAATGTGAGCATGTTCAGTATAGTGTTGCTTTTTTCTTGATTGAGTAAAAAATGGAAGAAGGTGAAACCCGGAACAGATCCATTCAAGGTCTTCCGAAGGTTACCAAGGAGGAAACCAGGCTTAATGTTCCCGTATGCCCTTAACTCTAAGCACGGAGGATTGGTTCGTGGACTAACTCACAACTTTCTGGTGATTAGGAACTATGCGCCCACTGCTGTACTCCATTGCCAGTCAAGTCTTGGTGACGAACATTTCTAACCCAATCATAACCCGAACCAGCTAACTCCGCGTTTGGCGCCGGGCACCATTAAGGTGTCGCAAGCAGCTAAGACAGTGGAACGGGTTACATAAGTGCCATGTTCTTCGTAATTATTTATCTTCTAAACACAACAGTGGATTTAATCAAGTAAAATACAATACCTTTCACCTAAAACAAGGTTTTCCAACCTGCAGTCCCCTCGATGCCAGCCAACCTATCCTATGGGACAAAATAAATATAAAGTTAATAATTACGAAAACGTAAATTAAAGAATGAGGTCAAGCGAACTCTGGCCACAATGTGAGAAATGTGAGTCGAGTTACCAAACGATAGTTTTAGAATAGCCAATTGCTTATTTTTTTTTTTAACTTTTAATAAGGGGTCTGCCATTGAAAAAGGTTGTGAAAGGCTGACATAAACCGATGGATAGTTATCTGTTAATTAGTTTCTCTCCTAACGGTTCCAAACACAGTTGGTGTATCAAATTTATTAAAAAAGCAATTTAAAAAATTAGCAACTGATTATTTTAAATAGAACACAATAATAAAAAGTCGAAAATTAAAATTAATGGAGAAACACTGGATGAGGTACAAGAATTCTGCTACCTAGGAAGCAAAATCACAAAAGATGGAAGAAGCAAGAATGATATAAAATTCAGGACTGCACAAGCAGAAATAACGTTCAACAAAAAGAAACGAATTTTTACAACAAATAACATCAGCTGGACAATGAGGAAAATACCATTAAAAGCTGTCTGCTGTATCGCCCAGTATGGATGTGAAACCTGGGCAATTGGTACAGAACAGAAAACAAGATTAATTTCGTTTGAGCAATGGTACTACAGAAGGATGTTAAAGATTACGTGGAGGGACAAGATTACTGATGAGGAAATTTTTGAGAATGGAGGAGAGTATAAAAACGCAGAGGACAATGTTAATTGGACATACCTTAATACATGAGAGGTTACTAAAAACAATATTGGAAGGGATGGTAGAAGGAAAGAGATATCGAGGAAGACCACGTTTAAAATACATCCAGTAGATAATGAAAGATGCTGACTGCAGGAGATATGTAGATATGAAGCCCTGCAGAGTAGAGCTGAATGGAAGACCGCCGCAGACCAATCCCAGGATTGACTACCGTAGAAGAAGAAGGACATTATACGTTTCGTGAAGTAAAACAGAAGGGAAAAGATATCAAACGTCGGATTTGATACTTTCATATAAAGCAGAAATTAATAATGCGAATACTACTAGTAAATGAAATAAAATAATACTAGAATAAGTCAAAGAATGCATTAATACCACGAAAAAGAATTAAATATTGTTGACTCTAAAAGATTTTAGAGACGTATTTCACTGTTATCAGCAATGTAGAATAGACAATCAAACGTGTGTGAATTAATCATTTAACTAAAAGACAGAAATAATTTTACATAGTGTACTGGCATTGCAAACACAATTTCACTTTCACGATATTGTAGTTGAAGTTGACTTTTCAAATATCGATATTCGCTTTGCTCTTTTTAATCATTTCGCCAATTTACACGTACTTTTGATTATTTATTAATACAGGGTTTGAAACAAAATTCGTGAAAATATACAGTACTTAAAAAGTTATTGAAACGTATCGTAGCGTTATAGGAGCAGAGGGTAGGAGAACGTAATTTGGAGGGAGGAAGTTTTTAAGAAAACATTAATTTAACACTTTTCTTTAGTTAGATGGGTGTTAATGTATACTGTTTTTGGGAAAAAAATCTTCGTTCACACACAGAGTGAAAGTTTAATGCATATTATTTTCGAATACGTACAGTAATTAATTAATATTACTGCAATTCATAATGTATTTCAGTTAGAATATGGCCTGTAATGAGAGTTAATTTAATGAGTTAGTGATGCATAGCCCATCACGACTACGTGCTTACTTTCAGCTAATAAATAATTAGAACACTATGATATTTACAGCAAAACCATACATGCAGATCGGAACATGTTCGTTATAGAGTATACGTCAGTTTATTTTTTTAAAAAATTTCATTTCTTTCCGGTAAAGCCTGGGAGGCGGGCTGTTGGAAAGTCTCGTGGATTCTTTCCAGCCAACTTAACCTAAAGGGGAGGGATAGGGGATGGAAGTCGGCCGTGCCTTGTAGGTTACCATCCCACCATTCGCCTTGAGTGACTGGGGAAACCCACGGTAAATTCCAGTCAGGATAGCCGGACGGGATTTGACCCCCGTCCTTCCGAATTTTAGGTAGGAGGGCGAATTCGCCCTTCTCATAACTCGGAGAGTATACTTAGGTAATTAGTAGTAATGACTTATAAAAAGTATTTTTGCATTTTACCTGTGATAGAACAATCTCTCGTGTAAATAACTTTTAAATCCATGATAGCACGAAGTTGAGGAAACTTATTTTCGTGCTGTTTTATCTTAACATTTTTAATACAAGCAGCAGTTAACAGTAAAAAGCCTTTAATACAACGCAACTCCTGAGAATGAAATTTCTGGATTACGCTAAGTGCCTCATTTACATTCCACTCTGGTAATTAGAAAGATACTTTGCACTGGGAAGTGGGGCATAAGTGCTCGTATGTTCACAGACCCATAGTACAGATGTTAACTCATTTGGCACAAAAAAAGAGGAACCTGAAAACTTTGTGGTCGCAGACACGTTAACCAACTAATGTTCGTTGCGGTGTTGTTGATGCTAATTTATGAGACTAAACGGAATGTTTCCTAAATGGATTTTGTAAATATCTCAGCATTTTAGATACAAAATGGTTTTCATATATTAGAGCTGAAGTCTTACAATTATTTGCCGTGTTCTATGAAGCATCCCATTTTCTGTTTCCAATTTCTTATTTTGAACTTTAACTTTACAGTAACTTTAAAAGTATCACAGCTTTCCGAAATAAGCTTCCTCAATCTAGAAATATCCTTACATTGCAGTGGTAGTGTATTTCATAAGAAACAATACTATCTTTGGTTACGTCGCATGACAATTGAGCGAGATGTCCAATAAGGCAACACAATGTGCACATTTTAGCATTTTCGTCACACGAACAATCGTGTTCCTTTCCCGCATCGAACAAAGGGGGGGAGAAATATTCTCTAAAATTCTGGTTCGCTTCAGACTTTCTCTGTCGATCTCTGACTACTCTATTATGCGTCGTTGCATAGTTCTTGAGCAGTAGCCGGTTGAAAATGGACGGTTTTCATGAAACTTGTAATTCTTCTGTTACCCGTTAGCGATCGGGGAAGACGCATTCACGTCAAAAAGTGAAGCTTATTGTAAACCTTGAAAATCTATTGGCTGGTACGTAGTGGGGAACATGTATGCAAAGTCTTCGTAATGTAATCTTTGGATTGTCATTTTTTTTCTCCCCGCAGAATACTGTTGCTCTACCTAGCACGGCCGTTCCATTACTGTCAGTTTCAAAAACTAGCCCAACTCTGCTTATAAGAGCAATGAGTGACGTCATTATGTCTAAACCGGTATCTTGGCTGTCGGTACTTTGATACATTCCTCAACCAAAACGGCGAAGAAATACAACTATGTTTTGAGAGAGGAAAAGAATAAAGGAAAACCTAATATTGACCTTTAAGATCTGCATCCTACACGTTTATAATCAAGGACACCATTCTAAGCAGAAGCAGCCATCTGCAGAGAAACAACTTTGTCCTGTCAGTGGAGTTGAGGAATGAGTGGGAAGCCAACAGTCCACACAGTTGTAATATCCTAGCTACTGTACTGGATCCTCGGTAAAAGTGTCAAACGGAGACTAATGGAGGCGGAATACGATCCATAAGAACAGCTAGTTCACACTACGGGATAGAAAAACATCAGATCACATCATTAAAAAACTCAAAGTTAAACCAATTATTCAAATAGTGCAAAACTACAGATCATTTTGGACAGTCTATGTACTACGGATCAAGACGGACCGAATTCCACAAAAATCCATAAATACCTACACAGATGGAGACATGCAGGAAGGTCCGCAAGAAAATGGATTGAGACCATAACATGCCACTAGGCCTGAGATAAAAGACCAGACAACGTGCCTTCCAGGGTTCAACCAGCCTAAGTGACTTTGGTCTCAGCTTAACAGATTTCGCACAAAACATGGAATGTGCAACGTGGCAGTAGACATTTGCATGATTCATGGAGATGTGCTATGTTACTATGAAAATACTCTTTGTAATGGTCTGCTCTAACAGATGGCTTAACCGGCAGTCAGAAGATGGCTCAAATCCAACAACATTATTGTTTAATTGATGTTGAATTTTCTCTGTTTCATGTTGTCTGGTGTAGATTTCTATACTATAATAATAAGTAGCGTAAATTCCACGTCAGAGAAATAAAATATTAGAAATTTTAACTCTATAACTAAGTAAGTCCTTTCAGTGGTGTAAAGGTTTTTTTAATTATTTGGATTTAACCTTTCTATTATGCAGCCATACAAAGTAAAATAGGTATATGCCCAATGAGTGCGATGGATCTTGCCGTCTACATGTGTTTGTCTATTTATTTTTCGTCTTCTAAGCAGCTGAAGCTATCAGATTATCGTGAAATTGAACTCCTCAATTTTTAAGTTGTTATTTATCACATATGTAAGGATTCGGTGATGAATATTTTCACTGGATAGTAAATGTATCATGTAAACTGGCAGTTGGATGCTCTCTTATAAAACTAATTTCATAAAGTTTGTGGTGTTGTTCGACTATGTTTTGAATTAAAAAAAAAAAAAAAAAAAAAACCTGTGGTCAATGTCAGATTCAGCATCTTCTTCACAGTCATACCGCTGTGATTCGATTCCTTTCATTCTGTATAGGTGTGAGAGGAAGAAACCATGGTTAAACTTTAACCTTGCTATTGTCCTTATTAGTCCTCTTGATGGATATCCCTTTCGATGCAACTGTGGTGTTGGTATCGGGGGTGGTTGCAAGGATCGTGGTGACCTTAGAGTTATAGTGTCTCAGACCATTTGATTAATTTTTTTCTATGGGTGACAAATCAAAATATCACATTAAAAAAACAAAAAAACAAAAAACTTTTTTCGTGCCGAAAATTGTAAAAAAAGATGTTATTTCCATATATATGTATATGAATTACTCAAATAGTCTATATATATATATATACTAGGAGTAAGAATATTTGGGTAATTCATAGGAAATTGTGAGTCTTATATATGCTTGTTGCAACAGTGTTAAGTTGTAGACGAACATGCCACTGAGATGTTGGTATCGGGGGTGAATACAAGCGTAATGGTGAACTGAGAGTTAAGATGTTTCGGATCATTTTATTAAATTTTTCGTATGACCGAATAATCCAAATGTCACATTAAAAAAACTTTTTTCTTGCCGAAAATGGTTAAATAAATAAAAATAATTTGTTATTTCAATTTTTTTTAATACTAGGAGTAAGAATATTTGAGTGAAAGTGTCACTATTCAGAGAAAAGAGTCGTATATATAGTTGTAACAGGGTTAATTTGTAGACGAACATCAGTGTGAATTTCGTTAAGCCTCATGTGGTAGATGTGAACAGAGTAGTGTTCTTCACATTGCTCTTTACATTACTCCCGTCTGACGAGCGACGCTCGCGTTGAAGAATCGCCGCCTAATTGACCGTAAGCGAGAGATAGCGAACGCAATTCGTGCTCGAGTTTTCCATTTCGCGTAACGCGAGGTACGGAACGTTTATCTGGCAGGCCCGGAAGAAGAGGAAGAGAGACATCGAGAACGGCGTGGCGCTAACAGCCGAGGCGTTCTCGCCTAATGTTCAGTAATTGCTCTCGGCGGGATACTTAGCACCTGGCGGTAATGCTGGAGCCCTCGTTAGGAGCCAAACATGCAACAGTTAGCGTCCGGATCGGTCCTCCTTACAAGAGCGTCCTTCGAAACCTCTAACAGAAACTGGCAGCCCGTGCGGCAGAATCAGCGTTGCTACCCTGTCCAAAACGTTCTCGTCTAAAATAATGAAGACTGGTTGTAAGGGCTTAGTGACAAACAAATTTACAGAATTTCTAGGGTAACTGACACGAAAAAAGTGATGGGTAGGGTTCGGATCTGGATTACAAGTAATATTTTTTTCCTACATTCTTTTTTGCTGTAATGCTGAATTAAAAACTGACTGACCGTTTCTAAAAGTATTTAAATGTATTTTATATTGCATACAAAGGTATATTCAGGCTATTTTCTTAGTTTTCGTCAGATTACGATAATATTTATGATTAT
Source organism: Vandiemenella viatica (assembly GCA_031002005.1). Lineage (NCBI taxonomy): Eukaryota > Metazoa > Arthropoda > Insecta > Orthoptera > Morabidae > Vandiemenella > Vandiemenella viatica. The sequence goes on along the minus strand of JARYHS010011408.1, from coordinate 232,636,244 downwards.
ATGGTAATATTTTGAGGAAAAATCTGGTAATTTTTAATATTACCGGGATTTCACCAGAAGTTGTAGATGAGAATAAATTAAGATAATTATTCACAGAAATACACTCCTACTATACATTGAAGGGTAAAACACGCTAATTGTCACTTAACTGGTCAGAATTGAACACTGTAGATTTAGTTGTACATTATTGTCACCCTCTAATGTTCCGCCCGCCTTTAAATCTCGACAATGCAGCCATCGTTAAAAGTGTTGAAACTGTTATTGGTCAAGCAGGGGGCAGTGTGGATAGTTCCCTAAAGCAGTGGTCCGCAACCGGTGTGCCGCGGCACACTGGTGTGCCGCGACAAGGTGAAAGGTGTGCTGCGAAATTTTACCAAATATAAGGAATTAATTGCCAAATTTTTTATTAATTACATTTTAGTTTCGTGTGCCGAGAATTGTTACGTATAGTAGTATTTTAAGAAATTAAATATTTATTTACTCACACTTGCTATTAGTTTTGTTTATTCATTTTTTAAATATTTTTATTTCCTCGCCTCTGCTGCTGCGCTTTGAGGTTTCGTTATATTTACCGCATGTTCTGTGTATGTGCTTTTCCCTCATTCTAAACTGCTGGAATTAACAGAACTTTCCAAGCCTTATATTATTTTATTAAGTTGTCGGTGTTGGTGCTTCTTCAACAATACTACTTTGTTCCTGTACCGTTACATCGGCGCATTGTTAGACATCACTGTAAAAACAATCGGCACCGTATATGTGACTTCTTTGAAGTCTATAAATCCCGCTTCTTACAATTACTTCAGTTCTATCATAGCTGTGCTCTGAAGTGGTCCGAAAACTGTGTTAGTAGTTTGTCTTGATATTTGTTCTATTACAATTAGCAGACTTTTATTTCTTCAAGATGGACAAATTCCTTGAACGAAGTGTTCCGTCTATGAATGCAACTGATGAAAGCGTTGAGTCAGAAAGAAAGAAACAAAAGTTAATGCAGCGGAAATAGAGTGATAATTATTTATCCTATGGGTTTTTTTGGTGTGTTGAAAAAATGTGCCCAATCTCCGCATGTATCGTTTGTGGTGAAAAACTCAGCAACGCTGCAATGGTTCCCATTAAATTGAAACGACATTTGTCAACGAAACATTCTTCTCTGTCAAACAAAGATGTCAATTATAAATAAGAAAAAACAAATAACTTTCATGACCACTACAGTACGTGTTTCGGAAAAAGTACAGGAAGCTAGTTATAAGGCAGCCGAACTTATCGTAAAGGCCAAGAAACCACATACAATCGGTGAAACGCTGTTAAAGCCTGTTTATAAAGAGATGGTGGGAATAGTTCTGGGTTTAGAATCTTCTAGTGAAATTTCAAAAATTCCTCTTTCTGCTGACACAATCAGTCGCCGAGTTATTGATATGTCTCGTGATATTGAAGAAATTATGAAGGAGAAAATCAAAAACAGCCAGAAGTTCTCACTTCAGATCGACGAGTCCACAGATATTAGTCGCCATGCACAACTTCTGGCTTACATTCGCTACATCGAGGGAGATGTAATTGTAAGTAATTTTTTCTTTTGCAAAGAACTTCCAGAGCATACTATAGATGAAGAAATATTTCGTTTGACTGATGAATATTTGCGCCTTAATGAATTAACATGGAAGAATTGCGTTAGTGTTTGTACAGGCTATGACAGGCCCAGTGAAAGGATTTGCAGCTAAAGTACGCGAAGTAAATCCCAACGTACGATGCGATCATTGTCTCATTCACCGCGAAGCTATTGTTGCTAAGTCTCTGCCACCTTCTCTGAAAGATGTGCTGGACGAAGTAGTAAAAGTCGTGAACTTCATAAAATCGCGGCCCCTAAATTCGAGACTATTTTCTGTTTTATGTCAGGAAATGGGTTCAGAACACACTACACTGCTGCTACATACAGAAGTACGTTGGCTGTCGTCACAAGGAAAAGTGTTAACGCGAATATTTGAACTTATAGAAGAGGTACAGGCATTTTTGACTGTTGGAAGACACAAGTACGCGGATTTATTCGCAGATGGCGAATGGGTATGTAAGTTAGCATATCTTTCCGACATTTTCGTACACTTGAATGAGCTGAACGTCAAAATGCAAGGTAGGAATGAAAATATTCTTGTTAGTATGGAAAAGATTAAAGGATTTAAGAACTAGCTTGATTTGTGGTTACAGAGGATTGAAAATAGATCGTGTGAGATGTTCCCGACTGTATGGTCACTTGATGACGGTAATAAAATGGTGATAGACTTAATTAAAGAACATTTAGAAGTCTTGCAGCAGAGATTCAAAAAGTACTTTGGAGAAAGTGTTGAAGATTTCGACTGGGTTCGTGATCCATTCTTTACAAATTCGGAACATCTTGCAATTAAGATTCAAGAGGAACTCGCAGATTTAAAAGCTGACAGAAATTTGAAATTAAAGCTTCTCGAAGTTCCTTTAGATACGTTTTGGCTAACAATAAGGAATGAATATCCGGCTGTCTCCGACATGGCAGTTAATGTTTTATTGCCATTTCCAACAATATATTTATGCGAATTGGGCTTCTCGACGTTGACTGAGATTAAAACATCCAAGAGGAAAAGACTCAAATCCGTCGATGAAGAAATGAGGCTTGCATTGTCGACGATTTCTCCACGGATCAGCCACCTGTGTGCAGTTAAGCAGGCACAAGTGTCACATTGAAGTATGTACAGTTATTTACTTTAATAGTAATATAAAACTGCCTGATTATTAATTTTATGCAACCGCTGTTCGTAGCTACAATTCTTTATGTGTTGTAGGCTGTATACGCAAAAAAAAAAAAAAAAAAAAAAAAAAAAAAAAAAAAAAAATCGTGTTGTGAGCATGGGCGTATCTAGTGAGGGGCAAGACGGGGGGGGGGGGGGCTGCTGCCCCGCCCAGAAGAAAATTCAAGGTGCCTTCAGCATGCTTCGACGAGTGAAGAACTGGCTCAGGAGCACTTTGGGAGAGGAAAGATTGACTGGATTATATCTGATGAGTGTGCATCGAAATTTCGTGGAAGCACACCGTGAGATATTGACAAAGTTATTGAAAATTTTTCTGAGAATCCGAGACGATTAATTTTTACATAAAAAACTATAATTACGATGTTGATTAATTGCATAGCAGGTCCTTGTATTACTATGTTAATCAATAATAAAATAGGTTTGAGTTTTATTTTGTAAGAAATCGTCATGTTTCAGTTCCCCACCCCACTCCCCTCCCCCCTAGTTATGATCCTGGATACGCCCTTGGTTGTGAGGACTTTTTTTTGCTCAACCATCCGTCCGGTAAGGTGTGCCGCGAGATTTATGGATAAGCTTATGGTGTGCCGCGAGATGGAAAAGGTTGCGGACCACTGCCCTAAAGAACAAACTTGGTAAGGGAGAGTGTACAAACTATATGGCTCGGTCCAGGGAGAGGGGGGGAGGGTTTGGTCGGATGGCTACGCTGAGCTACGTGGGGGGAGGGGGGATTTCCGAGCCAGGCCACGTAGCATTCCTTTTATAATATTTTTCACGGTTAAAATAAGGTACAGAACACACAACAGCATGTGAATATTTGTTTCCCTCAGTTAATTATCTCCGTATGTAATTTACAATAGTCTGACAAGAGAAAATAGTACAAATTGTCTTTTGCAATCAAAAGGGAAAAAAGCTACGTGCTACGTGGGCAGCAGGAGGGGGGGGGGGAGTAGAAGCAAAAGCCATGTAAGGCTACGTGGGGGGAGGGGGGTTCATAAGAGGCCAAAATGGAGCTACGTGGTTTATGGATGCTCCCTAAGGTGTCGAATGGGAATAATGGATATAAAACGATTAGTGAAATTAGTAACATTTTAAATTGTGGTGGTGAATCTGTTTTGACTGAAGACCACAATTAAATTAGAGTGACTTGACTTTGTTTAAATAAGCTATGGTGACATCTTGCGATGCGAACGAAGCTACTCACACTACGAGACAGTTTTAAATGGCAACAGGAGAAAAATTCTTCGAAGAATTGAAGATATATGTGGTGATATACTGCAATGCTAGCATAAAAAAAAGAATAAACAATGGTATGTACACTAATCCTCAACAAATTTATAGTAAATTCCCATTTTCAAAAGTAAAAATTTAGTAATCTATTCAAGAACATGAAAATAATTTTCGAAAAAAAAAATAATTTCCTAATGCACGGAAGGAAAGCTGTCTACATCAATATGATACTACTAAATAAAGTAAATGATATATAACTGTGCATATTTAAATGTATAGCATATTAAATCATTTGGTCATATTTTGTCATGTTTAGATCATATTTGTATGCACATTTCCCTATTTTTTTATCATTATGTTCCGAACCTAATGATGGACATTAAATTTTCGTGAAATTACACCTTTCTCTTTTTTGCCGATAACATTGAAGCTCTGACTTAGGCCGAGAACTGTTCGGTGATGGTGATACTTAACTTACGCTAACACTGACCTGAAAGTCATCATTGACTGGACTCTCTTAAAGCAAAATTGATTTTTTCATTGGCGACTTTCCTTGTCTGGCCTTCCATTCGAGAGTTCGACTTCACTTCTGGTCATCCAGATTTGGATTTTACATGGTTTCCCCAAATCACTCCAGGCGGAATTGTGGCTTCAAATGCCGAATTTCTTCCCATTATTTGTCCCCATTCCTTTCCCGCCTCTAATGGTCACAACGTCAATGACGCGTGAAGTCAGAAGCCACAAAAAGCCTTTCCTTAAACGATTTTCAAAATATGGGAAAATATAAATTACGCTAAACCAACATTTATTTGTTTAGCATTTACTAAGCATAAAGATTCATTATTTTTTCAAAAAATTATATCAATAAAAATGAGAAAGTTGTTCTGTAAGAAAGTGGATATAATAGTGAATGAATGTATTTGTTATTTTTTACGGTAATTGGAAAATACAGGCTATAATTAATAACCAAACAAAAAAATTGTTCAGTATAATTTCTGGTATTTTAATTTACTTGGTATTTATTAACAAAGATTATCTTTATTTGCCGAAGATGACTAAATTTGATTTCCTTTGTGACTATAAAAATTACTTGAAAATAAAATTGTAATTTCGAATTTGAATACAAAAATGTTTGTATATCTATTTGAAGGAAGTAAAATATATCTTATATAGCTTTCAGTACAAATATAATTTTTATTACAAAATTTATATGATACAACGGTACAGTTAATAGTCTTCAACAATACGCTACACACTTTTACAAGTCATGTATATAATATATATGTCTGTTTTCCTGTTGATACATTACCTCTATCAGACTAAAAATTTATGCACCGAGAGAAAAGAAAACTTAGAATTCGCTTTGAATGAATTCGGGGAAACCATTGAAAACCGAAATATGGATTGCCTGGCGAGGATTCTAACACTCGTCATCACGAATGCAAGACCCGCGCTTGGTGAAGTTCTCATGATTTGCTACCGACGATGATCATTGGTAAATGTTCTAATAGAGTACAACTTGACGGTTCATGATCACCTAAGCACAATAATCATCGATCAGTAAAAGGAGTAGCAGTGTGGTTCAGCAAATGGTGCACTTGAAAGAAATGTAAATTGCATTTATAATCTGAAGATTTTTAGAATTCTGAAAACTATAGAACACTCTACATCTCAAAATGGGGCCTGTATGCAAAGATGCTTAATTTTTCTGCAATTGAAGCCCCGTAGCAATCCTTATCTATTTATCCCACGCAACTGTAGATAATTCTGAGAAATATAACAAACATTGTAGCCTATTGCGCTTTATTTTTAAATAAGCATTTCTCATATGTTTCTGCAGTAAAAATGCCTCATATAAGAGCTACCAAGCCTTTGCTATTACGACCACTTAACCATAATACCAATTTGATATTTTAGACAACAGCTGTACTGTTTGTTGCTGTTCAGCAACTGTATTCCCGGCGTTGACGATGAAACTGCCGATATATTATATTTAATTCAGACAAAATATTAGCCTCTAAACAAGGTGCCTATTCAACAGTTAATGGCAGCCATAACATCAACCCATAACAGCCACTCCACCACACTATCGTGTTGGTGATAGGCCTATACAAATTCTGATTTAACGCATACAGAACGCGCAGAAACAGAAGTAAACATTTGAAGTGAAATAAAAAAAATCGATGCGTTCACAATCACTTCAGTTTTTCTGGCATGTTGACATAACGGCCGTCAGGGCTGAGTGGATAAATAACCACACAGTGCCTCTAAAAATCATGCTCCCCACGGGGACCCAGAGGGGGAACTGTCGAGCTTTCGGAATGGACAGCAGTAAAAACAATTGCAGAACAAGCGAATTTATCTTTGAGCTCACTTGCAAAATGTTTCAGAGACTAACTTAGGCGTGGGTCATGTAAGCATTTTAGGATTGGAACGTGTACTATAAATTAGTGGCTCTCCGGCAAAGAAATACAAATATGAATACATGAATTACAGCGAATTACGTGGCTCATAGATATGTGTTTAGAAACTTCTAAAACTGTATGTATGCAACGCAACTTGATGGTAGCGAATCATGGACTAGAAGGAAAACTGAAGGATTTCAAAAGTGATACTGTAGAAGAAAATTGAAAATTGAGTGCACGGATAGAGTACAAAATGAACAAGTTTTTGAAGTGACGGGTTCGGGTCTTGCTGAATAAAGAGACGGGAAACTGAGTTAAATTTTAAGGCACGTGAGGCTAGTTAATTTGTTATTAGAAAGAACAACTAAACGAAAAAACTGTAGAAGACAACAGATTACAATATGTGATGCAGTTAATTGAGGATCTGGGTTATAACGGATATGTTGAGATGAATAGTTATGATGATCCATAGTTATTAAAAACAGTTTATCAGAAATAGTTACAGAAACAAGAATTACTGCAAGTACCTCTCGTCAGTTACAATAATTATTTTAGTAAAAATCAGTACGGCAAAGAAAAGAATTGCAATTTTGTATTGGAATTTCTTCTAACGATTTCGAAATAACATCCTCGTAATTCTCGAAGCAGTATCAAAAGGTCGAAAACCGTCCAGCGATAGCTTGGTCAGCGTTACGAATGATATGATTTGATAATGCAACAGGATGCTCCATGAAAATAAGGAGAGTCAATTTAAATTAACACTGAGGTGGGAAAGCTCAAATTGCGAGTAATCCTGAGAGAAATGAGGAGAAAATCAAGAAAGCCGATAAGAGGTGAATAAAACCTGAATGATCAAATTATTAGTGGAATAGACAGTTCTTCCTTCGAAGGATGAATTGGATCTATGGATAAGAGAACTAGAGGAAGTCTACGGATAGTCAGCAAAATGAAGACATTTCTACTTGCAGTAGTTACAATTACTACGTGTTCAGCCACGGAGAGCATTTTGAGCTTATCGTGCAGATCAGTTTGAAGGGTTAAAAAATTGTATACTGTCTTGGAGAGAGAACGGCGACATATCGCCATAGCAGTAACAGGACGATAGCTTTAAACAAGTGCCAGTACAGTAGAGATCTGAGAGGTGGGGCGAGAACAAGTACTTCCATTTTAAGCGGAAGCGAGTGCATTGAGATTCGACGTGAGATGCTAATCATACAACACACAGGAAGTGATGATGAGATCTCCTAAGAATTGTCAAGTACCAATGGTCTGCCGTTGTAATTTCATCGGCAGAATCGAATTTAATCTTATTAAAAAAAAAAAAAATAAACAAGTCTTAATGCGTGATAAATCTTCCATATTTTAGCTAGCCGAAATTCAGTGACTGCAACTATATGAAAATGCATGATTTTTAAATTATTTCATTCTATTAATAATTTGTTATTATTTCATGATTCAATTAGTCTACTATGACGGTGTTGTGTCCTACCTTTAGCATACATAAATAATCTGTTTGAGAATTTTAAAGCGCTCAAATAAAATTGTAATTGTAATTGATTTCAAGTGTTGTTGCTGAAATAATTACTTTTTACCATAAGGGCAAAAGAAATTTTATATTTAGAAGTAAAAGTTAACCCTCTCTCAATAGATGAATTAATGTCCAGATTAATTAATTTTATGATTACTAAAATTTTAGTAATAACCAAAGTAAAGATGTTGTAACTCTAAGCCTATAATGAAATAATGTTACGAATAATCTAGATGGTTATTTTAGAGGTCAGCTAAACATAGCAAGAGATAGAAAATGCATCAAACCAGATAATAATGACAAAACAGAAACGTTATCTCAGGACTTGTTCACATACAGGATTTTTCACATATAACTAAGTGTAAAATTTGATAATAAACAATTCGCACATTGTACTTAAACTTTCTACAAGTTGTAGTTCGCAGACATCGTACATTGTATGTTAATAGGTACCTATTTTCCATATAAATCTGTTTTCTTTATAGTGAAAAACCCAGTTAAGAATTATTGACAGCTAATATAATAAACCACAAGACTTACAAGTAACGCACCGCACGATTAAACACAAATGTTTTTCATTCCAGACAATTTTGTGAGATGCTTGCTCCGTCGAAAACAATACAGAAAATAGTGAACACCAATGTGCCCTAATGCCACAACAATTAGTACCTATGCCTGGGAGAAATCTGATTCAATGAATTGGAGCTGCCTCTTCTGCCTATACGTACGGTCTATCACAAACAAGATTCATAATAAAACTTGATAGAATCATGTTACCCTACTTAGAATAAGTTTCATGGGTTGACACTAATAGAATTACTCCTAGGGATGCCGAAAAAGCGAATGAATATTACGTACTTTAAGATGGTAAAGAAAATGGAAAATACAATGGTCATATAGCATAAGGAGGCACTATTATTTTACTATTTATTTTGTCGGCTGATGCCAGTTTATTACTGTGCTGCCGGATTTTCAATGAATGTAGCCAACAACACGATGCTCTTCGACCTCTTGTGGCAGCATTTCTTTGGTCAAACTGCCGATCCTCAATGTGGAAGCTTTTCTGCGGCAGTCGGAGTGCGGCAGATTGCCAAGTGCTACTTGTTCCGGCTCAGGGAACTTAACTCAGCGCCGCTAATACCTTCACCAGGATTACTTGCCGAAATTAACTCACAGTTTGCTTTTCCAGCTCGAGCAGTTTCTGTGCTGAAGAACACCTGTTATTAAATACAATGTATCATCCTGTGCTAGCTATTTACTTCCAAGTAGTGTTTCGTGGAACAGTTCAAGAATTTGGAAGTTGGTAAATCTATAAACAAACGCTTACACTACATTATACATTTTTCCCTGTTACATGTATCAATGTCTGAGTATTTATAACGTCTTTTCCTCATTTTTAGAGCAAAAAAGAGATTTTTAAAAAAGAAACTGAGTATAAATTAGCCGATGCTACATATGTATACTCAAAATCTATTTTTAGGTTTGGGGACGGTAAAGTTTTCTCTCTCTCTCTCTCTAAAGCATTGCTTACTGTGAATAAATGTTGGAAATACAACCTTTAATAGGTTAAATGCAGTAATTTTACTTTAAAAGAAATTTCGAATGCATTTTTTGAAGAGTTTGAATCGTTTGTCTGCAATAACTTCTTTCATTGATTATATATACTTAGCCTAGAAAGTAGATAAATGCAAATTGCAGGTTTTTTTTTTCGCCTCGTAGACTTCACGGTCACGGTTATTAGAGGGTTTAAATGGGGCTAAGGAACGGGAAGGAATTCGACCATGACCTTCGAAGGTACCATCCAACCATTCGCCTGGAGTGATTTGGGAAATCTATGGGAAAATCGAAATTTGTATGGCCGGACGGGGATTCGAACCCACGTCTTGCCAAATGTGAGGAGGCTAGAGCGTTACTGCTCACCCCCCGCGTTCGGTCGAATAGCAATTTTATTCAGTGATACAATTTCGATAGAATAAATGGTTTTTATTATTCGTTAAAGTATTAGTTAATTCTCTATAGTGAAACGTAATATGAAATAGAACAATAAGGGAACATCTGGAATTTGTGAAATATTCTATAGATTTCACTTGAAGCCAGTTGAAACTCACTGGAGAAAATAATTTTAGGATATTTGTTGTCATAGGGAAAAAGTAAAGCACTCCCTGGGATTCTGTAGTAAAATCAAATAATTCAGAAATACTTGTGCTGATCTAAGATTTTTACCATTTGGTAACTTTCATCAACACATTTTGTACCAAAGTCCCGATTTATATCTCAGGTCCTTCCACATGGACGTTGTTATCATCGATTCATTCGTCGGTTGCTGGTATTGAAGCTGGTGGTAGCGAAAGTGTTTTAGGAAAAGCTCAAGATTGCGTTTTGTCTTATCTAATACTCCATCATACAGGGTGTCCAGAAAAGGACTCCCTGATTTCAAAATTAAATATCTCGAAAACAAAGATCGATAGAGGAATGCAGTAAACGGTATGTTTATCGTGTGAGCTGTAAGAAGTGTATACAGCAGTTTGAGGAATACTTCGGGAATCGAGTCATTGCTTTGGGATATCACGAATTTACTGGTGCAGGCATGGATTGGCCTCCATATTCGCCGGATGTGACTCCCTGTGACTTTTTTTTGTGGGGCACAGTGAAAGACATGGTCCACCCGAAGCATCCCGCCACGCTGGACGAGCTGGAATCGGCGATCTCTGCGGCATGTGAATCCATTTCGGTCGAGACACTACGAAATGTGATGGCGAATTTCATTCTTCGTTTGCGCCACCTCTGTAGTGCCAATGGTGAACATTTTGAAAACATTGTGATGTGATTGTTTGCAAAGATTGTTTTCATACGATTATTTCACTTATGTATGCTGATATGAGCTGTACAGCGTACATCTGTTAGCAGCTTTTGTAACTATTATTTCACACTGCTGTATACACTTCTTACAGCTATCACAATAAACATACCGTTTACTGCATTCCTCTATCGATCTTTGTTTTCGAGATATTTAATTTTGAAATCAGGGAGTCCTTTTCTGGACACCCTGTAAGATACACAGCACAAATAATACACTATACGTAACAATGGTAATTACAGCCAACTAAAAGCAGAGACCACTTACATAAACAGAGCAAATCAATTAGTCAGCCTATGTCTGTGTCTAGCGTATTATGTCTCTTATATGTGTTTCGAACATTCCTCATGGCAGATCACAAACACAAAGAAAGACAGGCACATAATTTTTAACGAATTGTACTGTTTCATATTTATTCAGGGAAATTGGTATCCGTGACTACTGAAAAAGTTAAAATGTTCACACATGTTCGTACACATTATAACGAAACCTAGACATCTGAGCTATCGACACTAAACGGATCGTGAAACTCAATTTAAGTGAAAAAGCCGACAGAGTCTCTTTTCAGAAATACATCCGCTTCGCATTCAATTTTGATTTGCAGTCCGGCGCAAATCTCTGGCCGGGCTACGTGACTCCATTAGCACGAGCGGTGCTGCTATCTGGCGGACGGGGCGTGAGGCTGTGGCGGCCCCACTTCTCGCCGTCGCCCTCACGTTATGCAGCCTGCAGAGCCCGAACAAAACACACGACAAGCCGGCGGAAAAATATTTCAATTTGTCGGCTGATGCCAGCTTCATCGCGGTGCCGCCGGAGATACGAATTTTTAATTAAAGAGATATGGCAATAAATGTGGTACTGATGAATTGAATAACTGTCTGTTCATCTGCATTAAAACACTTTTTTCCCCTCGGGCGGAAGTACCGTAAAATACATATCTGTGTAAATTCAATGTGCCGAAAATTTGAGTGAGACAGAAAGAGAGAGAAAGACACGGAGAGATATAAATGGAGGTGTAGAAATTGACAGTTTGACTTAACGTTAGATAGATTTCACTTAAAATTATGTCAAAATCTTTTCTTTTGAAGAAAGATGCAATAAAAAAATATTTTATAGTCATGGAATTGTTGCTAGGTTAAGATTACAACACGTCTTAAATTGAATAAGAAACACATGAAACCAAGACAATTATTATCATGTACTCTGTTTGCTTGTAACATTTGAATGAACATCATATCGGTGAATAGAATAAAAATGCTGAGTTTATGCACTATAAGTTTAAGAGATTTATCTGTTGCAGATGCAAAATTACAAGTGAGAAGACACAGGAGAATTATTTGGTGTTGGTACAGTGTAGGATAGGTTTTTCATCTAAGACAAAAAAAACTAAGGAGCCTCTAATTAAATTTTTTTTCCTAATTCTATAACAAAAAATTGAGTAAAACGGTATTTTTCTACACTCCTCACAGTGAAAATGACCACTTACATAAACAGAGTAGAGCAATTAGTCAGCATATGTGTCTGTCTAGCGTATTATGTCTCTTATATGTCTTTCGAACATTCCTCATGGCAGATCACAAACACAAAGAAAGACAGGCACATAATTTTTAACGAATTGTACTGTTTCATATTTATTCAGGGAAATTGTTATCCGTGACCACTGGAAAAGGTAAAATGAAACCTATTTTACGAAAAATACCGATATAATAAGCAGAATAATTTTCAGAGTTCCTTACTAGTCCTGAGCTATTATGTAACGATTAATACTTTCCCACTGCTTTACCCACGTGAACCTTGATGTACGTTTTGTTTTTCATCAACTATCAAAGCATAATCGTTTGTGACAGAGTATCAGTGTAATCTTTGCATTAAATTAAAGTCCACAGTTTAGTTACGCTTATCGGTTGAAGATAAATAAATAACCAAAGTTGTGTAGTGAAGAAACAATATCAGCACATTCCAAAATGTGAAGTATTTATCAGTGTTATACTGTGATTTTTGATGGGTATCAGGTAAAGAAGTGTTCATGTATTTTCGCTACGAACGACGTATCGCTTTCAGACCCATTCCGCATAGTAATATATTCCGTAGATTTTAAAATACACCATAAGCTTTCAAACTACGAAAACTACATCCAAATTGATTCCATAGATTTGCTAGATGCCTGGAGGCAGAGACATATCCCACTTACAGATTTATAGTAATATAGATTAATTTAGGGTTAGATCAATATTTCCGTGATAACGCTCGACTGCTATTCACTCTAATAACCGCAACATCGACAAGTGATAAAGCTCAAATAGAAACAAAACAGATTATTCTGACAATTTAGGGTTGTTTTCCAACAAGTGTGTTTACATATAATCGGTCTACACATTGCCTATAATCGACTACAGAGTAACAGTATACTGTGAAATAAACCATTAAACACAAAAATAAAAAGATAATATTTGTATACAGGACTTCATAAGATGATATGACATTTTAGTTTTTACCGGCGTATTATTGAAATAAATAACTCTCGGGCAACAGGCTATTTATAGGAGCCAGGACTGGCTCGCGAGTCAGTCAGTGTCTTGTCCTTGTAAGTAAGATTAAGCTGATGAAGGCAACGATGGCAGTTGCCGAAACGTTGTTAGATGATGTAAATAAATCAATTAACCGGCTGAAAACCCGAGAGTTATTTATTTCATAAGATGATGTTCGGTACTTTGCTTAGATACCGAAGCTCCCATAGAACACTAAACATCTTTAGGTTAATATGTTCTGTAGGTTGATTTGAAACTCGTACAATTGTAAATTTACGCATTTTTCTGGTCCACTAATACCAGATTATGATTTTTTTTTCCTTATTGCTTTACGCCTCGTCGACGGCTAAGGTCATTATAGGCGGGATGGAGACAAGGAACGGGAAGGAAAGCGGCCATGCCCTTTTTGAAGGAAGCATCCCGGCATTCTCCTGGAGTGATTTGGGGAAACCATGGAAAACACAAATCTGAAGCCCGGACGGGGATTCGAACCCGCGTCCTCCCGAATGCGAGGCCAGAACGTTAACCGTTCACCCACCACGCTCGGTTTTGTTTCGGTAATTTCTAAGGTTATTTCTGTTAAAGTGTTCTGTAAGAGGATCGCCATTTAATCTTAACGGAGCATCATGTTTTTGATTTTTAAAATAATATAAAAGTTTGTCTGTAGTGTGTGTTTCTGTGTAATAAATTTCATTTGCTAATATATCAATGACAACAGCTAAATTGTTATATTAGTATCAAACAACTTCATGGAGAACTATACCAAGAGGAAGCTTTGCTCTTGGTAGATTCAGCAGCGGACCAGGTGGATAAATATTAGCTCTAAGTTACGGAACTTTGTGTCCCGCAGATGGCTTACAAAACAGACGCAAATTCGTAGCCTCAACAGCTTGGAGAACACTATCTGTAGGCTTACAGATAGACAAAGACAGGCCTTTTCATAAATAGTTCTAGTCATAATACCAGAAACTTTTTACAGTACAGATGACTGATTATCTAATTAATAGCAAATTTCAGTTTACAGTTGGTAATGCGCAAAAATACAGTAATAATCTTATTTTAAAAAATTATAAAGCTCATCAAATTCTTGAATTCTTAAACTCTGCATATATAAAAATAATTAAAAAATTACGATTTTTTTTTAGAAATTTTGATTTTTTTTCCAGGTAAAGCCTGGGGGGCGGGCTGCGGAAGGATCTCGAGGATCCTTTTCAGCCGACTAACCTAAAGGAAGGGAGGGGAGGATGGAAGTCGGCCGTGGCCTTATAGGGAACCATCCCAGCATTCGTCTAAATTGACTGAGGAAAACCACGGAAAACCCCAGTCAGGATGACCGAACCGGATTTAGTCTCGGTCCTCCCGAATTCGCCGTCCTCCTATATCGGTAAACAAATTTACAACAAAACAAAACTAATTAATAGTACAAAGTTCTTATCTTAGCTGCAACAGAAAATATTTGAAAAAATATTTAGGAATATCTCCAAGTTGAACAGTTTTGCCTCCTCTTTAATGTTATAATTTTTAAGTTTACGTTAGCTGCTACTTTCATATTGCGCTACCATTTCTCTATTCAAGTTATTGTTTAAATTATTCCATTATGTCGACTTCCTCGTAATTTTTAGCAACGTGCAGGATAATTATATAGCCTTGTGATTAAAGTAACGTTACTTATGTACCAAACAGTGTTATATGTTGCAGTATGGCTTAAAAGCTTGTATGATATATTCTGTTGTTATGTCGCACTCACTGTGACAGGATCAACAGCAAATTACTTTTGGTTCTGAGGCTGGAAGGAAATGTTCAACACAGCAGGTTTGAACAAAGCCAAAATCTCTACACTCGCCAGAGTGTTTACCTACATCTATACTCTGCAATTCACGAAATTGTGGGAGGGAGAGGATACTTTGCTCAAAAACTAATGACTGCATTCCAATAGCTCGAGGGATGAAAGAATTCGTATTAGCATCACTACGGCACCTTATTTCTCTAATCTTATCTTTCCTGTCGTAGCGACTCAAACAGGTTGGCGAACGAAATATTTCATCTCTCTCATAAATGAAAGGAGTTGTTCGGATGTTTGTTAATAAATTTAAATCTGTCGTCTGTCCATCCCATCTGAATCTATAAAACAATTCTGAGACGCTTTTATAAGAACAGTGGCAAGCAGTCACGAATCGGGAGGCTCTTCCCTGTACTTTCTCTATACTGTCAATCAACGCTATACGGATCCCAAACGGCAGATCAGTAGTCCAAATGTGAACGCAAAAGAGTTTCATGCGTCGTCTATTTTACATGTGTGTAACAATCCTTCAAAATTCGATCTATGAATCATAGCCTAGAATTAGCTCTGTTTGCGACCGACGATATGTACTGGTCCCATCTCATGTTGCTTTGTTGTAATATTACGCCCAATATTTCAAGTAATTAAACTAACTGAACTATTTAGTATGTAATCCTGAATAAAAGATTTATTTTTGCTAGTTACCTTAGTTAGTGACGTCTGTGTTTGTTTTTTCCACCTTTGTTATGAGATACAAATCAATTAAATGTCAGCACTAAGAAAGTAATCAATGAATTGTTCGCAACGAACGTTTCTCAGTAGTGGGACGTGAAGTACGATGCCGGAAGGTATCTGACGACTAGTAACAATTCTTGGAGCACTCCCATTATTTCAGCCTGTCGTCCATATGGGAATAAGCGATGTCAACAAGATATAAATATAAATATTTTCACTCTGAAATCAAATAACTGCTGATGAATGAGGTTGTTAAATAGTAGTATTAACAATCTTCACTTTTTGTCACTACTTTCACGACATGTCTGTGGCGATGTTCCGGCTATCCATCGTTGCAGTTAGGTTCTGGGTCACTATTATTCATGATTTCATAATATTTTGGATCAGTTCTGATACTTTAAACTTCACGAAATTAGAGTTTTTACAATTTTAACAGGAAGTGGTTGAATTATTCCATCGCACAATACTTAATCGTCAAATCCTCGCTTCTCAATGAAGAGAACTAAATGAAGGACATAATAAAATTTAATCAGGAGAACTTAACACATTCTATGCACTGCGTTTTAACAATTCAACATAAAATAAAGCTTATCTTCCTGCAACTAAATGTGAAATGTTAGAGATACTGTGTAAATTTTTAAAAACATTTACAAAGGAGACAGATCTTAATAATATTATAAATTAGAAAGTCTGCATGACTGGATTATTTGTCTAAACCTTGTGTTAATTGCTCAACAAATTTTATGCAATTTCGGACGGATTATTGTTTGCGTACTGACACTGAATAATTTTTATCTAACAAAAAACGATTAGCTTCTTTGGAAATTGTCAGTATAAATTGACATTTTCCAAACACAAAAGAGTTTTCTGCTTCGTATATGGTACTGCCACGTTTACTCTTTGCTTCTCACATAAATCGTAAACACTGCTTTTCAGCGATCAAACTAAGAACATATTCAGTGGTGTATTCAATTTATAACTGCAAGAATAGATGCACTTGGTAAACTAATATTTCTGGACCGGAAAATATAAATCAGTTCCTAACCATATTTAAAAAAAAAAAAAAAAAGCCACCTGAGACTAGTTTCTGATATTTGAACGTAGACATACAATTCTGTTGGCATATTTTGGAACTGAAAATCAAAGATTATATTTAGGTTTCCTCAACATTATAACTAAATTAAAAAAGAAAGAAATACTCGTAATTCCCTCTGTAGACAAACTGCCGCACTAAAAATATGGATAACAGAGAAATTAAATTTTAATGTAAAAATTGGTTTTTTGTTTTAATTAAATTGTAATTAAGTTACTGCTTCCTTTCTTTTATGTTGTTTGTGGTTTTTTGAAATATAGAAAGATCCTCCTAACCCGAATCATTTATGGTGATTTTCAAGAAGCTGTACTAGCAAAGGTTGTGGTTAAATGGAAATGCAGCCTGGACCAGAATGACTACAAATATTCCATTGTGCATAGTGGATTTTTAGTAAACAAGGTGACTGCCATACCAAATTCTGACTTTAAAAACATCAGAATAGCCTCGAGAGTCTATTGCCGCTAAATCAGCAATCAACGTAACCGTGTTATGGGTTGGTTGAAATGCAGCTCGGATCCGAATAACTACTAATATTCCATAATGCATAGTTGATTTTGAGTGAAGAAGGTGGCTGCCATGCCGAATTCCAAGACATCAGAATCACATCGACACGTCTATTGCCGCTAAGTGATGTGCATAAACGTATCTTTCGGCAAGTATTACATCTTTGTTAGTTATTTTTCGGCTTTGGGATTCAATTTTTCTTGAAACGAGGAAGTAGTTAACCATATTTTCAATCATTTCAATCAACATTTCTGCTAGCCGTACTCTGAACAATAACCAAAGCTCTTATACAATAACACACTTCCAAGCGTACGAATTCGCGGGTAAACTGTTAGTAATTAACGTTTTAAACCATTTCCGTCTATTTACTGCTGTTGCTGTAAATAAATCTTTCAAGTATGGTTTGTACTAACCAATCAATAGAACCATCCCGGACCAACCAGTGTGACCATCAACGTAGAGTTATTGGGTTTCTCAGTGATGTGAGAGACTGATTGGCCAGTGGGCTTTGTTTCGAAAGGGCTCTTGCCAACAAGTTAGTGAGTCTATCGGACTTGCCCCTCTCCTCACATTGAATGAATGGTATTCAGAACATGTTGGTGGATTTACGCAGCAAATGATGCTTCTTAGAGTGACCAATGAGTGAAACTGTTCATTAGAGAAACTTTTGAAACAAGTTTTAAGAGTTCATTTTGCAGTAAACATTGACTTTCTTTGGGGGCGTTCTATCAGGAAATAAAATAAATATTCACCACTGATCAAAGTGAAGGTAGGTCGATACCTTAAGAGTGAGATGGTGAAATTAAGTTTTTGATAGATTAATCATGGTATGAGGAGGTTTCAGGAAAAATCACCTCGTGCCAGGTGTATTAATTTTCCCATTTTATAAATGAACAAAAAACAACAAATTCTGTATTTTTCTTAATTACTCGTTCAATAATGACGAAACATGGAACCACTTCTATTTAACGTATTTACTGTCGAGTTTTAATACTTTAACTAAGAAAATTTAAATAATAAGACTTTATAACAATTATCGGCTTAAACTGATCACTATACTTTGTGATAGTTTATGTTTCTTTGTAAAATGCTCATCATCAATTATCAACTACCAAAAAACTTTCTTCACATAGTCTCCATTCATACATCCTCCTCGATTCAGGTACCTTTTCTGCTTATATGATTTCTAATGATCAAATGCCCGTAATGACCTCGATATCGACTAACCGTAAGGCCATAAGGAGAAAAAAAAAACTGGCTCTTTGCTCCATGCTAAACGCTGTAGTCTTTTTTTTTTACTGCTTTATGCCTCGTCGACGGCTAAGATCATTAGAGGCGGGATGGGACTGGGGACAAGGAACGGGAAGGAATTCGGCCATGTTCTTTTGAAGGAAGCATCCCGGCAGTCGCCTGGAGTGATGTGTGGAACCATGGAAAACCCAAATCTGGATTCCCGTAGGGGGATTCGAACCCGCGTCCTCCCGAATGCGAGGCCAGAACGTTAACTGTTCACCTACCTCGCTCAGTACGCTGACCTATTCTTACAGTTATTTTACAAAATGGGGAAACAATGATAAGATTAAACGGTCTTCCCAGATTTCATGGCTTCACCTGATTAAACAAGTCCTAACATTTATTCTATTCAGGAAGTTTGAACCACATTTGTCTTAAAAAAGAGAGTTCTGAATTGTACACAATGAAGCGAAATTCTCACGCCAAATGGCGAATCCCACTAGCATTTCTCCCAGCGCAATATCTCTTTCACTGCTGGAGTCTTTTACCCAGTGTTCTGAATTTTATGAAATTAACAAATATGTAGACATAAAATAAAAGTAAATAATTCAGTTCTAACTCTTAATATCAGATATTATTTTGCTATATTAAGAATATCTGAAGCGTAACTGTAATATATATATGTTTGCACATCACATAGGCATATTAGATTTTTAATTTAAGGCCATTCTGAATTCTTGAAAATAATTAAAAAGGATAGCCACTTTTAACAAAATTTTCCAACGTTCCAGTGCGAACAAAAGTTGCAAATGTGACACCAAGATTTTTCTCGTTCATTTGAAATCTGTTTGGCATAATAAAATTAAACAAAATGATTTTAAAGCAGGAAGGGATGCACTTCCTATTTAGCAAAATGGTTTTGGCAATAAAAATTACGTAATTTAATTCTTTTGTGAGTTGATTCAATAGAAGTACATCAATAAATTCGCTAATTTATTTAAATTTTAATCTTTCTTCAAAATATCTGCTCTTGATAGGGCGTCATCATTTCATAACAGTTTGGATAGTTTGGGTGATACGTAACATTTTTATCGATTACCCAACTACATTAGTGTTTGCGAAAATTGCAATATCTAGAAGGAATAGCTTGAATCATTCCAAAAGCGTAGGATGCGTAGAACTATGGAACCATAGTAAGTGATTAATATTGCAGAGATATGGCATGCACGTAAACAAAACAGTGCCCCCTTTTGTGTGGCTCAAGGGCAAATGTTACGCAATGATCAGAGCTCAGACGATACAGAGCCCTCAAACGAAGTGGAAATGTTCAGTAAAAAAGTGTGCTGATGTAACTTGTCGACATCAAAGTGTGCATTATTCGAACATGGGAGAATAATTGGTCTCCGAGAAAAGGGTTTATCGTACAGCGACATTGCGGGTGCCACAAGTGACGCTACGACGACTGTGGTGCGTGTGTGGAACCAATAGATAGAAGAGAGTCTTAAACAGCGACGAGCGGGTATTGGACCACACAATCTCACCACAGCCGGGATCACTGCCATCTTATCCGCATAGTCGTAACCGACAAAACAGCTTCGTCCTTAGTATTGGATCGACATTGGAGCATTGCGACGTATGTAGAGACTTCTGCGTCGACGGTTTGACGTCGTCTGCTGAAGGTTGAATTGGTGGCACGAATACCATTAAACACGCTCACGAGAGCGCTTACTGCGGTGGAAATTTCCCTACACACCCATTATTTCCCTTTCCTTTCACCACTAATTTTTGCCATTCGTACTTTCAACTTAAATTCTTTTAGCGTTTTTGTTAAATTTAACATATATTTTTTTTAAAATTTATTTTCAATATGCAACATAGCACAGTACCTAGTATCTAATCTAATCTGGGCCCTTATTTCCACTCTTTTACATTTACATATATTTGTATCTTATATATGTAACATATAAACAATGAATGAAAGAAAATATTGATTAATTTCCAATAACTATTATATCTACTGTTATTAAACAGAATGGGTACCACACCACTACTAAATCTACTACTACTGCTAATGTCCCTAATATTACTACTAACATTACTACTACAACTACTAATACCATTACTACTACTAATACTACTGTTACCACCACCAATTGTCACAGCCACACTTGGGTCCACTATTGTTCATTTTTCTTGGTGTTTCGTGCGCTGCAAAGGCAGAGTCCCCTGGAACCGGCAGCAAAGTCAGCCGCCCAGGTCATCAAGAGTTGACCTCCTGGAATACTAAGACGGCCCCAGTTGTTGCTCAGAAGACGGCCTCTCTGGAGCACACTGAAGTTCCTCCGACGATTGATGTTGCTCCTTGTCGTAGGATATCTTCCGTCAATCCGGTGTAATTGTGTTCGCCTCTTCTACTATCTGTGGCCTTTGATTTCGCTCGGAATTTTTCCTTTTTATAAATTTCTCCTTCCAAAATTGTGAGGCTAGATCAGCTGCCTCGTCCAGCAAATGCCACAAACTTTCGTCGCGCAGTATGTCAAATATTCTCCTACCTTGCAGCTGAGCTTGTTGGTGTTCTCTCAAACTGGCTGTTATTTCACACTCCCATACCACGTGCTCCGGCGTACTCTCTTCACCACATTCGCACCTGTCTGAGTCCACCATATTTCGACTTCGGAGCCAGCTATTGTATGGCCCGTGACCTGTAATGTAGTGTACCAATCCGGGATAGGGCTGAAGGTACTTCAGCTTCAACCTCTCCTCTACGGATGGGAACATATCATATGCTCTTCTACCTGTTTCACTGTTGTTCCATTATTGTTGCCATTCCGCCAATAGAAGCTTCCGAATGTGCATCTCCGATGTTGCTTCGCTGCCTACAATTTCTGCTACCTTATCTTGCTTCCCTTTTCTGAGCCAGTATATGGCACCCCGTTTCCTTACTTCAAGGTCCAGTGGCCATACACCAATGGCAACGGTTAATGAATTTGTTGCTACGGTTATGTATGCTCCTGTCAATCTTAAAAGTATTCCTAGTTGGACACGTCTGACTCGCTGTTTTAGTTTTACTTTTCTTAGATGCTTTGCCCACACACTTGCTGAGTAGCCCACTAAAGAGGATAAAATTGCGTCATGGTATAGTCTTACTGTTTGGACTGGAACGGTAAATTTTCGTTGGCCAATATTAATGATTTTATTCATAACGGCCACTGCTCTTGCTATTGTCTTCTCTAAGTGGGCTTCGAAGTTTAAACGTTCATCCAATTGAATGCCTAAGTACCTGCACAATGGGTTCCTACGAATTGATTTACCGTCGATTCTTATAGTTGGTTTTCGAGTCAGCTTGCCCTTGAGCAACATAAATGTTGTTTTATGTGGTGCTAAACTCAGTTTGACTTTACTGCACCATTTGCTATGGCAGTTAAGTACTATATTACTATTGTACTCAATTTCTGCTCTTGTTGCTCCTTCCACGAGTAGTAAAGGTCATCAGCAAAAGCTATTAGACCTAGAAGTTCAGGTATTCTTTGTAATAGTTCAATCACTGGTTCCATCCCTATATCCCAGAATATGGGACCGCAAACGGAACCTTGCGGGCATCCTTTAGTAAGGATCTTCGTGATGAACGAGTTCTGGCATCTCGAGGAAGCAGTTCTAAATCTGCAATAGTCCCTGAAGGTGTAACATAATCTTCTTGGATAACCAATCTCCCTCAGCCGTTGAAACAGAGCGGGCCACCATAAATTGTCGAAGGCTCCCGAAATATCAATAAATATGCCTACTACGTAGTTTTTTTTACTGCTACAAATTATTTCTATCGACCGATTTATGGCATCATCTGTCGACTTCCAGGTTCTAAATCCATATTGACTAGGATTCATTCCCTGAACCTCCCGGTGGCTTTGTAATTTTTTGCATAGACTCTTCTCTTGAACTTTGCCAAGCACATTCAATAAACAAATCGGCCGGCAAGATTTCGGTTGAAGAGGATCCTTGTCGTCTCCTGTCTTTAGAATTACCACCTCACTTTTCTTCCATATTCCCGGAACTCTACCCTGATATAGACATTCGTTCAGGAGCCTGCATAGGACGGGGGTTAATTTTATGATTAACTCCTGCAGGACCACGGCTGGAATTGCACCTGGACCGGGAGCCTTTCCTTTTTTCATTTTGTTTATCGCGGTTATTACTTCTTCGGGTGCAATATTATTTCCTTCCTCTTCACTCCAGCAGGGCTGCCACATGTTCCTTCGTAGTGTAGCTTGTTCTACTGTTTCTTCTTCGGGGTTGTCATCAGGAAGCAAAACTTTTAATTACTCCTCCGCTGAGTCTCTCCAATTCGTGGTTAATCGTCCATCTGTTCTTTTTACTGTGGATAGTATTGTGGGAGGTCTAATTTTACCAGCAGCTATTTTGTAAGGAATACCCCATGGATTGTTCATGACGTTTTCCCTCACGAAGACTTCCCAGCATTTTTGTTTTGTCTCTCTCATCGCGTCTTTGAAAATCTGCCTCTTCTGCCTGTAGTATTCAAGGAGGAAACTTCTATCTGCTGCCACCATGCATTGTTGATACATTCTCCTCGCTCTTCTCATGTTTAGTCGTAGTTTTTGAAGTTTTTCTGTCCATATTTGTCAGTGGGATCTACTATCTTTTTTAGTGGTATCGCCCATTTCATGGCACTTTGTATTGCAGTTCTCAGCTCTATTGCGGCTTTGTCTACATCGAAGTGGTTTTCTAGCAAATCCGGTGGAATGAACACATTACTTAATTTTCCCCATGCACCTTTCTTGATGTTATATGCTGTTTTAATGTTTCTGTTGCCACTGCTTTCTTCTGTCTGCATTCTGCCCAGTTCATAGACAGTCAAATTGTGATCACTTGTTGTCATGTTGTCAAGCACTCTCCAACCCCAAAGCAAATTCCCCGCATGAATGTTTGTAATTGTTACGTCGATATTTGTTCTTGCACCAACACTGTTGCAGAAAGTAGGAGGATTATGTGCTTAGTTTCTAACCTCTAGACCCAATTCGCTTAACAGTTCTTCTAGAAGTTGCCCTCTCCTGTCAGTCTTCTTGCTATGCCAAAGAGCAGACTTTGCATTTACGTCCGCTGCAATAACTAGTGGATAATTTCCCAGAGCTGCATCTATCTGCCGTATTCTATCTAAGTATGGGAAGATCTCGTCACTATACTGGAAATACACGCTTACCATTATCAAGCTTCCCCATGCTGCTCCTATCTCAGCACATACTGTGTATTCATCACATAACTGCGTAATTTTTGTAACAGTTATCTGTTTATTTAAAACGATTATTGCTGCCATTGGGTTATTGCCCTCTGTGATTATTCGTGATGTTACAGGCATGTGCGGGATTTTGCTTTGCCAGGAGTACGGTTCTTTTAGACAAATAATATCTGATCTCAATTCCTCAGCCACCTTTCTAATTTCATGTAGAACCATGGTGTTTCCTTTAGTATTCAGCTGAGTAACTTTTAACATATAATTTACGGGTGTGTTGTGTGCACATTGCACTGGGGCCAAGGTAGTCTTGTATCTAACAGAATGCGTCCATGGGTCATGACAAACTGCTTGTATGTTTTCTCAGGATCAAATATTTCTCCTCTTCTCTCGAAAATCTTGTGAACTAGTGTCAGGAGCTGAGAGGGGTCTGTTGAAAAATTTAGTGACCTCAGTTGTATTCTGTCAATTGCCGAAGGTTGTGGGAACGTTATGTTTATACCGCCAGGATGGAGGACTCTTGTCAAATGTCGGAGGGCAAGTGTAAGTGTAAGCACTTCTTCAAGTCTAGTTAGCCGAAGTGTATCCTCAAAATCGGCGTACAATACCACTGGATCTGCAGTAATGGCATTCGGTTAACTTTTCACAAAGTTCTGGTGTTTTATTTGGCTGGTACGCATACTTGGTTTGCGAAGATGATATTCGTTTTCTTTGGAATATCTGAGCCCACCGCCTCTAACAAAACGCTGGCAATAATACGAGTCAGAGGTGGAGGAAATTTCCATCGCCTTCTTCTTCCTAAATTTTTCGGCTCTTGCAGGATTTCTTCTTTTTTTTTTTATTCCCACTTTTCCAACTGGTATTTCAACTGCTCTGTATATCAGATCTGCTATATTCTCCATCATTTCTTGATCTATCCTGCAACTGGATTGTAGACTAGCCATAATCTATTCTGTTAACTAGGCGTTGCAGTAGCAGTTGATACGTGGGACAATCCTTTCCTTTGTTTTTGCATGACTTACCTCTTTTCTGGCATGGGATGCGCGTTTGAGGCATCGACTTCTTATCACATTGATCACGCTTGTGATTGTTCTGACCACAATGACTACAAGTCTCTATGTCCATTTGGCAGTGGTTACTCACATGTACGAGGTCTTTGCACTTGACACAAGTTGGTACCACGGTGTAGTCTTTGCAATTCATTGCACTGAATTCCACGTATATTTTATGTTGCTCTAGTAATAATTTGCGCATAGCTGGGCTTACTTCTATAACATGATGAACGGTTGGCTTTCACGGGGTCCTGTTTTAAATTTAGGGCAGAAACCGCTTTCGAACTCCCCCTTTGATAATTTAACTTCAAAATTTTGCTCATATACTTTGTCTACTAGATAATTTATTTCCAAATTTTTTGATACATCATATAAGATTATCAATGATTTCCTCTTTCTTGGAAGCTCACATTTTAGCGTCTCATTTAATTCTTTGTGTTCCATCAATTTTTTGACATCCTCTTTAGTTTCTGCATCTATAATTACTGAGTTATTGGTACTCCTTATTTTATTAATTTTTATTTTGTCTTTTGATGGTTGATTATTTTGGTAATCTGTTCCACAATTACTTTTGGATTTTCGCCACGTCTTGAGCTCACGAAAAGAGAACTTGTTTTCGCGGGTGTGATTCTATTTTTTGTTATGCTAGTTGCCTTATTAGCCGCTGCAGCATAGCTTGGCCTAGAAGTTGTGTTTCCGTTTGACTTAAGTTCCTCAATTGTTTTATTTAGCCTCTCTAATTCTATGTTTAATTCTGAATGTTTTCCTTCTATGAAAGAAACCGCAACCGCCCAACTGGCAAGCTTGTCTTTAATATCACGGAGTAGCGTTTAATTCAATTTTTTGCCCAAGTTTTCGTTTAAATAGCCGACCAGATTTTCATATTTTTCAGCTAGCATTGGGGTTTCATTGGTTTTATTGGCACTTGAGGAAGCCGCTGCCATTGTTTTGCGAGCGCCTTTTACTTACATTGCAGCTGTTAGAAACCGCTGAGCTGTCAACATGCTGACGTAGCGTGGCGTTGAACTGTGCGGCGAAGCAGGTGGCTGCCGCAACCAAATAATTGTTCACAGAGCCAATGTTTGTTTAGCTATTATTGATCCACTTTCACACACACTCAATAAAACACTAATTTTTCACCTTCGCGACTTTTGAAAGTTCTGCGTTTCGTTTTTCCCGATCAAAATGAACTAAACCTCGAGAGCGAAGCGCGACGCGGCTGCTTGTGTGGCACTCCACTCTTTTCCCTTGGTAATTTGTTCCAATCCCTTGACTCCTTACCTACAAAAGAAAATCTTCTCACACCATTACGGCTGAAATCGAGTGCCAGTATCAGGTCACGGTCATATTTTCCCTTCCATGCACCTATCATAAATAATTCTTACTCAAATATTTTTCCACTCCTTATCACCAATAGGCCTACATGCCTTGTACACTCCCATGATTCTCTTCACCCTTCTCCTGTCTCACAATTAATCCCATTCCAACTCCTTTACCATGTCACTTACTGAATATGTTCCTCCAAAGACAACTCTAGCAGCCCATCTTTGCACCCTTCAACACTTCTATTTGACACCAAAAATGTGGGCCCCATACTACACTATCATCACTATCATATTCAAGCAATGGTCTGGCCAATGTTTTACTAATCAACTCCCTTACTTCTGTAGTACATCCCAACATCTGTCCAAAAAGTGAAGGATTTTCAATCCTTTTGCTACTACCTGTCGAATGTGTCCTGCCCAGTTGAATTTGTTATCAAATGTTATACCAAACATTTCAAGTCGTTAACAGGCAATTATTTCCTGACCTTACAACCAGAATCAATCTTTTATTTTATCTGTGTACCTAATAAGCTGACTCTTCTTTACATTTATCTTCATCCCATGTTGATCTCCCCAGCTAGATATTCTGTCCATATCAGCCTGCAGTTGTTCAGTCTTCTACCGTTTTGATCCTTTTCTTTATAGTATTACGTCATCTTCAATCAGCCTAACGTCTGATAGTAGTCCACCAACACAATCATTCATTAGAGTGACGAATAACAATGGTGCCAATACTCCACCCTGTGGCACTCCCATTTTCACTTTACTTCATTTGATTCTGCATTTCTCCCAAACAGTCATTCTGAACATTAACCGCTTACTCACAGTACTTTGCTCCTGACTTTCGCTGTAAATGCACTGATTAATTTGGCGGTATATTTAATATTGAATGTTGTTCTCGATATACTGTACATCATCATTCTTTTAACTTGAGGGGTATTCTCTATCTGTATTTAGATTTATTGGAATGCATTTCTCAACTAATTCAGGAAACTTAGCTTGGTATTCTTTCATCCTTTCATTCATTCCAAGATGCAAAAAATTTATTTACGTTAATCTCGTAGATTTTCTTGGCAATTATTCAAAGTTGTAGCATTGTAACGAGCCACTATGACACTTTGGGAATAGAATCAAGTCTATTTTTGTTGACAATCAGACTGTAATGGAAGAAACCAATGACCAAACACTCATCGAATAACGGGAGCAGGTCTGGTCGCTCATGTTAAGTCTTCTGCCTGGAGACTGAAAGGTCCTCGGTTCTAACCCCTGTGGCGGCTGGATTTTAATCCGACCTTCACCTCTGTCCCACCTTGCAGTGCAATGTGAAATACACCAGAATGTTTCCGTGGCTCAGATTCCGCATAAAGCTGTAGGTCTCCTATACCCGCTACATCAACCGCTTTAAGTTAGCCACGACGAGAGGTGCTTTATGTGGCGAATTGAAAATTCTGTCACGTGGCAACTAAACAGTCTTTCTGGATCTCCCTGCCAACAATGCTACATTATTATTTGATTTTTGAGCTAATGAATGTTGAGAATAGTAATGTTGTTTTCCCAACCAAGTCATTCAATGTCGTCAGGACTCATTCCGTTATCCTCATCCGTCTTTCCACATATCTAGCGCCTTTTATTTCTAACACAACACTGACATACAGCCAGAAAGTCAGAGCAGTATCGTTCAGATTGTTTTATTAGATAGAAATGGACGTCTATACCACATAAAGGATCCCAAAAGACGAACAAACCCGGTATCGATTTGTTCAATCACCTGAAACTTCCTCAACATTTCTACCCTGTTTGCCTTCTCATTCTTCTATTAAAACTACCACCTAGTCACAAAACAAGAATTATTCCCAGTATTTTCCTTCAATTAACTAATGGATTCCACTGAAAATCACAAGAACTGCGACTCCGTTGTATCTTTGAAATTTTTAAGATGCAAGAAGAGCTACTACATGAAATATTTATTCTGGCTCCACCTCTGAAGAATCTTATTTGATATCGAGAGATAGATGAAAGGACATCCTCCCTCTTTGATTCTAACCAGTTTTCCTGGAAGCCACCCTACATCTTTCCCCAAAAAAGCCCTTGGCTGTAGATTCTATAAGTTTGATTTATTTCATGATAGCCGTTATTTTAATCAATGTGGCTTCCAAGCAGTCCAGACTCTTCAACTGACGAGTAGTTCCCAGCCATGCGTGATAATAATTATCGTGGTTAGAAACTATACGAAACTTATTACTTAGGGTAAACAAATGGGCTTCACTAAATGCCCAAATAAATACCTATTTCATTGGTTCTGGCTATCCATATAGCAACCGCTCATATATGCCGTCAAATGGAGAGACGTACTGATTGAAAGTTGCAGCAAATCACTGAGAAATAACAACAAAAAATCACAATGTGACGTTTAATTTACGTTGCTAATACGCAAAAAAAAAAAAAAAAAAAAAAAAAAAAAAAAACCACACACACACACAAATACATAATACATGCAACTTACATGCAACTTTGAAACGAAGGGTCGAAACAAAATACAACGATGTAACTTGTACTGCTGACTGGCCACAATTGTATACAACTGTATTACGTAGGACTATACACTACAGTGCTCCTATCGCTATCGGAAAGTTCTACTGACGCAACGTGTTCGCGAATTACTTTGAACAATAAGTGTAAATATATTACATCGTTTAACGTATGCTACCAAACCTTCTACCGATGTGAACCCCACAAACTGTTTAGTGGCCCATCGGTGGAAAACTACAACCGAACGTTCTGAGCGACCGGTTGCTTTTGATGTCTATAAACACGGACTTGGCTTCGGCCATTCGGAACTCAATGATGAAACGAGAACTCTGATATAAGTGCCGTAAATTCATCCGATATCACCAACGATATGATTTCCGAAGACAACGCAGCCCACCCATCTACATCAGCAGTTCCAGAGCAGCAGCCATGTCAAACAGCCCATCACCAGCAGGTCACAGCCTACCTGCAGCATGATCTTCAACAGCAGCAACAACAATCAGCCCAGCAGCTCCATCTCCACCAGCAACAACATTTATACCACCACCTGCAGCAGCAACAGCAGCAGATGCTTCAATATCAACAGCATCAACTTCCCATCCTCACAACCGATGGGGACAACACAACATCCCACGACGCCCAACGCATTGCTGAACCAAATGTATGTACCGTTTAACGCAAGCGCCAATATGCCTCAGCCTCCCAGTGCCCAAATAATACAAGCAGTATCATGTCGCCCATGGATGTTATTAACGATCAAAAAAGAACCGGTCAAAAGCGCCCGCGCACAAATAGTGAAAATAACTTGCAACAAACCTCCAAGGGCCTTATCTCCTGATAATGGACCACCAGAAATGAGATTACGTTTATTGATATACCGACGCAAAACAGATTCCAAATCTTGCATTGCGAAGAATCTGTAGAAGAGACAACCGAAATCACAGAAGTAGTTAAAACACCACCAATTTTTCTACACGACGTAAACAATCATCAAGACTTACTCGAGATCTCAAAAATTTGTTAAGTAATGACTTTTCAACCGAACTAAAGGGAAAAGTGATTAAAATAAATACAACATCTATTCAGGATTTTAGAACGCTAACAAAAACATTTTGATACCATTAACAGAAATACCACACTTTTCGTGCCCCAGACTCCAAACATCAATCAGTAATTGTGCGTAATTTACCATACTCACTAACAGATAACGAAATAAAAGAAGAACTAATCGAGACTTAAGTTCCCAGTGAACAAAGTAACAAGACTTCTAAATAAAGATAAGAACCCTATGCCACTCTGCGCAGTTGAGCTTGAAGAAAAATCGCGATTGTGCCAATATCTTTGAATTAGATAGACTGTTCCACTGCGTTGTTAAAGTAGAACCACGTAGAAAGTCAAAGATATTCCTCAGTGTACAAATTGCCAGTTCTATGGGCACACAAAAAACTACTGTAAACTTGATCCCTCGATGTGTCCGCTGTGATGGGAAAACACCATTACTCCTCATGCAATCAACCGCGTACAGCAAACCGGTATGTGTTAACTGCGGTGGGGAACATCCAGCAAACTTTAAGGGATGTAAATATTATGAAGAAATTAAACTTAAAAGTTTCAAGAAACCTTTACACCAAAACAAGCTTAACTCAGATAGACAGCTGACTGATATGCACACACCGCAAATCTGGCCTCTCCGGGATTCCCGTCTTTACCAACAATTCTATCCCCTCTACGACATCCTAAACACACAGCTGACCAAATAACGCAAAACAAAGATAAAACAAATTCACAGCATATTCAGCAAAATAACTTTCGTCCCTCTTACAGCAACATACTACAAGGAAACCGCAACGCGTCACCTTACGACACAAACATACAACAAAACGAGCACAACACCGAGCAAGGTACCACCTGGACCAAATTAATTCATGAACTAGTCTCTGGATTAATCTCTGCTTTTCTCCCCATGATAAAGGAGATTATTATGTCATCAGTAGCCAGTTTCCTCCAAAATGGCAAATAATACTGTAAATGTCTCTCAATTAACACTCCTAAACTGGAATGCAAACGGGGTACGGAATAAAAAATCTACGCTTGCAGAATTTATGAGTCACCACAATGTTGATATTGCTTGTATAACCGAGACACATCTTACCTCTAATGATACTTTCAAAATCACTGGATATAAAATATACAGAACAGATCGTGACGCACCTATAGCCTCCGGCGGTGTAGCTATAATAATTAAAAACCGCATTAGTCATTACTCGATTTATATGCGCGCCAATGATCTCGAAACTGTCGGAATCCGAATACAAACTAAAACTAACTCCGAAATAACAATCATTGCCGCTTATAAACAACCAAATCGGAGGCTTACGCAAAACAACTTGTGCCCAATATTGATCATACCAGTCTATCATATTAATGGGGGACCTCAACAGTAAGCATTAGCTTGGGGATGTCGGGCAACAACACCAAACGGCAGGAAACTGCTCGACGCTGCAGGTAACCTTGGTCTGCATATAGTCGCACCACACGGGCCAACTACTTTTCTAATAATAGAAATGTTGTGCTGACATACTTGATATTGCCCTAGGCAAAAAACACACCACTACCAATATATATTGAAGCAATTCTTGAGCTAGATTCTGATCATCTTCCGGTTTTAGCAAATTTGGTATCAAGCCCCGAAACAATAGAACAAACATAAAGATACTAACCGGGCAGGTAAATTGGAATTTATTCGAACATTAATCTCAATCAGATACTATTACCATTCTCGTAGGCAAGACACTAAAGACAGCATTGATGAAGGCGTACAACATCTAACAACTGCAATTCACCAAGCGGTAGAACTATCATCAAGGAGCCTCAAACAAGAATGTTTAAGTCACTCCATGAAAGAATACCGAAACGAGTCATTGACTTGATCAACTACAAAAACCAAACCCGCAGACAGTGGCAAAGGCAGCGACTCCCGCACCTTCGCAGACTCCTAAACCAATTAATTAGACAGGTCAAACTAGAACTCGACTCATTTCGCTACGAAACATATCAAAATTATCTATCGGAATTAGATCATGGTGATAGATCGCTATGGAAAACTACGAAACGAATTCTCAGGGAACCCACTGTCTTACCGCCCTTAAAATTGAACGACAAATACATATCCAGTGATTCAGAAAAGTACGAAATTTTAGCAGACCATTTTGAAAACGTCTTCAAACCGAATCCTATAGTAGATCATGAGTTCAACAAAACAGTCGAAGATTCCAATTCGGCATATGACCATTGAAGCGGAGAATTGTGTCAAATTCACTACCCCAAGAGAACTGAGACAAATAATTAAAATTTGCCCGTAAGAAAATCGCCAGGTCATGATAATATACCCAACATAGCGCTGAAGTCGTTACCCCCTAAGGCAATAAGTTATCTCACAGCACTCTTTAACAGCATTCTCTGTACTGGATATTTCCAATAGCGTGGAAACACGCTAATATCATAGTTTTCAATAAACCTAATAAACCAGCTTCCCTACCTTCTAGCTATAGACCTATAAGCTTACTCCCAACCTTATCAAAATTACTGGAAAAGATAATACGGACGCGGTTAACTTCCTTTCTTGATGCTACCGGAACCATCCCACCACATCAATTTGGATTTCGCCCGATGCACTCAACCTCACACCAAATACTACGCCTGGTTGAAGACGTCACAAGGGGCTTTGAACTTAAACATCACACCCTGACTGCTTTTCTGGATGTTGCCCAGGCATTTGACAAAGTATGGCATAGTAGACTTCTATATAAACTAAAAAATACAGGAATGCCTATATATTTGTACAAAAATCTTAGAAAGCTTTCTACAGAACCGAACCTTCAGTGTACTAGTGGGCACAAAAATATCCTCAACACGACCAGTAACAGCAGGAGTCCCACAAGGATCTGTTTTAGGACCCACCCTATTCAACATATACACGGCGGGCATTCCAACTTTCACAAATACCTCGACTGCAACGTATGCTGATGACACAGTAGTATACACTTCACACAACGATATCCACGACGCACGCAATTACCTACAGGATGCAATTGCACAACTAACCGAATGGTTAAATCACTGGCGAATATCACTAAACCCCGGGAAATGTCAAGCCAAAATTTTTACACTGAGACGCCCACTAAACCCGCCAGAGATAAACATTATGGGAAATAACATTGCATGGAACCCACCTGACCAATCAATTAAGTACCTCGGTGTCGATCTACACAGGCGGTTAACGTGGAACACACACATTAATAATAAAACCAACCAGCCTATGCCAGATTGTATAAACTATACCCAGTATTAAATAGAAAATCATCATTAAAAACAGAATGCTGCCTATTAATCTACAAAATGATATTACGACCGCTCATAACATACGCATGCCCAATATGGGGATGTGCTAGTCGTAGCAAGTTACAAAGAGTGCAAATATTCCAAAATAAAGTTCTTCGATTAGCCGTGAACGCACCATGGTACGTACGCAACAGTCAGCTGCACCGTGAATTAAATATTTCTTACATCAATGAATTCATAAGGCAACAAACTAAAAATTTTATAAAAACGAATTAATTCAGTACCTGGCGCTCGGTTCTATGAACTAGAAAAAAGAACAGGTCAAACTAGACTTAAAAAACGCCTTCCTCAAGACATTTATCTATCGAACTGTGACTTTGAAGACGAAATAAACCAGTAAACCATATATTGTGAAACAAGATTATCCTCAGCGTTTAAAATAAAAATATAAAATAAAAAAACTATATGTATTTCATGAACAAAAGTGTAGTTATCTTAAATCAACTTCATTACAACTGTATATTGTTCTATATATATATATATATGTTTAATACTAATAACTGTTCTTATTACTATTTTAATACTGTTGAGACTATTTTCACTATGTAGCAAAATATTTACTGTATCACTTTTATGTAGTTACTGAGGGGCTCTAATGGGTTGACCTCAACCATGTCAATAAGAATGCTATGATTTATAAACGACAACTTTATCCTGTAAAGCTAAATTTTCTGATCGGATAATAAACATGTAACAAAAAAAAAAAAAAAAAAAAAAAAAGTAGGACTATACACATCGAAGTATACGATTCTGATTTACTTTCGACAAAGGAAAGTAAAAATACTGCACGTAGCACCTACATTGTCGTTCATTGCTTTTGTTGACCGCACTAAAATATATGATAGAATATTTGTGTCTATATTTCGTATACTATCTTTAACAACTTATTGTCGCTTCATAATACAAACTGTAAAAACAAAAGCTTTTGGTTTATCTTATGGAGTCAGACAACTACGAAGAGTGATCAGTAACTAAGGTTAGAAGCCGGATTTCCTCGAGTGTTATCCGTTATAGAGAAATTAGTGGTGAGCGGTAATTCTAAGACATAAGGTTGGCAACTGTGCAGAGTTTCAGCCACTTACCACCTACAGCGCTAGTTGTAGGTAAAAGCAAATATTTACTCGTTTGAAAGACAGGTCTCGCGAGGGAATGCGATTTTGTGTGGGCAAAACATTTAACCGCAGCTGAAATTCACCGGAAACTCGTAGAGGTTTATGGAGAGACTTTAATGTCTCGT
Organism: Vandiemenella viatica; assembly: GCA_031002005.1. Classification (NCBI taxonomy): domain Eukaryota; kingdom Metazoa; phylum Arthropoda; class Insecta; order Orthoptera; family Morabidae; genus Vandiemenella; species Vandiemenella viatica. The sequence goes on along the minus strand of JARYHS010011408.1, from coordinate 232,601,797 downwards.
CAACATGTCACATAATGGTGTCAAATGTTTGAAGCGTTTAGAAAAAACGTCACCGACTAGGATCTCAGCTGCCGACCCAGCACGGCATCAACAGATTTGAACACTGCTGATTCAGGACAACAGGAAGATCACGTTGTGGCATTTGATGGTAGAAATGGGAATATAGTTCAGAAGCATTCGTCACATTGTTCACGACATTCTGCAGTACAGGAAAGTTTGTTTCCGATGGGTTTTACGCAATCTGATCAGTCAATACAAGGAGAAGCGCATGGTGGCAAGTAAGCAACTTTTTAAACGATTTTAAACGAAAGGGAATTGTTTTCTTCACCAAATTGCCACAGATGATGATACATGGATCCACCAATAGACTCCAAGCAGTCCTCAATGGATTGGGAACACCTTTAGATAACGCCAACTTCCGAGAAGGTGATGGCCACGATTTTTTGGTTCAGCGCAGGTGTTATGCTCGTAGAGTTTTTGGAATGTCTGTACACAGTAACCGCTAGTCAACGCTATGAGACCTTGACACAATTGCGCGAAACAAATAGAAAGATACAGCCAGGACTTCTTACTTAGGGCGTCACCTTCAATATAACAACGCGCAACATCATACAGCACAGAATACCACCACACTGTTGAAGTGGTATCACTGGGACATCATCGACCACTCTCCCTACAGCAGGGAATATTCAAACTCATCCCAAGAAGCGAAAAGTACCTGAACCCATATGGAGTCAACGTTAAAAATAAAATAATTTATGTAGGTACTACTGTCATTTGGCTGAATTGGTTGTAAGAAATACAATGTACACTTTTCACTGCAGGTTATGTAACCCTAGTTTCTTATTACCCTTCGTATTTGACAAAGAGTGTAGGATATTTATATATTTTTTAAACAAATATTCTCACAGCCATTCATTATTTAATGGACCAAACATAATCTTTACACAAAAGAAGTCCAAATAAGTGTTAATGAATGAAATAATAAAATATGTTTGCTCTTAGCAAAGTGATTTCCGACTAGGCAATTTTTTTCATTGTAATGGTATTCATACATAGCACAAACATGACTCCTATCGACACGAGTGTTCAGCACCTTTATATGTGTACGACATTCAGCGTGAATAGTTATGCACAGATATTCTAGAGATATCAGAAATAAATACGAACAAAGCTGAAAAAAATGAAACTTTTCAACCGTTGGATCGTGCACCAAGTTACCGTGTAGTTTTAAAGTTACCCTTTTAGTAATTACATGTAAACTATACTACTATTTCCCATTGCTTCTGCCGTATTTATCAAACAAATGTTTTGACTGCTAAGGACCTCATTGAAGTGAGTGAAAATTGAGGAGGAAAAAATGTGTGACGAAATGTCAGGTTGATATCAATAAATGTATATATCTGACCTGGAAGTTGCCAGGGTTCCTCTTGAGGAATGGATCTCGATAATTGCTAGAATCAGACTGTTGTTTTGAGAACTGTTGTTACTCATTACGAAGTCTGCAGAAGAAATTTTTCAGTTGTGCCACTCTGAAATTTTGTTGCTTACAATTACAGTAAAATCTGATCATTCTATTAATACGGTCAAAACTGCAATGAATTTTAAGTTAATGGGTTAAAGCAGCATGATTGAAATTTTTTTACCGTTTAACAAGCTCCTTAGTAAGAAACTTGCCAATTTTTAATGAAAATTTTCGTATCTAGCAGTGGACCGCTTCCGGATTCCATGAAGAATGGGATTGTTCTCTATTATTAACTACAAGATTAGGCCTTTTCGGTTTCAGAGCATACATACCCTGTCCATTTTCATTACACAAGCTATCTGAATCAAAATTTCAATTAGAAAATAATGATCTGAAGACGAGAGTAAACACACAGTGTCCAGAATGCGACTGCCATTTCTTCTAGTATATAATAACCCGATTCTCTAAACCATTTTACCAGTTGGGGTTATCAGCAAATGCTTTAACCTTTCTTACCTCTTTCCAGTTTGGTAAAGTCTTACTTCTGCATTTTCGATGCCGCCGAATTCTTTCTTGCTTTTGTATGGTGTATTTATTTTCAACTTTAATGTTCGTATAATACAGAACTACAATTTTCTGTAGTACTGCTAATACTTAAGACAACGAAACGACCATTTTGCATCATTGATGAGTTGTATGACGCCCTTTCAGTGTTCGTTTTGTAACCAGTATCATCGTAAAAATTCACATACTTCAATCTTTGTACTTTAAATACTTTCCACTAACTTACAGATTGTGTAAGTGGCTTCAATTTATGCTTACGTACTTTGCGTAACACTATTGGGATTCTTGCTGTAGTTGTAATAACAATATCAATCGACGCTTCGTCTGTTTTGTTGGTATGAAATCGGTTTCCTCCAAACTTCGAATAAAATTGAATTTCAGGTTTATCTACTTTCTGTTGCTCCATAGTAGGGTATCTTTTATTTTTTTTCGTAATAGTTCAAAATAATTATACCTGGCAATGCCTAGCCTCATACAGCCAATTACCCATTAATGTAAAATTAAAATAAAAAACAACTATAGAACTGCGCATAAAACTACCAGCAAAAAAACCACTATTCTTTTGCTCTGAAACACTTCTGGATGTACCAGAATTTTACTCTTCTGCCAGATCTGCCACAGATCACCCCTTATTCTGCTTTACATAGCGGGAATGCGTCTGACCTCCACGTTTGGTGACTTGTCGTGGGTGTCCACCACATTGTTGCCTACTAGTGGTTTACCGTCCTTCAAACAATTTCCATAAATGCTCGCAACAATAACACGCGAACAGCCGACCAGCCTCTCCGTTTCAGAGATGCTCGTTCCCAGGCGCCGCGGCTACATACCACTGGCCCGTAATGAAAGGGAATATCGTGTCCTGTGTCAGATACCTCTGTAAGCCTACTAAAGACATGTAGAATCCATGCTACACTGAATCACTGCTGCATTGCGTTCGAAAAGTGGAACAATAAGCAAGTATGTTTTGGCTGATCAGAATATTTTGCATCATGTAGCTTACTGGATTCTTTCTAAGGAACTCGTTGAGCTACTATTGATCGCTACATAAACAACGGTAACAGTAATAAATGAAATGGTCTAACGATTGTTCACTAATTCCAGTCTTAACAGGAGACTACATTGGTACCGCAATTTTCTAAGTGTCCAGGTCCGTAAAGGGACGACTAGAGAAATCACGGGGTTACTGAGGTTCAATTCCCGCCGGATCATTACTGCTGTGGCTAAAAGCGTGAAATTTCGACATACATATTTTTTTTTAACTGCTTTACGTCTCTTTTTAACGTCGATGTCTTTAGAGACGGGAAAGGATGGGGGGGCAAGGATGGGGGCAAGGAATGGGAAGGAATTCGGCCATGGCCTTTTGAAGGAAGCATCCCGGCATTTGCCTGGAGTGATTTGGGGAAACCATGGAAAACCCAAATCTGGATGCCCGGACGGGGATTCGAACCGCCGTCCTCCCGAATGCGAGGCGAGAACGCTAACCGTTACACCGCTCGGTCTCGACATAAAAAACAAATTGACGTTGCAGTAGAGAAAGGACTGTAATTTAGGCTCAGGCAAACCTCAGTCGGTTCGATACTCCATGTAAATAATCCCTAAAAAGACTCGGAATCATGGACTGCGGTAAGAACAGCAGTTCCAAGTATGTGGCAGTTGAGATAGTTGGAAGGGGACGTTGGTAGCCTATAACGGGACGGTAAATACTAAGTTCGTGTATTATGTTCTATGATCATTCCAATGGAAGTAGAAGCCGTGTTTATGTATGGCATTAATTCAACGGACCTTGTAAACATTTTACTATTCAAGTAATAAGATGATTAGTTTATTAATACAGAAGTTGATAAACATAAATTTGTACAGATTGTTTGTTTACTAAAGTGATCTGAAACTTTCGCAAAAATGTTAAAATCCTGTATATTTAACCATATGCTAATTGTAGAAAAAAACCATTCTCAAGGTATTTCATTGAAGCATAATATTCTTGTCAATATATATAAAAAAAGATTTCCTTAATTATCTGATAGGTAACAGAATCCCTTTTACAAACTATATCTTTTTAAATTAACTGATGTACGCTTCGCAGATTAAGATATGTTTAACCGTGGTTGTACCTATAGATTACACCGACATCATTAAGTTCTCTCTCCGTAATTTCCGCAACAACTCAACTTGCATGTTTGAGGAGAATAACAAAATCATTGATCCTTACCCATTTTTAACGAGAGAAGAAGAATGTGGTGTTGAGTGGAAATGATTGTACGAATCGCCAGGAGATAATATTCACTGCCGGCCAACAGGTACTGCATCGATTTTGCTGCAGTCTCGACACAATGCCTTCAGCATAAACCAACCCCACCACTGGCCACTAGAGTATTCGCTTCTGCGGCTGCCAGCGAAATGGAGACACTCATTTGCTAAATGTCAGGCGCGGTAAACGACCCGGTTTCTACTTGGCTCGAGTATCTGAGGCCAACGCTACTATACCGAATGTCGGGTTTACAGTCCGATAAATATTACTGTAAACTGACGTAGATCTTGCTTATTCTCATAGACCATGTTTTGTTTTATAGTTTTTGTTATTAATTGTTGGAGAGTAAAATCATTTTGATATTTATATATGATTTATGTTAAATGTTTAATAAAAGAACCGAACACAAACGCAATCGGAACCCGATTACAGATTTGGATTTTCCATGGTTTCCCCAAATGACTCCAGGCGAATGCCGAGATGCTTCCACTAAAGGCCATGGTCGAATTCCTTCCACCGTTTCTTGCCCCTTCCCCTCCCGTTCCTTTCCCGCCTCTAATGAGCTCGACGTCAACGAGAAGCAAAGACATTAAAAAAGAAGCAGATTGCAGAATCTTCACTGTCTATGCGTTTGGTACAGATCTCTTATCAATTAAACATATTAGGTGGATGATTTCAAATTTGCAGATTGTGTGTGTTTTACTGAACTAATAAAATTTTGTAATATTTACTCCGGGTTTGACTATGTACAAGGTAGTTTGGATTGTGGATTAGGGGAAAATGTGCAGATACTGAAGAATTAAAAGAATCGATTTTATATCCCAGTGTGTGTGGAGTATACATTCAGAACTCGTTAAATACAAGATTAACATATTTAATCAACTGCAAAATAAACACACGAATTGCCGTCGAAGTTGTAGGTTTGTGATTATTTTTGTTACCTAGTAACTTGAAATTAGACCTTACTATTGATCTAAGCCTATGTATAAACTAAATATTGTACTAAAAGCATTTACGTCTATTATAGTTTGTAAGTTGCGTTAAAATTAAAAGAAGTTTTGGTTTTGAAGTTATATTTCCATATGTATTACTATTTTAATGACAGTCCTGTTAATAATGCATAGTGTATTTCATGCAATTACACTTCTATTAAATTTTATTGCAACCATACAATTGCATTTGCAACTTGATGCGAAGTTAAACTGCAGTGGAAGTTAGTTAGCTGCCTAATATGAAATTACAGAGTTATTTGTGTAACAGCAACGCTCAGAGGTTTTGGTTTGAATCCCACCAAAATCGGGGAATGTGTATAACATTACAACTACAATAAGTGATTAAGTGTGGAGAAATATGTCGTGTATGTAGTCCTCACAGCTTCTTCTTTTGTGTGACCGTACAGGTAAATGTTACGCCACGATCAGACGGTGCATAGTCATCAAACGAAGTGGAAACGTGCTAGGAATTGCTGGTACGTCTCGTCGACGTCAAAGGACGTAATATAAGCATTTGAGTGAGTTCGATAGTGGCAGAACGGCTGGTCCTAGCAAACGGGTTTGACGTAGCGTTATATTGCGGCTCGTAAAACTCACACCGCTACGAGAGTGATGCTTGTGTGAGCTCGATGGATATAAGAGGGTCGAGCACAGCGTCGAGAAGGTACTGGACGACGCAATGTAACTAAAGCGCAGGATGACCGCCATCTTGTCCGCATGGCAGTAACCGACAGAACAACTTCGTCCACGGTGGCTGGACGATAAAGTACTGGAACGGATGTGAACATGTATGAGTCGACAGTTCCACCACGTCATCTGAGAGCTGTATTGGTAGCATGTATTGGAAACTGCCACAATCAGCACGTGAATGCCGAAACTAGTGTAATGAGTAACAAGTTGTAGTGTTTACGGACGAGTCCCGCTTCAACTAGTACTACAGTGATAGTCAGATATATGTTAGACGCTACCGTGGTTAACGCAATCGGGCAGACTGAATTGCTGAGCTGTATAATGGACAAACAAAAAGTATGATGGTTTGGGGCGCAGTTGGCTATAACATGCTATTTCGCCTCCTAGTTATTGAGGCCAATATAACGTACAACCACTGCATCAGGGAGGTTAAAGAGTCAGAGTCACTGCCTCTACTACAGACTGCTCTACATACAATTCAGCAGGACAATACCCGACGAGATGTGGCAAGTAATCTGCAAACCTCCATTGAAAATCGACGAGTACCACTGCTTCAGTGGCCCTCCTGTTCGCCTGACATTTTACCCATTGAACATATTTTGGATGTGGTTTGTCGGCAACTTGTTGATTCTGGTCCTTCTGCAACCACTGTTGATGCTTTGTGGAAGCATTGCATTGGGTTCCCCAGCAGCATAATCACGCTCTCTTTGATTTCATTCCACGACATCTAATGTCTCTGATTGCAGCACGTGGTGGTTTCACACTGTACTGAATTTTCACGTTCATGGTGCATGTAAAGTTTTGTAATTTTACCAATTTGTGCACTGTCGTGTCATTAATCTATAGAACAAATTCAATTGTAATTACATCTATCATTCTTGGTGTTGCTGTTTTCGCAAACAGGAGTGTATGAGAAGCCAAGTGACCGTCGTTTCTTCAACTGTGTCTCTGCTATATTCATTAGAATATGAAACATTAATGCCATGGGGCTCGATGAAAGCAACCTAATCATGCGACATGGATTATCAAGCAAGTTTGGACCACCGAACATAGAAATATTCAGGTGTTGAATCATAAGAATACCGCTGCTACAAGGATCCCTAAAACTACATAACTCCATCACCCAATGAAGTTACCAAATGAGGTTAAGCCACGACCGATTATCAATCTGCAGGAAAGCATATCTGCGTTACTGGTAAGCCAATCAGTTCTTCTGCATCGTGCCACAATCATACAATTGAGTTTAAGCGTAACGAACGTGGCATGTACGTTTATGTACGACGTTGTCATCTTATTAATAAATATTGAAACTAAAAATCTTAATTATAGGAGATACAAACAAATATGTTTCCAGTGGTTTTTGATATAATTTCGATATAATATGAGTTCGGTGCGTAATTATTATTATTATTATTGCTGATTTCTATACCTTTCGCAGAACACAGATCAACCACTATGAGGTTATTCTTCGTTTATAAAAGAAGAAAGAAAAAAATACTTATCTAATTTCAGTGATTTTTTTATTTTTTATTTTTTTAAAGTTTTAGGTACAGTTTTCCGATAGATCTTATTAAGTGGTGCATTTAGATTTCTGCTTCTTCTGTTTCCATTAAATAAACAAAAATCAGCCTCCACATTCTCGTATAACTTTTTACATTCTGGTAAAGTGTTCAGCATATAAATCTCGCTATAACTCAATTTTAATGTTTACCATAAACATATATGAGGTTTCATTATTACGCCCCAATGTACTTATAAAACTTGAGTGAGAGGTTATTAAATAATGAAGGCAACACATGATAAAATTATAACGCGCTGGTAGCTACAAAGCACAGACGCAAATTCAAATTTCTTTGATCTTTTCGTCGGTGTATAAATTTCACTGGGTACATTAGTCATCATCCTAACCATTAGCTAAAATTTGGTCACTGCGTTACGACTGTCAATTTTAATAATAATGAGGTGGTTTGATCACATGGTAAAAGTATATGTGAGCCAGTGTACAATACACAAAAATTTTAAACATACTTCGAACATATGGCAGTGTGACATCTTAACAGCAGGCATATCGTTAAGTTTACTATCTATTCTCTGTTACCATCCTGCAGATGCTTTTTCATCATTTTCGTGATGCATGCAAACCGTGCTTTCTTCTATCGAATCGTCCGGTAAGTTCTGATATTTAGATACAGCGAGGCTTATGTAAACTTACAATTATTAGATCTTTCTATTTATTTTATCAGAGGCAACAAATATAATGAGCTAGAGATTCAGTGGCAATTTTTGATACAACCATGAGTGTTAATCTCATTTATAGAAGACGAAAATTGTTCGCAATGTCCATCTGTTGACGGCAGTATTGGTTTAGATGAACATGAACTTCGAGAATACTTGATTGAGTTAAAATATGAGATAGAGAAATACGGTGCAATCACTGACCAACTATAGTGTACTTGTTTAACAACGAGTATGTTTCTGAGCTACTAAGCCTGACTCGAAAAACCTGGAATGGAGTTTTAAAGGTGTATCGTATTGCTACCATTCCTATTCTAATGAATGGTTGTGCGGAAGGATTATTATCAGAAATTATGTTGTTTGCGGATGACATAATGCTATACAACAGGATCAAAATGGTAGAAGACTGAATAACTGCAGGCTGGATAGGGTATCTACATGGGCGGTCAACATGGGATGAAGATAAATACAAACAAGAGTCAGCCTATTAGGTACACAGATGAAAAATTAAAGGTTAATTATGCTTATCAGGTGGAAAATTAATTGCATGTTGAAGACTTGAAATGTAAATACCTTGGTATAACATTTGATACAAAATTCTACTGCTCATGACGGATTAGTTAGGCAGTAGGAAAAAGTTTCAAACGCCTTTACTTGTTGTAGGGAGTGATGAAAGGATGTACCATAGAAGACAAGGAATTGGGTTAAAAAACGTTGGTCGCCTTTGCTTTAATATGGTAGTGTGGTATAACGTATTATATACAGGAATTGGAGCAGGTGCAGCGAAGGGAAGTTAAATTTAGAAATTACCGCAGAACACGATTAGTAACTTATATGATATAGGAGCTGGAATGGAATTCTTTGGAAGACAGGAGGAGGGAGAAAGCAGACATGGGCGTGTACTACGCGTATATTGGTGATGAGGCCTGGATAGACAAGGGTGGAAGAATTAGGAGAGGCGCTTGGAAGAGGAAAGATGACCATGCAACAAAATCTTCTCGGGTGTCCTGCCGGATGGTGGTGTAAAAACACGACGTTTCGACAGCTGACTCTGCTGTCTTCATCAGGTATCTTGTAGTTGTTCTTAGCTGACTGTCTCTGACTCGACTGGCATGGCCGCCCATCGAACCTTCTATATACCTACAGCTGGAAGGCCCGCTCGCTCTGGTTGGTCGAGAGCGTTGGCTTATAAGCGGCCCGCGCTAATACCTGATGAAGACAGCAGAGTCAGCTGTCGAAACGTCGTGTTTTTACACCACCATCCGATTCGACACCCGAGAAGATTTTGTTGCATCGATACGCCTGGAAAGTCTCCACTCACACACAAGATGACCATGACCACAAACTGACATTCGATTTCTAGAATAACGTGTGGGAAGATTTTGTTTCATATTTATAGGGTCAGGAATTTGAATAAATTGGCAAGAGAAACGATGAATAATGTACTAAAAATGCTAAAGAATTTAAAGTTGTAATTAATAGCGGCTATAAATAGACGGAAAAAGGAAACGGGAATAATGGGTGTGTAAGGAAATTGCCACCGAAACAAGCTCTCCATTCCAGTTAAATTAAATTAATTGTACTATATTCGTCCTAGCGGTTATTAATGACATGTTGAAGTTCCGAGGCTCTAGAATGGTATTGGTTCCTAGTAGGAGTCAAAATTAAAGGACGTTTTGTTGCTGTTAATTCATGACACTATTCGTCAGCGTAGAAATCTGAGACACGAGAAATCAAATATCGTATTCCGATGGAGTAACCTTCTCATGATCTCACCACAAAGATTCTTGTTGTGACTCACTCCAAGTCTGTCTCAACTGAAGTTGGTAACAGAGAATGTTTTGTTTGTTTTCTGCTGAAGCTGAAACTACGTATGATGGAAGGAAAGACTGTTATATCTTACGTTTTATTTATTTTGTGTTACGTGGCGTATGAAATTGGGCTTGTTGCTTGAAGACATTCGCTGAATATATAACGAGCACCAATTATCATTTTCCCAAGACGAAAACGAAGTACACAGCAAACTTTATGCAGTTGTCTTTTTGTAGATCCTCAGGTGAAGTCTTAATTCCTGTAGAACTTAAACAGTTAAAAATTCCATCAGTAACAATACATGCTTGTTTAATCTGATAAGTATAAAACTGAAAACTATTTCAACTTATCTTACAAACTGTCTTGCATTTTTTTATTTTACTGCTATATTCAGGTTTACTGAGCACTATCAATGTATCTGCATTGTAAGATTCATAGTAATTACGCATGCAGAAAGTGATTGCTTCATTGTAAGTCATTATCTTTACTTTTTTTCTTTGCTATGTAAAGACAAAAACTAACTTTATGAATCTATACTTGATTACTATTTATTGTTATGTATGGAAATTGAAATACAGCTAGCCAGTGGGGTATTCCATTACAAAATTCTGTATATACAGTTAACTGTTATTTTAAACTATTGATTATTGTTACTGAAATTTGAATATACATGAGGGTTATTACAAATTAAATACCAAGGCAAATTTTCTTCTTCTCTTCCAAATTAACCATCTAGCCACCACGAAATGTAATCCTCTGCATTCATCTCTATGTTTATTTTCTCAACTTTCAATGGATCTTCATTCTTTCATTTTACTGTTTTCTTCCTTTCTTGGGTCGATATTTTGTTTTAGTATTATATTAAAGCTAATGTTATTCAGATCTCTATCATATCTTCTTACTCTTGTAAACGTGGCTGAAATTGTTTTGCAGGTCTGCTGTTATCAATCCCCATTATATGAATCAAATATCTAATTACGGTCTTTATGATCACATTTTATTTGATTATGAAACATGAAAAAATCGTTTGTTACGGGTAAACTAACAATCAATGGCTCAGTTACGAGTATATGATTATCTTAAAGTTAGGTTGACAAGTAATAAATGTTAATCACTGATTGGTGGACAATTGTGGTCAGCTAAGCTCTGTCTTATACACGTAAAAACAGAACTGGAAGTGTGGAAGTCTCGGCAAGATATCGGGTAGTGAGAAGTCTCTTGAATGGCATTGTTCTGCGGAGAAAGGTATGTTCCTCAGCTGATGTAAAAGACTCCACGCTTTCAGTCGGGCCTCTGTTGTGGAGAGTGGCCATGTGACATATTTATCAAAAGTAGCCACGGCTGTTCGACTTTGATAGTACTTCTGCTTTACACACCCAAAGCTGGATCTACTGTACAATCCCAGACTTTATTGGAGCAGTGCTCATTGATTCGTAGTTCTACTGTCCGTCAGACATGTTCACTGAGCGGAATATATAGATTGCCCCCTTTCCGATGATCATATAAAGGTGACTTGGCACACATTTGGTCGCGGACAGCTTCGTCAACGGTGCGAGTCAGGAACACTGGAGAAGTGATATTATTGGTTGTGACGTCACAGGCTGCGTGTTGACACATGTTAATTCACAAACTTGTTGAACGTGTTAAGTCTGCAAATTTTTAGCTGACTATGCATGACATCTCCTTCCGAGCAAGTATCTTGTCAAACCGACAACCACGTTACGTTTCTGTTGATGATACTCCGGTTTACCACGTTGCGTAGTAAATGTTTAACACATCCCGCTCTTGTGATAGTGAACCTATTAATGTGAGTTTAGGAAGACGTATTTCCTGTGGATTCCGTTTATTTGAATGACTATAGACGCCATCATTTCGAACTAAGCACGTCAAGAATTCTTGTGAGTCCTTTCCACTAACAGATATAAAAACGTCTGAAGGATGTGTTAGAGAATGCCTTCTTCTCACGAATGTTGCCCTATATTACAGATAGTAACACAGTGCCTACCGAGAGTGGTGGGTGAATGGTTAACGCTATGGCCTTGCATTCTGGAGGACGCGGGCTCAAATCCCCTTCCAAGCATCCAGATTTGGGTTTTTCATGGTTTCCCCAAATCACTCCAGGCGATTGCTGGGATGCTTCCTTCAAAAGGCCATGGCCCAATTCCTTCCCGTTCCTTGTCCCAATCCCATCCCGCCTCTAATTACCGCGACGTCGACAAGGCGTAAAGCCATAAGTAAAAAAAAAAAAAAAAAAAAAAAAAAAAAAAAAAAAAAAAAAAAACTTGGATGGTAAATCAAGTTGATTTTGGGTGCCGAATGTGACTGTAAATTAATCTTAGTATCACCCAAAAATGAAGTGAAATTGTGTGAGCTACCAAAGTTTTACTGAGTGGTACTACCTACCTCTTTTGATCCTACCGGTACGAAGTTAACAATGGAAAATGGAACCACACAAAAAGCACTCAACAGAATGCATAACAGTGCCTGAATTCTTGTTATAAAGACAAATTGCTGGATGTTGTTGGTTAATTTAGACATTCGATATTCCTGAGTGCATGTTTGTACCCAAGGAAGCTCTTTTTTCATAATGAATGAATAAATTTATACCTAACCATCACAAAAGGCTGTACTGGCATTAAATATTCTCCAATTATGCTTGGCCATCTTTTTTATCCTAATGGACTAATAAATCAGCAAGAAGGCTTCTCGTTACAAAAAAAAAAAAAAAAAAAAAACAAAAAAACAAAAAAAAAAAAAAAAATACTTGGTATTTAGGGTCCCTTAACCTAGGGGAAAAAATGTAACCGTATTTCGACGATGTACTGTCTGCCCGTTAGCCCTATAACAATTAAACTTAACAACCCATATTAGCTGTCATTTACCTGGAATCGAATATCTTTTAAAAAAAATAAAAACATTTTTCCGTGCATTTTACACATAAATAAAATGGTAAAAAAAATTGTATCTCAGCGTGTAAGATTAAGCAGACAGATATGTTTTTCAATTTTCTTATAGTATAAACGTTAGTGTCCATAGATCATTTTTGCTACCGCGTTTTTATCAAAAACTTTATTCTCAAGTAATTTTAAAAATTTATAATGTCTATCATATCTTGTAATTTAACAACAATTACTAAAAATACAAAATTCTTGTATAGTTTTTAAGTTTATAGCAAAACAATGAGAAGTTATTGTTTTGATGTTACTATCATGTCTTATATTATGTCGTTTTGTGAATGAGCATGATGCGCAAGCTCTGCAATGTGCATACGCGTCTGCTCCCAGCATGCTTTGTGCGCATTTAGTCATTTGTAGCCGTATTATCTGTCTGTGTGCTGAGATGTAGAAGTTGATAATGTTTCAGAAAATTTATTCCCCACCGACTGTGAGATACGATTCTTTCAATACAATAGGCATGGCTACAGCATAAATCCGCAGCTGTATCACCTGTCTGTGTGTTAAGCTGTGGAAGTTTATACTGTTTAAGAAAATTTACTCGCCCACCCACTTTGAGATAAGATGGTAACAGCATAAATCCACTATCTGATTTAACTGCCTATTAATGTAGAAATGGTAAATTTAACTGGTAAAGATTGCAGTAGCTGTTAGAATGACTACGTGGCGAATCGATGAAAAGGTTTTGAGAACTAATCTGTGTAGCGAATGAATATCTTCCGACCTACCGCATACAAGATGTCTACGAGGGCGGTCCGATAAGTACTTAGCATACGAAAGAGGAAAACGAATTTTTTTGAAAAGTGGTGATTTATTTCTCAACATAGTGTCCTTTTAGCTCGATACACTTGACCCAGCGATGCTCCAACTTCTTTAACCCGTCTGAAAATTACGTTTTCTGGAGATCTGCAAAGTAGGCCTCTGTGGCGGCGATAACCTCCTCTTTCGACTCAAATTTCTGCCCGGCGAGTGTCTTCTTCAAGTTTGGAAACAAAAAGAAGCATGGGGCCAAATCTGGAGCATATGGTGGATGGGGCAGCAGTTAGTAGCCCAATTCGACCAATTTTTTTCCGTGGCTACGGTGGAGGTGTGAGCCGGTGCGTTGTCATGGTGGAAGAGCACTTATTTCTTCGCCAAATAGGGCCGTTTTTTTCTGCAATTCGGCGTCGAATCGGCCCCATAATTCGGCATAGTAAAGCCCTGTGATCGTTTTGTTCTTCTCCAGGTTTGTCGGTGTAGATCAGACCTTGTGAATCCCAGAAAACGGTGGCCATCACCTTTCCGGCCGATGGACAGTCTTCGCCTTTTTCGGAGTATGTTCGCCGGGTAAAGTCCACAGTTTTGACTATTCCTTGGTCTCTGTTGTTTACCAGTGGATTCATGTTTCGTCGACGGTCTCGTAAAGACGCAGAAACTCCTTCGGATTGCGTTTAAAACAGCGTCGAACACTGCTGTGAAGTGGTCTCACTGTTGCTCTTGTTGTCCGGAGAGAGCAAACGCGGCACCCATCGCGCCAACAGCTTTCTCATGCCCGAAATTTCATGCAAGATATGACACACGCAGTATTTTGAGATATCTACTGTCCCAGCAAACTCGCGCACCTTCAATCGGCGGTCTGCCAATACGAGATCGTGGATTTTTGTCACGTTATCCTCCATGGTAACCGTTTTCGGGGCACCTGAGCGTGTCTCATCAAAAACCGACGTGCGACCATCGAAGGAGAAGAGTCACCGTACACAGCATCCAAGCGCTCTTTGATTTCGCTGTGCGATTTTCCTTCCAAAAAAAAATAATCTTATCACCGACCGATATTGCTCTTTTGCCATTTTCTAAAATCCGCGGACACACCCACTTTCACACGCGATCAAAACGAAACTATGAGTCCGATTTGGCTGAAATTTTAACAATAGCCGTCTAAGATAATTACTACACAATAATACATTTCTCTGGTGACGGTGGTGCCATCGAGAAGAGAGGCAAAGTACGTATCGGAGCTACCTCGTACAAAGATCTTTGAAGTACGGAACCCTAATTTTGTTATGCTTGACTCGCACTTGTCGGGTTTTTTCCCTCCGTCTTTTCTCGTTTAATTCTCACAACTGGCCACAATAAAAGGCTTATATATTGTTCCAGCATTAAGGTAGCTCTGCGTCCTTGACTTCTGATTGGCGCAGAGCACAGTGCCTGCGTCAATTAGGTGTCGGGCGTTTGCCGCGTTGTGTGTCAGGTGTCGCGGCTGGCATGGAATGCGGCTTTAATTGCGAGGTCGCCACCTGGCAGTCGATAGTCCGCTGTCGCACAGTGGCGTACGAGGTCTCGACGTGAATCCGGGTCGCAATTGGACACCTGCAATTTTATTGCGCCACAGCTCCGGGCCAAGTGGCAATTAGCGAACAAGTAGGAGCTGTCACTGAAAACGACACCTCATCTGCCTTTTTTACATTCGAATTTCAGCCATATCTCGTTATTGGACAACCGAAACTATAAATTTTTTTACATTGTTCAATGCTCCGATGAAATGTTCAACAGAAAACAGAGGTACAGTATCGAAACTATTGACACTATTTAAGCGGATGTTATCCCAAATACGTAGAGAAAGGAGGGAAGCAATAATTCTGTTCCAATCTTTCTGGTACACAACTGGCTACAAAAATAATTTCCTACCTTATTTACGGAGAAGTAAGGGTGATATCATGAGAACGGAATCAATTAATGTATAATAGAGATAAGATTAATATGCTACCAATAATTCTTGTGTTGTGTCATTGGAAGCTTGGTTTGTCGTTTTTGCTTATTCCTTTACCCGTCGTCAATGTCGAGGTCATTAGAAGTGGGAAAGGAGTGGCACAAGAAACGCAAAAGTATTGGGCCATGGGATTTTTAACGAACCATCCCGACATTAGACTGGAGTGATTTGGGAAAATCTAAATTTTGATGGCTGAAAAGGATTCGAATCAGCGTCCTCCGGAATGCGAGCCAGAACAATGGCCCTCACCCACCGGTCGATGAATTGTTATGTACCCCTATAGAATAATGTTTCAAAACCATCAGAAATTCGTATTCTATTTTTTCATTGCATTTATACTGGAGTTGAGATTAACTTTACATGTTTCATTACTCAGTGGTGTTTAAGCACGGTGAGCATTTCCTATCTAACTCGTATACGTCTCTTGGGATCGAGTATTTGTTGTTGCAAGTTTATTTTGTTTAAAACATTAAAAGTCATTCTATATCTCGCTATTTTACGCATGATTTTTAACACAGTGAATCAATAAGTTTTAGTTCGTAGGGACATGTGGTCTTTATGACCTGATCATAAGGTTTTTATTTCCTTCACCATCTGTCACTTTCGTAGCCTGGCTTAATCAAACCCACTTTTTTGTTTTGCTGTTGGCATTACGCCTCGTCGCCGTCGAGGTCATTAGAGGCGGGAAAGAATGGGGGCAACGAACGGGAAGGAATTCGGCCATGGCATTTTAAAGGAAACACCTGGAATGATTTGGGGAAACCATGCAAAATCGAAATCTGGATGCCCGGACGGAGATACGAACCCGCGTCCTCCCGAAAGCGAGACCAGAGTGTTACCGCTCACCCACTACGCTTGATAAATCTAACCCGGTAGTCCTACCAGGTATAGGGATGAATAGTTTAACGACGATCCCAAACATGGAAGCCTTCTGTAATACTCTCATTACACAGCAAACTGTCCCAGAGGTGAAGTTCGTGTTAAGGGGCTTTGTAAATCTTCGCGAGACACGGATATGAACTGGGGACCTAACGATTTCCTGTTAGCATGTAACAAGGAACCGATGTTAAACATAAAACGAATTACGTTTGAGATGCGAAGAAATAAACTAGTCACATATTTAGAAAGATTATTTTCTTAAAGGAGTATTTATTTTATTCTCTAACGTTAACATACAAAGATCTCCCTTACATATCAGTATCATTTTTGGAGAGCGGAACATGGAAGCCGTATTTTTTCTGAGAATTGACATTCATTATGCTCGTCCGTTCTTTGTGTCAGCAAAGCGTAGTATAAACTGCTCAACCATTGTGGGTATCAGTCTAACCCATTGCCAACAGATTGTCATCAGCGTTCTCTGCGTTCGTTACAGATACTCACCAGTCATAACATCCACTTAATCTCAGAAGCCTGATATAGTGAGGCCGTTCGAGTGATAGGAATAGAACATCACTTAAAAATGGTGATAAAGTTTTATATCGTCGGATATCGTGCAATAACATCGGCTATACTACGTAAGCTACGAGAAAACATACAGAACACCTGTTCAAAGTTCAAGGTCGTCGGTTCGATTCACGTTGTTGGCTGAAATCTTTAAATATTTCTAACCTGACCTTGACGTATTGCTAACGTATTTTTGTTCTGATACTACAGTCGTGCCGATAAAATGCTGAGGCTAATCCTTTTACATCTGACAGGTTGAATAGTGCGACTAATTTTCAGACTGTAGATATAGTTTAGTTAAAAATCTGTGAATTTCTCAGCAGTGACCTACAAAAATTAGGATATACATTATTTTTCGCTAGCCGCGTTATGTCACAATAAACGTGAAATTTATCCCAAATATTTACGATATTGTCGCAGTTTTGTAATGAAAGCAAATTTAAGAAATAAGAAAAGGAAACACCTTTTTTTATTTTTTGTTACTAGAATATACGATTGATGCCTTCTGTAAATATTCTCAATACCGACCCACCCAAGACGTGAGATTACCGCAACAGATTCTGCTTCGAAGCCAAGGAGGGCACTTGCCGGCTAAGGAGAACCGAACATACGTCTTTGGGGAGGTCGGGTCACGGTGAGGCCCACTGATAAGGGAAACTGATGGTCAGACACACGGAATACAAAAAGGCCAGCGGGCGCGACCTCGCACCGCACTGCCCATAATTTGTGCAGAGACTTAGGAGAACCGTAAAACAGCTGTGGCGCCACACATTTGAATCTCTGCAGAGGACACAACTGCTGCTGGTCGCGCGGTGCTTAACGTGACACAAGACCTGTAGAAAAGATCTTCGAAATCAGTGAAATGTACATTGCGATATCTATTACAAGAAAGCGATAAGTTGTTTTACAGCTTCGTAAGTGTACGGAAATTTACCAAGATAACTTACAGAATCGATGAATGTTTAATTAGATACAAACAATCACGTTTCATATCAAAGTATCATTTTCGTTAGATGTGAAATTCTGTGCCGTTACGTCAGAAATTCCACAGGAAATTAATTTCATGCCCATCTCGATCTATAACATCAGGTGTCACTTCTATAACTGTGGTGTAAAATCAATTTCTGAGCGCAGTGAGATCGCAAGGTATTGGCAAAACGTACATTACATCTTTAATTAAATCTAGATATACATCTACGCTCTGCAATACAAAGACATTTCTACGTTCCGTTCTCTAACCATGCAAGGAATGAAAGAATTCATATATGATCAGTACGGCTCATTCTTTTTCTTTTCGTATCTATGCTGCCATTGTGACTTATTTGTGTTGTGGAAAGAAGTATTTCACAGCATTCGTAAATGACGGAAGTTGTGGGCATATTACTAAAATAAAGTTTTGTGAAACTTGTGAGGCACACAACCTCAAATTTGTGTGATTTTACATTACTTAAGCTATTTTTTTATTTAATAAATTGTAATGGTGTGTATTAACTCGGAATTTTTAAGTTCAAAGGTAAAAAAAACAAGATGAATAATGAGATCTCTGAAAAAAAAAGAAGAGTCAAGAATGAGTTGTTGAAGAGAAGATTTGAATGGAGAGGACGAGTTTTGGTTTTTTGGAATGAACAAGTTTGAAAGAAGAGATGAAACAGTTTGGCTCACTGGAGAAGCCACAAGAATCCTGGCGGGATTATTAATAGTAAAATATTAGCCTGAGGGCAGAAGGTTTAGGGTTATGAATAAAGATAATGTTATATGTCTTGAGAAAAGACAATTGTTTGTTAAATAAAAAATATACAAGTGATGAGATAAGTAGAAAGTGTTTTGATTTGAGACTGAGATATATGTAGATATAGACAAAGGAATTAATTTGACTTTGTGTGATAAGAATTGGAATAATAATAATTTTGATTTTTCTGCGTGAGTATCATATTAAAACCAGCGCCGGACAAAGAGGGGTTAAAGAAATCTCTATATACTGGTCTGGTGCTGGAAATAAGAGGCAATAAAATATATAAATATATTTAAAGTATTATACAAAATAGAGACGTTAATAGAAGAACGTTACAAACTACATCGGTAGCCTGCCAAAGATCCCAGCCAAAACACGTTATCAATTTGGTGACATTTTCGTTAGGATTGTGGAATGTGATTAAGAATCACTTGAAAGTAATTTGCACATATCTATAGTCCAAACAACGGTGAGCAATAGTTTTATTGGCTGATAGCCGATACTCATGACTTCGCACGCGTGGACTTCGATTTTTATTGCTAGAAATGTATATAGAAGACTGCAAGTTAACTAACAAATAGACTGGGAGACAAACAAAGCGTGAATGACCAAATTAAAATTACAGATATTTGCACATGCTCTCCATCTGTCGGTCACTATAGTGTCAGTTTTCAAAATTTCATGACAAAATATGCTATTTATTCCGTAAATTTATTCTATGTCTTTTCTAATGTTATATAGTATTTTATTATCTAACTTCATCAAGATAGGTTTAGCCATTTAGTTTGAAAACGTAACAAAAAAGAGATAGAGTTAAATTAACATTTATAAATTAGTGTAAATCTCCCCTACAGATGAGATACAATTCTTCAAAATCTGACATACCATCGAAGTCTAGTATTAACGACTTTATTATCATCCCATTTTATGTTGCTATGTACAGTTCCCTTAAAATATAAATGCTTCAACATTCTCATTAAATATTAAATCGCTTAATTTTTACTAATGGGAAAATGGTTTCTTCCTTATCCTCATGCTCATTACCTTAGTTATTGCAGTTTAATATAAGTGGTATTTATCACACCATATAAAATAATTTCGAGGATAAATTGAATTTCTAAACAATCAATACAACTCTTTACTTTGGTAGAGATAACTGTATCACCAGCTAACAGTGCCGGCCTCGGTAGCGTAGGGGCTAGAGTACTGTCCTCACGTGACGAATATCGCCGGTTCGAGTCCCACTGAGGGCATGGGTGTTTAAGAGTTGTGTGTCTGTGTGAATGTCCTGTCCTCCTGTGGTGACCATTCTTTGAAGCTACAATATATATACCGGATGACTAATTCACTAGATGCTATAACAATCACAGGCTGTATAGCCTCAGTTGCCGAATGACATTTAAAAAAAATAAAAACCAACTAACAGTCACAAACATCGTTTACAAATATGAGGAAAGTAGTATGTAGTCTGAGTAAGCCAACTGAGCAATAGACCCTTCATCTACGACGATATACTGGGACCATCCAGTTAAGAAAACACATGTTCAAAATAGATTAAAAAAATGAGAATGCGAAATATGGTTACGATGGTGCGATGCTATTTTATATGCAATACTAGTCTATTGACCTGAGAAACACACAGCAAGAAAAGTTCTAATAACTGTTAGTTATCAACATGGGGTGTCATTTATATGATAGTTAAGGTGTATAACTTCTTCGTCTTTAACTAAAAGACGGGCATATTACACGGTGAGATTTAAGATTTTCACAGTTAAAAAGTAAACGTAGGTGCAATTAAAGTTTTCTAACACTTAATTTCGGGCTGTCATAAACATTTTCAGGCATCGATGTGAGCTTTCATTACCGCAAATTCTGCTGTTGCAGGTCTTCGCGTTCTAATTGATATGAAATATTCACCCGCCAATAAAGATTACGGTGTTTAGAAATTTCTCATCTGCCTATGCTTGAAGTAATATTTCCAAAAAGATTTCTCCATGAGCCATCTTATCTGCCTCAATGATTTCTTGTATTATGTTGATCTGTACATTTCCAAGTGTAATCGTTTAAGTAGCACGAGCTGGCTGGTTAATGCTGGAACGATGGAGTAGTACACATGTTGCATTGATTTCTTTGGGCTACGGGTAGAGATATACTTAATCTGTCCAACAACAACATTGTGTATGATTTGGTGACTCCTCATGCAGAGCTAACAATCACTCTCAGCAATGATCTGTTGCCAATAGTAAATTAATTATAGTAAATACTTATCTGTAGTCACAGATTTTGTGTCATAA
>JARYHS010011408.1:232377948-232579622 GCA_031002005.1 Vandiemenella viatica | reverse complement strand
TGTGACTGTGGGAGTGTAGTAACCCAGGAAACATTGACACACACACCATAGCTAAGTTTCCTGAGTATGGGGAGTGTTTGTCGCTAGACATTTACTCCCACTTCGTTAAGATTGGGTATGACTTCTCTTTTGTAGTGGATTGCTTTAACTTCGAGGTCAATGACATGCGAGCGGAAGTTTGGATGATTCCGCATTGGTTGCTCCATTCCATCTACGAGTGATTACAAAAGTGGGCGCCACTGGAGGTATGGCCCAACGAGGTCATTTGTGACTTACTGCAAGCTGTTTTCTTTGGTCATGTGAAAGAAATCTTGTTTGGTACCAGCTTCTGCATGCAGAATCTGTGGGGGTCTGGCCGCGACAAAGCGATGACGACGAGTTTTTTCTGCAACTACAAGCCATCATATTGATTATGCCAGCTGACAAAGGAAACACACAACAAGCGGCAATAGTCGTCGATAAACTCTGTTCATTAAAGTGAAGGACCTACACACACCTTCTGATTGGTAATAATGTCAGAAGCTGTCTTGTTCTACCCACATTTATTAATTCATACCTAGCCAAGAAATTGCTGTTATTCTACATCAGTAAACGTTTAATTTAATTTAATTTAATTGCAATGGAGCACAGGCTCCGGTGGCAATTTCCCTACACACCCATCTTCCCCCTATCCTGCACCCACCTACATTTGCCCTCTACAAATTTTATCTTTAAATTCCTTCAAAGTTTTCGGTAAATTATTCATCATTTCTCTTGGTAACTCATTCCAATCCCTGACACCCTTACCTAAAAAAGAGAATCTTCCACACCCTTGTGCCTGAAATCGAGTGCCAGCTTGTGGTCATGGTCATCTTTTCCCTTCCATGCACTACTTTTCATACCTATTGCAATATCTTTCCATGCCTCATCACCAGTATATGCCCTGTACACTCCCATGACCCTCCTCATCCTCCTCCTGTCTTGCAATGAATCCCATTCCAGCTCCTTTATCATATCCGTCACTGATTGCATTCTGCGATAATTTCCAGAAACAAATCTAGCAGCCCTTCTTTGCACCCTCTCCAACTCCTGTATTTGATACGTAAAATGAGGGTCCCATACTACACTACCATATTCGAGCAATGGTCTGACCAAAGTTTTGTAACCCAATTCCTTGACTTCTCTCGTACATCCCCTCATCACTCTCTCCAACAAGTGCAGAACTTTGAAACCTTTTCCTACCACCTGTCCTATGTGTCCTGCCCAGTTAAGTTTGTTATCAAAAGTAATTCCAAGATATTTGCATTTCAAGTCTTCAGCAAGCAATTCTTTCCCCACCTTATAATATTAACCTTTTGTTTTTTATTTGTGTATCTAATAAGCTGACTCTTCTTTGCATTTATCTTCATTCCATGTTTACCAACCCAATTAGATATCCTGTCCAGATCACCCTGCAACTGTTTACAATCCTCTATCGTTTTGATTCTTTTATACAGCATTATGTCATCTGCAAACAATCTAATTTCAGATAGTAAACAATCAACACAATTATTCATTAGAATAATGAATAGCAATGGTCCCAATACGCTACCCTGTGGCACACCCATTTTTACTTCCACTTCTTTTGATACTACATTTCCTACCCTAACTTTCTGTTTTCTACCTTTTAAAAATTCTTCTACCCAGCAAATCACTTTCTTATCCACTCCAATGGTTTTTACCTTATTTACTACCATTTTATGGCTTACTCTGTCAAACGCCTTAGACAGATCTAGTGCTACACTATCAATTTGGCCTCCCTTGTCCATTTCATCTGAAATATCTTGCATATATCCCACCAACTGAGATTCGCATGAATATCCTTGCCTGAAACCATGTTGCCTGCTTGAAAACCATTACGTTCCTCACATATATTTCTGATGTGGTTGCATATCAATCTTTCCATTAATTTACCTACCACTGATGTCAAACTGATTGGCCTGTAATTCTCAACTCTATTTCTCACCCCTCCCTTATGTACCGGTACTACTATTGCACTTTTCCAGTCCTGTGGTAAGCAGCAAGTGTCTAGACTCAATTTAAATAATATTTCAAGATAAGGTACAATGTCACATCCGGCTATCTTTAAGATATCTGTAGTAATATTATCTTCACCAGCCCCTTTATTTTTTTCAGCTTTCTTATTTCCTTCATGATTTCCTCAGGATGGATATCAAATTTTTTACTATCGTCATTTCTAATTGTGTTGTTAAGCTCGTTCTCCGAATTAGACCCTCCTGTTTCTGATTCATTGTCCCTAATGCTTTCACTGAACCAGTTACTTAAAATCTCTGCCTTTTTCAAATCGTCAGTAACTTCTTCTCCATCCTTATCTATAAGTGTCTCTACATCCTCCCTTCCCCTCAGTTTCCTGATATAGCCATAGAAATTTCTAGATGCATCAGTCAATGGTCCCCTGCACTGACAATACTCTTCATAAACCCATCTTTAGCCATTTTCTTTGCTGTTATTAAGTCCTTGTTTAGTTGTTTTAAATATTCCCTACTACCCTGCTGTCTCTTAACTCTGTTATGTTCTTTTCTTACCAACCTCTTTAACCTCCTCACTTCCCTATTATAGTACATAGGTTCTCTACTTCTCTTTATTTTTTGCTTTGGAATAAATTTTTCTTCCCCCTTTCTTATTATCTCCTTGAACTCTTCCCACCTTGACTCTACTGTACCTGAGCCTTCCTTCCATTTGCTGAATTGTTCTCTGAAATATCTTCAAATTTGAAACCTGTGCCTTTTTATAATTGTACCTATTTCCCCCTTCAATTTTGGCTGCTGGTTTACTGAATCCTCTAATATCCATCAGAACTGCTTCATGATCACTTATTCCTTCAGTTACTTGATACCTCAAAAGGTTTTCATCGGGCTTAATTAGAAATATATCCAAAATATTTTGTCCCCTAGTGTTTTGCTCAACCACTTGTGTAAATCCTCCTTCCCTTATTAAGATATTTGCAAATCTTTGTTCCCTTGTGTTATTTATCTTATTCCCTTCCCAGTTTACACCTGGTAAATTTAAATCCCGCCGATGATGATCATTCTATTCTCACCTCTGAAATCTGAGTATGAATTTAATTTCAACGTTTGTTTCATTTTATCAAATAAAAGTAAATAAAGCCTGAGTGAATGTTTTTGAATTACATTAAATGAGCTTTTTCTTCCTAAATCAATTACTCTTTCATATTAAATTTCATGTTATTAATTCAAATTAAAAGAAACCCTTTGATGAATGTTTCTAATCACATGCAGAAATAATTATCTACTTGACAGAGAACAGCTCAAAGTATCTATGCTGCTGTATTCTTACTGATGTGGTCCAGAGCTATTTCAAAGTCTCATAGAAGCTCATGTTAGCTCATGTCCTTTTTTCATGTGGTGTACTGTATATATAGTATACTAGCTGACCCGGTCACGCGTTGCTGTGACTTACTAATTATAGTACGTTATTCTAAACTTCCTCTAGTAGTCAAATTAATATTCACTAATAAAGACAAAAACATTGTAGTCGATTTGGAAATTCAAATGTAATTGGTAAAGAGTTACGGAGAGTTTAAATTTAGGACAAATGATCATAAAAAATTTTAATTTACATTTCATTACAAATTACTTAATTGAAACTATATAAAAATTGATATTTATAAAATAAATAAATAAATTATTTTTTATTTATTTATGTAAACTGAAATTTCTGTTATATCTTCAGTCATACTGTATTTATATTTTTCCCACAAACTCGAAGATTGTGTTGGATAACATGTTGTCAAAATAATTGCAAACAGTTTGACGAATACTATTCGGCGTGGCTGTCAACGCTGCATCAGCAAGTGTCAGGTCCCAATAATTGTCGTCTACCAGCAGCTGCAACTCGCGACATGCATCTGACATGTATTGAACACTCGACCATTAACTGTTCGTAACATTCGAAAGAAGCTGGTCCGGGAACATTCACCAATAACAAACGCTGAAAGAAACATCACGTTGTTTTGGATGCACTGTGTAAAGTCTTTGCTTTGAATATGCCTGCGATCGAAGGATGCGGTTCTCCTTGCTTACGTGGCTACCATTTTTTACCTAATTTGTTCCATGAAAAATAGTTTGCAACATCGGTATACGTATAATAATGTTTTTGCGAATTGGCGGAACACATCAGATTTTTGACAATGTGAAAAATTCAGTTTGTGGTTTGTCAATTTTGGTGGCTCAAGTATTTTTGGAAAATATTTTCTTCGGTGAAATATACACGTATACCGTTTTCAAGATGTATTGCAAGATGCTGGATGGAAGGGTCTCTTTCATGGATGCGAAAACTAAAAATATACCATATAGCTTCGTTGCTGCTGATGTATCTACCTATCTGGTATCGTGGTATTTCGTCATTTTTATTTACATTTTGAACTTCAAATACGGCCAAATCACTGCCTTTATTAACATATTTGCAAACGTACTTAATGGATTTTAAGAACTGAAAAACTCGACGTTAATATGAGCCTTATACGTTTTTGAAAGCAAGGTGAGTATGGTACGAGTAGAAAGAAAACAGCGGTTTCATATTAAATAGGTCACGCGCCCCGCCCCCCTGCGGCCGCTTCCCCTATAATTAGGCACCTGGCCGACTGTGCGGCCTGTAATTATCTACCTGGCTGCCGGCGCCGCTTACCGTCATTATCTTTTGTAGGTCACGCGCCACGCCGGCGCCACCGGCCTGTCATTATCTTTGTAGGTCACCCGCCCCGCCCCTGCAGGCACGACGGCGCCTCTTTTGATGTGCAGGCCGCTTCCCCTATAATTAGGCGCCCGGCCGACTGTGCGGCCTCTGGCCTATAATTATCTACCTGGCTCTTTGTAGGTCACGCGCCACGCCGGCGCCACCACCTTGTCATTATCTTTGTAGGTCACCCGCCCCGCCCCTGCAGCCACGATGGCGCTGCTCGAAGCGATTTCCGTCATGGGGAAGCTGAAAATTTGTTATGCTAAGGGTGCGTCAAAACCACGTAACTCCATTTTGGACACCTCGCTACCGTTCGCGAACTAACCTGAGCATTCCCGGCCCCGAACTATCACCATTCGCGCTAGGATTACCAACATTTTTTTTTTGGTTAATGGTATTTTTTTTTTTTTTTTGTAGAATAACCTATAAAAATATAGTACCCTTCAAAAATATAATTTTTACGAAAGAGTAGAAAGGACAAAGGAGTTGGGGTTTTTTTTTTACTATTTTATTTTTTAAGCTATATTTTTTTTTTTTTTTTTGCACTTCTTGCATCTTTAACAATTTTCTGTCTACAGTAAAATTTTAATATGCTTTATCGCTTTCAGTTGTTAAATTAATGTCGATCAAAAGCTCATTTTTACTAATGAAATACTGCTCTTTACTTTTACCTAGATTTCGTGTAATATTGTTATTTCAGAGAAGTTCGTTCACTTTGATATTAATTTTTTCTCATAAATTTAGAACCTCTAATATTGTCTCACAGCCTTCAAATGAAACCTCGTTTATTAAATTTAATTTTTGGATTTTCTATAGCCAATTGCTTTCATTAAAATCTAACTATTTACTAAGATACTTCAGACTTTTATCAAGGAATACTAAGCGTTATTTTAATACTATCACTTTCTGTGGAGAATCCGCTTACACAGTTCTTTCCAAAAAGTTATCGCACATCAGGTTTCAGTTTAGCGTGGTACATGAATAATCATTATTATTTATAAAGTGTTGTTCTCGAGTACTAGATGAAATGTGAAGTGATAGGATGATTTCTGAGATCTTGTCAAACTAAGTAGCTCATGGATTGCAGTTGAACAGTTGTAAGTGTAAAATATAGATTTCTAATGTCAAGGTAGTGGCACTGATGAAACTCGACTGAACTATTTTCAGTGTTACGTTTTCCTGTTTGTTTGAAAACACAGAACTGTCGAGGTCATTAGAGGCGGGATGGGACTGGAGACTTTGAACTGGAGGAAATTCGGCCATGACCTTTTGAAGGAAACATCCCGACATTCACCTGCAGTGATTTCGGGAAACCATGGAAAACCCAAATCTGGATGCCCGGACGGGGATTCGAACTGCCGTCCTCCCGAATGCGAGGCCAGAACGCTAGCCGGTTCACCACCACGCTCGGTGAAATGTAGCAGAAATGATACCCCAGACTAGTAGATTAAATATAAAAATAGGATCGAATGCAATTGGAGAAGTAAGTGAATTTTACTAAGTAGGAAGAAAAATTACGACCGAAACAAAAATGATGTTAAAAGCAGAATAGCACTAGCGATAACAGCCTTCATGAAAAAGAGAAATCTTTTAGTTTCAAATATTGATCTGGGAATTGAAAAAACTTTTTAATACTCTATGTGTGGAGCACAGCACTTTATGGTAGCGAAATATGGACTTTAGGAATACCGGAAGAAGGAAAATTGAAACATTTGAAATGTGGTGCTACAGAAGAATGCTGAAAATTAAGTGGACAGACAAAGTAAGAAATGAATGAGCTTTGGAAATGATGGGTGAGGAAAGAAGTTTGTGGAAGAAGCTTACAGAAGGAAGAGACAGGCTTGTAGGTCATATTTTGAGACATGCTGGAATAGTTAATTTGCTGGTGGAGGGAACAGTCGAAGGTAAGAACTGTAGAGGAAGAAAGGGATTAGAATATATGAAGCAGATAATTGAGGACGTGGGTTGTAGGGGATATGTAGAGATGAAGAGGTTAGCACTAGATAGGAAGGGATGGAGGATTGCATCAAACCAGTCGAAAGACTAATAACAGAAAAAAAAAAAAAAAAAAAAAAATTATTCTGATCATTAACTGAAGCTGGTTATCGCTTTCTCAAAATGATTGATCTTAATATTTCGTTGAACGCGATACGTGGAGAAACTTTAGCTATATGAATTGTTTCCGAATTTACATCGCGAGACAATAGAATACACATATCACAGTATTTTATTAGTTAGCTATGCTTCTAGTAGAACAATGTTATCTAGTAAAGAAACAATAAGCCTCAAAAAAAAAAGAAGGAAAAACCACTAAAATAGATCTTGTCTGAAGTATAAACAAACCTGGTTTTGAGCTTAGACCAATCAGCTCTCTTTCGATGATACTTTGGTCTGTACCGCATTTTTCGCATGTGTCGGGATAAGAACTATTCACATGTGCCCTTTGGAGGTTGTACACGAGATCCATTTAGTCTACGAAACAGACTCGTATACTGGCACTGACGAAAAATTTCATGAATGATCTAACATGATTTAGAACTTAGTGGATGCTATATTCGGTGAATTTCTGATTGCGACAGTGTAGGTAATTTTTCACGCGTTTGACTGCCAGCTACTTGAAGAGTGAAGATCAGATATGGGACCTTAAACTTGCTACGCTCCTGGCTAAGGATTTGAAGATCAGTTATTAGAACTTCGGTAACTCCATTATCTGCCGCCAGTGTTTAGTGCTGGTATCTCAACGCTAAAATCAAGAACCTAAGTACTGAGGCATATCGCCTGTTTCATAAAATTTAGAGTTTCATGAAAAAAGTTAAGCTCCAAGTCAGAAAAGTTTTGCAGGCATGACGGTTAGACTCCGAGATTTACGCAGTAAAACGGTTTACATTCCTACTTACAGTTGCAATATTCCTTTTAAAATGTGGCTTGTAGTCTATTTTAAAACCTTCTTAAGCCAAGAATATTTTTTTGCCACCAGTTTACTCCATGCTGCATTGTCACACCCAGAGTTAGCTATGTGGACCGCCAACCTCTATGCTTGTTTCAGATCCACATGATTTCGACAATTTTCTTAAATTCGAGACTGTTGATGTAATATTAAAAAGAAAACTATGTGTCGTCCGACACTTTTCGCTGTCAAACAATTGATCAAACCATTCAGGCCCCAGGCTAGTCTCAAACCGGTGACCCTTGCAACGCAAAGCATGTGCGCTACCCTTGCACAGTCGGGGTTTTTTATTTATGGAAGCCGAAACCTTCCGGTCACCTGAATTTTTTTTATATTGTAAGTCTGCAAGTCGTCATTTCGTACACCAATTTCCTATTGGGCGGCGAACTCCGCTCCATGGCTCCCAATGTAGTTCCCCGTTGCCGCTTCCACCGCCGATACTATAGTTCAGTCCCAATAAAGTTCTAGACAGGAGCAGATTTTGAATGTTTATTTCTTGCAAACTATGAAATATACAAATACATGTCACACATTACTGGAAAGAGGAAGTTTCAACGTTTTACTTTAAACATTCAGCATTTGTTGGGTTTCTGAGAAAATCTCTTCGAAAGCACTTTGGATAAGCTAAACATTTTCATTTGACATTCGAGGACGACCAGTGGTTTTCCCTTTGCTTGTGCACCGATCTTCTACGAATTCGTTATTCCAATCGTAAATCTGTTTATGACGATGAGACACTTCATTGAACTTACGACGGAATGCACGCTACACATCAATAATGGATTTACTTTTTGCATAACGTAGCGCACAAAACGACTTCTACCGTGGCCATATCCACGTAACAGACAGCAGCGCTGTTAGCGGTAGCCGATGGAACTAACAGGTAGGAATTACAAACTTTAAACCTTCCTCTATCCACTGGTGTGTAGTACGTATTTGCGTCTTTTGTAGTTTGTAAGAAAGAATCAACCTTAGTAACTATATTGGCAAGACAGCATTTTTTAACACACTGAATGGTAGTTGGAAGAATAAGATGGAATAGTAATGTTTTCGCTTTGAATCCCATCACGGCAAGAGATTTTATTTGCTCTGAAACTATACTTCAGCTTTGTTCTTCGAAAACATACCATTAATCGGTTTATACTCTAATATCTTCTAACCCTACCGGTTATAACTGCAAAACTGTGTCATTATAACCTTCCTCTATCAATGCAGATGCCTTCTTAATAGCCAGTAAATGAAATTTCAGTGATAATGTAGAATTTGAAGGCGTATAAATGCAAGACGCTTGGTATAAATTTCAAGTAAAACTATTAAATTGTCGACCGATCATAACCGAAGTAGAATTTTAAGGTTTTGTTTCCAACAAACTGACTTGGACTTGTTGAAACCGCTTTATCATCGAAAGAGAGCTGATTGGTCTAAACTCAAAACCAGGTTGTTTATACTTCAGACGAGATCTATTTTAGTGGTTTTTCCTTTTTTTTTTGAGGCTTATTGTTTCTTCTACTAGATAACATTGTTTCTACTAGAAGCATAGCTCACTAATAAAACACTGTGATATGTGTATTCTGTTGTCTCACGAAGTAAATTTCGGAAACAATTCATATAGCTAAAGTTTCTCCACGTATCGCGTTCAACGAAATATTAAGATCAATCATTTTGAGAAAGCGATAACCAGCTTCAGTTAATGATCAGAATATTTTATTTTTTTTTGCTGTTCTATTAGTCTTTCGACTGGTTTGATGCGATCCTCCATCCCTTCCTATCTAGTGCTAACCTCTTCATCTCTACATATCCCCTACAACACACGTCCTCAATTATCTGCCTTCATATATTCTAATCCCTTTCTTCCTTCTACAGTTCTTACCTTCGACTGTTCCCTCCACCAGCAAATTAACTATTCCAGCATGTCTCAAATTATGACCTACAAGCCTGTCTCTTCCTTCTGTAAGCTTCTTCCACAAACTTCTTTCCTCACCCATCATTTCCAAAGCTCATTCATTCTTACTTTGTCTGTCCACTTAATTTTCAGCAGTCTTCTGTAGCACCACATTTCAAATGCTTCAATTTTCCTTCTTTCCGGTATTCCTAAAGTCCATGTTTCGCTACCATAAAGTGCTGTGCTCCACACATAGAGTATTAAAAAGTTTTTCCAATTCCCAGATCAATATTTGAAACTAAAAGATTCTCTTTTCATGAAGGCTGTTTTTTATGCTAGTGCTATTCTGCTTTTTAACATCATTTTTGTTTCGGCCATCGGTTGTAATTTTTCTTCCTAAGTAACAGAATTCACTTACTTCTCCAATTGCATTCGATTCCTATTTTTATATTTAATCTACTCGTATGGGGTATTCATTTCTGCTACATTCACGAGCGTCGGTGGTGAACCGGCTAGCGTTCTGGCCTCGCATTCGGGAGGACGGCAGTCTCGAATCCCCGTCCGGGCATCCAGATTTGGGTTTTTCCATGGTTTCCCGAAATCACTGCAGGTGAATGTCGGGATGTTTTCCTTCAAAAGGTCCATGGCCGAATTTCCTCCAGTTCAAAGTCTCCAGTCCCATCCCGCTCTAATGACCTCGACAGTTCTGTGTTTTCAAACAAACAGAAAAACGTAACACTGAAAATAGTTCGGTCGAGTTTCATCAGTGCCACTACCTGACATTAGAAATCTATATTTTACACCTTACAACTGTTCACTGCAATCCATGAGCTACTTAGTTTGACAAGATCTCAGAAATCATCCTATCACTTCACATTTCATCTAGTACTCGAGAACAACACATTTATAAAATAATAATGATTATTTCACGTACCACGCTACAACTGAAACCTGATGTGCGATAACTTTTTTGGATAAGAACTGTGTAAGCCGGATTCTCCACAGAAAGTGATAGTATTAAAAATAACGCTTTAGTATTCCTTGATAAAAGTCTAAAGTATGTTAGTAAATAGTTAGATTTTAATGAAAGCAATTGGCTATAGAAAAATCCAAATAATTAAATTTAATACACGAGGTTTGATTTGAAGGCTGTGAGACAATATTAGAGGTTTCTAAATTTATGAGAAAAAATTAATATCAAAGTGAACGAACTTTACTCTGAAATAACAATATTACACGAAATCTAGGTAAAGTAAAGAGCAGTATTTCATTAGTAAAAATGAGCTTTTGATCGACATTAATTTAACAACTGAAAGCGATAAAGCATATTAAAATTTTACTGTAGACAGAAAAATTGTTAAAGATGCCAAGAAGTGCAAAAAATAAATAAATAATATATAGCTTAAAAAATAAAATAGTAAAAAAAAAACCATATCCTTTGTCCTTTTCTATTCTTTCGTAAAAATATTATATTTTTGAAGTGTACTATATTTTTATAGGTTATTCTACAAAAAAAAAATCTACCATTAACCAAAAAAAAAAAAAAAATGTTGGTAATCCTAGCGGCGAATGGTGATAGTTCGGGACCGGGAATGCTCAGTTTAGTTCGCGAACGGTAGCGAGATGTCCAAAATGGAGTTACGTGGTTTATGGACGCACCCTTAGCATAACAAATTTTCAGCTTCCCCATGACGGAAATTGCTTCGAGCAGCGCCGGCGTGGCTGCAGGGGGCGGGGCGCGTGACCTACAAAGATAATGACGGTAAGCGGCGCCGGCGTGGCTGCAGGGGGCGGGGCGCGTGACCTATTTAATACAGAACCGGCATGGGTGTTCTGGATATAGGAGGGGAAGCGACCTGCACACCTGCAGGGGCGGGGCGGGTGACCTACAAAGATAATGACAGGCCGGTGGCGCCTAATTATAGGGGAAGCGGCCGCAGGGGGCGGGGCGCGTGACCTACAAAGATAATGACGGTAAGCGGCGCCGGCAGCCAGGTAGATAATTACAGGGCGGTGGCGCCTAATTATAGGGGAAGCGGCCGCAGGGCGAGATAATTATAGGGGGCGAAACCGCCGTTTACTTACTACTGCTGTAGGTTTAACGATATGCTGAAATGTAGCAAAAACTCTACACAGCGTATTTCATTGAAAGTATTATATTCTTCTCAGTATAAAACAGATTGCCATAATTAGATGATAGGTAAGAGATTCCCTTTTACAAACTATATCTTTCTAGATGAACAGATGTATGCTTCGCAGATTAAGATATGTTTAACCGTGGAGGTTCCTACAGATTACACCGACGTCATTAAGTTTTCTCTCCGCAACTTCCGCAAGAACTCAAAACCAATACTATGACTTTCTTGCGTGTTGGAGGTGAATAGCAAAATTGTTAATCCTGACCCATTTTTGTCCTGAGAAGAGGAATGTGGTGCTGAATGGAAATGATTGTACGAATCGCCAGGAGATAATATTCGCTTCCGGCTAACAGGTACTGCATCGATTTTGCTGCAGATCGACACAATGCCTTCAGCATAAACCAACTCCACCACTGGCCACTAGAGTATTCGCTTCTGCAGCTGCCAGCGAAATGGAGACACTCATTTGCTAAATGTCAGGCGCGGTAAACGACCCCGTTTGCACTTGGCTCGAATATCTGAGGACAACGCTGCCATACCGAATGTCGGGTTGACCGTGCGATAAATATTACTGTAAACTGACGCAGATCTGGTTTATTCTCATAGATCATGTTTTATTTTAAAGTTTTTGTAATTAATTGTCGGAGAGTAAAATCATTTTGATATTTATATATGATTTATGTTAAATGTTTAATAAAAGAACCGAACACAAACGCAATCGGAACCAGATTACAGATTTGGATTTTCCATGGTTTCCCCAAATGAATCCAGGCGAATGCCGAGATGCTTCCACTAAAGGCCATGGTCGAATTCCTTCAACCGTTTCTTGCCCCCTCCCCCTCCCGTTCCTTTCCCGCCTCTAATGAGCTCGACGTCCACGAGAAGCAAAGACATTAAAAAAGAAGCAGATTGCGGAATCTTCACTGTCTATGCGTTTGGTACAGATCTCTTATCAATTAAACATAGTAGGGGTATGATTTCAAATTTGCAGATTGTGTGTGTTTTACTGAACTAATAAAATTTTGTAATATTTTCTCCGGGTTTGACGATGTACAAGGTAGTTTGGATTGTGGATCAGGGGAAAATGTGCAGATTCTGAAGAATTAAAAGAATCGATTTTATATCCCAGTGTGTGTAGAGTATACATTCAGAACTCGTTAAATACAAGACTAACATATTTACTCAACTGCAAAATAAACACACGAATTGCCGTCGAAGTTGTAGGTTTCTGATTATTTTTGTTACCTAGTAACTTGAAATTAGACCTTACTATTGATCTAAGCCTATGTATAAACTAAATATTGTACTAAAAGCATTTACGTCTATTATAGTTTGTAAGTTGCGTTAAAATTAAAAGAAGTTTTGGTTTTGAAGTTATATTTCCATATGTAATTACTATTTTAATGACAGTCCTGTTAATAATGCATAGTGTATTTCATGCAATTACACTTCTATTAAATTTTATTGCAACCATACAATTGCATTTGCAACTTGATGCGAAGTCAAACTGCAGTGGAAGTTAGTTAGCTGCCTAATATGAAATTACAGAGTTATTTGTGTAACAGCAACGCTCAGAGGTTTTGGTTTGAATCACGCCAAAATCGGGGAATGTGTATAACATTACAACTATAATAAGTGATTAAGTGTGGAGAAATATGTCGTGTATGTAGTCCTCACAGCTTCTTCTTTTGTGTGACCGTACAGGTAAATGTTACGCCACGATCAGACGGTGCATAG
Organism: Vandiemenella viatica; assembly: GCA_031002005.1. Taxonomy (NCBI): domain Eukaryota; kingdom Metazoa; phylum Arthropoda; class Insecta; order Orthoptera; family Morabidae; genus Vandiemenella; species Vandiemenella viatica. Next base: position 232,566,181 of record JARYHS010011408.1, on the reverse strand, counting down.
TCATCAAACGAAGTGGAAACGTGCTAGGAATTACTGGTACGTCTCGTCGACGTCAAAGGACGTAATATAAGCATTTGAGTGAGTTCGATAGTAGCAGAATGGCTGGTCCTAGCAAACGGGTTTGACGTAGCGTTATATTGCGGCTCGTAAAACTCACACCGCTACGAGAGTGATGCTTGTGTGAGCTCAATGGATAGAAGAGGGTCGAGCACAGCGTCGAGAAGGTACTGGACGACGCAATGTAACTAAATCGCAGGATGACCGCAATCTTGTCCGCATGGCAGTAACCGACAGAACAACTTCGTCCACGGTGGCTGGACGATAAAGTACTGGAACGGATGTGAACATGTATGAGTCGACAGTTCCACCACGTCATCTGAGAGCTGTATTGGTAGCATGTATTGGCAACTGCCACAATCAGCACGTGAATGCCGAAAGTAGTGTGATGAGTAACAAGTTGTAGTGTTTACGGACGAGTCCCGCTTCAACTAGTACTACAGTGATAGTCAGATATATGTTAGACGCTACCGTGGTTAACGCAATCGGGCAGACTGAATTGCTGAGCTGTATAATGGACAAACAAAAAGTATGATGGTTTGGGGCGCAGTTGGCTATAACATGCTATTTCGCCTCCTAGTTATTGAGGCCAATATAACGTACAACCACTGCATCAGGGAGGTTAAAGAGTCAGAGTCACTGCCTCTACTACAGACTGCTCTACATACAATTCAGCAGGACAATACCCGACGACATGTGGCAAGTAATCTGCAAACCTCCATTGAAAATCGACGAGTACCACTGCTTCAGTGGCCCTCCTGTTCGCCTGACATTTTACCCATTGAACATATTTTGGATGTGGTTTGTCGGCAACTTGTTGATTCTGGTCCTTCTGCAACCACTGTTGATGCTTTGTGGAAGCATTGCATTGGGTTCCCCAGCAGCATAATCACGCTCTCTTTGATTTCATTCCACGACATCTAATGTCTCTGATTGCAGCACGTGGTGGTTTCACACTGTACTGAATTTTCACGTTCATGGTGCATGTAAAGTTTTGTAATTTTACCAATTTGTGCACTGTCGTGTCATTAATCTATAGAACAAATTCAATTGTAATTACATCTATCATTCTTGGTGTTGCTGTTTTCGCAAACAGGAGTGTATGAGAAGCATAGATTTTCTTGCCAAGTGACCGTCGTTTCTTCAACTGTGTCTCTGCTATATTCATTAGAATATGAAACATTAATGGCATGGGGCTCGATGAAAGCAACCTAATCATGCGACACGGATTATCAAGCACGTTTGGACCACCGAACATAGAAATATTCAGGTGTTGCATCATAAGAATACCGCTGCTACAAGGATCCCTAAAACTACATAACTCCATCACCCAATGAAGTTACCAAAAGAGGTTAAGCCACGACCGATTATCAATCTGCGGGAAAGCATATCTGCGTTACTGGTATGCCAATCAGTTCTTCTGCATCGTGCCACAATCATACAATTGAGTTTAAGCGTAAAGAACGTGGCATGTACGTTTATGTACGACGTTGTCATCTTATTAATAAAGATTGAAACTAAAAATCTTAATTATAGGAGATACAAATGTCTGGAACAAATATGTTGCCAGTGGTTTTTGATAAAATTTCGATATAATATGAGTTCGGTGCGTAATTATTATTGTTATTATTATTATTATTGCTGATTTCTGATCACAGAGCTTTCTATACCTTTCGCAGAACACAGATCAACCAACTTCGTTTATAAAAGAAGAAGAGAAAAAAATACTTATCTAATTTCAGTGCTTTTTTTTTTTTTTAAGTTTTAGGTACAGTTTCCCGATAGATCTTATTAAGTGGTGCATTTAGATTTCTGCTTCTTCTGTTTCCATTAAATCAACAAAAATCAGCCTCCACATTCTCGTATAACTTTTTACATTCTGGTAAAGTGTTCAGCAAATAAATCTCGCTATAACTCAATTTTAATGTTTACCATAAACATATTTGAGGTTTCATTATTACGCCCCAATATACTTATAAAACTTGAGTGAGAGGTTATTAAATGATGAAGGCAACACATGATAAAATTATAACGCGCTGGTAGCTACAAAGCACAGACGCAAATTCAAATTTCTTTGATCTTTTCGTCGGTGTATAAATTTCACTGGATACATTAGTCATCATCCTAACCATTAGCTAAAATTTGGTCACTGCGTTACGATTGTCAATTTTAATAATAATTAGGTGGGTTGATCACATGGTAAAAGTATATGTGAGCCAGTGTACAATACACAAAATTTTTAAACATACTTCGAACATATGGCAGTGTGACATCTTAACAGCAGGCATATCGTTAAGTTTACTATCTAGTCTCTGTTACCATCCTGCAGATGGTTTTTCATCATTTTCGTGATGCATGCAAACCGTGGTTTCTTCTATCAAATCGTCCGGTAAGTTCTGATATTTAGATACAGTGAGGCTTATGTAAACTTAAAATTATTAGATCTTTCTATTTATTTTATCAGAGGCAACAAATATAATGAGCTAGAGATTCAGTGGCAATCTCTGATTCAACCATGAGTGTTAATCTCATTTATAGAACACAAAAATTGTTCGCAATGTCCATCTGTTGACGGCAGCATTGGTTTAGATGAACATGGACTTCGAGAATACTTGATTGAGTTAACATATGAGATAGAGAAATACGGTGCACTCACTGACCAACTATAGTGTACTTGTTTAACAACGAGTGTGTTTCTAAGCCACTAAGCCTGACTTGAAAAACATGGAATGGAGTTTTAAAGGTGTATCGTATTGGTACCATTCCTATTCTAATGAATGGTTGAGCATATTATTATCAGAAATTATGTTGTTTGCGGATGACATAATGCTATTCAACAGGATCAAAATGGTAGATGACTGAAAATCTGCAGGCTGGTTAGGGTATCTACATGGGCGGTCAACATGGGATGAAGATAAATACAAACAAGAGTCAGCTTATTAGGTACACAGATGAAAAATTAAAGGTTAATTATGCTTATCCGGTGGAAAATTAATTACATGTTGAAGACTTGAAATGTAAATACCTTGGTATAACATTTGATACAAAATTCTACTGCTCATGACGGATTGGTTAGGTAGTAGGAAAAAGTTTCAAACGCCTTCACTTGTTGTAGGGAGTGATGAAAGGATGTACCATAGAAGACCAGGAATTGGGTTACAAAACGTTGGTCACCATTGCTTGAATATGGTAGTGTGGAATGTGGTATCATATATAGGAATTGGAGCAGGTGCAGAGAAGGGCTGTTAGATTTGTCTCTGGAAATTACCGCAGAACACGATCAGTAACTGACATGATATAGGAGCTGGAATGGAATTCTTTGGAAGACAGGAGGTGGGAGAAAGCAGGCATGGGAGAGTACTACGAGTATATTGGTGATGAGGCGTGGATAAACAATAGTGGAAGAAATAGGAGAGGTGCTTGGAAGAGAAAAGGTGACCATGCAACAAAATCTTCTCGGGTGTCCAGCCGGATGGTGGTGTAAAAACACGACGTTTCGACAGCTGACTCTGCTGTCTTCATCAGGTATCTTGTAGTTGTTCTCAGCTGACTGTCTCTGCTTCGACTGGCATGGCCGCCCATCGAACCACCTTTATACCTTCAGCTGGAAGGCCCGCTCGCTCTGGTTGGTCGAGAGCGTTGGCTTATACGCGGCCCGCGCAAATATCTGATGAAGACAGCAGAGTCAGCTGTCGAAACGTCGTGTTTTTACACCACCATCCGGTTGGTCACCCGAGAAGATTTTGTTGCATCGATACGCCGGGAAAGTCTCCACTCACACACAAGAAGACCATGACCACAAACTGACATTCGATTTCTGGAATAACGTGTGGGAAGATTTTGTTTCGTATTTATTGGGGTCAGGAATAGGAATAAATTGGCAAGAGAAACGATGAATAATGTACCAAAAATGCTAAAAGAATTTAAAGTTGTAATTAATAGCGGCTATAAATAGACGGAAAAAGGAAAGGGGAATAATGGGTGTGTAAGTAAATTGCCACCGAAACAAACTCTCTATTCCAGTTAAATTAATTATGCTATATTCGTCCTAACGGTTATTAATGACATGTTGAAGTTCGAAAGTTCTAGAATGGTATTGGTTCCTAGTAGGAGTCAAAATTAAAGGACGTTTTGTAGCTGTTAATTCATGACACTATTCGTCAGCGAAGAAATCTGAGACACGAGAAATCAAATATCGTATTCCGATGGAGTAACCTTCTCATGATCTCACCACAAAGATTCATGTTGTGACTCACTCCAAGTCTGTCTCAACTGAAGTTGGTAACAGAGAATGTTTTGTTTGTTTTCTGCTGAAGCTGAAACTACGTATGATGGAAGGAAAGACTGTTATATCTTACGTTTTATTTATTGTGTGTTACGTGGCGTATGAAATTGGGCTTGTTGCTTGAAGACATTCGCTGAATTTATAACGAGCACCAATTATCATTTTCCCGAGACGAAAACGAAGTACACAGCAAACTTTATGCAGTTGTCTTTTTGTAGATCCTCAGGTGAAGTCTTAATTCTTGTAGAACTTAAACAGTTAAAAATTCCATCAGTAACAATTACATGCTTGTTTAATCTGATAAGTATAAAACTGAAAACTATTTCAACTTATCTTACAAACTGTCTTGCACTTTTTTTTTATATTACTGCTATATTTAGGTTTACTGAGCACTATCAATGTATCTGCATTGTAAGATTCGTAGTAATTACGCATACAGAAAGTGATTGCTTCATTGTAAGTCATTATCTTTACTTTTTTTCTTTGCTATGTAAAGACAAAAACTAACTTTATGAATCTATACTTGATTACTATTTATTGTTATGTATGGAAATTGAAATACAGCTAGCCAGTGGGGTATTCCATTACAAAATTCTGTATATACAGTTAACTATTATTATAAACTATTGATTATTGTTAATGAAATTTGAATATACAAGAGGGTTATTACAAATTAAATACCAAGGCAAATTTTCTTCTTCTCTTCCAAATTAACCATCTAGCCACCACGAAATGTAATCCTCTGCATTCATCTCTATGTTTATTTTCTTAACTTTCAATGGATCTTCATTCTTTCATTTTGCTGTTTCTTCCTTTCTTGGGTCAATATTTTGTTTTAGTATTATATTATAGATAATGTTATTCAGATCTCTATAATATCTTCTTACTCTTGTAAACGTGGCTGAAATTTGTTTTGCAGGTCTGCTGTTATCAATCACCATTATATGAATCAAATATCTAATTACGGTCTTTATGATCACATTTTATTTGTCTATGAAACATGAAAAAATCGTTTGTTACAGGTAAACTAACAATCAATGGTTCAGTTACGAGTATATGATTATCTTACAGTTTGGTTGACAAGTAATAAATGTTAATCACTGATTGGTGGACAATTGTGATCAGCTAAGCTCTGTCTTATACGCGTAAATACAGAACTGGTAGTGTGGAAGTCTCGGCAAGATATCGGGTAGTGAGAAGTCTCTTGAATGACATTGTTCTGCGGAGAAAGGTATGTTCCTCAGCTGATGTAAAAGACTCCCCGCTTTCAGTCGGGCCTCTGTTGTGGAGAGTGGCCATGTGACATATTTATCAAAAGCAGCCACGGCTGTTCGACTTTGATACTATTTCTGCTTTACACACCCAAAGCTGGATCTACTGTGTAATCCCAGAATTTATTGGAGCAATGCTCATTGATTCGTAGTTCTACTGTCCGTCAGACATGTTCGCTGAGCGGAATATATAGATTTCCCCCTTTCCGATGATCATATACAGGTGACTTGGCACACATTTGGTCGCGGACAGCTCCGTCAACGGTGCGAGTCAGGAACACTGGAGAAGTGATATTATTGGTTGTGACGTCACAGGCTGCGTGTTGACACGTGTTAATACATCAACTTGTTGAACGTTAAGTCTGCAAATTTTTAGTTGACTATGCTTGACATCTCCTTCCGAGCAAGTATCTTGCCAAACCGACAACCACGTTGCGTTTCTGTCGATGATACTCCGGTTTACCACGTGCGTAGTAAATGTTTAACACATCCCGCACTTGTGATAGTGAACCTATTAATATGAGTTTAGGAAGCCGTGATTCCTGTGGATTCCGTTTTGTTGAATGACTATAGACGCCATCATTTCGAACTAAGTACGTCAAGAATTATTGTGAGTCCTTTCCACTAACAGATATAAAAACGTCTGAAGGATGTGTTAGAGAATGCCGTTTTCTCACGAATGTTGCCCTATATAATAGATAGTAACACAGTGCCTACCGAGAGTGGTGGGTGAATGGTTAACGCTATGGCCTTGCATTCTGGAGGACGCGGGCTCGAATCCCCTTCCAAGCATCCAAATTTGGGTTTTTCATGGTTTCCCCAAATCACTCCAGGCGATTGCTGGGATGCTTCCTTCAAAAGGCCATGGCCGAATTCCTTCCCGTTCCTTGTCCCAATCCCATCCCGCCTCTAATTACCGCGACGTCGACTAGGCGTAAAGCCATAAGTAAAAAAAAAAAAAAAAAAAAAAAAATTGGATGGTAAATCAAGTTGATTTTGGGTGCCGAATGTGACTGTAAATTAATCTTAGTATCACCCAAAAATGAAGTGAAATTGTGTGAGCTACCAAAGTTTTACTGAGTGGTACTACTGTACCTACCTCTTTTGATCCTACCGGTACGAAGTTAACAATGAAAATGGAACCACACAAAAAGCACTCAACAGAATGCATAGCAGTGCCTGAATGCTTGTTATAAAGACAAATTGCTGGATGTTGTTGGTTAATTTAGACATTCGATATTCCTGATTGCATGTTTGTACCCAAAGAAGCTCTTTTATGATAATGAATGAATAAATTTATACCTAACCATCACAAAAGGCTGTACTGGCATTAAATATTCTCCGATTATGCTTGGCCATCTTTTTTATCCTAATGGACTAATAAACTAGCAAGAAGGCTTCTCGTTAAAAAAACAAAAACAAAACAACAAAAATACTTAGTTTTTAGGGTCCCTTAACCTACGGAAAAATGTAACTGTATTTCGACGATGTACTGTCTGCCCGTTAGCCCTATAACAATTAAACTTAACAACCCATATTGGCTGTCATTTACCTGGAATCGAATATCTTTTTAAAAAATTATCAAAACATTTTTCCGTGCAGTTTACACATAAATAAAATGGTAAGAAAAAAATTGTATCTCATCGTGTAAGATTAGGCAGACAGATATGTTTTTCAATTTTCTTATAGTATAAACGTTAGTGTCCATAAAAATTGTGTATTCTAGATCATTTCTGCTACCGCGTTTTTATCAAAAACTTTATTCTCAAGTAATTTTAAAAATTTCTAATGTCTATCATATCTTGTACTTTAACAACAATTACTAAAAATACAAAAATCTTGTATAGTTTTTAAGTTTATAGCAAAACAATGAGAAGTGATTGTTTTGATGTTACTATCATGTCTTATATTATATCGTTTTGTGAATGAGCATGATGCGCAAGCTCTGCAATGTGCATACGCGTCTGCTCCCAGCATGCTTTGTGCGCATTTAGTCGTCATTTGTAGCCGTATTATCTGTCTGAGTGCTGAGATGTAGAAGTTGATAATGTTTAAGAAAATTTATTCCCCACCGACTGTGAGATACGATTCTTTCAATACAATAGGCATGGCTACAGCATAAATCCGCAGCTGTATCACCTGTCTGTGTGTTAAGCTGTGGAAGTTTATACTGTTTAAGAAAATTAACTCGCCCACCCACTTTGAGATAAGATGTTAACAGCATAAATCCACTATCTGATTTAACTGCCTATTAATGTAGAAATTGTGAATTTAACTGGTAATGATTGCAGTAGCTGTTAGAATTACTACGTGGCGAATTGATGAAAAGGTTTTGAGAACTAATCTGTGTAGCGAATGAATATCTTCCGACCTACCGCATACAAGATGTCTACGAGGGCGGTCCGATAAGTACATAGTCTACAAAAGAAAAACGAAAATTTTGGAAAAGTGGCGATTTATTTCTCAATATAGTCTCCTTTTAGCTCGATACACTTGACCCAGCGATGCTCCAACTTCTTTAACCCGTCTGAAAAATACGTTTTCTGAATATCTGCAAAGTAGGACTCCGTGGCGGCGATAACCTCCTCATTCAACTCAAATTTCTGCCCGGCGAGTGTCTTCTTCAAGTTTTGAAACAAAAAGAAGACGCACGGGGCCAAATCTGGAGAATATGGTGGATGGGGCAGTAGTTCGTAGCCCAATTCGACCAATTTTGTCGTGGCGACTGCGGAGGTGTGAGCCGGTGCGTTGTCATGGTGGAAGAGCACTTTTTTCTTCGCCAAATGGGGCCGTTTTTTCTGCAATTCGAATCGGCCCCATAATTCGGCATAGTAAAGCGCTGTGATCGTTTTGTCCTTCTCCAGGTTATCGGTGTAGATCAGACCTTGTGAATCCCAGAAAACGGTGGCCATCACCTTTCCGGCCGATGGGACAGTCTTCGCCTTTTTCGGAGTATGTTCGCCGGGTAAAGTCCACAGTTTTGACTATTCCTTGGTCTCTGTTGTTTACCAGTAGATTCATGTTTCGTCGACGGTCTCGTAAAGACGCAGAAACTCCTTCGGATTGCGTTTAAAACAGCGTCGAACACTGCTGTGAAGTGGTCTCACTGTTGCTCTTGTTGTCCGGAGAGAGCAAACGCGGCACCCATCGCGCCAACAGCTTTCTCATGCCCAAAATTTCATGCAAGATATGACACACGCAGTATTTTGAGATATCTACTGTCCCAGCAAACTCGCGCACCTTCAATCGGCGGTCTGCCAATACGAGATCGTGGATTTTTGTCACGTTATCCTCCATGGTAACCGTTTTCGGGGCACCTGAGCGTGTCTCATCAAAAACCGACGTGCGACCATCGAAGGAGAAGAGTCACCGTACACAGCATCCAAGCGCTCTTTGATTTCGCTGTGCGATTTTCCTTCCAAAAAAAAATAATCTTATCACCGACCGATATTGCTCTTTTGCCATTTTTCTAAAATCCGCGGACACACCCACTTTCACACGCGATCAAAACGAAACTATGAGTCCGATTTGGCTGAAATTTTAACAATAGCCGTCTAAGATAATGTACTACACAATAATACATTTCTCTGGTGACGGTGGTGCCATCGAGAAGAGAGGCAAAGTACGTATCGGAGCTACCTCGTACAAAGATCTTTGAAGTACGGAACCCTAATTTTGTTATGCTTGACTCGCACTTGTCGGGTTTTTCCCTCCGTCTTTTCTCGTTTAATTCTCACAACTGGCCACAATAAAAGGCTTATATATTGTTCCAGCATTAAGGTAGCTATGCGTCCTTGACTTCTGATTGGCTCGCAGAGCACAGTGCCTGCGTCAATTAGGTGTCGGGCGTTTGCCGCGTTGTGTGTCAGGTGTCGCGGCTGGCATGGAATGCGGCTTTAATTGCGAGGTCGCCACCTGGCAGTCGATAGTCCGCTGTCGCACAGTGGCGTACGAGGTCTCGACGTGAATCCGGGTCGCAATTGGACAACCTGCAATTTTATTGCGCCACAGCTCCGGGCCAAGTGGCAATTAGCGAACAAGTAGGAGCTGTCACTGAAAACGACACCTCATCTGCCTTTTTTACATTCGAATTTCAGCCATATCTCGTTATTGGACAACCGAAACTTTAAATTTTTTTACATTGTTCAATGCTCCGATGAAATGTTCAACAGAAAACAGAGGTACAGTATCGAAACTATTGACACTATTTAAGCGGATGTTATCCCAAATACGTAGAGAAAGGAGGGAAGCAATAATTCTGTTCCAATCTTTCTGGTACACAACTGGCTACAAAAATAATTTTCTACCTTATTTATGGAGAAGTAAGGGTGATATCATGAGAACGGAATCAATTAATGTATAATAGAGATAAGATTAATATGCTACCAATAATTCTTGTGTTGTGTCATTGGAAGCTTGGTTTGTCGTTTTTACTTATTCCTTTACCCGTCGTCAATGTCGAGGTCATTAGAAGTGGGAAAGGAGTGGCACAAGAAACGCAAAAGTATTGGGCCATGGGATTTTTAACGAACCATCCCGACATTAGACTGGAGTGATTTGGGAAAATCCAAATTTTGATGGCTGAAAGAGGATTCGAATCAGCGTCCTCCGAAATGCGAGCCCAGAACGTTGGCCCTCACCCACCGCGCTTGGTGAATTGTTATGTAGCCCCTATAGAATAATGTTTCAAAACCATCAGAAATTCGTATATAATATCCTTTTCTCTTTGCATCTTTATACTGGAGATTAACTTTTACATGTTTCATTACTCAGCGGTGTTTAAAGCACGGTGAGCGGCATTTCCTATCTAACTCGTATACGTCTCTTGGGATCGAGTATTTGTTGTTGCAAGTTTATTTTGTTTAAAACATTAAAAGTCATTCCTATATCTCGCTATTTTACGCATGATTTTTAACACAGTGAATCAATAAGTTTTAGTTCGTAGGGACATGTGGTCTTTATGACCTGATCATAAGGTTTTTATTTCCTTCACCATCTGTCACTTTCGTAGCCTGGCTTAATCAAACCCACTTTTTTGTTTTGCTGTTGGCATTACGCCTCGTCGCCGTCGAGGTCATTAGAGGCGGGAAAGAATGGGGGCAACGAACGGGAAGGAATTCGGCCATGGCATTTTAAAGGAAACACCTGGAATGATTTGGGGAAACCATGCAAAATCGAAATCTGGATGCCCGGACGGAGATACGAACCCGCGTCCTCCCGAAAGCGAGACCAGAGTGTTACCGCTCACCCACTACGCTTGATAAATCTAACCCGGTAGTCCTACCAGGTATAGGGATGCAATAGTTTAACGACGATCCCAAACATGGAAGCCTTCTGTAATACCTCTCATTACACAGCAAACTGTCCTAGAGGTGAAGTTCGTGTTAAGGGGCTTTGTAAATCTTCGCCGAGACACGGATATGAACTGGGGACCTAACGATTTCCTGTTAACATGTAACAAGGAACCGATGTTAAACATAAAACGAATTACGTTTGAGATGCGAAGAAATAAACTAGTCACATATTTAGAAAGATTATTTTCTTAAAGGAGTATTTATTTTATTCTCTAACGTTAACATACAAAGATCTCCCTTACATATCAGTATCATTTTTGGAGAGCGGAACATGGAAGCCGTATTTTTTCTGAGAATTGACATTCATTATGCTCGTCCGTTCTTTGTGTCAGCAAAGCGTCGTATAAATTGCTCAACCATTGTGGGTATCAGTCTAACCCGTTGCCAACAGATTGTCATCAGCGTTCTCTGCGTTCGTTACAGATACACACCAGTCATAACATCCACTTAATCTCAGAAGCCTGATATATTGAGGCCGTTCGAGTGATAGAAATGAGAACATCACTTAAAAATGGTGATAAAGTTTTATATCGTCGGATATCGTGGAATAACATCGGCTATACTACGTAAGCTAGGAGAAAACATTACACTCAACAAGAAGTTTTTTCGTACAGTAAATACTCTGCCCAAGGATTTCCATGCAGGTAAACAATATGTTATAACTGTCCTATTCCTGTAAACCGTGCACCAGGACCGAACAGAAAAGAATTTAACCCTCTCAAATTTGAAATGTTGATGTTTACAAATTTTCTTACGCTCAAATTCTAATCAGGAAGAAAAATGTTTGAAAGTGGTTTTAGTTTTCAGAAGAAACTTCAGAATCATTCCGAGATCGGCACCAAAGAATTTGCGACTACCCTGCTATTGACATTTTTAAAATTTTATTTAATAAGAAAATGCGTTTTTTTCGTAGTACCGACTCAACAACACTGCCAGTACACTTAAATGTATTTCATTTAGTCGTGTATACTTATAGATGTTGTAAGGCATTTTAGTTACTTTGTGATAAATTAATGTCCTGGTGGTACTACTCAACACGACGTGTATTTCAGTTCTTCATTAAATGTTCGTAAGATTACAGGTTTCATACCGTCAGGTCGCCAGTGGGGATTCCACAACTAATACTAATAATTCATAGTCACTCACAAAATCAATCACGTAAACAGTTAGCAGTAGCAGTTAGCGGGAATTGCCAACACATAAATCACACAAAAGTTTACACTCAGAACACACATTTATTTTCTGGATAAGCAAAAGAAATACGTCGCCGAAGTAACCACCAGTTACAAAGACTCGTGCTATCGAAACTTCTTTACCAAAGCGTGCAGGATTCGAACCAAGTAGGTACACGTAACATGTGGTGCCACTATCACAATAGTTTATCCGGAACACTGTTCTTGTTCTCATCCACCGACACTCCAAATACTTCTTCAAATCACCGTACAAGTTAATGGAATAGTTATAAGCACTTTTTATAATATCCGTCCTCGCGGCATCGTTCTTAACAGTAGACCACTTTCGACATTCGCTTCCCGCGTTCCCGCCGCGAACTATACTTCTGCCATCTTGCTCTCACTGTCCAAAGATAATCTCTCGCAGACGCTACTCTCGAATCGCGTCGGTTCGATTGCATCGTTACAATGTCCATCACTGAAGGTATGGACCCCTGCAACCCTACACCACATTTTGTATCAGCATACGTTTACTTTACGGGTGATTATAGAATTTTTATAATAGTTTTGTGATCGATGCTACAACAGTGTCAATAGTTGTATGTCGAGTCTCGCGGTGTCCCAGTGTCAGAACACCTGTTTTCAAAGTTCAAGGTCGTCGGTTCGATTCACGTTGCTGGCCGAAATCTTTAAATATTTCTAACCTGACCTTGACGTATTGCTAACGTATTTTTGTTCTGATACTACAGTCGTGCCGATAAAATGCTGAGGCTACCCCTTTTACATCTGACAGGTTGAATAGTGCGACTAATTTTCAGACTGTAGATATAGTTTAGTTAAAAATCTGTGAATTTCTCAGCAGTGACCTACAAAAATTAGGATATACATTATTTTTCGCTAGGCGCGTTATATCACAATAAACATGAAATTTATCCCAAATATTTACGATACTGTCGCAGTTTTCTAATGAAAGCAAATTTAAGAAATAAGAAAAGGAAACACCTTTTTTCTTTTTTGTTACTAGAATATACGATTGGTGCCTTCTGAAAATATTCTCAATACCGACCGACCCAACGTGAGATTACCGCAACAGATTCTGCTTCGAAGCCAAGGAGGGCGCTTGCCGGCTACGGAGAACCGAACATACGTCTTTGGGAAGGTCGGGTCACGGTGAGGCCCACTGATAAGGGAAACTGATGGTCAGACACACGGAATACAAAAGGGCCCATGGGCGCGACCTTGCACCGCACCACCCATAATTTGTGCAGAGACTTAGGAGAACCGTAAAACAACTGTGGCGCCACACATTTGAATCTCCACAGAGGACACAACCGCTGCTGGTAGCCCGGTGCTTAACGTGACACAAGACCAACTTCCCTGTAGTGAAATGTACATCGGGATATCTATTAAAAGAAAGCGATAAGTTGCTTTAACGCTTCGTAAGTGTACGGAAATTTACTAAGGTAACTTACAGAATCGATGAATGTTTAATTAAATACAAAAAATCACGTTTTCTATCTAAGTATCATTTTCGTTAGATGCAAAATTCTGTGCGGTTGCATCAGAGATTCCACAGGAAATTAATTTCATGCCCATCTCGATCTATAACATCAGGTGTCACTTCTATAACTGTGGTGTAAATTCAATTTCTGAGCCCAGTGAGATCACAAGGTATTGGCAAAACGTACATTACATCTTTAATTAAATCTAGATATACATCTACACTCTGCAATTCAAAGACATTTCTACGTTCCGTTCTCTAACCATACAAGGAATGAAAGAATTCATAAATGATCAGTAGGGTTCATTCTTTTTCTGTTCTTATCTATGCTGCCATTGTGACTTATTTGTGTTGTGGAGAGAAGTATTTCACAGCATTCGTAAATGACGGAAGTCGTGGGCATATTACTAAAATAAAGTTGTGTGATTTTACATTAATTAAGCTATTTTTTTATTTAATAAATTGTAATGGTGTGTATTAACTCGGAATTTTTAAGTTCAAAGGTCAAAGAATAACAAGATGAATAATGAGATCTCTGAAAAAAAAGAAGAATCAAGAATGAGTTGTTGAAGAGAAGATTTGAATGGAGAGGACGAGTTTTGGTTTTTTGGAATGAACAAGTTTGAAAGAAGAGATGAAACAGTTTGGCTCACTGGAGAAGCCACAAGAATCCTGGCGGGATTATTAATAGTAAAACATTAGCCTGAGGCAGAAGGTTTAGGGTTATGAATAAAGATAATGTTACATGTCTTGAGAAAAGAGAATTGTTTGTTAAATAAAAAATATACAAGTGATGAGATAAGTAGAAAGTGTTTTGATTTGAGACTGAGATATATGTAGATATAGACAAAGGAATTAATTTGAGTTTGTGTGATAAGAATTGGAATAATAATAATTTTGATTTTTCTGCGTGAGTATCATATTAAAACCAGCGCCGGACAAAGAGGTGTTAAAGAAATCTCTATATACTGGTCTGGTGCTGGAAATAAGAGGCCATAAAATATATAAATATATTTAAAGTATTATACAAAATAGAGACGTTAATATAAGAACGTTACAAACTACATCGGTAGCCTGCCAAAGATCCCAGCCATAACACGTTATCAATTTGGTGACATTTTCGTTAGGATTGTGGAATGTGATTAAGAATCACTTGAAAGTAATTTGCACATATCTATAATCCAAACAACGGTGAGCAATAGTTTTATTGGCTGATAGCCGATACTCATGACTTCGCACGCGTGGACTTCGATTTTTATTGCTAGAAATGTATATAGAAGACTGCAAGTTAAGTAAAAGTTGTCTAAAAAATAGACTGGGAGACAAACAAAGCGTGAATGACCAAATTAAAATTACAGATATTTGCACATGCTCTCCATCTGTCGGTCACTATAGTGTCAGTTTTCAAAATTTCACGACAAAATATGCTATTTATTCCGTAAATTTATTCTATGTCTTTTCTAATGTTATATAGTATTTTATTATCTAACTTCATCAAGATAGGTTTAGCCATTTAGTTTTGAAAACGTAACAAATAAAGAGATAGAGTTAAATTAACATTTATAATATTAGTGTAAATCTCCCCTACAGATGAGATACAATTCTTCAAAATCTGACATACCAACCGAAGTCTAGTATTAACGACTTTATTCTCATCCCATTTTATGTTGCTATGTACAGTTCCCTTAAAAACATAAATGCTTCAACATTCTCATTAAATCGCTTAATTTTTACTAATGGGAAAATGGTTTCTTCCTTATCCTCATGCTCATTACCTTGTAGTTATTGCAGTTTAATATAAGTGGTATTTATCGCACCATATTGAAATAATTTCGAGGATAAATTGAATTTCTAAACAATCAATACAACTCTTTACTTTGGTAGAGATAACTGTATCACCAGCCAACAGTGCCGGCCTCGGTAGCGTAGGGGCTAGAGTACTGTCCTCACGTGACGAATGTTGCCGGTTCGAGTCCCACTGAGGGCATGGGTGTTTAAGTGTTGTGTGTCTGTGTGAATGTCCTGTCCTCCTGTGGTGACCATTCTTTGAAGCTACAATATATATACCGGATGACTAATTCACTAGATGCTATGACAATCACTGGCTGTATGGCCTCAGTTGCCGAATGCCATTGAAAAAAAAAAAAAAAAAAAAAAAAAAAAGCCAGCTAACAGACACACACATCGTTCACAAATATGAGGAAAATAATATGTAGTCTGTGTAAGCCAACAGAGCAGAAGACCCTTCTTCTACGACATTATACGGGGACCATCCAGTTAAATCAGTATGTCAACTATGGTTACAAAGTTGCCATGTTATTTGCTGTGCACTACTAGCCAGTATATTGACCTGAGAAACACAAAGTAAGAAAAGTTATAACAGCTGTTAGTTATTAACATGGGGTGCCATTTATATGATAGTTAAGGTGTACAAGCTCTTCATCTTTATATATAAAGATGAATGTATGTTTGTTTGTTTGTTGGTTTGTTTGTTTGTTTGATGGTTTGTTCTTCATAGAAATCCACAGTTTTCATCCGATGTCGATGAAACTTTGCACACTTATCCTTTGAAACAAGGAGAAAAATACTGTCTACATTTGGTTGAAAAATTATCTGTATAAATAACACATTTTGCCTCATAACTTCGAAATACGGTGATATACAGACACATTGGATGTGCACATCAACGTACCATGTTTCCGTGTAGTGGACAGCCAGCTGAGTGGTTAAAGCGCATGCTTACGAACGTCGTGGTCTCCGGTTCAAATCTCCGTGGAGGCTAAGATTTTTAAAAATTGTTTTTCATCGTAAGAGTCAGGCCTTGGCCGTAGGTTATTCGGATTGAATGTTAAAATGTAGATATTAGAAAGTTATTGGTGCAATACGAGGCAAATCGTAGGTAGTCTTGCAATGTTGTAGGTGTACACTTTTTTACGTTATAATGATCCCTCAGGTGTTGTTCGCAGTCAGTGTGTGAGTGTGAACCACAGTAATATTATTATAAATACGGAAGTAAGTCACTGTCTTTTTGTTACGTTTTGATGACTAAATGGCTATATCGTTGTGATGGAATTTTATAAGGAAATCTGTATGAAGGGCACAGGATATTTTTCCCAGTATGATTAACAGTTGTAGTCACGAAATTTGAGACCTTATAGAATGGTGACAGAAATATGCTATAAAATGATTTTCTTCAAGAGACAGGTTCGACTGTACAATGATATAGTGATAGCTTTCCTGTCATATTATTCCGACTCGATATTGTTTGGGACCAATCCTTCGTTACCAACAACTTTCTATATTTAATTCTGGCAAAAACATTATTAATCCACGCGTACGAAGTCGCGGGTACGGGCTAGTGTTTAACTAAAAGAGGAGCATATTACACGGTGAGATTTAAGATTTTCACAATTTAAAAAAAGTAAACGTATGTGTAATTAAGGTTTGCTAACGGCACATAACACTTAATTTCGGGCTGTCATAAACATTTTCAGTCATCGATGTGAGGTTTCGCTACCGCAAATTATGCTGTTGCAGGTTTTCGCGTTCTAATTGCTATAAAATATTGACCCGCCAATAAAGATTACGGTGATAAGAAATTTCTCTTCCTCCCCCGCGTGAAGCAATATTTCCAAACAGAATTCTCTATGAGCCATCTTATCTGCCTCAATGATTTCTTGTACTATATTGATCTGTATAGTTTCAAGTGTAAACGTTTAAGTATCACGAGCTGGCTGGTCAATCCTGGAACGATGTAGTAGTACACATGTTGCACTGATTTCTTTGAGCTACGGGTAAAGATATACTTAATCTGTCCAACAACAATATCGTGTCTGATTTGGTGGCTCCTCATGCAGAGTTAATAATCACTCTCAGCAATGATCTGTTGCCAATAGTAAATTAATTATAGTAAATACTTATCTGTAGTCACAGATTTTGTGTCATAAAACCTAAACAAAGTGAGCCTTTATCGTATCAGCGAAAATAACTATTTAAACTACACATCTGCAGTAGCTTGGGATGACTCGCACAGATATCACGGCACTACGTTAGTATATCTTTAAGTGTTTTGCTACAAAATTACTCTTCAAGTAATCATGCAAGTGTTCTAGAGGCGTAATGCAGTTTATTATGCATCACCCTAGATTGTGCCTAGCGATCAATTAACAATGTTTTATTTCCGCTCCCTCTGCTTGCGGGGTACGTAAATTCGTTTCGATTGCTCTTACGAAATGAATTTTCTCGTGTTGCTCTTAGTTGAGTTATGTTAGTAAAAATTTTGCAAAATAAACTGGCTTCTATCTGATGTGACATAGATGACAGAGAAATAAAAAAAAAAGTATAACAATAAAAAGTATGTGAACAGCAAGATTATAATGAACAAACTGCATGCCAGTGAAGGTTGTAAGAGCTAAATCGATCCTTCCGGCAATCGTGTCCTAGGATAGTTCATCTTGGGTAGGTACATCGTGAGTGCTCTGTCGCAATCATTTATCAGTATTATTTATTGGGAGAGAGTTCTCAATTATAATGCCACATTCCAAGTTGACCAAGGACTACTGTCGTTTTGCGACTGGGGAGATTAAGTTTGTACTACGGATTGAGGTGTTTAAGGGAGCTATAATTCTGCTATAACGTGATTAGCAGTGACAGATGCAGATATAATTTGTTACAGATAAAATGGTAATATAGCTAAACACCGCAGTTTTATAAGAACAGAAATTAACAGATTTTTACCATTTTTAAAGACTTTTATTAGCGATTCAGAACATTAATCGTGGACAAAATTTTAAAATATTACTATAATAAATATTATATTGTTGTTTCTCGGTGATGTAACTACTGCCACTATCATATTACGACTATAGAAATAATTAACGTCTTACAATCAGTCTATATGTTTCAGTATTACCCCTTTGACCAACAAATATTAGAAAGATGAGTAACCAAACCTTTCCAACATGTAGTCTGGATGATAGTAGCAGAAGGTCATGTCTAGAACTGCAGTTTACTCGTATAGGCGACTTTCGCAGCCTATGACTATGCCTAATCTCCGCCTCATGAGCTAAACACTTCATAAACAAAAATACGCTCATCTCACACAGAACATACTAAGATGTTCACTGACATATGACAACACTTCAATTTCACCTTAATTAGGTGTTTGATATTAAAAGCGTGACTTCAGTAAGGATATGCCAGCACAAAATTAAAACTCCAAATCTAACTAACCCAATGATGAGTAAGACTCTTGAAACTTAGCTTAATCCAAAATGTTTGGAAAAGCTGGTGTAGAAGAAGAAATAAGGAATCAGGTTCACGTATTACTTGCGAGACGAAGGATATTTCCTAGAAATTTCTGCTAGTATTTGAAGGTACGAATTGAAAGCTGATATGAACTAATAAGAATCTTTCCAAAATTTTGGCAAGTTGTGATTTGGTGAGGAAGAATAATTTTGGCGTGGTCCTAGGGTGACAAAAGGAACAATCAGTAAGGTGCCAGTACGAACATTACAGCCTGGAGGCGTATGACCTGCGGTTAGATAAGTCGAAGGATCCACTACGGAATTTCATGTACTCAGTCACTGTCAGATAGAGAGATTGGCGCTGGGTCCCGGAGGCAGCGGAAAGTTTCACTTTTACTTTCGTCCGATAACATAGGATTCGTGTAACAGATTACTGCAAACGAACTAAATTTCAGCTGATGGTCTGAGTCACAAGTTCACCTCCACACACGGTGATGACACAAGCGTCCAGTAATGAATTCTCAAACCGTTCACAAAACCCAAGAACGTCATGTAATTAATTCGATTCATTGTGTACTGTAAGAGCCGTATTATATAATAACGTTTTCTAGATGACTAAGTAAATCTGGAAATTCATTTAAAGTATTGATTTGAAGCTTTACTAAAAACTAAGTTGTCTAATTACAAGCATCCAGACGTATAATTTTGAATATTACTTTTATCGGTCATTACAGTGCATTCAGTTAACACAGGCGGTTCAAGGTTAGTCTGCTCTATCCCCACCCCACTAACCCCACCCCTAAATGGGAAGGGGAAATTTTTGACTCACTTACATGGACACAGCGTTCAGCTCGAAAAGATAGGAAGAGATGGGGTGGAGAGGTGAGTTGTGGGACAACGGCCTTGAGTCGGCAGTTTAGTGTGAACCAGATACTGGAGCCCTGATGGCGTAAGACTGACCAATCGTATTTTGCATTATTTATGTGGATAATTTTTAAAGGTACCTACGTTTTACTACTACCGGTAACTAGTGATCAGTAAGTAAGTAGCATGGGTTGGAGAAAAGGAAAATAATCATATTTAATACAAGAGCCTCTGAGCAAAGAGAACAGCATTGTTGCACAAGTTATGTATAGGGTTTCAACCAGAGTATTTGTTGGTATGTATTCAAGGTTATCATTTTGTTTCACCTCTGCTTCATGGAACCATAGCATGTAGCAGTTTTTTTGATTTGTCACATTGATGTTTCTAGCGCCCATTTTATTGTATGCTGTCTCAAGGATGTTAGCTTTAAATTCATAGTAGCTATCATCGATGTCGTCTCCACATTCATGCTGACAATATGCTGTGGTTGGTTGGTGCATGTTAAATGTGTAATTGAAGCCACTGGTAACAATAACCTCTGTCAACTTTAAGTTTATCAGTATTGCTGTTGTTGGTTTTACTTTCTAATTATTTTCTGTGAATAGAGGTTTAATTTTTACCTGTAGTGGAGCGCATTATTTGGCGGCAGTTTCCCCTACACACCTATTTTTACTTTTGGTTGGACCTACATTTTAATCTGGACTCTGCATCAAAGAACATCCTAGCAAAGCTTATATGATCAAGAATAACTCTTAAAAATTCCTGGCCCCACTGGGATTTGAATCTAGAATGCACAACTGAGCTACATGAAATCTGGTGCACATAATAGTAAAAAATCTGGACCAATTATTTATTAAAATACAGTTACCTCAGTTTCTGTTAGCAGGTCGTATTGTCCTTTGGCTCCCAAATTGCTTAGTTGTGTGAATGGCACTCGATTTCATGCATGTTGGAAGAATTTCTTTTGCAGTTATGGGGATCAGGGATTGGAACAAATTAGCAATTGAAATGTTGACTTGTTTAACAAAACGCTAAAAGAATTTAACCTTGAAAATAATGGAGGGAAAAACTAGTGGCAAACGGAGAGGAGAAAAATGGGCGTGAAGGGAAATTGCCAGCGGGGCGGGTGTTCCACGCCAATTTATTTAAATTAGAAAAAAATAATAGGAAAAGCATGGAGTAGGAGTTTTGGTTCTGAGGATGTAGGCTTTCATGATTATGAGGATTGTCGATCTGGTGTAGTAAAAAGGTGGATTGAATATCTAATAGTGAATCGTGTAGTAGAAGTTTTTCTGAAAGGTCGTAGGCTGTTGTAACTGTGTGGACTGATGATTCGATGAGGTGAAAAGTTTGTTTAAATATCTAACAGTATAGAGGAGATGCTGAAACTATAATTTATTATTAGAAAAGGAGATGTTTTGTGATTTCCTGCAAACCTGTAACCTTTGATATAACATAGATTACTATTTCGACAAGTGCTCAAGATTTTCCATTGAACAGCTGGAATAGTGAATTTGAAACATAGTTATCTTTATATATATAAAAATCTCGTGTCACGATGTTCGTCCGGGATGAACTCCGAAACTACATAACCGATTGAGATGAAATTTGGCTTAATGTGTGTAATTTAGTCCAACTTAAAAGATAGGATAGTTTTTATCTGGATTATAGACCTCAATATTTATTATTTGCGAAATAAATGTTCATTAAATGTTTGTCATAGGACAATGGTTTGTAATTATTTGTAAACCACCAAGGCTAAGCGGTCTGCTGGCTCAGTGGTTTGGGCGTCTGACTGTAGTTGTGAGGGTCCCCGGTTCGAGTCCCTGTATCGGCGGGGATTTTTATAGACACTTCACCCGGCATTAACCCCCGGCGCAGCATGCTGTATGAGGTGAAATACGCCAGGACGGTACTGTGGTTCGGATTCGACGTTAAAATGTAGGTCCCCTGTACCAGGCAGGATGGGCGGGCTAGGTAAAGGCGGCTACGACAGGGGCAGAATGCCCAGCCAGTAGAAACCATGTCACCAGGTCATTACGACCACACGAAATTATTATTATAGTTCCATAAGTTTCTAACAGATGGCTATGTGTTAACTTATCGATAAAACACTTGGTTATCTAGGTTGGGTAATCATCCAGTAGATCACGTTCTGTTTCAATTTATTTATGCTACAGCTTATTCCTAACAGACGGTGGTGTGTTAATTTATCGAACCATTCAGTAGATGGCGTTGTATTTCGATTTATTTATACTACAGTCTATTCTATGCCATATGTGTGAGTTTCTTGAATTTTAATTTTGCTGTGTATTGTGTTATAATTATACTGGATTGTTGTTCATCGTTTGTGTGTCTTTATACCTAACGAAAAAGTAATTACACACATGAATATAACATTGAAGAAAACGTTACGATAAATTCGAATCGTGTAAGCATTTCTCGCTAGCTTATCATTTTTCTTCTTCTTTTTGTTATGGTCAGCTAGAGACCACGTGTCAATTTCAGTTCCTCTCCTGTTGTTTTTTCTTTCTTCCTCCCCAGTACTCCTTCATTATTGCACTCTTCTCTACCTTTGAATCCTGCCATATTCAAAGTCTGGCATCGAAAAAATTTTCTTTCCATACAGTTCACTGGTATTATTTCGTTTCAAATCTTTCTAAACCTCTTGAAAGCCTGGTGTCATCCATGCTATAAATGTATCAAAAAAAATATCATTCTTCTTTTTCTGTTATTTTTTTCAATGTTATTTTATATTTCCTCATTAGTTCTTAACTTCCATTTTACTGTATTTTTCAATGGACCCACTGTATTATAGTTTCTTATTTTAAGGCTTTCAGAAAGGCACTTTTTGTTGTAATTCAAATATTTTTAAGTGAAATGTCGCCAAAGAATCTAACCTCGACAATGCGTGTAGCAGAGAGGCAAGACGCACGACGTGAGAGCTCATCAATCAGCAACACAAATCGCGGTAAGTAAGGAAGTTCAAAGAATCAGGACAGCTGAGCGTCGTATGCAAGAATCTCAAGAACAGCGTGATGAACGTCTGTGACGGAATATATCGAGAACAAGAGCGGCACGAGAACAGCACATAGCTACATTTAGTAAAAGAGAACGACAGAGACAGTAAATCAGCCGTGCTTTAACACGTGTATCATTTGTTCGTCTTGCGTTCCAATATGCACGAGCCATTGATTACTCTGCACATTCTAAAACTGCAATCGGTGCAATGAGCAAAATATGCCAGTATTATCAGGTGTTGAAATTCCGCAATGAAGCAGCAGGCATGTGTTGTGCATCAGGAAAAGATGTATTATTACCACTACCCAATCCGCCAGAACATTTACAATCCTTCTTGCTGGCGAATCAAACGATTCGAAATTGTTTCTGCGCAAGACACGCAAATTCAGTTCTTGCTTCCAGATGACGTCTTTTGGGGCAACAAAAATTTGCGATCTTACATCTGATGGACGTCATTTTGAAACTAATTTCAAAATACAAGGCCAGGAGTACCATAAGTTTGGGTCGTTGATACCGATGCCAAACGATGACCCGAAATTTCTCCAAATCTATTGGAAATTGTGAGGAACGCTTGAAAACTAGGTGACAGTATAATTTCATCGAACAAGCAGAAGAGAGAGCAATTATGGTATTGTTGGAAAATTGTTTGTAAAATAATAATCAACTTATTCAATTGTTTCGCCACAATTAAAAAATGACAACTATCAAATTGTCATCAAAGCTGACAAATTACCATCAGGAGAAAACGCTGGCAGATTCAACGCGCCAACCGTAGATGAAGTTGCAGTTTTTATTGTTGGTGACTCAGTTGATTAAAGTAACACGTCAAGATAGAACTGTTAGTATAATTTCGGATCTACACCGTTCGTATGACGCACTCCAGTATCGACTGATATTCTGGCAAGGGCAGAATGAATATCACATCAACATCAAACAGCGTGATCCAATTGCTGGTAAATTTAATATTCAACTATTGAATTCGTTATTTTATTAGTACAGTAGACCCGCGGTATTCCGACCAGGGGACAGATTATAGCGGGCCCACTATATTGATTTCTTATTCTTTTTTTTAATATTTAATTTTTTCAGTTAATAAAACAAATAAAAAAGTTACTTCAATGATGTACTACACCCCCGATTGATGATTAGACGTAATTAGGATAACTATATCCTTCGATATCGTCAACTGTGCCTTCAATACGTCGTGGATATGTACGCCAAGGTTGAAAACAAGCATTTGCGATTTATTCGATACAACCAGGGTAAATAACGATCGGAGGAATACATCCTCTTACGAGATACTGTTATCGGCAGTATTTATGAAAATTTAAACGCCAATTATATCGGTAATCTATTTATTTTACCTTCAAGCTACATCGGCAGTTCACAGAACATGCAGGAATATATACAAGATGCGATGACTTACGTCATTATGGATGTCCAGATTTGTTTATTACATTTACATGTAATCTGAATTGGGAGGAAATACAAACTTTGCTATTACCAGGCCATCAATCAATGCATCGTCATGATATCACGACTCGTGTGTTCAAACAAAAATTAAATTCACTGATTGATTTAATCGTAAAACATTCAGTTTTCGGTAACACACGTTGCTATCTGTATTTGATTGAGTGGCAAAAGCGAGGTTTGCCTCATTCTCACATTTTGATTTGGCTTGATGTTAAAATCCGTCCAGAAGAAATTGATGAAATAATTTCAGCCGAAATTCCGGACCCATTAATTGATCAAGAATTGTTTGATATTGTTACCAGTCACTCGATCCACGGACCGTGCGGTGCTTTTAACATGACATCGCCATGCATGGAAGGTGGAAA
Source organism: Vandiemenella viatica (assembly GCA_031002005.1). Taxonomy (NCBI): domain Eukaryota; kingdom Metazoa; phylum Arthropoda; class Insecta; order Orthoptera; family Morabidae; genus Vandiemenella; species Vandiemenella viatica. The sequence goes on along the minus strand of JARYHS010011408.1, from coordinate 232,541,572 downwards.
ATGTAAGGAGCGTTTTCCACAGTAATATACGAATGATACTATTACGGATATCGATGGTTATCCGTTGTATCGCCGAAGAAACGCTTAGAATGGTGGCCAAACATTTACAATGCGAATGTCAAATTCTAGAAACCAAGTTGAAAGTGACAATCAGTGGGTGGTATCACAATCACCATTGCTTTCAAAAACGTATAAGGCTCATATTAATGTCGAGTTTTGCAGTTATGTAAAATACATTAAGTACCTTTGCAAATATGTTAATAAAGGCAGTGATCTGGCCGTATTTGAAGTTCAAAATGTAAATTAAAACGACTTAATAACACGATACCAAATAGGTAGATACATCAGCAGCAACGAAGCTATCTGGCATATTTTTAGTTTTCGCACCCATGAAAGAGACCCTTCTATCCACCATCTTGCAATACATCTTGAAAACGGTCAACGTGAATATTTCACCGAAGAAAATATTTTCCAAAGAATACTTGAGCCACCAAAAACGACAAACCACAAACTGAATTTTTCACATTGTGTCAAAAATCTGATGTGTTCCGCCAATTCGCAAAAACATTATTATATTCCGATGTTCCAAGCTATTTTTCATGGAACAAATTAGGTAAAAAATGGTAGCCACGTAATCAAGGAGAACCACATCCTTCGATCGCAGGCATATTCAAAGCAAAGACTTTCCACAGTGCATCCAAAACAACGTGAATGTTTCTTTCAGCTTTTGTTATTGGTGAATGTTCCCGGACCAGCTTCTTTCGAATGTTTATGAAGAGTTAATGGTCGAGTGTTCAATACATGTCAAGATGCATGTCGCGAGTTGCAGCTGCTGGTAGACAACAATTATTGGGACCTGACACTTGCTGATGCAGCGTTGACAGCCACGCCGAATAGTATTCGTCAAACTGTTTGCAATTATTTTGACAACATGTTATCCAACACAATCTTCGAGTTTGTGAGGAAAATATAAAAACAGTATGACTGAAGATATAACTGAAATTTCAGTTTATATAAATAAATAAAAAATAATTTTTTATTTATTTTATAAATATCAATTTTTATATAATTTCAATTAAGTAATTTGTAATGAAATGTAAATTAAATTTTTTTATGATCGTTTGTCCTTATTTTCAACTCTCCGTAACTCTTTACCAATTACATTTGAATTTCCTAATCGACTACAATGTTTTTGTCTTTATTAGTGAATATTAATTTGACTACTTGAGGAAGTTTAAAATAACATTAATCCAACGTACTATAATTAGTAAGTCACAGCAACGCGTGACCGGGTCAGCTAGTATAATTTATATTAAATGTCGAAGTAAATGAAATTTGACATGACAGTATCCTTGACTTATATACTGATATATATTAATAACACAATGTGTGTGAACATGTCTTTAGTTAACAGGTCTGGTTAAGTTTAAGGTCTGTTGATTGTAATAATGTTTCGAATAACTACAGTATATATCTATGTTTCATTTACAAACCCCTCTCTTAACCAAAATATTAACTTCATATTTATTTTAAAACGAGTATGTGGGTGAAGCCATAGTAATGAAAATATTTTTTTTTCATAACTAAGACTTCACCCATGAACCCGTCTCAATACTAGTATTTGAATCAGACGGGTTGATTCAGTTTCATTCTGTTAACGATCACAATTATCTTCGACCAAGACCCATTTAGCGTGAAACATAAATGTCAACCATGTGGATAATTTTGGGGAGTACCTGAACACCAAGAGAAGAAGTAAACAGCGTTATAATGATGAATTATGGATGCTATGAATAGAAATTATGCTTCTAAGCACGGATTGTCTTATGTGCAAAGAAGAGAGAGTTTGCACAAAACAGTACCGCTCGACTCTAGCATTCGGAGAGATGCGAGTTCAAATTCCCATGAGGCCATCCATTGTCTCTAAAGACACCCAAGCAAATATTTGTTTTTGTCTGATTTAATAAAAAAAAAAGAAGTTTTCATAAATTCAAATCCGATTATTGTGACTTCACGGAGATCGTTTGCAAAACTGAACGCCAATGTTCGAGCGTATATTTTTACCTACAGTATGGTAAAACGCATTCAGTCCCTCCAAGCTGGAATTGATTACTTAACACATAATCCTTTCATCAGTTAATTTTTAGTTGACTGAATTAAATATAGCGCTGCTTACTGCTGCGACTGGTGCACAAAACCAGTTTCACAGATTTTTCTCTTGAAAAATTCCGCTAAATAATCCCCACAAGTTTCACCGCTGTCCACAGAAATGAGGCCGATATGCTTTTGCCAACCTAACAAAGCAGACAATCTGGGTGATGAATGGACGTCTGCGGTCAATAGCTTGTCGGCCAGTACCCTTTCAAAACAAAGCTGCCAAACACGTCGCGTGGTCAGTCTTTCGTCATGTCATGTACACCTCGTTGAGCTGCGCCATAAAGGACACAGAGTCGTTGTATGAAGCAGAATTTAATACGCGGTCGTCGGAATGGTTGGACGGCTGGTCGGCACATAGTGTCTTTCATTTGCGTCCAATTCAAAGTTATCTTAAATGGTACTTTTGGATACAAAATGTGTTTTTAATTATGCACAGTATATTAAATGGTTTAACTGTTCAAAATCTTTATAGCATTTCTAACTGACCTATGTAGTACTACATCCTCCACGGTTCCGTGAGTTTTACTAGTGCATCGCTTGAATTACATATTTTTTCTAGTCGTTATATCGTCATTAGTTCTCAATCATGTCAACAAAATAACGTCACTGACTGGAAGTGTTCATTGAAATTCAACATTGTAAACCTTATCTTTGAAAGAATAAATCGAAAAAAGGCTGATTATATATATATATATATATATATATAAAAATTAATAAACTCCGTTATGTAGATCTAATAGAAGAGAATTTGTAATAAATGAAAATATTCATCTTATCCTTATAAAAAGACAAATAAAATTTTATCGCGTGAACATCCAAATGAGGTGGAGGTGGTATTTCGGAAGACTATTTACCAAATAGAGTTAAGTCGCCGTTTCTATTGTGAGTTTTTTTTTGGTACGTGTACATTATTATTGTCTAGGTAATACTACAACTTATAGTTCTCCATAAAGTCGGGTTTCTACATGTGCTAATAAGCAGAACAGTCCCACAATACAGCAATTCAGCAACAAACGGCATCTTCATATTTATCTGACTTTCAATGTAGCTAATCTGTCAATCTGCCTCTTTAAGGGATTTTTCTGGTCATGTTCTTCTTGTGTTACCATCGTTCACGTAATTCTGTATTAAGATTGTGGATAAAGATTGAGACTAAATTATTGTGCCATATTTTTCAAATTGATAGTGCTTTCGAGGAGTCAAAAATTTCTTTTAATACGTTTGTTTTTGAATATTCACTTCTAATTTGTCTATAATGTTACGCGTGCTAATTATAGTAAAGTAAAGTAGTGCAGTAGGTAGTTCTTTCGATATTTTTTTAATTGTCAAAGGTGTCAAGTATAGAAAATTTAAATGTAAGTTACACAATGACCTGGATAGAATGTTTAACTTGACACGTTAACATGGAATAAAGATAAGTGCCAAGAAGAATAAGCAACTGATATGATAAAGCAGCTGGACTGAGAGTTACTGGAAGACAGGAGGTGAGCGAAGAGAGTTCTGGGAGTACAGAAAGCGTATGTTTGTGATAGGACTAGGTGGAATATTGGTCAATGAATTAGGATTAGTTCATGGAAAGGAAAAGACGACCATGGCCACAAACTGGCACTCAATTTTATTCATAAGGGAGTGGTGAAACTTTCTTTTGCGGGTAAGGAAATCGGGGATTGGAATAAGTTAACAAGGGAAGTGATGAATAATTCCTTAAAAACTAGGAAGAAATTTAGGGTTAAAATTCATAAATGGCAAAAGTAGATAGATAGAAGAGTTTATCACTCAACGCATGTAATACAATAATAAATATTAATTAGAAATTGGCAATTAGATGACTAGGTAAACTGATTCCGGAGAATGTGCTTAGTCGCAATTAAATTAAATTCGATATACAACATTCTCTTCTCGTTCTGTTTATTTCACTAGAACACAATCTTGAGCCCTGCCATTTTATTCGTTTTATCCTGGTATAACACAAAAATATATTTTTGTTAAGTCTGTCACACGATTGGTATCTTAGCTGAAAACCTAGTATTCTCTGTATGTTATAATGTAAGAGAAAGAATGTATACTATTCTAGATTGTTTTAATTTTGTTGATAAGAGATGTGGGATATCATACTCGCTCTGCTTTCAAAAAGTCTATCCATTCAAGTATTGAATTTCTGCATTACGTATCTAATATAAATCTCGTCCGTATGTTCTTACGTAGTGTATCGATTATCCGATAAGACTACAAACTCTCCACCTTTTCTATAACAGTCGGTTCCAAACAAATTAGGTTTTTATACTTCCACAAAATATGCAACGATAGTTTAAACCGAAAATTTGAGGCAATATTCTTAACAACGGTAATATTTGTCAATTTTTGCTGTTTCATTTTTAATTGTCTAGTACTAATCAAAATCAAAGCACACATACAAATTTCAGAGGAAGAGTTATACAGTGTAATATTTATACTAAGTGAAACAATACCCTTATCCAGTAGAGAATATAGAGAATACAATCTGTGTTAAATAGATACCTCTTTTTGTTTTGAAATATTAACTCTTATTTAATTTTGCCGTAAATTTTTCTGAATACTCTGTTGCGATTACATACTAAGTTTACGTACTTATTACCACTCCAGGGAATGTTCAGTCTTAGCATGTAGGAAGCTTCATCTTGAGTTTGGAGTAAATTAAAACACGCATAGGAAAACGCTCTGTGATAATCTCAGACTGCTTGTATAATACCACACAATGGAAAATACGTCCTTGTTTATAACATACTTCAAATATTCCGTGGGTTACGCATAAAGCTTAATGTAACTGCAGATAAAATTTAGGAATATCTGCTTATTGGGGCTTATGGAAACTGTACGATAACCTTGCAATCGATTGGACCTCAGAGAGGGAAGTAAGCCGATTACAAGGAGTTTGAAGCAGAAGCGCTTCCAATCAGAAAGGTAATCCTTATTTGGTAAGTAGAGTCTACAATTTTTTTTTTCGGAATACATATCTAATGACAGTATTCAGAAATTATATTCACAGAGAGCCAGGGGGAATTAGTTTAAGAGTAACAAATATTATTTTGTACGCTGATTTAGACCATGTTTCGAGATTTCAGTTAGGTGTAAATAAAAAATGTTCTTTTAAGCTTTTTGCGGCCTCATTTTGAGATTAACATTGCAACAAACGCCGTTAAAAGACTAGATGCAGAGCATCATCATCAGCACTGAGATTTCCTGTTTATGTTACAAAACTGAAAAAAATCATATATAGTATTTCTGATACTCTTTGGCTGCTCTTTTTAAGAAATATAATTTTTAAAATGCTTCTAATTTTTTAACACTAGATTTTTCCTAGCTTAATATCATTATAACTTTTTTTAGGTTTTATTCAGACTTTTCAAATAAAGTAATTGATTTGCAATACTTCGCGATTCGAAGACAAAGTGCATGCCGTACCTGACATGATGTGGAGTCATTCAATATGGAGGGTGTTACGTCACATAGGAACGTACCGGGTAGATGAACCGTAGTGGTTTCTGTTACCTTTGCTAATGTGAAACTGTTCGTAAGCATTACTATATGTGTGGATGACTGTGGGCGTGTTTATAGTAGAGTGCTGTGGCTAAGAGGTAATCGAAGAGAGAATGTGAAACTGGGTGGAGTCAATTCATGCCTACTCTTCCGAAAGATAACTGGACGATATCAGAGTTTTACGTCCAAATCCGAAGGTCGAAACACCATCAACAGTATCGTATTGCCTGAGTATAGGGACAGGTTTGGGGTTGAACCTACGATTTTTGTATACAGTAGTACGCTTATGAATCATACGCCACTCACGTCTCCTGCTCTGCTAACCGAGACACTATGATACGTATTTCTTCCACCACTGTCTAACTTTCCGTCAGGTGCAAGACACTATTGTGGTTCTTCAACGATCTGAGGTGATGGGGTATATTACTTCGTGAATACTGCAGTGGCTTACACCTGTTTATAAATGAACGTGTTGTTCACATCTAAAATATTCCGCACAAGAATATTTGCAATTAATATAACAAATAGCACATAGCATTTTAGTCTGGATCTCCGTACTTTGGTGGGAAGTGTACTGTGTGCATTTCTGATCTTCGTAAACAAATAATGTATTTCCATAATTCTTAACACTCCAGCAACTATCACTTATTCAGGAGGTGCTATGAAACGGTTTCCTCACTTGATAAAAATATTTTACAAGTTTCATTAGTCGTTAACAATGTTTTTGCCATAAGTTTTGAATTTTCATAATATTATTCGTATTTCTATGCCCCGTTGATATGTATTGAATGTCACAACGTTTTATAATTCGTTTACTTACCTCCGAATAACTACAGTTTTAAGCTTTATAATCTCCTAGTAGGGTATGCCTGTTGTAACTGATTGTTGACATATTATGATATTTAATTTCAAAACATCACTTACGACATTTTTTCTGGCTAAGTGTGTGGGTAAACGAAAGGTAGTGATACTGCACAGATAGCGAGAGGTATGCTGGCTGTGTAGTTAGTTGTGTGACTGAAAACCAAAATATTTCGGTCCGAAATCAGATCTCTGCGGAAACTTCCAAAGCCCCTTAACCAGGTTCTCACACTGGGCGATGGAGAAGCGGGTTTTCAGATATTAGCAATGTACAGGTAGTGGTTATCCTAATTACGAGTGTAAACAGGATTTGATCATCTTCCAGGTGATTGCATTTATGGACAGCCACAAAAGGAAATTTAAAAATAAACAAAAACACAGCAGACAAAAAGCAAATAATTTTTTTTACTAACACATTAACACGAAACCCCCAGAAAATGATTTACTTTTGTTGGATAGATAGTCCTTACTTATAATTAAGACAATTATTGAGAAAATATATGCGTAAATATAGAATAATAAAGTGCAATATTAACTTCGAAAACCTTAGTTAAATTGATCAAAGATGTCACCAGAATCATGAACCATTATTTTTGCTGGATAGATTATATCTTAAAAAAGGAGGTGGATACATGAAAAAATTGGTATTGATGGAAGCTATTAGTATGAAATGACAATGTTAATAAGAAGAGGTTCGTGAAAGGGAAGCCGCAAAAAATTGAACATGTCATCAAAGAGTGGTACAGCCCATTAATGTTTGTACAGTATATGATTTGTACAGTACATAGCCTGAAAGCAAAGAATTGTGTTTAATATGTGATCTGTGAATGTTAGATGTCAATTGAATATTACGCATGAGAAATGTAACAAAGATACTTACTAATTGTTACTCTTAATGTAGTTGTAAATATTAATATTCCAAAGCGAGTCATTTAAGTGAAATATTGTAGCTGGCTAATTAACGGTACTGGTATTTCGATTTCAGGTGTTAAAGTCATATATTAGAAGAAACATAGAAAAGCTTAAAATAACTAGTTAATATCTGGTAAGTGGCAATAAAAGGGTAAAGATAAAACAAAGAGATTACGTAAGCGAATGCATGGGGAACAGTCACATGTTAGAAATTCCACGTGGGTATATTTCAGTGGTGGTGATATACAACGTACGGATAAAAACAAACTTTTACACGTTGTTCAAAAGCTTGTTGAAGATAATTACAATATTTTTAAGTTAAATTATCCTCAGCGATTTATAGAGCCGGCGGATTATTAATCCTGGAAGGAAATGAGTTCTTTCATTTGAAAGCTTTCTGAGGCAAATTTTCCCCCGAGTCCTTTATCAGACGATAAGTATAACAGAAGGTAACTAACATTCCAAATACGCGATCCCAATATTCGAGGAATTCCAAACTGGGAGCTCTATTTCCAGAAACCATGTGACTGTTAAATCTGGAATGTGAAATTTCAGTTCACCCGATACTCAAAATAACTTCCAGTTATACAGTTGCGAATGTAAAAGCAGTAGTAATATTTTGAAAGAAGAGAATTTCAGTGCTGTTCTGCTAGTGGTGCTGCCAGATGGAATGCAGAAACGATGTAGTAAATGCCTGCAGGTCACGTGTCATTTATAAAGCATCCCATATCGTCTTCCCTGAATATGTTTTTAAGCAGAAATATAATTATTACAGTCCATTGGCGTTTATCCTGATAATTCTTCAAATAACATCATAAAAATGTTGTAAATAAAATTGAAATGATTATACTGCGGCATTACTTTTGAGATAAACAACTGCCAGCTCCTTCATCATTATCTGCTCATTTGCAATGAGGTAAACTACCACGTTTGCTATAAGTCTTGACTTTTTATAATTTTTAAGGTGATTTTTCTGGTACTATCAAAGTGTTTTCGGTGTAGGAAGTTTAGCCCCATTTATTGATTCGGTAAAACTTTTTTAACGTTCATATTGGTTGTAAAAGATTTTTACTACGGTCCGAAATGAAGGTAGAAATTGTGATTAAAGTTAAAACAGGTAGACGAAGCTGAAAGATCATTTTCCATTCTTGAAAGAATAAGTCTTGCAACTATATGATTATTTCTTCCATGTCTGATCCGGCTACGAAAGGAATGGATTTTTCCGTTAGTAATGTGATTCTTGTTTTGTAGACTGGCACTGGCACTTATCATCTTCTGAAACTCATAGAAGATATTACTTTATTTTTCTATGCATTTCTTTGCAACTAAATTCTTTTCACATAAATTTTATAGCAAATAATTTATACCTTTCACTTCATGTTGCCCTATCGAGTGAACTAGTTCTTCTCCATATTTATATACTGAAACTGAAGATATAAATTTTTGTTTAATGATCTGCTTAATACTTTTACTCAATGTAAATAGGATACGTCAATACACACTCATACAAATTTATCCTGAATTTTTTGTGCAACTTATATGATGGAAGTTTTTTTGGAAAATATCCTTCATTTTCTCGCATTATTACAAACAACGGAGTTACATGAACATAATCTTAAAATGTTGACAGTTGCCAAAAAAATGCCTGCTCACCTATTTGTAAAACCAATACACTGCGTATCCCGTTAGAATTTTCTTTGTGTCAGCATTGATGCTCTAAGGAGGATAATTAACGGTATTAAATTATTTTTCTAGAATTGATTTTTTAATAAAAAATATGGAGATATCTGTTTTACGACCCTACTTGTTCTTGAAAGAATTTCGCATTAATCATCCGTAATCCACTGTGGAAATACTACAAACAGACGTTACTTTTATCGATAAAACAGGCATTATAGGCCGTATAATGAATTTTTCGATAGTAAAGTTACCTCAGTTACTTTGCAATATGTGAGTCATATGTTCTGCGGAAGAGCTCTATACCAAATTTGTATCGTAAAGATAAATTTTCTAAGACCGTTCTGAGACCTATTTCTTTCTTAAAAGTCTTTATATTTTACACCAATGGCTTCATTTACAGTATCAATGTGAACTCTTCCGATAGCTAAAAATGCTTCTAAAAACAACGGGAATGTTCATCCAACGTAATTTATGTAGTCCTCTCCTACAAAGAAACTATTATCTGTCCAAGCAGATCTTATACCCTTTATCGCTTTTTTTTTTTTACTGAAAGAAAACAAATTAACAACAAGCAACTATGAAAACTGGGCTGTAAATGATTAGGTCTGTCGGAATACAGAAATAAAGCCTCTGATTGTAAGGAAGTGTGCTGGAGACATAATTGGTTCTGACTTGAATGACGATTTTCAGTTCACTGCACTCTGTACCTCCAATGGAATTCGAAATGGCTCGGTCCACATTCCTATCGAACTCTCCAGCAATGCACACAGAGCGCACGTCGAACCTCTTCCCCTTCCAGACTTCTTTTGATGTTTTATCTGCAATCTTTCTTGCCAATTTATTTTACTTCAAGGGGCCTCAGGCTTTTTCCTTCAGCCGGCGTTTAACGTTCATTGGATGTGGTTTTAGTTATCTCTGGTGGAGATTGAATTTTCTTTCTTCCTTCGCTGCTTTGAATGAACAAAACACAGTTGGATCGGTTACCCACTGCCGTTTTGCGGGAACTTGAAGTTTCATAATTTCTCCATATTCCCGCAAGATCTAACTTACTATTTCATTTTTTCACTGTCTATTTTGCATTTCAGCTTTTATTTTTCAGCCTTGTCCGCAATTTTTAGCTGACGTCTCTTGTTTTTCTTTCATTTTCTCTCTATTCCGAATGGACTCTCAGATTCAGCATGATACAATCTTTCCAATATTCTTTCAGTCTTTGGATATGAATACTTCCTTGCATTTGTATGATAATCGCCCATCTATCAACTAAACGTTCATGATTTCTTAGTTTACTTGTTGTATAAATAGTCTCATAGTTATTGCACAATATAAACAATAAGATGTTTGAAACAAAATTTCACATTAAGGTTGCATCCTACTCTACCATGAATACAGCTCCAAATTTTATTTCTTACTGTAGTAACTATAAAAATAATGAAACCAGTATGAATTATTAGTATGATATTAATAAATATGAAACTTAATTACTAGAAAGAACAAGGTAAAAAAAACTTTTTTTAAAGTAATTTTGTCTAATATTTTACATTTAATCAAAATAATCGTTTCGAAAAAATAAAACCCGCTTTCAAAAAAACTCACTAAAATTTTAAAATAACTTAATAAGTTGTTTAGAAGAAAATATATCTAAATGGACAGTATTTTACACTACTATTATTGAAATTTGCACATTAATCAGTTATTTTTGGAGTCTGTGCCATCCAAAGCAAGAACACAAAAAAATGGCAGTAATATGGAACGACAGTAATACATAAAAAATCGTCTTACTACTAATGCTAGAAACACGTTTCAACAAAACTTAAACATACACATAAATCGGTATTACGTTAACTGTAAACCGTTTACCGCATAATGCAGCCTACCAGCTGAGAATGTAAAGTCAGAGATACGCCTCGACCAGCAACGAGGCGGAGCTACAGATTAAAATACCATTCTAACTTCTTCACCTAAGCTGCCTGCCGCAAAAACAATATACACTTAGCTACATGCTGCAAAATATTTTGAATTTTCGTTCGTGCTGCCCTTGTCATCTCGAAAAGCAAATAAAGTGCAATAATTCGTTCCTAGAGATGTACAAACTGGCACCGACACAAAAATAACTGAATAATTTACAATTTCAATAATAGCAATGTAAAATACTGCTCATTTATATTTATTTTATTGTAAGCAAGATATAAAGTTAAATTAAAATTTTAGTGAAATCGGTTTTTATTTTTGAAACAGTTATTATATTGATTTTTCTGTGGTCAGAAGCCTTCTCCATGAAAACATACATATAAGTGACAACTTTCATGGTGATCGGTCAAACGGTGTTGACTGCAGCTTTGCATAAAGAACATTGAAAAAATTAATGTGGTGGAAAGAGGGATAGGGGTTGGGATTTTCCAAACTAAATGTTGACAGTATTTTTATTTTTTTTATTTTAAGGTTAGCATGTTCAAAATTCTATCTAAATTAGATAAAAAGTGTTGGTTTGTATAAAAATTAAGGGGTGTAAAGGGGCAGAGGGTGTAGTTTCTCAATGAAATTTATGTGTCATCAGTTTGAAGGCGTACTCTATCCTCTAAAAATTATTAATTAAAATTGGTTCACATTTGGCGATATCGCTGAACATACACAAAAAAGCTGTCGAGTTGAGAACCTCTTTTTTTTTAATTCGGTTAAAAACTATTTTACTCATTATTAGGTCACTTAAAGAATAACATGGAACAACAGGTACATGAAGTGATGAAATACCATCCAGTTAGCGCCTTTATTGTTTTGGGTATTACAAGTTACATCTGATGCTTTCCATAACGTGCTAATTCACGTATTCTAGAGACCCTCTGGTTGCAATTTACTGTTGCGGACATTGATGTGCAGTGGATTACAGGCCCATTTAGGGTAATGATGTGAAGAAATCTGAAAACATGATGCAAAATAAACAGGATAGCGTAGTTATGTGGCAGAAACATTTTCCCTTAAATAATTTGTTCAATTAATAGATCCAGAGAGTAAACAATGGGAATTGCACACACCGATTGACGGTGTAAATAGAAAATACTGCCTGTAAATTCTACGTTAAAGCATTATGAAAAAATGGGAAGTGTTGAACAGGGGCATCAGTATTTAATAATTACGAAAATGATTTTTCAAAAATTTTACGTACAATCGCTTGGAGATTTTTATTATGGTTGGTTATTTCTATTATTTTAATTCAATAGGTATTGTTGAAGACAAAGTAGTTTCATTTTCTCATATTGTTTCTGTAATTGAACTGGCGTCAAAACAAAAAATAAATGAACATCAGTCGTCGTACTACATTAAATGTATAATCTCAATTCTTTATTCTTCGTTTATAGAAATTGTTCTCAAACTTTGAAGTAACAACAGGCTACTGCATTCAATGTGCTTTCCTTCCAGAAATCCAATCTTCTTACACACCTCGAAAAGTTTCCCCTACCAAAGGAGAGTTTTAAATGAGAAGATTAGCTGTTGTGAGCCAGAAGAATTTCTGTGCCAAAGCTTTTAAGAAGAGTTCTTATACTTTCTATAACTACTTGGCTAAGTTAACCTTTTTGTGAGAAAAACGCTTCTAACTGGAAAAGAAACATATCTTAATTTCCGATTATATGAAAATCCACTGTTGAGATTATGTTTATAGTACTTTATTTCAATGACCTCGGATTATTTTGAAAGAATGATGTGTTTTAACACTTCAAAGTGAATAGTTATACTTAATTAGAAAACATACAGAGTTTTCTAACTCAGTCATTTTAGCTGTGAACCCAATAACTACATCTGATGAATAAATATAAATGGATATGTGTACATGTAGTAGTAAGCTCTTTATACAAATCTACAGTTGATGAAGATTTGCACAAGTATACTATAAAACAAGAGGAAAAATACTATCAATATTTGATTTACCAATTCCCACCATCTCTCGGATGTTTGATGTCAAGGTTATTAGATACGAAAAGGGACTTGGGGTCATGGAACGGGAAGGAATTTGGCTATGGCCTTTGATGGCACCATAGACATTCGCTTGGTATTAAAAAATCCCCCCTCCCCCGCCCCCTTTTACGAGCAATTATACGTGGAACTATTTTTCGATTTTTTGTAAATATCTCGGAAAGGAAGTGGATGGCGATATTCTTAAAGCACATATTTCCTGTTAATTGGAATTGGAATGGTTGCTATCGGAAGATCAGTGACAAAGAAATTCAAACTTAAATTTTTTCAATGTGAAAAAAGGTGATATGCTGACACACAAATCTACAGTTTTAATCCGTAATCGATGGGACTTTACACATGTATGCTTTAAAATAAGTGGAAAAATAATGTTTACTTTCGGTTTACAAAAGTGCACACGCTTTCCCCCTTCACTCCTCTTAAGACATATTTACACCTGCATTTTTTAGGAAGCGTTAGTTTAAATATAGCAAATGTTAAAGAAAGGGGTCGGTATTTAAGCATAGTTGTTTATCTTGAGAAAAATGAGTTGTTGACATTACAGTCTCAAAGCAAGTGTTCAACAAAAAAAATCATTATCAACTTACATTAAAATTCAGACTGCGGAATTAAACAGGTTCACCGATCTAAATCTATTACAGTGACTGGAGGATTAGATGAGAGGAATAAGGTATCATAAAATACATCTGTCTTATTCCGCTGTCCAATTTAGAACTGAGTACGATATATAATACATTTCCAAAAGCTGCCTATATCTCAAACAATATTTCAAATAAATAGCATGATAAAAGTAAAAGATCATATAAAATTTGGAATTAAAAAAATTATATTGATTTTTACGGCGTATGTTTTATGGAAAACCATCATGGAAGTCTAAAAGCAGTTTCTTTATAAATTAAGCTATTATCTCCAAATATATGATTGAAAAAAGTTCTAAATAAAATTTTATATCGCATGATAACCAGATAAATTATTCTATCTTTGAGAGCGTTTTCCTGTAGAAAAGTAGCAGGATGGTGCCGTTAGATAAGAGGTTAAGTCAATGGTCAATGTACCCAACAAATTACCATGTTAAAAAAAGTATTGCTAAAATTATTAATTTCATATCCCAATTAGAAATTCAATTTTGGAACACAGTAGAAGAGACGTTCACTATGGTAATACAGTAAAGTTCTATGAAAGACAAATAAGTAAATACGAATCAGGTAACGGAAGTGTTATACGTAATATCTTGTTATAATTAATTACAAATATTTTTTAAACATTGGCACGCAATGCTAGAAATTTGATGACCAATATATGCTTCAAATAACTGAACATCTAGTAAGAATTTCATAACAAAGTGTTAGTAACGTGAATTATAACAAACATCTCATCAATTAGATTTTTCTGCAGCACTGCTAACAAGGAAGTGATAAACGAAAATACTTTGCACACATTACTTAAAGAAATAAATTCAACATTTACAATCATAGCAGATAAAAAATATCTTTTATATGTTGCTCAAATAGTTTGTCAATAACTACCAGACTAATAACTGTCGTAAGTAGAGCGTCACAATTTATGTATTCAGTAGGTAGAGAATTTCAAATCGTCGACGCCATGGTTGTTAGAGCCAGCATACAGGAAACAATGCTGTCATAGTCTTTGGAAGTACTATCCTGACATTCACTTGGAGTATTATTTAAATCATGGCAGAACTATAATCTGGAAGGCCTGGCAGTGGACAGAACTCACGTCCATGCGAATGCAAGACACATACTTTAATCACTTATCCATATGGTTACGAATTGAAATTTTGTTCCTCGTCTTAAATCTCCTTACGAGACAAGCATTCAATCTGGTGGAAAGCAAACACTTTTCACCATTTGTGAGGTGATCACGGAAAATCACCAAAATATGTAATTAGAATATCTTTCAAGAAAGAACCACAATTTGAACAAAGATCCATTTTGTATTCTGATGTTCAGTGCCACTGAACGTTCACACGCCGCTGCAGTGGCGTGTGCAAATTAAAATGTCAATGATACGCCAAAAGATAAAGAACTATTGAAGTAATGAAATATGAAGTTCTCTTATGTTTTTTTTTTTGTGTTTTTTTTTTTTTTTTAATTTTTGGTATATGCCATTCTGTTTGTCTAAAAGAAAAAGTTGCTTAAATACGGCATAAACACTAGAATTTCTTTTCAAGTATTTTTTTCTTTATCTGACAGCTACTTTCTTTAAAAATGAACATTCATCTACAAAGCTCATTACCATTATCGATTTTAATTATCATGTAGTATAAAACCGAATGGAGAAAACCAGACGGAAATCTTATTTCTGTAATACAGTTTCCGTAATGGTGACAGTAACATATCAATTATCTGACTATTTGAAAACCCGTTCGACAACTATGTACATTGAATTGTTGTTTGATTCTTAGTTTATGCTGCCGGAACTTTACGTGTCTGTTTACTGAAACCAGTAACTTAATTTGCGTTTTTTTGGTATAATGTTAAGAAATAAACAATTTACTAGAGATGTAACTGCGATCTCACAGATGAAAGGAAAATTAAAATAGTATCAAATAATACATAAGGATCATTGTTTGGTATGGTTTACAATTACTAAATCCGATATTTATAGAGCCGCCACTGGGTCGACCGTTATGTTTTAAAGAGAACATATTGATAAAACTATAGCATTGGAGAGAACGGACACCAGCCAAAATTTTATCGTATTGTCTTTGCAACCAGGTGCGAACAAATATCGCTGAGACATCCTGAGAACCAGTAGAATCATATTTCTGAGAAGGCAAGTAAAATTTATCACTATGAGCTGCAACATCAATTACACTAATGAGTGAAATTATTAACAAATTCAGTTCGCCCGATTCCCATGAAACTTAAAAGTCTTTGCTTTTTTAAAAATTGATCGACAGTTACTAAAATCTAATCCTCCAGAAAGGTTACACCCGCGTAGTTAGTGTTTGATTACTTGAAAGGTTGGTAGATGTAAACACATTTATTATGTCACAAGTAGTCTAAATATTATTAGAAAAATTTTAAACATTGTAGGAACTGAGGTGTTAAAATTTAAGAATACAGTATTTTTTTTATATATTACAGTACAATGTAAAATGAATCTTCAGAGATGGATGTAATTGAATTGGTTTCAGTACTTATAGAGAACGATGACAATGTAGAACACAGTGTTACAATTAACCCCCATGGAACATGTTTGTTGGATTTATTTTCCTCTCATTAATCTCTCTGCTCGTTTGACGCAATCGTCCAGCTCCTTTTGTTTGGAGCTAACTTCTTCATCTGCTTCATGTTTTCTAACCTTTTTCTTGCTGTACAGTTCGTTCCTTTGCTACAGTATTAACTAATGTAGCATGTCTTAAAATTTGGCACACCAACGTGTATTTTTTTTCTCTGAGATGCTTCCACAATATTTTTCCCTCGCCTACAATTTTCAAATTTGTAGATGGTTTAGTGATGTCCAACATAAAATGAAATTGTTAACATCGGCATTTAATTTTATCAAATTTCTTAAAGATCATTTTGCAGAATATCAGCTATTTGCTGATTGTAAAATGTATGGCAATCTAAAACACTTTTCGTCTTTTTTTAGTTATTACAATACTGTTTCTTTGAGTAACACTTTCATTTCACTTTGACCTTAGTTGATTGCCAAAAATACTGATAAATGAACTCTGCCTAATCGTAAAAGAATATGCCTGCTGATCTCAAAGCCGTAAAGCGTTTAGATTTTAAAAAATCATGAACAATATGTTTAGACTTAGGAGGTTGTTAATCCTCAGAGAAAGTTGTTTCACGTCTGCTTCTGCGTAAATTGGATAGTATTCCAGTAATTTGTTAAGATGTTACGCCATTTTGTGAAGATAGTATCGGTGAATAACAAAATTTGCTGTAAATAGGTTATGGTACTGGATCTTAATATATCATTTCGGAAGTTAAAATTACCGCTACATAATGTATTTTAAATCATTCCACTTTTCTGATTGTAACTTCGAATATATGTGTATGAAATAAGACCAGCAAATATGTTCGAGCTGTATCTCAATTTACTAACTAGAGCTTTAATAGGAGAATGAAAATTTCCGATTGTGCTTTGTCTCGAGACATCACTTTCAATAAGAAATATTTTGGAAACAGAGCTACAATGTAACACGCGACAGTTTAATCATTTTAACACACTGTTTGATGACATCTGACTATGTTTAAAAACGATTATATTCATATGTCAATCATCTTTTGAATCTGACAAGAATAACACGTTGTACTATTCACCCACAAATAGTTTAAATATAATCTCTTAACAATGAAAGACTGTAAAACTTTGACATGAACTGTAACGATATTACGCATTCATTTAATATGGTAAACCATTACTATATCCATGACATCTTGTCTTTGATATCAAATCATGTCAAAACGATTTAATGAAAGAGCTTTTACCATGTGAGCATGTACGAAATTGGTACATATAAATGTATTCCAAGAAGAACTGAACTGTAATTATATGAAAAGATGCTGCGCGTAATATCTTAAACATTCGCAAGGACAAAAAATTTGTTAAAGATATACGTAGTGTAATTGTAGACATTACGTTTTAATTGAATTAACTCAATTCTTCACTGAGCGTGAAGGGCAGAGTAAAACTAACGAGTATAGAATTCATGTCGGGCCATCCAGGGCTTGAATGTATCACTAAATCGATCAACGTTAAAAATGTGAAAGTTCTACAGTTATGGTAATATCTCTCTTTCCTTCCTCATGAATCACTCAAGCGTCAGATCGAATAATAGTAAAGACAAAAGTCGAAAAAGCTTCTAAGGAATGCTAATACCGTTGGAATTGTCCCGTCTTGGTGTCTCGTTGATCATGAGATCTGCAACCACTGTTGTTGGTTGCAACAATAGTGCATACAATATTTCGTGTTGTTCCCTGAGTTAAAAGAAATGGATTTACTTGCAAAAATCTTAATCTGGTAAATATGAAGAATGTAAGAGACCAGTTTTTCTTTAATTTAATAGTTTTTTTCCATAGAATCAGCAGAGTGTAAACATTAAATGCAACAATTTTAACATAATGGTAAAACGGTCGTAAGGAAATTTTAATATTTTCCATAGAATCAGCAGAGTGTAAACATTAAATGCAACAATTGTAGCATAATGGTAAAACGATCGTGAGGAAATTTTAATATGTGAGCCTTTATTTCGACTTACCGGAGTTCAATGCTATTGTACTAGCGTAAACAATTACTGTAACAATTCAATAATTATTCACTACACATAAACGACTTTTTTAATGTAAGGTTTTATTCCGTAAACGCAGTCTATGTTATTTTCATTTGGGGTTGCTTGGCAGAATTTGTTTTAATAAAAATCTGATCAATTATTTTAAAAATTTTCTGCAATAAATCTTAATTTCTAGGATCTTTCCGTCAGTAGAGTCGTGAATTTCAATTTCTTGGCCGGTGTGTGGTTTCTCTGAAGCAGATAAGAAGAACCCGTAAAGGGTAGATTCACTTCTTGAATATTTAACAAATGTGTTTGCGTGTGGTTGCCCAGCATGTCACAGTTTTTCTATGGTTGTTTTGCGTGGCTGAATATGAAAGGGCATGCCTGAAATGGGACGTGCTAGCGTGTACATACTCATATCTGTGTATCAGCCTGCTTTATCTCTATCTTTAACAGCATATTTAGTGATATTCTTACTATACATCAGTAATAATACGAGGTTACAAATATATGACTCTTACAGTCCATATCAGTTTGGATTTGAAGCAACTGTTTTTATTTTTTATTTTTATTTTAGCGTATAGTAAAGATTAAAATCAACGACTGAAATAAAAAAATACCCAGTCAATTAAAACTTAAAAATAACTTTAAAATTAATTTTCAGTGCATAATATCTTATACTGAAATCTAATTCGAAAAACAATAAATAATTAATAGAAAGTGATCGAGATATTAAAAATTATTAATTGTGTCTATTTCTTTAGTAGATACAAGAGGCTTATCTTAAATTAGTATGCGTTCAAATGAAGTGAATTTAATTAATAAAACGAATTGTTGATATTAACTTTGTTACTCACGTTCTTTGGCCAGCAGACCAGTAGAAGTCACCAAGGCTAGGGCTACAAACAACCTATTCCACAGACGAACACCAATCATGATTGGCTGAATTTTTCCACCACAGAAAACGTATCTAGATACAACACATTAGAAGTACTACGCAAGCACTTCTGTAAGTCTCACGTCGCACCACTGTAGTTAGTATATGGTTGCAACCATAACGTATCTCTTAACAGGCCACCGAAGAGCTGTTTTGGGACCTGTTCCATGTGTTTTAAGATCTAAAACTCCACCTTACAAACACAAAGAAAGTGTTCACTCTATCGGCACTGTCGGCGCTAACGGGATTAAGTTCGCTAAAAGCATGACAAGTCAACAGCTGTTAAAACAGACTGATAAATGTTGCATTATGATCCGAAACAATCGTAGTTACCGTCCTTTTTGACCAATAGGTACGTTTGTAAAAGACGATAACCAGCGGGTGCTGGTACGAATCCTTAGGCACGCCATCGTCAATGCAAGAAGCATCCAGAAGTAGGGCACTGGAACACTTTGCTCATCCGTCTGTAACTCCTTCAGATCGTGTCCGACTGACCTACTACCTGTTGTCCCGTGCTGGAGGCGGTCGTTCTACTGGGCGCACCGTTCTGTTGGGGAGGCTACTGCGACGCCGCCTCTGTAGCACTCACACGCGAGAGTCGAGAGGAGCCAGCGGCCCACCGAACCAGTCAGCCAGCCAGCGAGCTAGCGCAACGCCGCGACGCGCTCTGACGTCATCAGAGGGGGCGCCGACGGCGAGCGGCGTAGGCGGCGCACGCGCGCTGGTGCCAACGCCGCCGCCGACGCCAACATCTGCTGCCGCCTGCGCAGCGGGTAGCCTGCCGCCAGGCGAGGCCCAGTCCTGTGAATAATGTAGCCCTCGACACTTAAAACGCCGGCGGGGGTGGGCGCCCAGTGTCCCTATGGCACCCTTCTTGTGTTCTTCCTTTCCTCGCTTGCTTGGTGCGAGCCAGGCTTCCTACCTGCCAAGCAGTTGCGAGGCGGGCGCGCGTCATAGAAATGCAAATTGCCGGGGGGCAGGCGCAATCTTTTAAAATGGTTGCTTGCTTTCTTGTTCGAGGAGGTGAAAGGGGGATGGGGGTGACTCGGCCAGTACGAGCAATTCTTACTGGGTTGTGAGCAGCACTGAATATTCAGATGTGAGGCTTGAAACCTTTTACTTCTCCAATTCAGCAGCAATATTACCTCGTCAAACTGAAAAATGTGCTTGTGTGAATATGCTTGTCGTGTGATTCTTCTTGCCACACAGACAATGCAGTTGGTTGGGACTTTTTAATATTTTAACTTGCTAACTGATAAAAAAATAAGTGCTAATCGAGATAGACAAAAGAATATAATGTGATGCAGACTTTAAAGATCCTATAGCAGTAAATCGTATTTGCTGTCTATTATAATTTTACGGTGCGGAAAATTTAGGTTACCATCCTAGCGTGTTTCAATTGTAGAATTCTTCATATTATTACCACAAATATTTCCCATTACAAATATAGACAAAACATATTTTCACAAACACAGTAATTGAGAGTTTACTGTGTATACATTTAGCTCTATTCCGAAACAAGTTTACAGATCTACTAATCGAATTATTGATGGTTGCATCATCTGACGTCTACCTTTAATTATAGTTATAAGAAACAAAGAGAAGTTTTTTTTAGAAACAACAGGCGCAGTACATGAACGGTAAAACAGTGGCTACGTTAACTAAAGAAATTGGAGCCCGCCGTATGGTTACGTTAGTGATTAAGTTTAAAACGATTCCATTTTAGTAACGATGAAAGGAATTAGAGCTTTGAATTTTTATTAAAATTCAATACCTGCAAGACAGAAAATTAAAAAAAAAAAAAACCATTGAAATAGGATTCCAGTTATTAATTTAGTAACAGTAGTGTCACTTGCGATTTTCCTAAAAAATTTATAGTATCTCAGGTAAAAATCATTTAATTGAAAATCTGATAGCGTTTATGAATTATGTACGGGCATATTGTAACATTGTATAACACTTGGTTCTAACATTGAGTAAATATACGTTATTTAAGTTGAATTTCCAGGTCTGTTGCCCAGAAATGCATATCCTCCGGAGATGAGAACAGTATTTGGAGGTAATTACTTAACAGGTTTATTTAATACGTAGGCAATAATCTTTATTGAACTCTTACAGAAAATTTACTGAGATTTTAGATGAATAAAATATTCCCTTCATTGATTTGTTTTTTGAAACTTCCTCTCTCTAATAATATCGTTGATGTATGTAAACTTAATAGTTTGGCCAGGAAATGATAGTTACTCTACTTGCAAACCTATAAAGATTTGAAACTGAATCATCTTTACATCACAATTTTTTATGGCAGCGATATTAGCTTGTTATTATACAACTTGAGTACCTGAAAACAGAAAGTTTTTAGGATATTATTACACACAAAGTTATATACCAGACTCGGTGACTTATCAAGATCGGAAATAACTTTTTAAATTACCTTAGAAAATGTTGTGCAGAAATTATTGTTCTTAATACTTGAGGATTTACATTGTCGACAAACAAAACCAATTCAAATTTTAATAATATTTAGGTCTGAATTATAATAATAAAAAATGACGGAAAATAGTTTGACTCTTTATCAGGCATACGTTTAACAATCTTTTTCTCGATTCTAAAGGGGGCAATATTATTGGAAAGATTTTACTTCTCTGATTTTCAAACATATATCTTTTTTTTTTTTTAGTTGAATGTAATTTAACGTTCATCGATATATTCTAAAAGCTTTTGGTGCTTCCTCATTGAAAGTGTTATATGTAATAGAAAAATTTAATAGAAATTTTCACACACTTTCTTGAAATATCAGCTTCAGTTAGGAATATAAATACGCGAAACTGATTTTTAGTTAATTAGTACTGAATACAAACATAAAAATAGTCAACCTAAACAGAAATAAATACAGTCTATTACATACTGCATGTTGATTGAATTCCGTGATATGAATTTTAAGGAATGTTCTGTATGATGTGCACAACAGATGAACTTGTAACATAGTTGTTTATATCAATGCTGCTTTTTTATTTCAAAATTTCATGTAAAAATTACTGTCGAAAAAAAATAAATAAATAGAGTCAATTAAAAAAAATAAAAAAAAAATCTAAAAAGGAAGTAGTTCAAGATTGATGAATTTGCGTTGAAAGGTATGGAAGAATAGCACTTGGTAGTCATAATCATTAAAATCTTTGATGCTAAACACTCGGAAATGTTTCAGGAGTAATTGAAATCTAAATCTCATTTCAAGTTAGGATGTCGAAATTTTGCTACATTATAACGCTTTTACTACTAGGGCCTACTATAATGAATGCGCAAAGTACTAAAATACCATAGAATGATCGCACCTCAGATTTAGTACAGAGTGTGGTTGTCAATGGTGAGTTATTGCAATGCAGTTAGTGACGATCATGAGAATACAGTCGGCGTATTGTTACGCTAGCTGGATGCCGAAACACAAAGGAAGCGCATTTAGGAGTTATCTGTGGCCGGCGAAGCTTTGAGCGATTATCGTACCCTGTCACAGAAAAAAACCGATAGCCTTTTAACATGTTCGAATCCTGTGACAGCAGATTAATCATTTCCCGCACAGTATGTAACGAGGAATGTGATCTGGGATAGCAAGGCTTTATGGAATGGCAGTGTTCAGGGCCGGATAACAGTATATCCTAGAACGGGCACAGTAGGTCTGTGAAAGCTGATCGTATATGGCAACTATCTCATCGACGTGGGGTTGAACTTTACTAGCGCCACTGTGTGGGAGAACTAGAGTTACGAACGCCGCTGTGGAATTTATGACTCGTAAAAGTCCAAAAGCTACTATCTGCAAGATGGTGCTGTGTTAAGCACCTATAATAAGAATTCGTTAAACATTTGCGGGGATTACAGCGGCTATCTGTTTGTTTATGACTCACGAAAACTGCTTCCCAGATCTAGAATCGTGATCGTTAAATGCCCTTTTGTCTTTTCAGTATTATTTTTTTTAGTTTAAATGTCCGACACAGTTTGCTGGTTGTTAATGCTTTATGCCTCGTTGACATCGATATCATTAGAGGCGGGAAAAAACTTTGCGCAAGGAATGGAAAAGAATTGGGCGATGGTCTTTTGATGTAATCATCCAGCCACTCACCAGGAGTGAATTTAGGAAACCATGGAAATAGAAATCAGGAGGGACGAAAAGGGAATTCGAACTCACGTCTTCAAGAAATATAGGCGAGACGGATCTGTCATTTTTCTTCAACGCAAATGTTCATCAAATACGTAGCAATGATTGTACAAACATAATAATTTAAAAACAATGGTTTCTCTACAATCTACAACAATAAAATATTAAAATGGATACCGCACAAAAAGTACACCTAATTGACTATGTTATTTTATTTATTTATTTATTATTATTATTAATAATTTTTTTCTGGTTTTACGCTTGTTGACGTAGAGGTCTTTAGAGGCGGGAAAGACGATAGAATCATCCCGGCATTTGACTGAGGTCATTTGGGGAATCCATGGGAAACCCAAATCTGGAAGTCCGGACGGGGATTGGAACCCACAACCCCCAGAATAAAAGGCTAGAGCGTTACCGCTAGTCACCCACACTCTGTGACACCGTTAATTTTTATTGGGTGAGAGTATTGATCCAGCTGTTAAGGTGAAGGACGTTTGTTTGCAACATGACTAGAACAATGACGAATATAAAGTTATATTTTTATTGCTTATTATAAGCACGTTTAAGTTCCTTCGAATATTTTGCACCTAGTAAGTGTATTTCTTTTAAGATTAGGTTTTAAATAACACTGGGAAAACTGAAGAATTACAGTATATGTTAATTTATCAGTACTAAGATTTCTTTTTCAATAGCTAAAAGCTGAGAAACCTTAAACTGCAGAGAGAGCAAAATAATGTACAAAAAATTAATTCCATGGCATAAAGTTTTCTTATCACCGTTTGTCCTAAGAATCTTACTTTCTTCAAAACAATAGCTTAAAATTCTTCTAAGGCAGCGTTTCTCAAACTTTCTCCAACCGAGGACTAGTAAATTAACAAAAATTATGCTGCGGACTTCTAACTTAGGTAGACCTAATTTTTTACCTATATGGTATATACCATGTTTTACTATTATAATATAATAAATCTAAAAGTATGTTCAGAATACCCAATAATACACAGTTAAGAAATTGGAAATGAACTATTTAAATTTTTTTACGTATTAACCAGACTCTTAATATTTCGTCACCAAATGAATAACTATGCAAATGTAGGCTCCGTGCTACTCTATACCATCGGCCTAATTGCTCCTGTTCCTATGTTACCATGCCTACCACGACCCACGGTCCCCCACACCCACCACAAGACCCTGAGAAAAAGCTTATTAACACATCCTTAAACAAACAGCGCTCTTTTTTATGTCGACTGGAAACAGATTTACTGAACAGCTATTATAGGAACAATGTTGTATTATCGTCATATCCTGGACATGCCAGATTTTTTCCTGGTAATTGAAACATTCAAGGCTTTTAAAGAGTTTTTCTTAAAGCTTATATCCGATTAAAGCCTTATATTTATATATAAAGATGAATGTATGTATGTTTGTTTGTTTGTTTGTTTGTTTGTTCTTCATACAAATCCACAGTTTTCATCCGATCTCGATGAAACTTTGCACACTTATCCTTTGAAACAAGGAGAAAAATACTGTCTACAGTTGGGTGAAAAATTATATGTATAAATAACACATGTTGTCTCGTAACTTCGAAATACGGTGATAGACAGACACGTTGGATATGGACGTCTCCGTACCGTGTTTCCATATAGTGGACTGGCAGCTCAGTGGTTAAAACGCTTGCTTACTACCCTCGTGGTCTCTGGTTCATATCTCCGTGGAAGCTAAGATTTTTAAAAATTGTTTTTCATCGTAAGAGTCAGGCCTGGGCCGTAGGTTATTCGGATTGAATTTTAAACTGTAGATATCACAAAGTTAGGGGTGCAATCTGAGGCAATTTGTAGGTAGTCTTGCAATACAGTAGATGTACTCTTTTTTTACGTTATATTGATCCATCAGGGGTGATTCGTAGTGTGTGTGTGTGATCTGCAGTAGGAATATAATAAATTCGAAAGTAAGTCTCTGTCTTATGTTACGTTTTGACAATTAAATGGCTATATCGATATTGACGGAATTTGACGACAAAATTTGTAGGGAGGGCACTGGACTTTGTTTGTTCTTCATACAAATCAACAGTTTTCATCCGATCTCAATTAACATTGAACACTTATCCTTTGAAACAAGGAGAAAAATACTGACTACATTTGGTTGAAAAATTTTCTGTGTAAATAATACATGTTGTCTTATACTTTCGAGAAATTACTGGACGGAGATAGACAGACGCGTTGAATATGGTCTTCTCTGGACTGTTTTTCCGTGTAGCGGTCAGGCAGCTAAGTGGTAAAAGCGCTTGCTTACGACCGCGTCGAGGTCGTGGTCTCCGGTTCAAATCTGTGTAGAAGCAATGATTTTTAAAAATTGTTTTTCATCTTAAGAGTCACGCCTGGGCCATCGGTTGTTCAGATTGAATGTTAAACTACAGATATCACAGATTTAGGGGTGCAATGCGAGGCAAATCGTAATTAGGTAGTCTTGCAATGCTGTAGGTGTAAATTATATTGATACCTCAGGGGTTGTTCGTAGTCAGTGTGTGTCTGATGTGCAGTAATATATCTATCCACCTATATATATAAGAATGAATGTATGTTTTTTTATGTTTTTGTTTTTGTTTTTGTTCTTCATGCAAATCCACAGTTTTCATCCGATCTCGATGAAACTTTGCACACTGAAACAAGGAGAAAAATACTGTCTACATTTGGTTGAAAAATTATCTGTATAAATAACACATGTTGTCTCATAATTTCGAAATGCTATTGAACGGTGATAGACAGACGCGTTCGATATGGTCGTCTCTGGAGTGTTTTTCGGTCTAGCAGTCAGACAGATAAGTGGTTAAAGCGCTTGCTTACATTTGTTTGGGTCGTAGTCTCCGGTTCAAATCTCCGTGGAGGCTAAGATTTTAAAAAATTGTTTTTGATCGTAAGAGTCACGCCTGTGCCGTAGGTTATTCGGATTGAATGTTAAACTGCAGATAACACAAAGTTAAGGGGGCAATGCGAGGCAAATCGTAGGTAGTCTTGCAATGCTGTAAGTGGGCACTTTTTTACGTTATAGTGATCCGTCAGGTATTGTTCGCAGTCAGTGTGTGTGTGTGAACCGCCGTAATAATATTATAAATACGAAAGTGTATTTTTGTTACGTTTTGACGACTAAATGGCTATATCGATATTGATGGAATTTGATAAGAAAATCTGTATAAAGTGCACAGGACATTTTTTCCAGTATGATTAACAGTTGTAGTCATGAAATTTTGAGACCTTATCGAATAGTGACAGAAAAATGTTGGAAATTGATTCTCTTCAAGAGACAGGTTCGACTGTAGAGTGATATAGTGATAGCTTTCCTGTCATATTATGCCGACTCGATATTGTTTGGGACCAATCTTTCGTTACCAACAACTTTCTATATTCAATCCTGAAACAAAATTCTTAATCCACGCGTACGAAGTTGCCGGTACGAGCTAGTACAGTATAAGTACGATCTCAGTTTTTAATATTCTACCTGCGGACTACCTGCACCGTCTTCGTGGACCACTAGAGGTCCGCGGATCACACGATGAGAAACACTGTTCTAGGGTATACGACAGGACAGGACGAAAGGTTGGAGTGTAAATTCAACATATCTAAAAACAGTTGCCAAAAAGTATTGAGTACCTATTTAAAAGCCGGTAAGAATGGCAAAAAGGGTAATATCATAAAAGGAAAAGTAGGACTGTTAATCCGAACTAAGTAAACAAATCAATTTCCCCGTTGGTTGATTCAGATGTACCGATTTTTCTCCTCGTGTCAAAGATATTTTTCGCTAATGTAATGGACTTTTTAATGGATGATTGAAGGTCTCACAGTGATACGTAGATTTTGAGTTGTGAACACGACAACAAATGCACCGTGGTTTGGATCTCTCGATAAGAGTATGTGGTATCTGTTTGCTTTCCTACGTAACAATATTAAGCGAGAGTGTACAGCGACCAACTGCGACTCGAAGTCTGATTTTATATTGTTAGATACGATTAAAGTGAATATATCGGTCTGACAACGATATTCCTACGGCATGTGGGGGATGTTTGTGCCGTGAAGACCAGAGGAATTTTGCCACCACGGCGGGAGATATGCTCAGTTTTCCATAATGAAGCTAAGTCATCATTTTCTTGTTGAAGAACGTGCACGAGACTACTCTCTGATTCAGAAATAGAGAGCGGATCGCGGGGAGATCTAAGGTTTGTTACAGGACAGCGTGGATCACTAGAGGTTCGTCAGTTTTCTCTTAAAAGGAAACGGTTTTGATAACTTATCCTATATTGAGATTGACAGCCGCTCTAAGAGTTGTTATACTGTCAAGTGTTGAATGTGATTCGCCCCTGAGTACACCATATTTTATGCAAGTGCCAGGTTTCGATTATTGGCGTCATTTATTAGTTGTTATGATAGTATGAGGATTGTTATATTCAATTAAGGCGCAAGAAATACATCTTAGTAAAATTAATTTTTTGAATGGTCCCATTATTAAAATGTAAATTGTATTGAGGCTACGAATCAAAGGATAGTATCTCTTATTGCTGAGATTCATAATAAGTCTGGTAACGAATCTTAGTAACTTCTAATAAACTTCATTAAAAGTGTTCTTGAAGAACAGGAACTGTTTTGAAGTGAAAAGCTTGCAGAAGAATTACAGAATGGAACTGATAATAGCATGCCATTGAATCTTCAAGAAAATAATTTTCTAAAATCCGTGGATACTATCATTAGAATAAAAACTATTGTAAAATATATGTGTTCAGTTATGAGTCAAAGTCTACTGTTGTATTTGTAGACTTGTCACTTATAGACATTCAAAGCCTCAAGTGATTATCTGTTAAACTGAAACAGATATGTGGATTTTTAAGGGTAATTTAATTTAACATATTGACTTCTGTAAAATGGTGAAAAAGATAGTTCAAATGATATCATAAGGTGTCTCTTGATAGAAAACAATAGGTGGAAGAGTTTTACTTAATATCCAACAGCTTACAATGCATACGTTGATTTTGGGTGGTATATGTGAAATACGTTTTTGAGATGGAAGGTTGGACATAATTGGGTTCTTACCAGAGGCGGATTTCAAAATTTAGTGATTAATAACCATAAAATTATTCTCATACAACTTTAGAGTTGGCAGAGGTATTTTTCCATCGTTAGGAGAATCCGTGATGTTCAGTGACGATTAAATGGGACAAATAATTTAGTTGATAAAGCATAGTCTGTAGTTGCTCGACGATGTTTATAGTTCTTTATTGTGTATTTTTTTCTACGATATTTAAGGAATTACAGTTACTTTCTGTAGGTTTTATTCAAACTGTATTCTTGCACCATAATATCAGGTGAAGACGAGACCAGAGCCTAAGAACTGAGTTCCTATAATTATATTCTGTTCCCTCAGTCTTTTTCATTTACGATTCACACGAATAAAAATATTACAGGTATTTCTGTCCTTTTCTTATTTAATATCCATGCCATTGCTTTTCTCTTCAGAATTCTATTTCATCATTCGGAAACGAAATGCTGTGAAAATTATGTGTTTTTAATTTTATGAACGAGCAACTGGCGGCCAATGAAAAAGCTAATAAAATTTTTATCATGTTACGATCCTTAATTTATTATTTGTTTTTACGTTAATTGCAACTGACACTGTACGCAATATCCCGGTGCTGATTTACCCCATAAAAATCACAGAGAGTAAATATTATTAATTGGAGTTTAATTCTTATTTAAAACTTGAATCGAGAAAACGCTCTCCGGGATTGATGTATGAATAAACAAATTTCTAGGAAAATTAATATTTTACTAATGATTTAATATAATCCCTTTTAAATTACCACAAAATTCAGTGGGAGCTTGCTGAATCCTAAAAACGCACTTCTCAGTGATATTCTCCTATACTGTTTATACTATTTCTGAGAACATCTAATACATTTTTCACTTATTTTCAAGAACGATGGAATAGACATATCCCAGAAAAACAATTCTTGAGAAAATAGGCCAAGTCTCGTGCTCATGCAGTAACAAAAAATTACGAAAGTTTCTTCTGAGCCAAGTCTACGCTTTACAATGTGTATTCAGTTCATTTAATGAAAAAGAATGGTTTATCTCGGTGTTACGGAACGTTTATGTAGAATAAAAGTCACAAAAATCTGGTGACTTTGCCAATATGCATGCCATGTTTTAATAAACCTATATAAATATTTTAAATGTGTTGCTTTTATCAAACTTACAAGTACATAAAACTCAAAAATTCCATCACAATTTTTCGAATTTGGCAAGTATATATTTTACCTTCAGTTTCAGTAAAAATTATAACATACATAATGGCCAAGTCACCAGAAATTTTTTATTCTAAATAAACGATCTATAACACCGAGAGAATCCATTCTATTTCACAAAGTAAACTCAATACATATTGAAAAGCGTAGACTTGGCTCAGAAGAAGATCTCATAACTTTTTTTCACTACTAGAGCACTAGACTTGGTCTGTTTTACAAGAATTGTTTTTACGGAATCTCATTTATTTTTGTAAGTTTATCGCTCAATTGTGATGATTCCATTTGAAAATCGGTGAATAAGAACATTTCATAATTGAAGACGTCAATACACGTTACCAACAATACCCCACTCTTTGAAAACAATTGATGGGCCCCGTAGCTGATCAATACAAATTTCCTTTGGTTTAACTAATTACCACCATAAGAAAATAACGCGTAACGTCCAATCTAAGCATAGGAACAAAGTAAAATATAAGATATTAGTTAAACTTGCTGATTTCTATGCATCAAAGAAATCTCAGTCTTATAGCTTCATCCGGAGCAACGTAATTATGCCGCAAATATATGCCAGAATTTTTCATGTTTTGGATTGTAATTTAATAAATACGGCGAAAAACTGCAATATTAGACTTTTCTTATGATTTAGGGATCAAATCATAAACGAGTACCAACTTACTTTTTGTAGGATTACTGGAAATACAGTGAACGTTTGATGTCTGGGTGTCATGGAAAAAATAAAATTTTGAATTTCAATAACGTCTATAGTAAGGAAAGGAACGAAGTAAAATTTAATACATTAGCTAACCTTAGTAAGCTCAGGGTAGAAAGTGATTTCACGTAGGGGGTGGGTTAGGGGTAGATATTTGAAAATTTAAAAGATTCAGACTTTTCTTATAATATGAGGATAAAATTTTATTTGTGTACCAAATTTCATCTTTCCACAACTACGGAAAGTACCTTAGAGTTTTTATGATCATCAGTCAGTGAGAGAGAGAGTCAGTGAGAGAGTGACAAAGTCGATGAAAAGTGAATCCGCGTAACATCTAAACTAAGAACAGTAACGAAATAAAATTTAGTATGTTTTCTACGACTGTTGATATCTATTCATAACAGAAATTTGAGACATGTAGCGTCAATACGACCGAATAAATTGAAATACAGATATTACCCCAATCGCTTCGAGAAAAGGGTAGGCAGTGCCGCCGTTGACTCGACTTGGCGGGTGCATTGCTGTGCACCCAATACACTAGCTAGGATCTCCTGAAGGACTAGCGTGTAATGGTAATGCTGTAAAACTAGGATAATTCCGATAAGAAACGTTGTGAACTTAAGTTAGAATCACGAATATTATTAGATTACGAAAATAAGTGGAGCTAACAATATTTTCTGGAATGTTATTGCCTTCGATATCCGATAAATGTGATACAGCAATAAATGAAGATAAAAAATAATAAAAAATACTAGCAAACAAAAAAGTTCTAAAAAAAAAAGCCTGAGCAGTGAAAGAAGAGGAAAGTTTAGCAAGTGTTTTGTTAGACACAAACGTATAAAATTGAAATTGATCTAAATTTGGAATAAGTGATAGTCATTGTATTAGGGTAAATCAAGAATATAAATGTGTGAATACCCTATTATTTAAGGATGATCAGGTAGTAATCCAGAAATTTGAGAAATATTTCAATTATCTTTATATTATTTAAACGAGATATATTATGAATATAATTTTTGCATATCACGCAGATTATAAAAAGTAATAATATTTATGGCAAACTACCAAGTAAGTTCGAGAACAGTAAGGACATAACGAGAAAATCTACAGAGCAGTTTAAGCATTTCAGTCCCTTAAGATGTAATAAAAATGACGGTTATATCGTGACATGAAAATGAGACTCCAACGCTTAATCTGGACTACTATCCACACGATTTTGGTAAAAAAAAAAGTAAGGAAAAATACTCGAAGTGATAGCTTTATCTCTTTTAATGTATGGTTGTGAATCCTGGAAACAGACCAGATCTAATTGTCACACAATTTGCAGAAATGAAATATTCAAAATTAACAAAGGGCTACTCAAAATAATAAACAAAGCCGTTAGTGGAGAGCTGAACATCTGTTAATGACCGAATAGCAGAGAAAAATTTAAATTGATTCAACCTGTGGGAAGAATGAACGAGCAGTTGTTAAACTGCAAACCGATAAGTACGCAAGACGTTGGAAATAAAGGCTGAAGTAAAGACGGAACCGGATCACCAGTGAAGGGAAGGAGAACAAGAACAACATTTTGTGAAACCAGTTGTAACAGCCCTCAAATCCAGACTTTAAATGAAATTGTAGTTTGTGAATTATTTGTAGCAATCGGGGGGTTGAGTAGATATGCTTCTATGGGTTGTAAAAAATACAGCAACCAGTCACAATATGATGTTGTTGTTTATTAAACCATTACCGGTTTCGAGCTATACCTGCTCATCTTCAGATGGTTTGCAAATGTTTACATCAACAAATGCAGTATACAGGAATGTATGTATTGTTGTCCTACAGTACATTTTTTAAATGCATATATAATTCCAAGAACCTGGCGAGGTATCATTAATAATATTTTATCCATGATGGATTGGTGGAACTTCCGCGACTGTGATGTCAAATATGGGTTGTAAAAAATACAGCAACCAGTCACAATATGATGTTGTTGTTTATTAAACCATTACCGGTTTCGAGCTATACCTGCTCATCTTCAGATGGTTTGTAAATGTTTACATCAACAAATGCAATATACAGGAATGTATGGTTGTCCTACAGTACATTTTTTAAATGCATATATAATTCCAAGAACCTGTATATTGCATTTGTTGATGTAAACATTTACAAACCATCTGAAGATGAGCAGGTATAGCTCGAAACCGGTAATGGTTTAATAAACAACAACATCATATTGTGACTGGTTGCTGTATTTTATACAACCCATATTTGACATCACAGTCGCGGAAGTTCCACCAATCCATCATGGATAAAATATTAGATATGCTTCTGTTTGTTTTTCTTGCAATTTATTGTGCATTGGTGAAAATGGACTTTTATGAACATATATTACGTAAATGCTATTAATATGTTTAAAAACAGTATTATGCAAGAAGAATTTATTAATTTGTAATTCCAAGTATTAAGGGTAGCTATGATGTTTAGAGGACGATTTGCGACAGTGTAACCTGATTTATGTGGATAATTTTGTGCTTAAATATCTTTAATTTTCATTTCTGAGCATTTCGTAATGATTGTAAATGATTATACATTGTTTTTAATATGTTTTAATTGTTTAAGTATTATTAGAGTCCGAGTAACATTTGTTGGGAGCCTTCGTAATATTCTGGAACTTTCTATGGATCTTATATAAGCGATCGGCAGAGACGAGCTATGGAACGGTTTTATGTTTACAGAGAGTCTTGTTATCCAATATTGTGAGAGTGTATGGCAGTATTGTCTTTGAAAGCTGTACTGAGTGTATTCGCTGGAGCTTGTGTTTACCTGTGCAACCAGTATCGCTGGAGTCTGATGATTTTTGGCAATAACAAAGTTAAATTTGTATCTTGGACTAAATTACTTTCATCATTTATAAAAATTCGAGATATCTATCACAGAGATTTAGAACTTCTTCCATTTTTTTTTTTTCGATTCACAAAAATAGTTTTTACTTTTGACTTCATTTCGATGAAAAAGTTATTTAAATTTCTTTGATTGTATGGGAATTATTCGTGATTAAGCAAAGTCCTGCACGAATGACAGCCACTTAAATCATACTGCACGTGAAGGTAACCCAAATCTTTAAACTTAAATATCTCAAAACAGCATTCATCAATTGATTTGAAACATAGCTATATCCACATGCATAGATCTTTTTCACATTTGCAGGACATATTCCATATACTAATTACTACAGTTCCTACCATTACTATTTATACAGCTTTTCACAAATGGAAAATATGCCTATATATTTAAACAAAAAAAAGCAATAATTTAAATTTCTTGATTTTTGTTTTTACTAACAACAAATATAAAGTTAAACGTTTTATATTATTGCTTTAACTAATTGCCTGGATATTAGTTTTCAAGATTAAAAAAAGATTTCTGCAAAATTTCAAATATTTTTCTTTCTATCATTAAAGAACTCAGTTTGAATGGTAAATTGACATATTTTTAAATAATATTTTTATTTTAAAAATCAATCTTTATATATAACTAAAACAATTCCATGGAGCTACAAATTACTACAGTTCCACCAATTACTGTTTATCCAGCTTTTCACAAATGCAAAATATGCCTATATGTTTAAACAAAAAAAGCAAGAATTTTAATTTCTTGATTTTTTGCTAACCAAAAATATAAAGTTAAACGTTTTATATTATTGGTTTAACTAATTGCCTGGATATAAGTTTTCAAGATTAAAAAAAAGATTTCTGCAAAATTTCAAATATTATGCTTTCTATCATTAAAGACCTTAATGACGACATATTTTTAACTCTCAGTTTGAATGGTACATTAACATATTGTTAAATAATATTTTTATTTTAAAAATCAATTTTTATAAATAACTACAACAGTTCCATGAAGCTACGAAATTTTAACCCTCAAATTTAAATAGATTTGGAGAAAATGAAATTTCAATTTCTACAAATATATGTATATGTTAGCTATACCTGCCTCCTTAAGCTGCAGACTCTTGGTGCTTAAAACAGAAGTAATATAAATGCTTTTTACTACCTCAGTAATAAACATCACTTTGTAGTTGTTCATATAAAACAATTTTTTCAGTAATTCTTAGCACGTGTGTTGATCCTGTCATGTCGAATTGTGTTCAGCTGACAGGATTTGCTTCAATAAGCGAGCTTAGTTTGAATTTAAATAGTCATCATAGGATCATTATTTAGGAAATTATTCCAGTACGCTGCGTCATATGTAAGTGTTTGATCTCACGATATCCACATAGCTTATCACTTACGATTCACACATAACGTTATTTTTTTATTTTTTTACTTCGACTTTACGGCTCGTTGATGTCGAGGTCATTAGAGGCGGAGGGGACTGGTAACAAGGAACGGGAAGGAATTGGCAATCGCATTTTTAAAGAATCATCCCGGCATTCGCCTGGAGTGATTATGGGAAACAATTGAAATCCCCAATCTGATGCCCGGACGGGGATTCGGACCCGCCGTCCTCCCGAAATGCGAGACCAGAGCGTTAACCGCTCACCCACCACGCACGTTTATAACGTTGATATGTAATGTCAGGTGTCTTGATGCTTCCTCCTGAAGGTGTGATCGGAACATAAAACTGATTAACAAGTAGTGTTTGGTTAAAGACGACTGATTGGCTTTAGTTTGTAATGTAAGTAGCTAGCGAGCTTGTGGCTGTGCCGAATTTAACCTCTCTTTCCCTGTCTAACGCCCGTTCAATGCCCACCTTGTCCAAACATCTACCAAGTTGAGCCAACCTGTTATTTTAGTGATGTTAATCTTCTGTACGACTGATGTTACCGCCCTAAGGATTTGCCTTGGAGTCCGGGTTCAGCGGCTGGTTAAACGAACTACTGCAAAGTGGTTCTGTGTGAATAAATGGAACAGTGAGTGGTAGAGAGGACAATGGTAGCACTATCCTCAGACGTGCCAATGTTGTTATATGTACTACTCGTATAGCAATTGCACAAATTTTAATACTTGTGAGCACTCCATTTCGGAGGTCAATGTCTCTTCCGGGCTTCCACAATCGTTCAAGTTGACTGTCTTCAGTTCTCACTTGAGATACACAGTGGTTATTTTTCGTGTAAAACTCAAGATAGTCAAGTAGTGTCACATTATTTTTACATTTGTAGCAACTTATTTCAGTAGATCTCAGAACATTCTGCGCTTAAATTAATATACGTATCAAATTACAGCTAAAATATTGAACGGTCTGAAATATGCCCTGCTATTAAGTCTGGGCTAATATTTTTCTCAAACGTTTCTAACTGATAAATATTTCACATAGTGCTAAAAATTGATTTGTTTTACTCTGGTTATGTACCAACAAACTTAATGTTGCAAACATAATAATTTTGCATGAATCAACCTCATAAATTAAGTACAACAAACAAATTTTCATCGAGTACCATAGTAGACACTGTTATGTGTAGTAGAACAATATAATAATTGTTATTTATATTTTTCATGGCTAATTTAGAATTCGTCTTTTTAAGAGAAGGTACGGTTGAATCTTAATATCTGAAAATAAAAATTTGTTTTCCTGATACGGTATGCAAACTTATTTTTTATTATAATCTATAATTAATAGCATCCTTATCGAAGGTCAGGCTTACTACATACAAATACATTATCCTCAAAGTAATCAAAATCTGCCTTAATGGTATATAGAAAAAGATGGAAGGAGGAATTAAACGGAGGCTGAATTTAATCTTTTAAATAAACCTCAAGGTAAAAAATGCATATTTTCCAGGAATAACTGCTACGTGATCAACAGCCGTTCTTAGCTTCAATAACCTTTTTTTAAATTATTTAACAGATAGTATACATCTGACTGTCACGCTTTACTGCATAACTGCACAGTAAGAACCACATACTTTCTGCTTACCTCACTTTATTACAGCAGAGAACATAGTGAGTGAGGAATGGAGGACTGTCATGTTGTTCCCTGACCAGAATGACTCAGAAATATTGGAGGTTGCATTCACTTGCAAAGTAACTAATCTAAAACATGGTTGTTTAAATGTTTATTGTGTTTACTCTATTTTTGCTATCCGTTGTATAATCTTATCTCAATTCGTGATGGTATCTCGGAAGTCGAGTTGGGTTTTATTTGGCTGAAAAGATAGAGAGGTTGTAGAGGTAGCTGAGAAATAAAAATGGCCCGGTTGAGACAGTTTGTTACACCACTTTGGAAGCTAATTATGATGTAGATGGTATGGCAAGGTGCCATAAAAGTATTCATTGTTGGAGTGAGTATTAGCAGAGATATCATGGAGTATGATAACAACCCCAGATGGATTACACTGAAAATGAGAAGCTGTTTCTGTGAAGAGAAACCAGAAATGCGTAGCGTATATTTTGTCCAATTTGCTGGATAATAATGCGGCAGATCCATAAAGTGAAGAAACTTTCTTTTAATCTCCATTGTCAAGTTGTGTGAGTTGTCTTGTCCGACGAAACATAGAGCGGAACCTCTACCGAAGATGACTGACCTGTGCTTAATTTCAAAACGATATAATGGAAAACAAGGCCACTTTTAACTAATTTATCCTATAAAGTACGGATATGATATTACAAATTATTCTCAGCAAATAATAAAATGGTCGTAATAATTTTTCGAGTATCCACCTTCTGATGGTAGAAACAAGAATGTTAGACAACACCGAAAAAAAATCACGCTAATCGTATCCTCAGGGTAAGCGTTCAAGATCGTGTGCTATATACAGTACCGGGTTACCTCTCCCCAGAAAAGTACTGGAGAGTTGAACTGTGGCCGTTTCCAGTTGCTTTCCTCGGTGTGAAATGTTTAAAATTGTTACTATATGTGTGGATGAATGAGTGTTTGGCGAAAAGTGTTGTATGTGTTTTGGATGAGAAAAACAAGTGAATAGAACCCTGTAACGGTCAATACAAACATACACTTCACAAGCTCACGAAAATGTGCACCGAGTTTTATATTTACACCGAATGGACGAATCATCTTCAACGTCCTATACCCTTACACCATACACAGAGCAAACACGATTCAAGTTTAACCCAGGACTTTAGTATACTTTATATCACGCATCACACCCTCCAGTCCTGTGTTGAAAATTTCTTCTAGCATCGGAGCGCTACAAGCTAACCACATGTTAGGTGTCAGACGCTATAATTATGCCATAACGACTACACGTATTACATACAATTCAGAAATAAATTATTAGTCCGCAGAAAATCACTAGGAGTAATACTCCAAAATTATAATAAAAGCAAAAGCTTCGTTATTAAACATATTGTAGAAGACAATGCTTACTATTTATTTACACAAAATATATCATTAATGTGAAAGGTACTGGATCATTTCAACTTGAAGCCATGATTCCAGCATGCGGAAAACTTTGTTCAAACCGAGTTTGTAAACTGTATAGACCCCTGGACTAGGACACTGCATTTCTTTCTGGCATGTGTGTCGAAAGAAGGCTCCCGTTTAATGTGAATGAAATGTCTCGTACTAGAAGGCACTTAAAGGCCACCGCAGACATGAAACTACACATTCACCAGCTGAAACATCCAGCTTAATGGAGGTTCATCCTCAGACCTGCAATAATGATGTAAGCTTAACATAACTGACACCTGAATCATTAAGATGTAACAGCCGAACAACCCAATGATGTGACTGCTGCTATGATTATTCAATGCACTTTAATCTGGGCGGAATACTGCTATTTATTTATTTCTGTATCCTGTGAAACAAGTAATTCACCAAGAGTTGTGGCTGCAATAGCATTTTCTTTAGTTGATAAAAAGTTTTCAGACGAACAAGGAACTCCCATTTGAGGGCAGATGAGGAGGAGATTAGGAT
The DNA here is from genome assembly GCA_031002005.1 of Vandiemenella viatica. Lineage (NCBI taxonomy): Eukaryota > Metazoa > Arthropoda > Insecta > Orthoptera > Morabidae > Vandiemenella > Vandiemenella viatica. The sequence goes on along the minus strand of JARYHS010011408.1, from coordinate 232,503,287 downwards.
CCCGAATCAAACACTCGAACACTCAGAACACTCGAGTCAGCAGAACCAAATTTCGGAAACTATTTATAAATTTTCGTACTTATACACTCAAGCAATTGATTGTTTTCCTAACTTTGGGTTTTTCATTGCCATAGGACATTTCTTTAGCTACTTGAATTTCGAGAGTAAGTTCATTTTACCACCTGGCCATTTGTCTTTCTTTCGCTAATACTACCACTACCTGGTTTCGACAGCATAACATCAGTCTATGCGGTTTTCTTGTCGTTCGTGTAGAGAGAGGTTCTTGTGAATTTCCACTTGTGTTGCCGTTTCCCTTCGGTAGGATTTACACCGACGAGTGCGTATAAGTTATGTACTGGGGTTGGCTTCAGGCATACAGTTACGATCCGTGCGGTTTCATTAACTGTGACATCCATGCGTAATACACAGGAGAATGGTATTCTCTCGCAGATGAATACAATGCGAGAGCTGAGGATCAATACTTAACATTATAATTTCCAGGTTTCACATCATATTATTGTGTATGCCTATTTTTGCTTTGGCGTTAAAGCACTAATGTTTAAAGGTGACGACCATATATTTCAATATCAATCAAAATTGAAATCAATCACTTCACCGGTATTGCCTGTATCCTGTATCTTTCTCTCTCTCTTTTTTTTTTTCTTTTTTGCTGTTTTTAAGGAGGGAAGTGCATAGCTGGGTTTTGCAGGTGTTTGGTTTTTAAATAGTTGGCGTGTTGGAGATTGCACCCGAAGTTAACGTAAATTTATCCTAAACTTATTCAAATTTCATGTTTTGTGCGCCTACCGCAATGTCGTGTGTACAAATAAAATTTCTAGTGTAGTATGGCGTTGGTTATTTGTTTTAGACGATGTTGTCTATTAATGGTGCTGAGATACTGACTTAAAGCATGAACTTCTTCATATTTTTCAAATGTTATATTTTTTCTTCGATGTATTTCATTTTTTGCTATTCTTACGTCTGTATCAAATGATACACTTTGTGTTTTTCATACAATTGATATCACTCTCATCTTTGCTTCGTGGTACCATTCTCGTAATTTATGTGCTTGTGTATTTCAGTGTAACCCCTTTAGAGGACTTCCATATGGTTATTTGTCCGAAAAATAAATAAGTTCAAATTTTAAGAACTCTTCTCTTCCTATTAAATAAAAACTAAATACCAATCCATATTTAAATTAAAAGTAGTTTTTACCTAACAAGCGAAAGATATTTTATGCTGCATAACCCTTGCACAATTCCTAATCTAATTAAAAATTATCCATCTAAATTCTGTCTCGGCAAAGAAATAGATCGGATCTCCAATGAAAATTATTACGAGTTCAGGATAATTATCAATCATACCGAGAGAACAATATTTTATGACTGACTGAAGCACTAATGAAGGCTCTAAGTAAATTATAATTAATCTGAAGAGGTCAGGAGTGCAGAGCTTGGAAGCGATGGTCTAACAGAACTGCGGACCTGTTGAGGACATGGGAACTTGCATCCGCGCGCGGTTCTCATAATACATGGCGGGTGACCAGTAAAGCAGACTTTCATACTAATTGGATGAAATTAGGACGTCCGATAATGCGCGTATGAGCGGACCGTTAGCAGCGAATGCACTGATTTAGATGGCCCGTATTGGTCGCGCAGAGGCGCAATATCCGTTTCGGTTGATCCTCCTGTTGATAACGTTCAGCATGTATGAATGTCCTCTGCAAACTCCTGGTTAATTTTGGAACCGGCCGGTCGGATTGAGCATTATGTTCAGTTCTGTTCTCTCTCATTGCTAAAGGTTTTAATCGTTTCCTTAATTTGTAAGTGGCCGTAACGTGAACTCACAAGAAAAGTGGTGAGAATGGAATCAACTTTGGTGTAAACGTATGTATACTGAAAATAGAGTCGATATAACATTTTTTTAAATGTATCTGATTAGTTTTAGCCTACGTAAATCACACTAAATTCACTCAGCCAGTATGTACGGGACTCCAGCTAAAGTGTATTTCTTGCATTCATATTCAGATGAAATTTTTAAAAATAAATTCGTGTAATGGTTTACTGTAAGCAAGTTGTGTATGTCTGAGAGGTATGAAACTGAATCATGCAAAAACTACCGCGTCGATTAGGAAAGTGTTTTCAAATTTGTAGAGCTAACGGTCCTGATCGAAATCTGCTAAAGACTGCTATGTACCGTGGGACGGAGTGACGAAATGAAATCTTTTATTGACGGAACAAATTTCGCAACAGATAACTAACATTGTATCTGAGAGCAGAACTTCTTCCGTGAAACACAGACCAGAGATCAGACTACTACCTTTTCGATTATGTTTAATATTTTTACTTTGGTTATTTAGTTTTCCATATATCTGCAATGTATTAAATAAACGGAATATCTGAATGAAATATAATAAATCTGGTTGTAGGCCATCTTCCGCAGTTGTTGGTTAATATATTATAAATCAAAATTCCCTATGGAAACAACTGTTGATGTTAATGTTGCTTCATTCCCATACGCGTTTCGCCCTTATGGTGTGGGGCATCGTCAGTGGCTGTGAATTTGTTTTACATGTGTTTAATTACATTTGACAAGGATAGCTTTGTGATAAACATGGTGCCGCGATTTGTTGATGGATTGTTATGTCGTTCGATGAGACAAATCGAAGGTGAAGAATATAATTTTTTTGATATCTCATTTATTTCTAGAGATATCTAATGCCAAAAATTAGTCAAAGGTATAATTCCTTGATTGATTTTGCATCTTTGTTTTTCTGGTCCAGGCCACATTTCAATCTAACCATAACCGCTAGGAAGAAAACAAAATTCCCATGTTGCACGTCCAGCGTGTAGTTCCTTGTGCCTTCAGCAAATTTTCTTTCCCTATCGCTATCTCTCCTTTTTTGTGGTCCAGGGCACATTTCAATTTAACAAACTCATTTTTGAGATACTGTATCCCTAGAACTAAGAGAGATATCAAAAAACTTTATTCCTCAATATGAATTTGTCTCGTCAAGTTACATAAGAGTCCATCGGTTATCGTAGAATGCGGAGTTAATTAACGAGTTACTTCATAGATTCCCTTCGGAAAGTATAACTAAATTGTGGATTTAATTTGAGATAAATACGATTAAGTTTGTTCATTTAATTTTGGTGGCAGTCGAAAATAGACATTACGCTAAGAAACTTTTCTTTTTTCTATGAACCATCCATAACTGTTTTAGCAATAGTAGTTTTCGTTGAAACTATATTTTGCGGCACTGCCCTATCCGTGATTAAAGACCACTTGTTCATGACACCAACAAGCGTTTAATTTGTTTGCGTGTTAAGTTTAATATGCAGCCTTGTTACTGTAAAAAACTGTATTACCTATGGTTAAGTTTTATAGTGTCCGGGCTGGATTTAAGAAGGAAACAAATTCAACGCTTATTGGGGCAATAGCGAGCGGCCAAGATTGCGTGTTTTTTTTCCCTTTTTGCGTGCTTGTTACAGTAATAAAACGTTTCAATTTGCCATCTTTAAATTGATCTTATCCGTGGCCTTCAACTACACGGAATTATGATTGTTTTTGCCACTTCATGCCAATATTCAGTACTAGGAAAAAAGGGTAAAGTATTTCTACACATAGCAAGAAATACGCGCATGAAGCGACGGGGAAATGCTAGTAAATATATATAGTTACTAATCAACAAACTTTTATTGGTTGAAAACTTATTATTATTATTATTTATTTATTTTTTATTTTATTTTTTTGTTTTTTTTTTATTTATTTTTTTTTTGCTTGGGAGGAGGGGCAAGTAGTATGTTATTTCGCTTACACATGCGAGCATGTGTTTTTTTTAATTCTATTCTGATTTATTATTCTTGGGAGGTGATTTGTGATGTAAGTCTGACTGCCAATTTTCATTATGCAATAATTAGCATTAGTGAACAGGTCTCATTCTAAAACGTTCACACAATATATTCAAATTATTCTTCTGCAGTGTATGAAAGTTGTTTTTTTTTTTTTGTTTTTTCAACTGTACAATTCATATATCTTCGGAACACATTTTTTTACAATACGAAAGGCTCGTCGAAAAAAATAAAAGACAATTATATGTATTTAATGAGTTAAAACGTGCCAACATCAAGAAAATTAAAGAAATACGTTGGATACATTCTTAAAAGGATAAATCACCTATTAATAAGTTTAACCTAATATCTCAATATGGTGGGTAAGCGGTAACGCTATCGACTCGCATTCGGGAGGAGGTGACTTCTAACCCCTGCCCAACCTTCTAGAATTGGGCTTTAGATGCTTTCCCAAAACCACTCCAGACGAAAGTCTAGTTCATTCCTTTTGAACGTAAAAAGCCATAACCAAATTAATTTCCCACCTCTAATGTAATCAACGTCGACGGAGCATAAAGCCATAGCGAGAAAATCATTCGTATTCAATTAAACCGCAAATTCTCAACTAAAATGCCTAATCCAAGGGGAAACCTCACAACTTGTTCATAGAAGCGAAAGTTATAAAAGTTTAAAGAAATCGCTAAAAGAATTTATGCCACTAAGAATATATTTTATGAAGACTAAATTCTTATACGCAAGCAGGAAAAAGAAGCACGTCTTCACACCTTAGCACTGCTTAGGGACAGAAAGGTTTGAGTCAATATATTTTTTTAAGACAAGAAACAGGAACTAAATCGCCAATGGCCAGTATGAAGTAACCATCTTGTTATTAATCTGCATTAACGTCGGAGAACAATGGAAAACTAAAATGATAATTGCTGGATGATGGAAAGTATCTGCATGTTAATAGTTGCAATGTCTGACAAGGGTGGGTACAACAGCACATTATCATGGTTTTATATGGTTGTTCATGAAGTTTTTGGTGGATATTGGGATGGTATTCAATTTCCTCCATAAAAAGTAAATGTTCACACAAACTATCAATTATTACAAAGAACACTGTTTACATGATTCACATTCGGTTAGTGACGCTCATATAGCTTTAGATCATCACGGCATGGATGTTACGCCCGTTCATAACCTCATGCCTTAGGTGGCTCAGTCTACAGTAATTTTAGACCGATAATGGAAGTAAAAGGCACTATAAACTTTACTGATAAATGATTATCACAACTGATGGATCAGCAGTGTATGTTACTACCGTGCTTTAATAATTTTTGTACCTAAATTGAAAGCGAAGTTTTCAACTGGTTTGAGTTTCTAGTTGAGATGGTATGTTCCGTTGACAATCGCATTTTCAAAAGTGTGAAAATTTTATTTAGGCGGCTTTATGTACCAGAAACACCCGAGACGTTCCCAATGGCTCTCTTAACTACCGCAGAGATATTACGTCAGATCTGTATAGCTCCCCTCCCTGTCTTCTAGTAAAGGGTCTATGAAAGTTATATACAAAGGAAGAGTGTGTATTATGACGTTATAGTTAATGTATTCTGTTATTTTATAATTTTCCTGTTCATCCATCCATCACCACACATTCGTACAACATTGTTAGAATGTTGGATGTATATCAAAGAACATTATTTGGTACTTTGAGTTCTTAACAAACAAAAAATAAGAAGAGTGTATTCTGTGGAGAAATCAATGTCATCACAAATAAACCACAAAGTTACATCATTCTAAAATTATTGACTGAGGTAATGTATTGCGGCAATACCTTGCAACCAATTTTCATTATAGCATTAAGAGATGAGGAAGCCATGGAGAAAGAGAAAAAAAAACATAGATAACAATGTTTACGGAGTGTTATTGTTCCTCAGTCTGGTACGATATCTGTCAATTTAACAACTGTTAGTGTCTGATGATGAGTGAGCATAAGATGATCTCTGGTATTATTTAAAAACAGCATAAATATATCTACTTTATAAATTGAAGAATTATTCTGGTTCTTCTTGAAAAAGTTTAAACTTTATTAAACAATAACCGAGTTCAAATTTGTACGGTATTTATGCTCCACCAATAAATTAGGATCTTCGTTATGCCTTTGTGGGGATGCATCCTTTCGGACACGTGGAAAATCGTCTACATTCTTCTCTAAAACAGACCAGTTTACTTGTTATTCTGAACCAAGAAGGAAATCATTCGGCATCGGTCAGGTCGAGCAAGCCGCTGCACAAACAACTCAGCCACAGGGACCCCAGCCGGGGTTGTTTTAGGGGCTCTACAGCAAGAGAAACGCGAGACGGAGAAGAAAGAGCTACAAGCAAGCTCAAAGGAAGGTATAATTAACGGCGGGAGCAGTGGCAGGAGGTCTGTAGTCATTAGCGGGTCAAACCCTCAGCTGCAGATGGCGCGCAAGGCAAGTAGAAGTTCACCTCCCGAGGCTCGCACTATTATCTAACCTGCAGGGGTAGCGGAGTAGGTGAGAGATAGGCCACCGAGCAACACACCAGCAGAGTCTAATCGCGCGGCCCTCAATCACTCCACTGCTAATTATCCTCAGCAAGTAGCAACTTCGGGTCACCCTCCTTGCGTCTTTTATCCTCGCGACACCGATAAATTGTAGCAAAGTTTTGTTAATAATTGTCATTAAAGCTGTGATTAAACATTGGAGACAATCGGTGTTAGTAGTTAAATTTTCCTTTCCCTATGCCACAAATGTAATGATTTCAGAAACATCGTTACTACAAACAACATAACACAAAAATGTATAATTTTTGTGTGATACTTCAAATAAATTGTTATGACTACTAGCTAGGTAAAGAGATTTTTTTTCTTTTAAACAACTTTTAATATCGCACGATGTTATAACATAATGAATCTCTTAATTTTAGAAAATTACCAGTTATTATTTGAATTTTAAATGAGCAAACATTTATTTAGATGCAAAAATTAATTTGAATCAATACTTTTTCATAATCGTACAGAAATATTTTACAACACTGTTAGGATAATAGTTTTAAAACCTAAATGCTATATAATGGGTATTTAGAAACTTACTCATGGAGCATAAATCGAAATCCAATGCTGATATCAGACAAAGGCGGCCTTCAGATAGCTTGCGATGGAAAGCCAGGAGAGATTTTCTAAAGAGATAGCTAGACAAATAGCTATGGAATTTCCTGATACGAACTTTGCTTTATTATGTAGTCAACAATGGCAGAGTACGAAATGGAAAAGGAGGCTACATTTAAAAATCTTAATTTTCATTCAATGATTTACATTTAGTGTCGTGATCTCTTTTAGTTTCTTAAGTTACGGTAACGCTTTGTCGTATAAGAACTGCCATGACATTTTGTAAGGATTGTGTTACGTAACGTCTGTATTAGAATATTAGGTCATTGAGAGTAAACGCAATAGATAATGGTAAAATTGACAATTGTGATAATGACCAAACTGATTAACGGTGTGAGCCAGACAATTGAAAAAACGAAATTCGTGCAACGATTGTTCTATCTTGGAAAAGTTAGATTTTTTTTAACTTTACCTCATTTTTCTTTATTTGCTATCTTAGAGTTAATCAAACTGTACGAAGAATGATTAGTACGTCTCTGAGGAGAAATGCTGTGATTCATGATGTACTTCACCAACTTTATAATTATTCATTTTCTTTTACGTTTGCACCAATTATGGATAGCATAAAATCTTTTTTTTTTTTTTCGGGCCTTAACGTTCCTACAGTACGTCACATTTGTCCCAGGAGGTCTTATTTTCTTTTCTCATAGCGATTCTTGACTGCTCTGGATTTTCTTATAAACCTATGAAGCACTTCATATTTTTATTAATAGAACTATTTGTAGTACCATTCATATATTTTTTCTTCCTATTGTATTTAAAGGTGTCGATTCCAGTTCTATGGTCATGCCAGAAATTTGTTGGAATCTTATCGAATGATCAGAATAATTCGCAGTTCTGCTACAGGCTTTGCGTACTTGCACAGTTCCTCATCAGTACACTCGGTTGGATTACCCATCTACCTCTGTATCTTTGTATCTATTACTAAATTTTCACTAACTATATGATATGGTAAAAGATACAATCAGCTATCATTCTTTTTAGAACAACTGTATAGAAATGGAAATGCGAAGGACTGTAAAATGTAAACTCCCGTATCTTCGTGCTTAATATTAGACCCATTTCAATTGCCATATTCTTATACTTGAATATTATTATTCTCCTTTCATTACCAGATTTGAATTGTGAAGTTATATTTACGCATTATAACTACGTTCCCTGCCATTTTAAACAATTGCTTCCTAAATGTTTTAAACTGAACCCGGTTTATTAAACATTTATGAACATAGTTATTAACAAACAGTGTTTAATTTTAAACATTTAGATATCAAGATAATCAAAAGGTTTGTGGTGTTTCTTACAATAATACTAGTTACTAACTTGTGTTCCTTTCTGTTATTTATACAGGATGGACTGTAGAAAATTTTTATTCAACGCAAATAATAATAACAAGACAGAAAAAATATTAAGCGGGTGGCGTCTCCGTACAATATATGGACTTTATTCCTGTTAGAACAACTGTATATAAATGTAAATGCGAAGGTCTGTAAAGTATAAACTCCCGTTCAAACTCACACAAAAAAATCTCTCAAATAGCAGCAAAGTTTTAAATGTAGTTCTACGTCATTGGTAAAAAAGCAAGATGGTATGAGCTCTGTTTACAAGCTATTATATAGTTACTTTTTGCATTCCTATAAAACTACTGATGAAAATTTCTGTGTTTGTTGAATTTCTAACTCTTTTAATAACCAGAATTTAATAATACTAATTTCTTAATGTGGTTTTTGATGTATATCTGTACATGTAAATAGAAATACAGTAAGGCACTGATATTATTTTAGGCATGTATGTCTACGTTTCAAATTCAAAACAAATATTAATTAAATTTTAAATTAATATACGAGCACTAGTTCATCTGCCTGAAACATTCCGTAGTAAGATTGGTAAGTTATATTATCATCACTTGAGGGATGTCACCTCTATCATCTACTAATATTGGGGCTACGTTTCTTGAAACCTATTGTTTTGTAAATCCTGAGGAAATAATAAAATTTAAGCCAGGAGATTTTTTTTTTGATAAGAAACCAATTATAAATTTTGTAAGCTGCCATGGAGCAGATATCATCTACATCATGCTAGGTTAGCCAGCCACTTTATATACCGAAAACCGCAATTATACACACATACATCCGGTGATGGGAAAATATCTTAAAAACCAGAACTACTAGAAGACCCTACAACTCTGCCGACCTAAAAATGATATTAAAATTTGATGCCAAGCTTTCGATGTATAAGCCAGCGATGTGGTCAAGGTAATCAAACAGATCAGGTTACAAGTGTACTTTCAAAACACCCAGTTCATCTACTGAAAACCCCCTACTCAGAAATTGATAAGGAAATATGGACAAATTGAGAGAATTCCTTCCTTCAAGTACCTTGGCGAACCCACAGGGGAAGGTAAAACGGCACAGAAAGCTCTAAACCATAAATTTAGGAGAAGCCTCAGATAGAACCTACATATTTATCGATAAACATAAACGTTAGGCACTTCAACACGAATATGAAATCTGGAGACCTATATGCCAGTGGAACTGTTACCCTCCACAGAAAATGAGAACATACCGAAAGAAGAATCCAAAACATTAAGAAAGAAAAACAACGGAAACATTTTCGAATCTCGTGGCAGACATCGGAAAGTGAAGATTAAGATTCTATGAACATGTATACACACTCCTAGCAACAAGAAACACAGTAAATATGGTGGCATACAAAGAACAACTGTAAACTATGCCTTAGGGTGAGAAATAAATAAATAAATAGAAAATAGTAAAAGCTTACATAAATTTTGGTCACGACAGAAATGGATATAGAACAAAAATTAACAAATGGAAAGTTGTGCCTGAGATTGAAGACCCTAAGAGGCCGGGAACTAAGTGGGCTGAATAAAGTAAACTCCGAAAGAGTGATCTGGTGGGGTGTATAACATTACATAATAAATAACACACACACACACACACATATATATATATATATATATAAACTTGGAGCAGTATGAAGCTGCAACAATAGCATACAGTATTTGAGTTCATCTTATAACTACGTGAACATCTGATTTATTGAAGGCTCATTAAGAATTTTAATAGGAATTATGTCACAATGTATGATTCTAATTTCGCAATAGGATTATAAGAAAAGTAAGAGTGCTGTACATACAATCAGTTGGCTTACTGCGTATGAGTTTCAACGCTTTGGTGTCAGATGAACCGCGCGAATAGCAATGTATGCACCTGTTTCTTTAAACATCGAAAATTATTCAATTTACCTTCACAAAAATTATTGTAAAAGCCATTGGAAGGAACTCAGGTATTAAAACGGTGCAGTTTACGTGGATAAATATAAAAAATCAGAATGGAAATTATATTTTGTTCCTTTTATAATTCCTGAGCACTTATCATAGATTGAATAAAGACTCAATTGAAGTCGAAGGCTAATAAATTACTACAAAAAAAAAAAACACACTTAAAGGTTTAAACTATAAAATGATTGTTGTGCTGAATTCTCTTAAATTAATTGCACTCATTATTTCGCCACCATACTTCAAGGATGAAAATAATATCAAATATTAATGAAATGAACTGGTAGAAATAATTTCGTGAGAAGTGGACGTAGGAAAAAAGTTCGTGGTGAAAAGAATAAAAAAGCCCAACCGAAGCGATTTCTCTTGCGCAGTAGCGCTAAGGTAAGTTAGGTTCTCTCTTCGGGGCCAGACAAGAAGAGCGAGCGATGGGCCCATCCTCTACTAATTGACGGCTCCATTAGGGCTACCGGCCACCGGCGCTTGTTTCTCAGAGGCCCCTAATGCCTGAGCCTGCGCCTTTTAGCAGAGATTGGCTTAGAGACCAGCTGGTCCTTATAAGAGTTAGTTACCTGGTCTCTGAGATAAACACATGAAATGCAGTTTCCTTGGGTTGTAGTTTCATCCTGAATTTCAGAGAACGGAAGTACGTGGAGCATAGAGTTACGAGTACAACAAGAATAGACACAGAGGAATACTTCGTTCTGCTTACGTTTGTAACTTGAAGGGTAAACATTGAGAGGGGATTGATTGAAAGAGTTTGAACTAAATGTTTGTGTAGGTTTTAGTAGGTAAACTATTTTATCTTTGATTGATGAATAGCAGCAAAATTGCTGGAGGAGAAGTCAGAGACTGTATACGGTTGTTGATCCAAACGAAATTACGTAGACTGCGTTGTTATAAAAAACAATACCAATAATACTACACATGAAACGGGCAAGAATAAGGACATTAACATATTATTTAAAGTTTCACACTTTTCAAAGGTGTCATTATTGAAAAATTGAACTTACAAAAAAACGCAGTGTAACCCCAAAAAAGATACAAGTAAGTGCAATTTTTCATTAATATGTTGCTGCTAATGTATAAAGTGTACATACAAATTGTTTTGTTAATCATGTAGATAACTGTTTTAATACAAGGAGCAGAATGGTTTAAATTTATACCAATGAAAAGGCAAGTACCAATCTAACCATTATTAAAATGAAATTGTGTAAAAGCTTGTCAATGAGATTGATTTTCAAGTTTTTTATTTTAGATATTAAAGCGTTCTGCAATAGGTAGAAGATTTCAAGTACAACTACAAGATCCTAATTGGTAATTGTAAAAAAATGAATGTGACATTATGTTTTAACAAATGTTGAGAGGACAACATAATAACATTATTTTCCACTTAAATGTACATAAATAAAGAGAAAAGCGGTATTGATCATTTGTTTCTTTAATTTGAACTCTCATGCGAAGATTTAGGTTAGCAAAACGATTCGTAAACCTAAAGAATTTCATCATCATTTTATCAAAGTGAGTATTAAGTTTGCCGCATAAAACTTCACCGAAGGAATTGTTTATTAAATCTTTGTAACATAATACCATTTAAAATCATTCATGCCTGCAATAAGAAATTTTTTCTAAAGTAATAATTTTTATTTAGTAAGTAAGCCAATGGAATTGTTGCTGGATATTATTTATTCTCAGAAATGTAAGTTACAATATGAATTTTATGTTATTATATCTAAACAAAACTTTCGGTATGAAAATTCAAAAAGCTGTTAATATGTAAATGCGAGTCACATTATGATTCCTATATATAAGAATAGTTTAGTTATACGTAAATTTAAAAAAAAAACATTATTTAAAAAGTTAAAACTAATAACACATATACAGAAAAATAGTGTGCAATATTCACTATATACATGCTCAGGACATGAATGTATAAGGTGTCCAGTTTTATTCTATTTATTCACTAAGAAATAGTAGTAACCAGTCTAAAATTATCTGCATACGGACAAAAATAAAGCAACCACTAACGTAGTAATAATACAAGACACTCTCTAAGGCAAAACTATATCAAATGACTTCTGCAATTTTAAATTTTCGGTTGGAGGTACAGCAAAAATCTGCGGATCCTGGTTTTATTTTTCCACAGTTTCGGGATCCCTTTAAAAATATCAGTACACCCTTGTGTCAACGCCGAAGGAAAATTGTGTCTAAATATATAGATGTAATTGTTATTTATTTTTAAATATCAAAGAACAGAAGAAAAGAATGATTAAGAAATGACACGTAAAACAAAACAAATCTCTAAAATGTTTCAAAGAAAATATTTTTCATATAGATATTTCAAATAACCAAATAATCATATCCAAATGAACTAAATATAGTTAATTTGTCTGCCTCATAAATGTCACATAGATTGCACCAACAAACCACCATCAAATATCTTCAATACAATCTTCTGTTAAATAATTAATACCAAGTTGGTTAATCATCAACACCACAATCAATAGTACAAGAAGTATTTTTTGTAACTATACCAAGACGAAATCAAATTCAGATTTCTTTAAAGACATTGTATCAGGATGTAGACGTACAACAAGAATCCATATGCAATGGGATGGATTTCAAAACAAAAAAGGTAGTAAGAATGAGAATATTTTTGCAAAAGCAGTTGCTAACTAGTTAAGGAAACTAGTTAAGGAAACTAGAAGTTAGTAAATCAATTTCTCTTTAAAAATATACTTTGAACCTAGTTTACAGATTTAATCATCAACATAAAATTGTTTAAATTAATTGTGGGTTTAGAAATTCTGATGTATGACTTATAAAACTTTTGTTGAGGTTGGAACTAAATGAATTAAAACTGTTGCAGAATGTTATACTGCCGCGTGAACTTTGTTAATACGGATTTAAATTCTAAGATACATGATTTACTGTAAGTCAGAAAGATATCAAAAAATTATGGGGGCAAGGTGAAAATTTCTTGACCCGTCAGTAAAAGTGTTTTAGCTCAAAAATGCATTAATTTTTTTAAAATTTCCCTTTAGTTGTAATCACTTAGATTTATTTTACAAAATAGATGGATTCCATCATTGAAGTGCAGTGGTATGAAAAATTCATGTTTATTGCTGTTACAATCTCTTTATTTGACTAAAAACATTTTAGAGGCATAAATTTATTCAGCTTTGGAAATTTCTTGTATTCAGAGAGGTCCAAATTTGGTGAATAATTTGTACACGCAATCAACGATTACACTATATCCCACAGTTTTTCCAATGCGAAAACACCGTTTTGGGCAGGTCTATTTCCCTAGCGAAACAGATTTTGTTCTTTCCTTTAATAGTACAGGACTTATCGCAGGATTTTTTTATCCTGTTGGACCATACGACTTGTTATGAATTCACCAAGTACTTTTTTAAATGTTTCAACGTAATGGACAGAAAAATTCTAAGCCCCGGCAAAGCTACATCTAGTACCTGAAATCGACGTGACTTCTGCCTTAAAATCATTTGTTCGATTTCTGTTTCGTTTCTGGGGTGCGATGATGGACCTGCATGTCATCCATATTAACTAATGAGTGGTCAAAAGTTACAAGTTACTTTTTAAAAGGTCCAAACATTGCTGAAAAATTCGTTTTCGGTTTTGATTTTTGTCTGTATTAACAAGTGTGGCACCCGTTTGAACATAGTTCTTGCATATTAATTCTTGGTGGAACTGTACCTTTTATTGTGACGTGCGTACAGTCTATGCAATGTCATACATCTCCAATCACCGATCGTCCAATATTGCGTATATTTTCCACGTTTTCATCTGTAGTTGCAGTGTCTGGCGGTCTGTGATATGGATAATTGTCAAGGGATGTACGACCAAGAGTGAATTTAGTCACCTAATTCTTCGCCATTGAAGATGAAGGAGCACCTCTTGTAATCCCTTAAGCAATAATATTCAGGTGGTGCCGTGAAATCTTTGATCAAGACCTGCAATAGTAAACAGCATTTCAGCAATTTTATATCAGAAACATAGCAATCATTTTCTCCCAGTATCTCATATTATTATAATACGTAGAACATAAGATATTGGGATACGACAAAATTCATATCCCCTACGGGAAATTCTTAGCTTACTTTTAAATTTCAAAATCATAAATTCACATGTCACTTCAAATGTTCCAACACTCTAAGCAGCTTTAAATTACAAGGTATAATACTACTTTTCTATTGGTTCTTCGCGTTTTTAAACAAGGAGAAATATTACAATTTTGTGTCTACTCTGAATGTATTTAATATCTATGTATTTAGTATTACATGGCGCAAGTGTGTGTTACAAATATCTTTATGAACAGATACAACAGTTTTTGTTAAGAAATATTAACTTATAACAGATTGCTCATTAATCACTGGGACCAATAAAAGGTGCACGTTGAAATAAATTATAAACAAGCATTTGCAATGCTTAATATCGTACTCAATCGTAGATCATAAAAGTATTCGTACTCTAGTATCACGACGTAGAAAAAAACGTCAAATATGGGCATAGTGATCCAGCGAAAACTGAAAAACATGAGATTAGGTATTCACTGCATTGAAATTTCTTTGTAATGTTTAGCACTGATCGTAGCAAACGGATGATATTATTCGTTATCGCAAAGCCAATTCACGCTCGGTATTAACATAACACGTCGAGATAATTAGTCAATGTTCCAGTTCGTAAAGTTTCAGTATTTAACGTAAACTGTTGGGTGAGTGTAATCAGCGGCGCCAGCTATTTGCATAGTAATGCGCGGGTTGGCTTCCGACAGGGTAGGAAGGCGCCCAGCGGAGAAGCCAACTTGGAGCCGCCAAAACAAGCTTGCAAGTGGGGGCAACTTGGTAACGAATGCGGACGTCCCCCCAACACGGAACGAGGCAAAGCACTTTGCTCTCGCACGGTGTCCTACAATGTGGAGAAAGAGGTGCTTTTATAGGAAGCGCGAAGATGTCAACAAGCACAATAGAGGGCATTAATATTTTACCTTGCCTACTCACATCCGAGAAATATCACCATACTGGGAAATCAGTGGATTTTTAGCTTGTAACACCATTACTGGTCCAAGTCGGTGCTTTTTAGTTGTCTTGTACTTTGCTAATCTGGAAGTCGCCATAACGCTTACAGATCGCGGTGATTTTTTTAAGTAGTAGTATTTTATACGGCAGGAAAGTTTCTAATATTAGACTCCTATATTTAAAAGTCCTTTCTCTTTAAAATAACGTACCGAACAACATTTAATTTCACATAATTTCTTCATAAGATTCCATTATTCAAAAAAATAAAAATGTTCATTACAGTGCTATGGATAATTTTCTGTCAGCTGCTTTCTAATACGGTTAGTCTGTTACGTCAACAATCATAGAACGTTCCATATATGTATTCACGTAAAAATTAAAGTCCTATATATGTCTCCATGAATAGTTTAATACGAGTTGCACCACAACAACAACAATCGTCTTCAATTATTTAACATCCCTTTCTGTTTCTAATATTTCACACAAAGTTAACGCATCGGACTATCTTCTCTCCTCTGAATTCAATGTCACTTTCTTTAGTGATAATAAACAATTTAAAATTATTATAATGATATACCACGCAATCATTCAATCTTTACTTCTCCACTCGAATCTGTCTTCCTGGTTGTTAAACGAAACAAGTTATATTGGCACACTCCTCCAACTTTCTAGATCTTGTGTAATCTGCAGAGTGCATTTCTTTCAATAAAACCCTCTGGTCCAACAATGTTCCTTAGCAATATATGTAGACATTGCACCAAGCACCGAATACACCGAAAATAACTCAAAACCTCCTAATAAATCTCTAAAATAAGCTCAAGTAATTTTACCAGTGGTGAACTATATATAGTGGTCATTCGATCAATCAGGTACCGATACAATGAAGTACACTGGATAAATGATATTTAAAAAATAATCCAGTGCCTACATGTCAGTAAGTTCAAGACATATACTATAATTGTCTAATTGAATCAAGATTCATTTAAAATTATTTAAAAAGCGCTTTCTTTCAAAACGTTCGCTGCTCTGGTGCCTGGTTAGAATACCGGAAGGCGCAGGAATTTTGAGAGTTGTGTTTGATCATATGATCTATGCCAAGACGTTCCGTGGTTCAGAATACACGTTAAACTGTAGGTTCCAGAGGAAAGGAACTAGCCGTCCTACCTCTGATACAATGAGATAGATGCCTCCTTCTGGAGGATCCAACCAACCTTTGAGTTATGGACTAAGTTAAGTTAATAGTATAAAAAAGCTAGTTAGACAGAAGTAAAACTGGCAACAATAAACGCAACTCTAACGGAGGAATGAGGATAATAGACTAGCAGGTATCAAAACTAGGAAAGCTTTAGTAGAAATTGCTGTTTAGGAAGTGAAGTCACTAGAGATGTGTTCAGCAAAGAAAACAGAAAACACCGAATAGTCCAAGCAAACTAAAATTTTACATCTGCTGGTGTAAAACAATGTACTGTGAATAGGGAAGAAATTCCTAAAGTCATGTGTTTAAATCCCTGTGTTAAATGGAAGTCGAGTTAGAAAGAGGAACACTGAGAAGTGGTTATTACAAGGATATATTCATAAGTCGAATTATTGAGATGGAATGATGAGTTTATCTGTATGGTAGGGCAGTAAAGAAGTATGTAGTAAACACTGAAGAGAAGAAAAGGCATAAATGTGGGACATGCTCTTGTAAATTTTATAGTAGAAAGAACAGAGGTAGAGAAAAAGTTAAAATTTTTGGAGACGAAAAGTAGATTTTCAATTACAATATTCTGGATATTGGTGGAAGTATGTTTAAAGACACACAACACATGAGGTAATGTGGTGGAAGGCTGTATCAAACCACAGAAAGCTATGATATCCATAAAAAGTGCTTTGTATAATTAATGTTCGTTCCTGGAAGATAATGATACAAAAACAAGGTTAAATAACTTTAGCTTTTTCAATGTTTGTTCGAAGCAACGTTGCTACAGTTATTTATGTTCATAGGTTATCATATGTTTCTTTATATTCAGTAACATGTTTAATAAATGATTTTACGTGTAGTTTTTTTTGTTGTTATCAATGTCGTTATTCCCATACTGTTAACTAATCTATCAAGCATTATTTTTTTATTGATAGAGCGTTAAAATTATGTGGTCAATGAATTCTGTATAGATGTAAATAAGAGTGTGGTTAAATCTTCATTTATAGGTATTTAGATGTTCTATTTGAACAACATCTAGTTACTATTAACTACGGTAATTTACCTCGATTTAAAATTCCAGATAAATACAGATTGTTTTGTAACAGATTTTTTGTGTAAATACCAAAATACCACTGGGCATTGCATTTAAAAAATGGGCAAGTGTGGTCAATATTTCTTAGTGAAAAAGAAAAATCTACGTGACTGAAAGCAATCAGCTTTATCAATCTGGTGCTAAGGTACAGATTTCTCCTAAACGATAAATTTCTAAAGAATGGCCACATTATTGGAGTTCTTGGTTAAGAGAAATTTTTTGTCAGATCGGTACTGTGCGTATGAATGAATTTCAGAATCTAACGCAGCGTAAACTGTAAATAATTGCATGAGGATTACGTAAAACGTAAAGAAAATTATTAAGTTGGATTTATTTTATAAAAATATGTTCCCACTTATTCAGGTGGAGGAATATCTTAGCCGCCCAAATTCACATTTCGTTCATGTTTGTTGAATTGAAAAAAGTAATGCATCATCTGGCAGCGGTAATCATGAATTCTTTAAATGAAATATAACAAGAATTTCTAGTAATGTGATCTGTTGAATATTTGATGTGTAATATGCGAGTGATCTCTACATCGTATCACCGAACCTCCAATCTTCATAAACAAGTCACACTATACAGTAGTCGGTTGTTAAGTTTGAATGTATATGTTGACCTTTTCACTATTTGTGTGAGTGTTGCGCCTGTAATATGCGCTTTGGCAAATACAACATTTTGGAGGATTTATCACTGAGTAACATTTAATTCTCTAAAACATCACAATAACAACATTATTTTTACTGTATTAAAGTTGTAACTAAAAGTTAAAAAATTTTTTTATCTCAGCTGTATACTTTTTTTTAATTATTCAGTGTTTCCATCTATACCATTATATAAATTCATAACATGGCATGGAAACGAGAAAAACCTGCAACACATCAACATTTTCTTTCAAGATGTTGTTTAAATTTAAGCTTTTCCTAGTAACGGACTTAGAATTTTTCTTTTTGTATTACTTTCGTTATGGGATTTTATTATTTAATATTAAATTTGTCTTTATATTGATTTGACAAGTTCACAGGAACGTTTACGTAAATTTCAATTTTAATATCTTAAGTTTTATGAAATACAATACGTCCAAATACACGGTAAATGTTAATAAAACGTTTAACAGAGCTATAGGAGTGATTAAACTTCTTAGGTTACATTATTGCAGCTATTTTATTATTATTATTATTATTTTTTTGTTCATCTGCCAAATACTATTTAGGGTTTGTTGCTGCTCAGGGTTTGTACAAGTGAGAAAATTTTTTTACCTTGGCACCAATTTATACAATAAAAATTACAATCGTGGCATGTGTGTTCGTGGCACCAGAGCTCTGTTACCGATCCTAGTCTTCCATACCCCAACCAAGTAAAAATTTCGGTTTGGAACTTCAGGTTGGTTTCGGAGATATGAGTATCAATAACGAACATTACACTATTGGTATGCTATGAAAAGTCTGTAATGCAGCTGGGAATCGAATACCGAAGTGGCAGAGACTGACCAAAATATTTCTGAATGTTCTAGAATGTCCCAGAATAATTTACAATGCTCTAGAATATTCTAGAACTTTCCAGAATGTTATAGTCTGTTTCAGGGTATTCGATTTTTCTAGAATGTACAAGAAGGTTCTGGATCTTGAAGTGATTTCGTATTCCGGTACGTTTTAGAACGTTCTGGAATCCAGATTCTTTTGGAGCACTCTCGAATGTTACGTTATCCTACTGTAGTGGGGATATGTTTCAGTTCAGATGGGTATATTCTGGTGATTGCGAGACACATGCATCGACATATGTATGGAAATCGATTAGACTAGATCAAGGAAAAGTTAAAGTGACAGAAACTAAAATAAATTTCCCTAAAAATTTATAAGCGTAATAAGTGAATTTCTGAAGGTAGTGAACAGTGTGTTAAATAGAAATTTTATACGTTCAATAGTATTAACATTTAAAAGCATACCGAAACATAAAAGATGAAATCTTGCTAGTGATGAATCGGAAACAATGAATAAGAAAGAAGTGAATAAATGAAACAGATGAGTAGAAAGAGAATTAATAGGTTGAGAGAAAATTTAACAGACGAATAATGAGAAGAAATTAAAGAAGAGGATCGAATGAGACTTTAAGCAAGCAGTCATAGAAAAATTGCTGAAGAAACAAGATTACGAAATGAACTGAGTAGAGTTAAAAACTGCGATGTTCGTGAAAGACAAAGATAGCAAGTAGAGATAAAACTTTGACAGGTGGGGCATTTTACTATTACTTTTACTTCGAAATTTACTAAAACTGGATCGCGGAGTTTGCGTTGTATCCATCCTAATGTGTAGTCATTTTTCTATCGGAAGGGATATATGAGATATCATTTTTTGAAGAATTATCCCGGCATTCGACTGGAGTGATCTACGAAAACCATGGAAAACTTGATCAGGGTGGCCGTAGAGGTATGTCGAGACCTAGTCCCGTCGAATTCTAAGTTTTCTCGCTTGATAAATCCATCCTGATCCATTCCCTAACCGCTCGTGCAAAAAATGAGTTTAGAAATGAATCGGTTCTGGCCCCGATTTGTCTTATTTTCTACTTAATTCCTAGATATGAATGTTGCTGGTATTAAATGTGTTTGTTGTCATCCTAAAATAGGTATGTTACAAACTTTTTAGTTAGCTTATGGCTACAGCATTCAGTTGTATTCTCACTAAAAAGAACGAAAAAACACGTTGCTATAGGCAAACTGGATGAGGTATGTGAGTTCTGCAGGACCAATAAATTCAGTAGAGAAACACCGTGAATGTATTTTATGAGTGGAAAAATTCGATTAGCATCATTGGAAGTGCTTCCATCACAATTATTTCTTTCCACGACTCCAAAAACAAAACATTTTCTATAAAACATGAGAGCGTACAATGCTTGCTTTCAAATGATATGATTTGGTGCACTTCCATAATTTCTACATTAAAAGGTCGGTTTTTATTAATTCAAATTAGATAGTAGCTTAACAACTGCTAGAGATAAATAAGTTTACAGTATCGTATAACAAACTGTAACTTATAAAGGTAAAAAGAATGTATGTGTAGCACTGATTCGGTTAGTGGGCGATGGTTTTGATCATAATTGGATACCACTCGTTGCATTAATTAACTGATTGTCTCGTCCTCGATTAGCTGCAGGCAAAAATAGCGGTCGGGGAAGGGCCCAGTGAATTCAGCCGCCGTTGCTGTATCAAAACTTCACTCATATGAACCGTTGCATTGTGCTCAGATCCGGCAAATTAAATATGTCTTATCAAAAAGTTATTATTACAACAAGAACATGTATTGTTCTTTACAACTATCATCTGGCGGTAAACGTTAAGTTCCGTTAGGTTAGATATTGATTGTTCGCCTACTAATGTTTCCAAAAAAGTGCAGATGAAAGATAGTGAGTTTGTGAAAATTTCCAAAACGCTTTAATGTATGAAGGAGATTAATACTAATAATGAAAATCACTTTTTCTTATATGTCATGCTTTGTAGTTACAAATATTAAGGTTTGCGTATATTTTTAATCAGTGATGGGACTACAGTAGTGCGATATTAAAATGAGGATTTTATCTTAAAGTGTCATTTACTTTTCTTTCATTACTGACCCCACATTCGGGAGGACGCCGCTTCGAATCCCCGTCCGAGCATCAAGAATTGGGTTTTCCATGGTTTTCCAATTTCACTCAAGGCGAATGGCGGGATGCTTCCTTCAAAAAGGCCATTGCCAAATTCCTTCCCTTTCCTTATCCCCAGTGCCATCCCGCCTCTAATGACCTCTACGTCGACGAAGTTTACAGCCATAGGAAAAAAAAAAAATATTTACTGAATCTTGGCGGAATAAGTGTGGATGAAGTATAAGTAAATGCTGCGATCATGCCCCAAGTTTACCACATAGTTAATTGATTCATGTGAACGAGGAATGATAACCAAACTGTCATTTTCCGAGATGAGCGATCAAAACCATTCACCAACAAGATAAAACGTAAAAATTGCACCGAATGAAATTTTTCTGTAAACAGAGTTTCCTTGATGGATTTTAAAAGAAAATCGAACGTCAATAGAGTAAGAATATAGATATGGATATAGCAAATAAATATGCAAAAAATATTAAGAGACAGAACATTCACATCTGGGACTTAAAATATAACAAAATGTTTATACTGTATAAGAACATTTAATTATAATATTTAACATTTGTGACTAAAACAACAGTAGCCATAACCACTTTCCATTAATGTTACACTGACTTGCAGTACATGACAGAGTACAACTATACGAAATTTAGAAAAGAATGTATGATTAAATTAATTGTTTGCTACAAAAGGTGTCTTCGAGAACAGTCTTTGCTGCTGCTCATCTGTGATAAAATAAGTGACTAGTAAAGCTTCCCTCTCACGGACACCACTTTGAAAATTTATCATACATTCTGAAACTTCAACACTATATCAGAATGACAACATATTTTCGTAAAAGCCAGTTCCCGCACACCCCAACAGAATAAATCAAAGTAAACCAGAAGTGGGGAACCACCATATCATTACGTTCACAGACATGGTTAAAAAATAGAAATTCTGACAGCAATAAAGAAAGGCCGCTTAGGAACGAAAAAAAATAATATTAGAAAAGAAGGCATTCTGGTTTTAGGAAGAAGAACATAAGATAGGATCAAGAATAATTAGGTTAGCGTATAGTTTTGTGATATTTGAAAACAATTCGAAGTGTTATTTTATGCAGGAATTACGAAACTTTAAAGAAGTCTGGGCACAATGTAATGAAATAGAACAAAGGCCTATGGCACCACCACCGGAATTCATACATTAAGTGAAGTAAAAATTAAGATTTGCAAATAATGAGCTGAGGAAAAAGCATTGATATGTTACGATTTTCTGATGATATTGACCAGTATAACTCATAAGGTAACTTTATCGACACCAAAATATTTGAGATATACTTATTTGAACGAGCATAAAATTAGTAAATACGAAAACTAAATCAGATTCAAATACCATTATAGCAAGTGTGTCAACATTTAATATAAAAAACTGGGATATGATTCGGAAAGAGTTGTATATAACTCATGTGTTATATGATACAGAGGATTGGTACTTCAACATTAGGTAAGTAAATACAACATACTAAAATTAACTGGGTCGATTAAAGACGTTCGTGATAATATTGGATCAGGAAAATATTTATTGATAAGTTGCTGTGAGTGATCGCAATTTATATTGTAATTCAAGCAAAGAGTGTCCGTATTGAGTACTGGCACATGTAATGTAAGTACACTGTAGTGTACCCATGGTAAATAATATATACTAGCCTCGTACCCGCCACTTCGTACGCGTGGATTAAGAATTTTTTTGCCAGAATTAAATATAGAAAGTTGTTGGTAACGAAGGATTGGTCCCAAGCAATATCGAGTCGGCATAATATGACAGGAAAGCTATCACTATATCATTCTACCGTCGAACCTGCCTCTTGAAGAGAATCAATTTCCAACATATTTCTGTCACTATTCGATAAGATTTCAAAATTTCGTGACTACAACTGTTAATCATACTGGACAAAAATATCCTGTGCCCTTCATACAGCTTTCCTTCTAAAATTCCATAACAACGATATAGCCATTTTGTCATCAAAACGTAACAAAGAGACAGAGACTTACTTCAGTATTTATTTTAGTATTACTGTGGTTCACACTCACGCACTGACTGCGAACAACACCTGAGGGGTCATTATAACGTAAAAAAGTGTACACCTACAAAATTGCAAGACTACCTACGATTTGCCTCGCATTGCACCCCTAACTTTATAATATCTACAGTTTAACATTCAATCCAAATAACCTACGGCCCAGGCCTGAATCTTACGATGAAAAACAATTTTTTAAAATCTTAGCCTCCACGGAGATTTGAACCGGAGACCACGACGTTCGTAAGCAAGATCTTTAGCCACTGACCTGCCAGTTCAATACACGGAAATACGGTCTGGAGATGTCCACATCCAACGTGTCTGTCTATCGGCGTATTTCAAAGTTATGAGACAACATGTGTTATTTATACAGATAATTTTTCAACCAAATGTAGACAGTATTGTTTCAAAGGATAAGTGTGCAAAGTTTCACCGAGATCGGATGAAAACTGTGGATTTGTATGAAGAACAAACAAACCAACAAACAAACAAACAAACATACATTCATCTTTATATATAAAGATATTCATGCAAGAACTGTAAACACATGCCAGACGGGTAGCTATTTCCTTCTTTAAGGTTAAGACAGGAAAATTATTTCACTCGAGGAAGATAAATAGAGAAATGTGAAAAATAACTTCCGTACAGCATCGCGGATGGAACAGAGACCCGAGAAAAATTTCTTCGCTTGGCAGAGAGAAAAAATATGTCTCCTCCCGAAACGCCAACTGCGAGATTAAAGGGAATGCAGTCAATAGACAAATAGTTTCGCCAGAGTGCAATAAAGTCCGCGAGGTCGCCCTGGAAATGGCACGCCTGATATGTCCCCAGATTGGAGATTGATCGAAGAGTGAACACGTTATCTGATACTCGGCGACCTCTGGTAGGGTGAGCACGTGTCCGCCCACCAGGTAGAGAACGAGTCCTGGCAGAAGTCGAGAGCTGTGCAAATGGCCTGCTGTGAGTTGACCATTCCGATCACGCGACTGGAACGCATTGAGAATCACATTTGGATAGGGGGAGAGCACACGTTACAGTAAAAGGAGGTCACGTGGACGGTGAAGCATCGGCACAAAGGGACAGACGAGCAATGAGAGCGACATCTTGAACGAGCTCCCCTGCAATCTTGTCCGTAAGAATTCACTTTGAGTTTCTGCATCAAAAATGCACTACTAGAAGTCACGATTGGCTGCGTAGGTAGGGGATAGATGGACAAGTGGGAGAGTACACGCGTAACTATTATTCTGTATTTCCTTTGATCAGCGATCCTTTACTGACCCTGTGTTTTTTAATATACGAGAATTAGTGCTCAACGTACCACTGTGCAGGTGGAGGTCCCTTTGCTGAGGTAGTTGGTTGGGGGTCCAGCGATCAGGAATTTGGTTCGCTGCTTTGAGCTGGTGGAAGCGGCCGGTGCTAATTGCACATCGTCGGTAATCGCCTGCGGCGGGACTATGCACAGCAAACGCTGCGTTTGTGTTCACACAGGAGTAATCAATCCATGTGGAGGAGTAGCCAGTGGCTGCTGCACACTTCTTATCAAGAATTCACGGAAACTGCCTACGATTCTCATCTGAATGGTAAAGAAATTGCGCACCTGCTTTGAATTGACTGATAATGTAATCAAGAGACATTTCAAATTTGACAAAAATTACACTAAATTTAAGTTTCTGTTAATTTTTGCAAATTAGTTATAGATTACTAAAATAATTGTGTTGATGATCTCTCGGTTAACAGTGTGCTTCTCTCTCTCCCTTTATGGCTTTATGCTTTGTCAGCATCAGATCATTACAGACGAAGATAATGGAGGATAAGTAAAGATGGGGAAGGAATTTGACCATTGATATTTCAAGGAACCTAGCCAAAATTCATCTGGAATGTTTTCGGTAAACTAGGGTAAAAAATATCAGTATTCCGCATCGGATATTGAACGTGAATAACGAGCTTAACATTTCATAAACAATAAATTATTTAGTTTTTGGTTAAAGAATCTAAGTGAAACTGCCATAATGTTCGGTATTTGATTAAAATTATTTCCGAAAAGCATAGTACATGGAAATATAGTTATTTATCGTCAATCTGAATCCTACTTCTTAGGAATGAGGGCATTAGACTGATAATATTCAACATTATTTATATAAAAACAGGAGGGTAAGACTTCTTTTTATAGAAGTGGAACGTGGCAGGTCAAAATAAGCTACAGAATCTTAAATGAGTGAATGGATATTACTTGAAAAATGAAATAATATTATTACACTGCATTCAAACACTTTTCCTATTATTCATAGAAATTCAAATAACAGAATAAACTTAAAAATTAATTTTCTGAAACTGGGCTATATTAGAATGTCAGAAACTACCCTTCAGTGTCATCATGCAGGAAGAAAACGTATTGATCCTCAAAAGAAGCTATAAGTTGAGTTCTGTTTCACAGTCAGGATTAATAGTCTACACGCAGAGAGCAATTTAACTTTTTGAGGTTACTAGAAATCTTGTAAAACTGAAATATGAATGGCCAGACTGGAATCGAATCTACGTCAGCCCGGATGTCAGCCCAGATATTTAATCGCTGACCTCCACACACGATTCTTAAACGTCGTTCATTTATAATAGTTATTCGGTTGTAATAGAAAAAAAGTTGAATAGGCACATTGCTTCGTCGTACTTAAGAAAAAGGATTAAAGATGTGGAAAGCTTTAGTTACTTTGGATAGTTGTGTCATGTTTAATAAGGGCAAAGGTAAACACGGAGAGCAGAGTAATAAAACGGGGTAGAATGGAGTTGCTTTAAGAGGTAAGCACACAATGCACGAGTTTCAACTCAAAATACACAGTTTAGAAAGCTGTAAAGAAATGAAAGGTGACCAGTTCACTAACCAGCGAAACAAATATTCTGAGATCAGTTCTCCATAAAACAAGAAGCAACAAAGGAAGAAATGAATTTATAATAAAATAAATTATGATCCATACAACGATAATTGCTTTGGCCAAATCAAACTGGTGGCGATACCTTCAATAATTATGTGGGGTTTGGATAAGAATGTACAAAGAAATAGAAAAGCTGAAAGTAAAAGACAGAGATGGAAGGACCAGATTTATAGAGCAAAGGCGATAGATTAGAAGGTATACAGAGAAATAACGTTTCAGAACCGAAACTAAAAATGTCGCTAAAAAGATATCAATTTGGTGATAGAAATTTGTAAACCTCTGCTTTTGTTAATTTCCAATTCTTATAACGTATCCACTGATAAAGAATTAACAAAAATAATTAATTACTTTTTGGTCACAAAAATTAGTAAAAAAATATCGCACTAACTCCAAACAACAATAAAAATTCTAAAAAAATATTTTACTTTGGCAAAAATAAAACCCTTCTAAACCGTTAATTCCAATAGATTACTTTGAAAAATATATTTACAATAAACGGGGGGTGTATTTTATGACATACATGTCCTATAATTTGTTACAGCTTTTCATATCATCGGCGGTCACCCATGAATGTTGTTTCTGTACTTTATCCTTATCGATAACTCGACCGAAAATTTATGTATCGCTTCGACACACATTGCACAAAGCTCTGGGAAGCGTTAAAGCTAAAATTTTACCGTAAAAATTTCCGCAGAACATAAAAATGTCTTTGTCCATTACTTTTAACGAACAAACGTTTCCGACCACAATAATTTATATAATGTTGTTTTATGCGTATATGCTGCATAATTTAAAAATGAGTTTAAGTTCTGTTAAGTTTACGTTGTGATTTATAGTACGTGTTATTCACTTCGACTCCCCATCGAGCGAATAATCCAGTATCGTCATAGGCTGAAATATTAGTGAATTTAGTTATTTCCTATATCTGTAATGTAACGACGAGATATTCCAATAATAAATACTTCTTCCGTATATCATTAATATCAAATAAATAGTATAAACTTGCGACAGAGTATATATTTTATATATTTCCAGGAAAACTTACAGACATTGTGTGGGAATTCATTTAGAAATCAAGATATACATAAAATGCCAGCAAGTACATTCCTATACTCCCAGTCATTTGTAGTAGCAAATTCGGAAGTGTGTAGTCTTAACGAGGAATGCTTTGATAGGAAGCTTGACATTTATAAATACTCTCAAAGATCACTGATGATCAATTGTAGAGCAAAAGATAAGATACCTTGTAGCTTCTTTATTCAATGTCTTAATACAAGACCTAAAATGTTATCCATGCTTTTATAGCAAAATATATTTAGTAGGATAAATTATTTTGTTGTTGACTTCGAAAAGAAATGACAGAATTTAATGCTGGAACTCTATAGTTTTGCAATGAAAGTTAGCTATCCTGTAATGTTAGTTCATATTTTTCCTCCCAGATAAGTTCTCTCATGAAATCAAAGCGAAAATATTAAACTATATGCAGCCTGTGAAGCTAAAGATATGGTTAGTTATAATTTTGTGATAATGCTCTTTAACGAAACAACAGAAGTCTAATTATGTCATTCTGGAAGATAATGATTCATGCGATACGATTAAGAACAAGAATAAGTCAATCTACCTACACTACCGAAATAAAATTTCAATTAAAGGAAATGTTCACAAATATTCCATCAGCTTAAATATCGATCTTAATGCGAAAATTTGTTAGTTAAATTAATATGTAAACACTGCTTTAACATAGATGTAACATTCGACACAATCGGCCATGGCACAACGAATGTAATGTAATCATTTTCATTGCGTTATTTTAACATGATACCTCTTTTGATGTTGGTGACGTGAAACACAGGCAATTAGAATTACTGATTTAGTAGAAGTTCATTTATTAAATCAAAACTGAAACGTAAACTAAATGCGGTTACTTGATTTATTCGGCGAGAGCAGTTGTATGGTACAATTACAATCGACTGGTACATAAAATCAGCATTCCTGGTATTAGAATGATGGACCATAGGATCCGATGTGAGACAGAATGCATCAAAAGCCAGCAGAGGGAGGATTCTTGGAAAAATGCACAAAATGGCTTATTAGACCGTTACAGGTTCTCACTACTAAAAATCACATCGCGGACTGGGGCGAATCGTGCGCGCAAAGAGGCGCCCTCGATTCCGGAAGGTGGGGAAAGCCTTCCTCTCATTGGCTGACAGTCACTACGAACGCGCGTGTGTATCACGTGCCCATAGTGTGTTAGCCTCATGTACTCGTCGTGCTGTGCAGCTTTCCCACAGTAAGGACTGCTAGCCAAGCGGCCTTGGCGTGGTGTCGTGTACTAGCGGTGTAACCTTCATGCTACTGTGCTGACTTGGAAGTACTCTGCCTTCATTATTACTAAACGCTATACTAACATCTATATAGAAATCAGCTACCGCGACATGGACAGATTTATGAATGCGGAAAACTGGAATGCCGATTAGTGGCAGAAACATGCGACATCATAAATTTCAAGCCCAAACATCATCAATCATCTTAAATTATCTGATAAGTGATGCTCCTTGCTAATGATACAAATGTTTACAAATCGCTCTTAGCGTTAGCGTAAACAAAATCGGCTTCAATATCTTTACTTGTTCACTAATATCAGATTGGCAGTTTCATCACTTAGTAATCGATATCATTAAACAACTTGCCTTGAAATACTATTAACGGCAACCACTTTTTTTCCTTCATTGCTACTAATATATATATAAATTAAAATAACAGATTATATATAACATCACTTTTAAAATCAGTTAAAATTAAATATTTACATATAGATTACTTTTTTATTACATAAATTGCAATTACTTTGTGAATATAAAACGTTTTTGGTGATTCCGTTTGGCAAATATACAAAAAAAAATCCTTGATATTCCTACAAGAAATTATGCAATTGCTCATAAAAAAAGAAGAAACATGGATTCTCCAAATTCTTTCCACGCTCGCAATAGCTGACACCTAAATTGATTTATTGTTATCACAAAAGTAAGTTTGTTTGAAAATTGCTATATTTTGAAGTGGAATAGTATATCTGTTGGTATTGTTAGTATACGTGGTCTTAGTGCAGCCTGTTCTTCGAATATTTGCAATTACAATTGTTGCTCTGATTATTTTGTTTGATAATATTTTGACTGACAATCTGGTACCATTTCAAAAACGGTATGGTTGAATGTTATTTTGAGAAGAATGATAGGAACACCATCCTTCATATTAATGATGTGTGGTGGTAATTCAGATAAATCAAGAGAATTTAGTTGGGCAGCTTACTACTTCATCTAGATCTTTAACAGTATATTCTGATTTCTAATAAGTTGTTGCTCCAGGTAACATATATTTAATGCAGGTATTAATAAAAACTACATTCTCATTTTTTTGAAGCTAATACTGCACGTCCACTTAACAACTGATCACTTTTATAATTTTGTTTGGTCTATCCAAATTCTCATTGAACCAATTCTCCTTGTGAGCGAGTGATCCTGTAAAAACGTTTGGTGTTTGGTAATTTAATGCTGTCTGTTGTTTATTTAAGTTCTAAATTATACTGAAATACAATACGGTCAGGTTTTACAAACTGATTAAATCAATTAATTTGTATGGGTGATTGACTACTGTATAAAGACTGTCTTTATTATAAGTATACTGTAGTCTTAGCCCCATGTTCTAGGCGTCAATGAAATGATACTTTCTGGGTAGCTAAGGTTTTTATGAGTAATATCAGCAGAGATTCAGTAGTTGGGTGACAATGGAATATAACTCGATTTTTATATACAATTTTTTTTCAATAAGGAAATGGAGGTTACCTTTATTGTTCTGGGGATTAAAAAACTTACAAATTATAAAGAAATATTGAAATCTTCGTTACTTTCAATAAATAAAATTGAACTTTATTATGATTAAATAACCTACATGAATGAGAGTAAACATTATTTACAGCAAAAGTCCTTAGCTACTCATAAAGATCTGGCTGAGTGGAGAGTATGAAACATCTCACTGTCGTAACTGGGCTATTGAAAAAGTGAGTTCTCGTGAAAAACTGTTGTGGCACAAACTATGTTCTTTTACCATTCATAGATAGGAGCAGTGAGCAGTTTCGAGTTGTAGAGGCAAATCGCCATTGCTTGACCTCTGGTCCAGTGATGTCAGCGTCACCTCTGGCATCGACTGTGTAGACGTGTTGGGGAAGAGGTGTTTAAAAGCTATTAGCAGTCAGGAGATGTTCACCAGGAGCTGACGAGCTCCAAATATCGGCCAGTAGATTCATGTCAAAACCAAAAGATCGAATGTCTCTCCCGGCGTCGGCCCGTCTGCATCTAGCCTCTTGTTGCCCACTTCTTCATCGGCGCCGTCCAATCATTTTTCTCCTGCAACTAAACTCGGAAGCCGATAAGCTGAATTTAGCGTACTTACCAGCCATGCCGTCATCTTATTTGCTATCCCATTTTCACTTCTGCACACACAGCAATTACACGCATCTGATTCGTTCCTGGTATTACCCTCCATATTCTATCATACGTCACTGTAACTTTCGGAACATGTGCTAATTACCCATACCTTCCGGAAGTGGCAATAAATTGTATTTATTGTCTCTTGTCTATCATTCCAGATATCCCTAGGTTATTACAGGCTTACAGTATATGCGTTTTCCTGCGTATCTGCCTGGGACTCCTGAATTTTGTTGCCTGACTGACCTCCCATATAACAAGCTACCTGAGTGTTCCTTTCATCATCGTTCCGTACTTAGAGTTTCTGCAAGTGTGAATAACACGCAGATATTTCTTATAAATTGTTGGCGAGCCATTATGATTGTTTTTATCATAAGAAACAACACAGTAGAAAATGTGAATAATGAAATAAGTATCTTGAAAAATCAAATAAGTATCAGTGAATCGTTTATATGAAAGGAACAACGGTAGCAGTTTCCACTTCTGCCTATCCCAATTTTTCTAATCTCGGTGCGTCCAGAATTTTTATGGTTTTTTTTTCTTCATATAAGATACGCCAAGACCCTCCTCTGTTTGAATTCTAGCTTAAAGACTAGAATGAGCAATGTAAGAAGCGAAATGAATTATTCTGACCAACATTGCATTACTCGTTGTTTTTTTAGTCAGAGAGGAGTGTGGCGTACTAAAAACATTATACCACCTTACAACAAAATTTATGTAATTTTTTCATTCATTTTAAAAGTAGTGAATAAACTTAACGACCGAACACCATAACAGTAATTCCAAGAAGAGCAAAGTGTCAGTCTAACGCGATACATGGTAAGCAAACCGAATGATTGCTCATTAAATGTACTGCTTGTGAACGTTAACAACAGTCTATCGCTTCAGTGAGAAGAGGCGTCTCCTAGTGATCACGTTCAATAGCGCCTCCATTGGAGAGACCATCAGAAGACGAGTCTGTGTGCGCTTATACAAGCCAGCACACCGTTGTCGCTTTGTCGCTGTGCCGTGAATGCGCTGATTGTCTGGATGGCTGTAGCCCGTTTGCGGCGTTAGGTGGCAGGATATTACAGTGTGTCTGACGCCAGTACAAGTGGCTCAAAGCACTCCAAAGCGTGTAGCTGGCGTCAAATCTCCTTGCGGGCGATTCTGCTATTGCGTGGAGCATCGGGATTATCTGCTGTGCTCAGCCAGCTGTGCGCATGTCTGTCACCGTCGAATACACTACTAATCAAAAGTTAACCTATTCTAATGTCGTGTTATCGAAGAATAATATTTTATTCTTATAATCAAACGGTAACACCCCATTAAATAAAGGCTCAGAACTCAATATTTTCAAAAAAACTACAAGTATTTTCCTTCCTTTCCAATAATGTTATGAAATTAGCTCATAGATAGTGTTACAGTGTTAACCTTTGCCTGAGTGCTTCTATAAATACGTTATAATTCACAGTTACATTTAATAGGCACCTCCTTCCATTTAACTACACTCATCTCAAGATTGTACACCACAGAACTGTATGAATGAAAGATGGAAGAAAGAAGAGGGCGTGCCATGTTGTCGATGGTGATTCATCCGTCTATTTGGGCTGTTAAGCCTGGTTCTGGGTGTACTTCGGAAGAGTAGACTTGAATGGGCCGGGACCATGTTTCGCCCTCTTCCTTTTTCCGTCTTTCATTCATACACAACATAAAGAACACACTACACTGAACGTACGTATATCACAATCACCAACCAAAAACAATAAAAACGTAAATAATCTTTCGTCGCTGGAAGAAAAGTAAGTTTTAATTTTCCAATAAAATGTGCCACCAACTTAAAGGCTAAGAGACAAGGAGTGACTAAGTCCTCCATAACATTCCTTACATTATCTTACAACTGGTTAATTAAAAACTCTTGAATTTGACTTTGCGTTTCGTACAAAGTTTCCGGCCGCTTTCTAAGCATTTATTAAATTCATACATGTTACAAGTATGCCTTTATTTTACTTACAGTATAATTTACACTCTACGACGCCGCCATAATATCCAATTACACTGTAATGTTATAGTTTCCTTAAGGTTTTTGGCATCTGCATACCACCTATCACTTGGAAGTGTTTGAGAGCATAAGAATATTCCTTAATATAATAGTAGTAATAGTATTAAAAATTTATGTAATAATAAAAATTGTTTACGTTACACAATAAAATACAATCCTCGTAATATTTAACCTCAATGCGATCAATCAGTACTGATTTGCAATAGGTAGTCCTTATTTACATGTTAAAGTTCGAATTAATTGTTTATTCATTGTTCATTCATTAATTTCATAGTCCTAGCTTTATTACTGGTCAATGAAAGACTTGATTTACGTTTGCCCGTCATGCCTTAAAATTACTAATTTCCAGTCCCCTTACCCATTAGAAGATACATAGTAGTTGATTTAGACCTACAGTATAAGAAAAGTATTTAAGAAGATTAATCAATATCACCTCAACCTTAGAAGAAAAGTAAATATTAATTTTTTATATTAGAGAGAGTGTATAATAATAAAACGGAAGGTACTCAGAAAAAAATAATTCAACCGAGTTGGAAACCGACCCGTGATATTTGTCTTTAACACACAGATACTACGAGTTATCATGCACGACCCTTTTACCATATTCCCTGCTCGGGAATTATTTTCCTTCCAAAAGGAACACACCAATGCAGATGTCGTAACGCTCTTTCTTTGATCTCTGAAAAGCAGTGCATGCGATATACGTAAAAAACAAAGAGTAACATGGCAGTACCATCTACAAAGTAGGAGTCTCTATATTGTTGACGAAATGCGAAATTATAATGACAATTCTAAAAGGAATTATTTGTTTTCGCGGGATAAAATATGTCACTTCGTAAAGAGTGTACTAACTTCTTACAAGATTTCATTTAAATTTGTTGAGCAATTAAGACATGATTGAGGCAAATAATGCAGACATTCATCCATCCAAACTTTCTCATTTATAATACGAAAATTTTTATCTTTCTCGAATAAAGCAACTTTTAACACATGAAATGATCAAAAAGACATAAGGAGAATGATTATCCTGTTGGAAGTTGATACTTACAAAATTAGTAATACAGAGTAATAACCAATTTCATAATGACCTGCATAATCGAAACTCACTGTTACAACTATGACTGGGAGACGTGGGGCTATTAACGGTACATACAACATAAGCATTGAGGTCTTTGGGACATGCAGGCTGCATGTATCTTGGACTAACAGGTGTCTCAGTGAGTCTATTTTTCCATGTACCAAACCTCTCCCAACGTTTAATTCTCATGATAGAAGCAGAACTAATTAGTTCTTTCGAAATACAGTGAGAAAATACGGAATGTTATTATTTTTACCTTAGTGAAAAGTATAATTGTTGAAAGGAAGATTGACGGCAGAAGACCACGTGGAAGGACAGGTGGTATGTGGAGGCATCAAGTCAAAATGACTTCCACAGGATTCTTGAAATCCGAAAATCGTACTAGGTGGCAACACATAGTCGAGATTGCTACAAGCGTAATGAAAAATCCGATATGGTCACAACGGTTTGAAATGAGTAATGCTTTTCCTTATGACCTAATGCCTGTTTTAAGCCGACATCAATAGAAGCGGGTGACGATTTGGTACAACGAAAGGGCATTAACTATTCCGGCATTCGCCTAGCGTGACTTTGGGAAAACACGAAGAGAAATTTGTTGAAGGACTGACAATAAATATCTTATATGAGTTTTATGACATCAGAAGCTTAAAGAGAGGATGAAAAAGAACATACGAATTTAGTGCTAAAGATTCCTTTTGTAATACAACTCAGTTAGTAGATCTCACACCTCAGGACAGCTTCACGATATCTTCGAAATAGCCGTTGATTCATGCTATCCATTAACTTTCAACTATAGAAGTTACTTTTTATGATTTATTGAGATCAAAGACTGTCTTGTAGGACATTAATTTCACTATTACAAACATAATTTATTCTCTTTCAACTATTACTCGATGTCCTAATCTTAATGGCCTGTTTTGCAGTCAAGTACAATGAGCTCCAATGAAGAGGCACTACCATATAATAGATAGAACTTCTCGGCACGAATCTCTCTACAACCAAAAGTATCTGCAGCCGCAGCCCGCTCTGAGAACGGTTCCTCTTAATGAGTTTTCGTTTAAGAGTCGAGCCGGCTAACTCATCTTGAAAGAAGACCATTAGCGCGGGCAGATCAGAGGTTCGCAAGATTGTCTAACGAAGCGGTCGTTCCGACCACACAGGTGGTCTTGATGGGAGCTTGGCACGAGCTATCCACCTGTTACTCCGCTAAAGTGCTCCACTTGCGGTATGTTATTACGTCAATCTGCAACTCAGCTCACCTTTTACCGCCATTTACTTCCATTTAAGTTTGGTTTCAGTAATATCCCATCTTAAGCAGCCAACTTAGTCTGCATTTTAGCGATACGTCAGCTTCCTTAGCTTTCTTAGGTAGCTGGTTTCGTCTTAATCAGTTTCACAGTAAGATCTTATATCAAATTCTTTTGCCAAGAATGAATGGAGAAGTGTTTCAACTTGAAGCACGTCTTAAATTCCAGTGTAATCGTAATAAGCCAATGTTGCAGGAGCCGGGTTAGTAATTCCTTATCTCCTTTTTTTTCTCTTCTCAACCTTCACATTGGTGGGTCGTTTTTTGGGAAATTTGAACTAGGGTGACTTCCATTGCTTTCGTCAGTGATGGAAGTGTATTTACATATTTTTATTGTTTTGTGTGGATGGTTGTAATGAATGTATATTCAGTGAAGTGTGTACTGACAGACCAAGTCGTACAAACTGCATATGGTGAGTGTATAATAAGTGGTTGATGAACAGTGATTGTTGTGTGAACAGTGATCACAATAATAACTGAATTTACGCCAAGTGATTGTACTTTTCACTCGAGTGAGCCTGTAATCTCGGATTAATATTATTTTCAGTTGGTGGTACTGTGTGTGTTCAGTGTTACAGTACCTCGTACAGTATTAAATGTTTAAACTATACCGAGGATTAATAAATTGCTTGAAATTACGTTGACTATCCAGCTGTGGCGACTGCATTGTATTAATATGTTTAAACTATGTCCAAAACCTTTCCATTAGGTTGGTCCTAACACCAGTGTATACTGACTATTTTTATTAATTAATAACCTAGTAAAACCCATGTGTTTTACAAGGCCTACTCTGCAGAAGGACAGGAGGTCGACAGGTCTAACGTCCGCATCTGACGCACGAGTCACCATCAACAATGACGTATGCCCTCACTCCATACGCACTGCGGAGATATTTGACGCGGGTCTTTGATGCGTAGTTTGGTGATCAAGAATCGGGCAACGCCACCTCTCCTTCCCTATTGGACAAATCCCGATCATGAACATTTCTTCCATCACCAGTACTCTAACCACCTATTACCTAACTTCGTGTCAGCATTATTTCACGTATGTCCAATATTTCTCATATACGGTAACGTAATTCATGATACATTAGAGAACGATGTTGAAACCTGGTTCCAGCGTTGGAAGCTAACACCCACGTAAGTCACTAACTGGATCTTTAATTTTGATATTACAATCTCAAGCAATAATCACGCCTTACCCTAAGCATAGAACGAATGGTCCTTCGTTACATAATCTGGAAACTACGCGAGGTACTGTCGCGTGTTGACCGAGCGAGAGCCGAACTTACCCACTGTGGGTCCGTCCTAGCGTCTACTTACTGTCGGCTGAGGTACTTCGGGTTTCCAGTCGGCATCTGTAAGTTCCTGGCTAGGAAAAAATACATTCACAGAGACTTAATTTTGCATCAAATCAGGATGTAGGGGCTCCTTGAAATGATACGAAGAGTTGTGGCTACTTGATTTATTGTGAAAGCGGCTGTGTGGTACAGTTACAAGTTGCTGGTACATGAAATCGGTGTTTCCCGATATTGGAATAATGGACCATAGGATCCGATATAATGCAGTATGCATTCCAAGCCAGCAGAGGGAGAATGATAGGAGAAATGCCTAAAATGGCCTAATTGGATGGTAACAGGTCTGCCCCACGAAATTTCACATCACGGACTGGGGCGAATCGTGCGCGCAAAGAGGCGCCCTCGATTCCGGAAGGTGGGGAAAGCCTTCCTCTCATTGGCTGTTTGTCACTATGAACACGCGTGTGGTTCACGTGCTCGTAGTGTGTAAGCCTCGTGTACTAGCCGTGTTGGCTGAGTTTCCCACAGTACGGACCGCAAGATCAGCGGCCTTGAGCGTGGTGTCGTATATGAGCGGAGTAATCTGCACACTACTGCGTTGGCTTGGAAGCACTCCGCCTTCATTACCGCTAAACTCTATACTAAAATCTATATAAAAATCAGCCACCGCGACAGCTCCGCCGCGTGGAAAAGATTTTTCGTCGTCTTTAAAGACGAAAAATCTTCCGCAAGTGTCAAATAAAAAATGAAAAATTAACAATAACTAAAATCCACAACACTTATAATCATACAATCTTATAATCTACCAAATATGTCGCTAAGTTCATACTACCCCCATAGTAAGAATTCCTTACTTATGCTCAACGCCTGCGTGATCTGGAGGTTCGTGGTTCAGGATCTGGTACCTCCAGACTACGCTGAGGCACTGTATCTTCACGCTCAAAAACTACAATGTCATCTTCTTCATCTGTTTGTATCTCCACATCCCTATGTAGAGGTCGTCTGGACTTCACATGCCGAACATGCCTTACTTCTGTTACGTTAGATGGCGTCAAGACTGTATTATTAATACAAATCCTGCTACAGCACTGATCTGTACTGCGCCAGATATATTTGAAACACTCTCGGCACGTCTTGCAATGTTTACAGATGCAGAAGATGACAATTACAGCTATACAAATTATGCTAACATAAGAAATAATAGAGTATGCCGACATATGGTATGAATTTGTTTTGAATTGTTCTTGTTTAGATATTTCCTCCTGTAGCTCCTCAATTTTGTAACCGGCTACTGTCAAATCACTGAGGTGTTTACCAACAGGTTCAATGTTCCAATTTAACGGGAGCTCGGTAATATTGAGTTTTTCACTATTCACTACACAACAATCTAACTCTAACTTAAAATTAGGAATTATATCTTGACTGGTTACATTGGTTCTGAGGGTTAACTCTGACTGAATGAGCATCTGGGCCCCATAACCTCGGCATTTGTTGAAAAACTTTAACTTCCCGGTCCCCTTAAATATGACGTCTGTGGGATGCCCGTTATTGCATAAAATAGTTAAGCCCTCATCTCTTGGGGCAACAAAAATCCATTCATTATGGCCAAGGGCGGTCCAGATGCTGTGATTCAGAGCGACTACTTTCCTTACACAATCAGGAGGAATCGCTCGAATTGGTTGTAAGAGTTGCACCTCGCAAGGGGAACCATCTTGGGTAGCTTGCAATATGAAATTTTGTTTACAAATACTTAAAGTGTCTGTCATTTGTTTACATTTTAATTGTTCACTGTCTAGTTTGGCATAAAGTCTTTTGGATTGATCAATCAATAAGAATTCTTTCTCAGCTTGTAAAAACAAGTAGTGACCTTGTTCACTTACTTCTATAGGTAACGGAAGTATTCTGTATAGGTTGAATTCATTATTTTCAGCTAAAGGTACATTTAACACATAAGTCAAAATATTTTTGTACAAGAATACATCGATATCAATTATTCTCAGGAGCAAGTAACCATTTTCCTCAGTCAACGGAATCGGAAACTTCTTGTCCCCGATGTCGTTCCTAATTAGATTCAAATACTGAACAACTTGTACCGGGTTAATAAGGTGTGGTTGAAGCAATCCCCTTTGGGAATTAACAATAGCATTGACTAAGAGATCATACTCCCGTTGGATGCCCTGGAGAATGGCTACTGCTCGAATTAAATGTTCATTGCTTGCGACCATTATTGACAACCGTCGAACGGCGATATCAGTATGATTAGAAAAATTTTGGACATAACGCTGCATTTTTCTCATGCCATTCATTAGAACTTCCTGATTTCGGCTTACACTCGCCACTGAATGATTGAAGTTCGACAAAAATGTTCTTCACAATTGTGAGTTGCTCTTTGTTAAGTTTTAGCAGTTTCAGCTGCTCAGTCTCTACTGTGTTTATCTTGGATTGCAACGGTCGGAGGAAGGAATATCAGGAGGTAGCGTAGCCAAATCATCTGCAAAAATAGAACAACATCCCTTAGAAGTCCCCTTGTGTAAATTCCTTATAGAATATTATACTAGTATAGTACGCGAAATGTTGGAAATGCGTGTACTGTGTGTTAGTTCGGGACGAAAGGTTTCGTGATATTACCGCTCGCCTGGGCGAGTACGCGGAGCCTTATCAGAGTTGAGCTCAGCTGGCCAGTTGTCCTGCTGTGATATCAGAGGCGGCCTCGCTTATCGCTTGCGGAACGCAACGTGAGCCCCGCAGCCATCTTGGCTTGACGCTGTTATCTGTGACGTGTGAGGTCGGGCCTCCCGAGCACGTGCGTTTGTTGACATACAGGCCACGTGGCTGTGTTTACTAATAACTTCTGTCCTATTAATCGTATCGGAGTCCCGTTTTCCATTATTTGCATGGCTTGGACACTGCTATTAGGTTATGCTTGCGGGGTCAAAGACTAAAATGATTATTTATATGGTTTCAAACGATTAGCGTGTACCTTTTCCCGTTTATAACGCCCCCTTTGGATAACTACGTTCGGTAGATCAAGCTCCAATATTTTATATGGGCCAACAAAAAGGGTTCCTAGTTTCTGGCTTCGTCCCCTGCGGATGGATTCGTCCTTGAGGAGAACCTTATCCCCGACCTTAAATTCAACGGCGTTTTGGGTTCTATCAAAGTATTCCTTATTTTTCTCCTTGACCTCTTTGTTAATTTCTCTGGCTCGCTTGTGCAAACTTTGTAGCCTAGCCTTTAGCTCTGTAGCGTAGTCCTCATATGAGTAAACAACTTCGGTAGGGTCTTTTGCAGAATGCCCGGTATATTAGGCACGCGTCCAAAGAATAGTTCAAAAGGTGAGAAACCTGTAGCTGAGTGGATATTAGTATTTATTACAAAGATGGCAAATGGGACCCAGGAATCCCAGTCCAGCTGATCGTTATCTACGTAATGTCTAAGGTATTCTGCGATAGTGCGATGTTGTCTTTCGAGCGAACCGTTGGACTGTGGTGAATATGCTGAGGTGTGAATTTTCTCTATCTTTAGAAGTTGGCACACTTGTTTTAGGGTGTCACTAATGAAATTTCCCGCATTATCACATAAAATTTGCGATGGGATCCCGTAGCGTAGTATGATTTCCTCGACAAGAGCTTTGGCAACAGTGCGCGAGTCTTGTGCGGGAACAGCAACCGCGGCCATAAACTTCGATAGACTATCTTGAAGTGAGTAAGTATTTGTTACCTGGTGAGAAATTGGGAACGGCCCCACGATATCGATAGCACATCTTTCAAAGACTTGTTCTGGTGTTTGGGTTAGCACAAGCGGCATTTGTGTGTTGCGCGTTGTTAATTTATTTTGTTGACAGCTATGACATTTCCTAATGTATTCTCTGATATCCTGTTCCATACCCTTCCATTGAATGTATCTTTTCACCTTCTCTATTGTTTTGTTTACACCTGTATGGCCAGCCACCGGTGACTGGTGGCATTCCCGTAGGATTGCTTGTTTTTCAGCCTCATCTAGTTCAGGAAACTCATCCTCTGTAGTCTGCGTCTGCGCTTCGGCCTTTTGTGTTTGAGTGTGTGTGGTATTAGTGTTCTCTGAGGTGTCCATATCTTCACTGGCGTTATTATCTCCATTGGTAGGAGTATCTGGGACTGGGTGAATCTCTCTGATTCGACTGAGGGCGTCAGCATTCGAGTTTACCTTTCCACGTTTATAAATCAACTGGAAATTGTACTCAGAGAGTTTTAATCGGAATTTCAACAATCTAGAGGATGGGTCCTTGACATTAAAAATCCATACAAGAGGCTGATGGTCGCTTATTATCTTAAAATGAGTCCCAAATACATAAGGACGAAATACCTTGCACCCAAACAGGCAGGCAAGACACTCACGTTCGCTCACCGAGTAGCTCCTTTCTGCTTTACTCAGCGTCCTCGACGCGTAAGCTATAGGTAAATCTTCTCCTATTTTCCCTTGCGATAAGACAGCCCCGAGGCTTTCCCCGCTCGCGTCGACGGTAATTAAAAATTCCTCTCCGAATCGTGGGTATTGTAACACAGGTGGCGTAATTAATTTCTCCTTAAGGGTCTGGAATGCCTGTTCAGCTTTAGGGTTCCACTCGAATTTGACGCCTTTCTTGAGAAGATCATATAATGGCTTCGCAATTCTGCTGTAATTTTCAATGAATCTTCGATAATAACCGGTGAGGCCTAAAAATGTTTTGAGTTGTTTTGTGGTTTCTGGCTGAGGGTAATTTTTAACCTTTTCGGTTTTCGCGGGGTCAGGATAAACTCCTGAACTCGTTATCTTATGGCCTAAATAGATAATCTCCTTACGAAGGAATTCACATTTAGCTGGCTCCAATTTTAAGTTGTGTTTTCGGAGCCTGGAGAAGACTTCTGCTAACCTTTCCTGATGTTCGACCAAACTACTTCCGTAAATTAAGTCATCTAATACACTAGAGATTTATCACCATTGATCCCCAAAAGAACCTGGTTCATCAATTTCTGAAACGTACTACCGGATGTGGATAACCCCATTGGCATTTTGGCGAAATGGAATTTTCCTTTGTTTGTACTGAAGGCGGTCATCTCTCTATCTTTCTCATCAATTAGCACTTGGTGATAGCCCCTCGCCAAATCGAGTGTAGAAAAGTACTTAGCTT
This sequence comes from Vandiemenella viatica, assembly GCA_031002005.1. Taxonomy (NCBI): domain Eukaryota; kingdom Metazoa; phylum Arthropoda; class Insecta; order Orthoptera; family Morabidae; genus Vandiemenella; species Vandiemenella viatica. The sequence continues at coordinate 232,461,684 of JARYHS010011408.1, read as the reverse complement.
TACCTAAGGAGTCTAAAATCTCTGAGATTAGGGGTATTGGGAAGGTTGATCCCACGGTAATTCGTTGAGCTTCCTAAAATCTACGACTACCCGATATTTTGCTTTCCACTGGCGTCTGCTTTCTTGGAATTAAAAGTATAGGGAAATTCCAACCACTGGTTGATTCTGTAATGATTCCCTGTTCTAACATGTTATTAATCTCTTCATCTAATATGGGCTTTAAAGCTTCAGGTGTTCGGTACGATCTACAGTTAATAACAGTTCCTGCTGCTTCAGGTTTAAGTTTAATTTCATGTTCACAGTGTCAGTATGTGTAAGCTTGTCACCTGGAAGGAAAAAGAGATCGTTGTATGTTAAGCATAATTCCATAATGGACTGTCTTTCCTCCGGGTTAAGATGTTCAAGTCTCAGATTCTCTTTAAGCAAGTTAGCACGTGGCTTTGTTTTGGTTGACCGCTGCGCCATATGATCCGGCGGCTTATCAACATGACGTATGCGTGGTGGGCTGGGCACGTCAGCATCAGCTGACAGCTCTGTGTACGGTTGTGTTTCCAAGGCTGTATAGTAAAATTCTACTTCCTCCTCTCTAGTATTCAAAACAGGAATAATACACTCACCGTTCTTTACTTTAACAATTGATTCGGGTACATGGACACCGGAAATTAGCTCTTGTTTACCTATTATAGCTTCTGTGTTCCTTTTACCTTGTACTTTTATTCGCAAAACTCTCTCCTCTCTAGGACCTACTTTAATTTGCTCTCCTTCATCTGCAGTGGTTTGTTTCGATTTGTTAGGTTGCCCTGGATGAAAATTTTGTTTGTTTTGACTTTCGCTTCCGCTGTCAGTGACTCCCCGATTAGGCACTGCATTGTTTTCTGCGGAAACATGGTGTTTTTTGCTTTCTGTTGTTTCGAATTGCCTTGTGCGAATTCCGAGTGTTTGGTTGTCTTTTGAGTGAAATTGTTTTGTGAATTTCTAGCATGATGATTCTGCTTACCCTTGTACTTTGGGAAAGCATTTGCATTTATTACCCTGGCCTTCTGGTCTGTTAAACTCTTTTCCTTCCTTGACAACATGGGAATGTTATGACCTTTAACGTAAACTGTTCTGTTCTTATAATTAATTACTATTCCATGCTGGAGCATAAAATCTCTTCCTAGTAACCCTTGCTCGCTAATATCAACCTTTCCGGATACAACATGAAATTTATGAGTTAGGTAATGGTTGGGAGTTAAATACAATCTCAGCATAACTGTTCCTTGAGTTCTAACCAGTTGAGGTGAGATCCCCTTGATTTGGATTGTCTGTTGCCTGTTTATAGGAGTATTTGGCTTCAAAGCTGATTGATTTATAAGACTTAATTGTGCCCCACTGTCAAGTAAATATGGAATATTTTGATTGAGTATGCTAGGGCAAGGCAGTTTTATATAATCACTAGCATACTGACAACCTACGGCATATACAGATCCATAATTCCGAGTGCTAAGATGGTTGTCTACTCCTGCACCCGGTCTCCGTTTCCCTGTTTGTTTGTGTGTGTTATTTTTCCCCCAGATTTGCTTTACAGTTAGATGGGAAATGCCCTATCTCATTGCACCTTGCGCATTTGTTTGTTTTGGTTCGACAATCAGCTACCTTGTGGCCGGAATTTCGGCAGTAGCTGCACGTAATGTACTGGACTCTTTTGAAAGTTGCATTGCTTCTACAATCTTTTGGCACTGTGGCCAGTACGATTGCAAATTTGACAAGTTATGGCGCTTCGACATTCCCTACTTAGGTGCCGATTCTTCCACAGGAATTGCAAGTCACGAATGTACCCCTATTGTGTCTGAACTGTGTCGTTTTGGTGTCTGTTTTGTTATGTGAATATTTTTCGCGTTGCGACAGAATTGCTGATTCTTCCGTAAGGGCTAAGTCAACGACTTTGGCAGGGTCGCCTTTTTACCCTGTGCTCTGACAATTGTCTGTATTCTTTCGTCTTTCAAGCCTTGAACGAAGGTCGCCCTAGTCAGTTTTTCTATTAATGCAAGACTTCCCTCAACATCCGCGGCCTTCATTTCATTTACAGTGGCTTGCCGGAAATCATGTTCCAAAGCGTCTACACGAGAAGCCCATTCTGCTATTGTTTCGTTACTTTTCTGCTTAGCCAAGAATAATGATATGCGTAGTAATCCAAGGATCTCTGCTCCCGTAATTTTCTATCAAAATAGCTTTGATCGAAGGCCAATCTTTTGTCTGGTCTCTGACAAGAATTTTTGACCTTGCGTTCGAAACTATTTTGCTTTTGACAAACTGTAACAATACATCATGCTCCTCTACAGCTACTAAAGAGAAAGCTGTCGACACATTATCAATAAAGGATCTCAGTTCTGATTTATCTCCGCTAAAATTGTAGGGAATTAATTTTAGTGCATCTGTGACTGAAATTTCACACTACTGATTCACGCACACTTTCCGCACTCGATAGCTGTCGGTGGGCATTTTGAACACTTGTTAGGCCTGTTTTTCACCTTTACTCACTGTTTTGCTGCAATTGCCGTAGCTGCTCTGCGATGCGCGCCGTGGCTGCTTTGCGATGCGCGCCGGCCCGGTCAGCGCCTCTAGCGGATTCCGCCGTCCCTTCTCGAGTCGCGATCTTTCTGCTGCGTCCAGGTCGCTCTGCCGCCCGCGATGGCGAATCTGCGTCGCTCACCAATGATTCCGGAACGTCTTCTTCTTTCTTGATCCTCCTCTTGCCTATCACTCCCTCTGTGATTAACTAGTCTCTGTGTTAGGTATAGCGAGAGAAATAATTTAATCCTCTGCTATGCTAAGTGGAACTTTGTTCCAAGTTAGTATGCGGTAATTGAAACCCCAGATCTGCACACCAATTTTATGTGGGTATGTCGCGTGTTGACCGAGCGAGAGCCGAACTTACCCACTGTGGGTCCGTCCTAGCGTCTACTTACTGTCGGCTGAGGTACTTCGGGTTTCCAGTCGGCATCTGTAAGTTCCTGGCTAGGAAAAAATACATTCACAGAGACTTAATTTTGCATCAAATCAGGATGTAGGGGCTCCTTGAAATGATACGAAGAGTTGTGGCTACTTGATTTATTGTGAAAGCGGCTGTGTGGTACAGTTACAAGTTGCTGGTACATGAAATCGGTGTTTCCCGATATTGGAATAATGGACCATAGGATCCGATATAATGCAGTATGCATTCCAAGCCAGCAGAGGGAGAATGATAGGAGAAATGCCTAAAATGGCCTAATTGGATGGTAACAGGTCTGCCCCACGAAATTTCACATCACGGACTGGGCGAATCGTGCGCGCAAAGAGGCGCCCTCGATTCCGGAAGGTGGGGAAAGCCTTCCTCTCATTGGCTGTTTGTCACTATGAACACGCGTGTGGTTCACGTGCTCGTAGTGTGTAAGCCTCGTGTACTAGCCGTGTTGGCTGAGTTTCCCACAGTACGGACCGCAAGATCAGCGGCCTTGAGCGTGGTGTCGTATATGAGCGGAGTAATCTGCACACTACTGCGTTGGCTTGGAAGCACTCCGCCTTCATTACCGCTAAACTCTATACTAAAATCTATATAAAAATCAGCCACCGCGACAGTACCTCGTCCGTCCCTGCTAGCTAAGAACAGAATTATAAAATATTTACCACCATGAATTATACCAGATTCTCCTCATTAAAGTTACAAGCACTGATACGTACTTTAGCCACTTCGACCATGAGGCTGTTGTTTTCCAGTCTTTACAACCAAAAGCCAGCGCTTTTGATAATTTGTAGGAAACAAATTATTCAAGAATTTCTCAACTTAATAATTGGTCTTTCACAAACAGAGACTAATTATTCAATTGTTTCCCGTAACGCTCAACAATATCAAAATAACCTACGAAATGTTGTATACAACGTCAAAGAATTAAAAACCATTTCTTCTCAGTGAATAGTCGTGATCGTATAATTGACTAATTTAAAATCACTGAACGAGTAGTTCAGCTCGTACAGATGCTCCTATTAAAGAAAAAGCGTTTTTCGCCACTTACCAAATCAGTACAACCAAACATTATTCCAATCATTTAATACTCATGTGTGAAATTAATAATTATGTAAAGGTGGAACGAGGAATTCTCACAATTTATTTCAAATCGCTGACACATTGAGGGTGGTGTCTGTCTTTACGCTCGGTAACACCCTTCAAACTAAAGAGAAAGTCTTCAAGTTTCGCAGACGGAACACTTTCGAAATTTTTTATTACAGGTCAGATTTTATCAAGAAATTAAGATCTTTGATCATATTTTGAAATATATATTATTTTACATGTTGACGTCACCGAAGCTGATAGCAGGCACCCGGCTTATGTTGACATACTTACAACCAGAATTGTTACAACAAAATAAGGTTTCGAGCTTTATTTAATTCTTACAAGGATTTGAAAAAATGAATTGCCTGATTATGCTCATGAAGTTTGATTTTCATAGCATTTCATTTTAAATTCAATACGTCCGTTTAGTTAAAAATATATTATGGTAACACTTTACGGATGGAAAAATTGAAATTTATGATCCAAGGAACGACTTTCCGTTGTTACCGTTTTTCAGTGATTACTGTCAAGCAGCTGAGCCAACATTAGGTATTTACAGTGGACATCTTATTCGAGTTTAAGGCTAAAAAAAAGTTCTCGATTTGCTGCTGTTTCGTTCGGTGTATAATTGTGTCGTGAACAAAATTACAACACGATAATTTTTTTGTTGTATGTGTAATCAAATACTTCTAAGCTAACGCAATAGCAAAACTGAATTTATGATCAAGTAATGTAAACTGTCAATAACGGGGCTAAAGAAATATTATTCATATGTCTCTGGAGGAACTGATAAATCTTTAATAATTATTGATTCTGGAAGTAATTCGATTCCAAAATCAAATTTACTTAACTCTTGCGTCATACGGAAAATCTGCGACATCGTCACCTTATGGAAGAACTGTTCGTTCCGCTTTTAAATTGCCATTGGACAAGCAATTAATTGAAACACCCCATGTGTAACATTTCCAAAGCAAGCGGCATAGGAAAAGTATTACAGAAATGTAAATGTAAACTTATTGTTTGTGATTAATGCAAAATAGTCCACACAAATTGGTTTAAGGTTCTTGATTGATCATTGCAAGATTTGCCTGGAAATATCAGACCTTTTGGGAACACATAAATGTTGCTTGCAGATTTCAGGCAAACATTACCTCTAATTCCTCGATCGAGAATAGTGGAGGAAATAAATGCTTGCCTGAAATACACTTCTTTGTTGAGACACGTAAAGACGTTGTAATTAACGAATAATATACGTGTTGAGCTGCAAAACGATCTATCAGCTGAGAAATTTGCATATCAGTTACTTGAAATTGGGAACAGAAACGTTGCAGTTGATCTGGAATTTAGTAACGTTAAAAGAAGAGTTGGTTGGAAAAGTATTTACCAATATTCAAATCAGTTATAAGAATCACGATTATCTAACTGAACAAGCTATTCTTTCCACCAACAACAATGGCGTCTACAATCTTGACAATGATATTCAGTCTGGCATTCAAAGTGAATCAGTCACATGTAAGTCCGTCAGCACTGTTGTGCCAGTAGATGAAGGAGTTATTTATTCAAAAGAATTATTGGATTCACTCGATCTGTTATGGATGCCACCGCACGTATTGCAATTTAAACCAGCCAAAGCTTGTAAGGGCAGGAGGTTTTACGGCGAAAGAATTAATGAGCAACGTTGCAGAAGAAAAATCTTGACAGGATTCTGTAAAGGTGAAGATGTTCTCATTCCTCACTTCCTGGGATTCCAGAGGATATGCCATTTCAGTTTAACAGATTGCAATTCCAATTTCGGTGGGCGTTTGTAATCACCTTCAACAGAGCTCAGGGCCAATCATTAGAATCGTGGATTGTTTCTCACATGGGCAATTATCTGTTGAGTGTAGTACACTCGGCAAACTAGTAAATCTCTACATCTGCACAGACAATGGAATAACAAATAATAATAATAATAATTGTATACCCACAAGCATAGTGAAATTAAACATATTAGAAATGCATGCTTTCTCATCTCTTTCTTATCCATTTAATCAGACTGAGCCACAATAACCCGTGTTCGTCTATGGGTAATGTACGATAAATGATAACAACACGCTTTGGTTCGTATAGATCTGTCCGTTGAAATATACGATTGTAAGGTAAGAGTTGTAGGCGCAGAATCCGTGCAATCAAAATTGAGTTTGTATTTCATGATCTTTGGAGGTAATTTACATTACTCTCGTGATGTTTATGTTAATGTCCCCAGAAAGCGCCATATGAATATGGACGCCGGTGTTCATACTGGGGAAAATACTGATTTTCTGAGGAATTATCTGTACCCTATAAAGAGATTTTCGATATGGCATGTTAGAACGAATGTAAATGGCTGCTTCTATGATACATTTCTCACCTATAGTAACACTGACACGAACTCGGCGATCAAGTCTTGTGTGAGATAGGTACTGCTGATAACCGCGACTATTTATCTACACTTACTATTGATCTCTGTAGAGAAATACGACTAAACCTACCCGTGGAAAATACTTAAAAGAAAACGGCAAGACTGTAGAACAAACGTTAGTATCCCAGAAGAAGCGAATTCCACAATCAGTGACACAATGGTAATTAAGAAATTACTTCAATTGGTTGTACATGTCATCAAAATACTGAACAGTCACCACGCAAAATAAATAACGTCCCTCAGACCAAATTCTTTAATCAAATTGTATTTTAAGAATCATTTGCAGACAGCCTGGAAGTTGAGTGAATATTGTTTTGTATATTTTTCTTGCAATTAGTTGTGAATTTGTGTAAATAAACTTTGTTTTATGGAAAGAAACTATCCAAATACTGTTTAATATGTTCACGGACAGTACCATGCATGAAAAATTTGTTAAAAAAATGTAATTCTAAGTATTGAGGTGATCTACGATGTTTAGAGGACAATTTGTTACAATTTGAACTGATTTATGTGGATAAATTTGTGTCAAAATATCTTTAATTGTTATTTCTGTGCATTTAAAATGATTTCTAATTATTTTATATTAATTCTGATTGTTTTAATGTGATATTAATTGTTTAAGTATTGTTAGAACTTCACAAACGTCGATCGGAAGTATTTGAATTATTCTGGTATTTTCTTTAAAACCTATATAAAAGTTCGGCAGAGACGAGTTTTAGTGTTGTATTCAGTATTCAAAGTATTTTGAGTAGTAGCTGTTTCAACGTTGTAATCGCTAGAACATCTGTTTACATTTGCACCAAGTATCTTTGGAGTCTGGTGTCTTAAAGGAAAATAAACCGTCTTGAATATGAATCTTCTTGGGATATTTATTTAATATATAAACGAAATATCTATCAGTATTCAGAACTAAGGAATGGAAAAAGAAATTTAGGGTGACAAATGAAACGATACAGCATTTGACTTAAAACCAGTCTTACGAAATGCCCAATAAATACATACAACTTGGATGTTGTAGTCTCTGATAGATCAGCATAGCGGCGAACGGTTCACGGGGGCTCACAACATTTTGAAGAATAACGTCGACGACTAGAATCCGATAAAAGAATTCGTCGGAAGGAACGAGAGAAGATGAACTGTTTCGTCACGTTCCCGTTCTGGCGTGTTCAGCGTGTGTCATCACAGTTGGAGAACCTGCGGTTCTAAAATCGTACTTTTTTGCCACTTAACGACCCCCAAGTAATAAACATAAAGACATATTTATTCTCCTGAACGAGTGAATGACTTGATGATAATGATCACTACGGCCCTGTATACTGTAGTTTGCAGTGTAGCGGTCCGGTTCTTCCTTGTCACCAATATTTGTTACCCGTGGAACACTTCAACCCACTTAACAGAGAGCGAGTTTAGATATTTTTCGAACCATATTCGATCGTATATGTCGCATGACTGACGCAGTAGTTATTGAGAAACATTACGTCAAAGAAAGCAAATGTTTCCATTATTCAATATCGCCTGCGTATCGACGTGCTATTGCTTTTGAAACATTCCATGGGTGAACATTCGCTCTCTGCAAGCCATAGATTCTTTTCTTTGACGGAGGTAATTGGCTACTTTCTGACGTCATCATGTTTCAGTGTACTAAATTATTCCAGTTTCGTTTTCAATTATTGGCTCAGTTTCTCAGTTTATCATAAATTTAGTCAGATTATTTCACAGAATTCACTCAAATATTAATTACTCGGTACCTTCCTTATGAAATGTACTTGTAAAGAGTTTGTGCATGTATTGACACCCAGTTAACTACATTGAACCAGACGTTTTCACAGAGTACAGTAGGGTGCCATAACAGTGAACAGCCATCCGAGAGAACGCAGTTTCGAATTCCATTCTGGCAGTGCCGATTTTGGTTTTCCATGCTTTCGAGCAATCATTGCAGGTAAATGACGGGATTGCTGCTTCGAAAGTCCGTGGCAGAATTCCTTACTATTTCTGGTCCTTCACCCTCTCCCGTTTTTTAACGATATTTAGGATACGCAACACCCTAAGCGAAGACAAGTGTGTAATATTGCCACTAGACTTTGACTTCCACGTTTGTTTTGGCTCTGAACTAACGTTCCTTACGACAGGGAAGAGAAGCTGCTGGCATCATAGAGGGAAAAAATGGTGCAGTAAACTGGCATTAATTAACTCTTCCACAGCCTCCATCAATGAACAAAATGTCAAAACTCTGAGACGTTTCGAATGCGTCTATATATGTCCTCATTTTAAACCAACGGTTTGTTTCCGCGGCACCGCGTAAACAAACAGTTGGCTGATAATGAGGGCAGAGTTAGGCGCCTACGAAACGTCCGAGAGATGTGACATTTATACACGGCTGGAACATCGAGAATAGTTTATTAATATACAACACCATGAGTAGCTACTTTCGTACTACAAACTTGCATCTTTGTACCAACCAATTACATCACAGTGACTCAGGATGGTACATATTTCGTGATATATCATGGTAATAATTTATCTCCAGTTTCATGACTCGTATTTTCTAAACGTGGTGTGTTCAGAAAGGATGGTATTGTCACGTTCATGACAAAGGAAAAAGATGAGAGCGTACGAAGCACTGTGTTATTTCATGTTATTTTGTACGTATTTCAAATTTGTAATGATCTGACGTTTGAAAGAACAGCGTCAGCCGTGCGAAACTCATGCACCAGCGCCATCTCACGCTCGCTTAACCGCCCGAGCCGTGGCAGGTTGCGATGCGCGCCTGTCAATACACTTGCGGTCCTGCGTCGTCCTTTTTTCCCCAGGGTCGTCGTGGGGAGGCTGGAGTAAGTCGATGCCCCAGGGAAATAACTGCCCCGAGTGCTAAATCCGCTTAAGTGTGCGCCCCGCTACGCTCGGCTCGCCCGCATTCGCTATGCGCGCAGTTCAACTGTCAGGCGCACGATTCAGTCTGCTGTCTTCTGCCTGGCAGCAGCAGTCTCTGAGGCCGGGAAACCATTTCATGGGCCATGGAGCACCTTTACTTAGCCGACGCCTGTCGGGTTTTGTACTCCGTCGCGGCACGCTGGCGCAGCAGTGATGGCTTGCCTCGGTACGAACTTGACTTCAGTCACGCAAAATTTATTTGTAACTGGCGCTGTAAGTTTGTTGGAGTAAACACTTGCACAGTGAAACTTGAAATGGAGTTATTGCTTATAGTTGACAGCATTTTCATGCCCAATACGAGGGTTTCCATTAAAAACTCTAAACAATATTTTAACTGTAATGTTACATTTTTTATATCTGGTTGCAAATTGATCAAATAATTATCTGTCACGCTCGCCAGTGATAGTTGATTGAATTTTTTATGGCTTTTCATCTTGTCAACGTCGATGACATCAGAGACGGTATAGGACTGAGGGCAAAGAACTATAAGGAATTCTGCCATGCCCTTTTGGAGGAACCATCCCCGCATTTGCCAGTAGTGATTTGGGTAATTCATGGAAACCCCAGAAATGGCCGGACGTGGACTCGAAAGAGCGTCCTCTGTAATGTGAGGCCGGCACTTCAACGTTTACCGAATCCGCTCGGTAATTTAAATTTAATTTCAATGCTACTTACTAATATACAAAAAATCTAAGTCTCACATGGATGGAATAATAAATAAATATATGGTTTTTATCATATCAGATTCATCTGTCGCTGGCGCACATTTGGAAGGAAAAAAAAATCTTTACTGGTGAAAAATGGAAAGAAGTTTCCCACCTCCCTTCTCCAATTGTTTATTACCTGCTGGCAGAGCGTCAGTTAATGAGTGTTTCGTATTATCTTATTTCTTTTATACTATTCAGTTATTTACAAGGATTTTCAGCATTCTCCTAGCTTACTACTGAAAACTGTATTCAGGACGGACGGAGCGCCAGGTATAAAATTAAATCCTGGCCCGCTGACCTTCCTCGCTCAAGTTAATTGAACAATTCCACATCAAGGACTAGAGGGAATGCGAAGGAACCATGTCTCTTTGCATCGGTCCTCGGTTTACTTAAGCTTCTTCCTCTGTCCACTACTACCAGCGTATTAAATGAATCAGTCAGTGCAACTTTTTTATTCAATAATTGAACTGGCAGGACTTCAGTTATAAATGACCTTAAAATAACAAAGGTTTGTTATGAGTTGAGATATTTTAATGTGTTAAATACAGTATACACTATTCCTTTAATAATTTATAGCATTAGAGCTTCGAGATCTGAAAAATAATGATTTTGTGTCATTACAGATAAGAGGAAGAATTAGTTGTTGAAGACAGAAAATTGAGATACTTTTTAATGTTATTTAATAATCAATTCACTTAGTTGGATGGATGTATGAAGTTCTAATTGATACAGTCTTTTTTTTCCAGAACTTTTTCATGCGTGTGCTGTTGTCCTGCCTGTGTTCATCTGACAGAACTCTCTTAGGTTGTAGATTTAGTTGCAGTACCGGAAATTTTCTAACGTCGATCACTTTTCTAAATTCTTCTCTGTTGGTAATGATGTATGTATGTATCACTCATTTTCATTACATGTTCGTTGCAGTAATTAAGGCCTTCATTAAATGTAGAAAGCTTTAAACAGTTAAGGCATTAAATCTCAGTAAAGGGATAGCAGAAACGTAATTAAAACTTTGCAAAGCTTGGTAAGAAAAATCATGATTTTCTTCAGAAAACTAACAGGAAGCAGTGTAAACCAATACACTTAACGGTGTATAACGTAAGTACTGTCACATAAAAATTTACTTAATAGCAATTAAAATCAGATTAGAACAATATTTGAAATGTGTTGGGAATGTGGGAGACAATATTAAAAATTTAACGTATTACTTATGAAGGTAGCATATTTTTAACAGATAAATTCATAATATCAGCTCAAAACTAATGTACTGTAATACGTAGAAACATAATTTATCAAGTACATGAAATATACTTTACGATTACAATTTTTAAATTAATTGTGTACATTCTTTTTTAAAGAGTATTTAAATATTTTAATCTACTTGAGCACCAGTTATCGCAAAAACTCGTAATTGATTTGAGATTCCAAAGTTCTTCTAATCTTGTTTTTAACAACACCTAAAATATGGTGTTTTAGATACTGCTACTAACTACGTAACAGCATTAGAGAAGCTTGAACAAGCATTAAGAATTTAAATTTGTGTATATTTCTTCCCTCATAATTTTCAAATTGTGTTGTTAGCCCGATATTATGCATGAACCAGGAGAAGAAAAGGTTACATAATATGTTTTATATATATATATATATATATCTTCTTCTTCTTCTTCCTGTCTGGTATTAGGCCTGGTGGCCTGTTACGGTCTCAATCCATCTTCTTGGTGGTCTCCCTACATCTCTCCTGCCTCTGGGATGGTATTTCAGAATTTTTCGTGGATCCGGTCCATCTTAATCCTTAGTACATGTTCTGTCCATCACGTTCTGTAATTTTGTACAGTTTGGAGATTTGGTTTTACTTTAAGTTCTTTAAGGATATCATCAGATCTCTTTCTGTCTTGTAATGTGTAGCCAGCTGTTCTCGTCATAAATCGCATCAAGCCGCCGTTAGTCTCCGTTCATCACCTTTGCGTAGTATCCAGGCCTCGCTGCCATACAGTAGTGTAGGTTTAGCCAGGGTGTTATATAGCCTGATTCTTGTGTGCCGTTGAACTAGAGATGGTCTGAAGGTGTTATTTATTAATCCTGTAACTTTCGTGAAATTTGTGATTTTTTGTTGCATATCGGTTTCTAGGGTGTAGCTGAGGTTGTAACCTAGGTATTTAAATTCTGCTACTTGTTCTATGGGCGTGTTGTCTATTGAGATTTTGGTTCTTTTGTGTTTTTTTTCAATCTTTGTTTTATTGAGGGAAATCTCCATGCTGTATTCTTTTGCTGTCATATGGAGATTATATACCGATCTCTGCAGGTCATCTTCTGACTCAGCAAAAAGCACTTGGTCATCTGCAAACAGTAATGTATCCAGGTTGGTCTGTCTGTCTATTATTATTCTACCATGGGGTTTTTGTCTCCAGTTACAAATGATTTTGTTTATATATATGCTGAATAAAAGTGGTGATAGGCAACATCCTTGTCTCACTCCTCGATTAATGGGTTTCCATTCCGATAGCTGTTGTCCGGTTCTGACTGCGATTACATTGTGGCTGTAGATGTTTTGAATTGCTTTTATGATCTGTGGTGCGGTGTTACTTTCTGCCATAATTAGCCAAAGTTTTCTTCTGTCAATTGTATCGAAAGCTTTTTTGAAATCAATAAATGCCAGGTGTGTTTCCAGATTAAACTCTTTCCTTTTCTCAATTAGCATCTTGAGTGTGAAATAGCCATCTGCACATGATCTACCCTTCCGAAACCCATTTTGTTCTTCTCCAAGTAGTGGTTCATAAAATTTTTGCAATTTTGATTTAATAATGCTTGAGTAAATTTTATAACCAGCTTCAGAAATAAACAGATCACTCCAAAAGTTTCAGCATTCAGTCAAACACAGAATTCGTTGGCATGACCATTGCCTGTTCCAATACCAATAATGCTGATTACCAATCATGTCACTAAATCTCGATTTTTAATTTCTTTTGATGCACGAAATTGAGTGTTTCGTGGAACTGCAAATACCTGATGCAATGTCCTAATTAGTTCTTGCTGCGCCAACGATATAATGTTATCAAGTAAAACATTTTTTACAAGTACGCATCGTTTTATAATCCAGTACCTTCTTTCAGGAAACATTCCTCACACACAAACAAAGAAAATATGTTATGTCGACATGTGTCCGGAAACGCTTACTTTCCATGTTAGAGCTCATTTTATTACTTCTCTTCAAATCACATTAAACATGGAATGGAAACACACAGCAACAGAACGTACCAGCGTGACTTCACAGACTTTGTTACAGGAAATGTTCAAAATGTCCTCCGTTAGCGAGGATACATGCATCCACCCTCCGTCGCATGGAATCCCTGATGCGCTGATGGAGCCCTGGAGAATGGCGTATTGTATCACAGCCGTCCACAATACGAGCACGAAGAGTCTCTACATTTGGTACCGGCGTTGCGTAGACAAGGGCTTTCAAATACCCCCATAAATGGAAGTGTAGAGGGTGAATCGAGGAAGTACAGTACATACTAACGAAACTAAAATGAGCTCTAACATGGAAAGTAAGCGTTACCGGACACATGTCCACATAACATATTTTCTTTGTTTGTGTGTGAGGAATGTTTCCTCCAAGTTTGGCCGTACCTTTTTGTAACACCCTGTATATAGCTTGCAGATACCACGAGTAGTGTATGAATAAACTACTCTGTGTTTTGAGAGGACGTTGAGAGAGAAGAAGCACCCCACGCCAAGTCGGCTACAGAGGACGTTGCGGGGCGGTATCTGCTTACTTCGCAGGGGCACGTGCAGCGCCGACCAGGTTGGCTGGCAGGGAGACGGAGAAGCTCGATTCCAATGCGGCGCGGGGCAGTGGTAGCGGGGAATTGAAATATAAATCACAGCGAGCAGAGTGCTGTGGAGTGGGGGGGTCAGTAGCGGCCAGTGCAGTGCTACAACAGCCAGCCGCTCTCTCCGCAAACACTCTCTAGTGTTATAACACTGTTCACAGCCAATTAATTTCATAGACTCCATCTTTTTCTTCGGATATAGCTCGCAAAAAAGAATTTTTCCATAGGTGATGCTATATACTGTCGACACCTTCAGATATTATATCACTACCACAAACTGAGGGTTTTGAATCAAGCGTTTGTAACATCCATCTTTGCCAACGATGTTTAAAATGACAGAAGACAATCAGAGTGAATCGGAGTCCTTCCGTAGTCCTTCAAGAATAAATTCCTTAGGACAGTCTTCAAGCGTGTTACACCCTGTCTCCCTAGAGTACGCTATTACTACTGAATGTGAAAATTAAAACCGCCATGGAAAATTTTGACTGTGGAAGTTTCCTATTTTGCATTTCCCAGTATTGTTTCATTTATGAAGTGTTGCTTATTCATAATAAAGCCCGCTTATTGTTTCATTGGGTATGACACCATGATGTAGCCGGTGCCTGACATATGGATAGCTGGTTCGTCTCCATCAAATTTTGGTCGATAGCGAAAGAGAGAACGTGGTGCACAATTCTTAATCACCACGTCGCGCACCAAATAAAAGAGGTAAATTCCAACCTTCTCCACAATTATTATGGAGTTAGGGCATACGATAACAATAATAGTGATTCGTTCGTCTTATGGGTACTTTAAGTCTGTCGACAATGTTTCTTGTGGAAGAGTAGGCCAGAATGAGCTGACAGCAGATTTAACCCTCTTCCCGCTTTCATCTATTGGTTATTTCATAACACGGATAAAGCTATTGATCAAGCTAAAATCAGTATAGTTAATTACAGATTATAATCTCAACCCAACGCATAACATTATGCACCTTACAGCTTCATTATCTGCATCTTTAAACATAATCATCTCTCTTAGAGAATTACTAAAGCTTCAGTAAAAATATTTGGCAATTATCGTTTTAAGCGTCTCTATAATTTGACCAGGAATAAAAGAAACGAAAGACCGCCTATGAATGGCCCACAGTGGGAAACTCCTAAGATAATTACGATTTAGCATTATGTCTGTAAGATACTCCACTTTCTCCTTCACCTGCGGTTGCCAGTTGTTCAGTCGTCACCCCCCAACTTCATGACGTATACCTACGTACTGCTTTTTTTTTTTTTTTTTTTTTTTTTTTTTTTTTAAATATAGCATGATTTGTGCAAAGAGTTGCTCTCTATCTACGCAAGACATCAGACACAACAAGGTTAAAAAGTGGATGCAAAATGACCAGCACGTCTTTCGAAAAAATAGTGAGGAACGAATAGTGGCTTATCTGAATAATACGAGGATGTCCAGTTTCTTGTTTGGTTGTGCACCAGCAAAGAAATCCTGGGATGAGTGAAACCATGTGACAGAATAATGGCGGGGCCTTCTTTTCGCTAGACCAAAGGAGCAGCCAAGTTAAGCTTTCTAATCTAATGAACGAATCGCTATCAGCTGGTTAATTTACTTTACAATTATGATTGTACAGGTATCTGGAATTCATCTGAGTTCTTAATTACAGACAGAAATAATGCGCCACCACTACGTCAACTGCTTTTGCAAAAACTAAATGATGTAATCAGCTATCAGGCCTCGAATTTGGGTGAGCGCGGGTTTAACTTCGGATGCAATCATCCGGATTTCGGTTTACCAGACATTCCTGGTAACACTACAGATAAACGGCGGGATAATTCCTGGAAAATACCACAGCCGAATACTTCATGTTTCTTGTCATAAGTAATATAGTAATACAATCCACGTCTTCTCCTCCATTCCAGAAAAAAAGAACTGATATCGTGCAGCAGATACTCTTACATTGTATTCATGACTTGTAGCATGAAGCCGTCATTTCTACGCACGCCTTCAATACTTCGGCACCTGTTATTGTATACGATTGATACATAATAATTCACTGTAGAATAAATTCCCCATAGTTATGTTGGTACTAAAACATTATTTGAGACCAACTAAGTTATACTTTTATACATATCCAACAGTTCGGTTGCAGCACTGTCTCATTGGGCACAGACTGGACAACCCTAGCTGGTTCAAATCTCCGCTGTGGCGTTCCAGAAGTACTGGATTTAATGTTTAGTAAATACCTGTATGGCTCCAAATTCCAGTTTTTTTAAGGAGTACAATTGTCAGATAAACTAATGAGTAACACGCAATGCAAATGTTGCATGTTTCACGAACAAATACTAACGCAAACGTCTTTCCTGTCCGATAAATTTCTATAACATGCTCGATTAACGATCCGGCGTTGAAACATAAATGATACCTAAGATTCATATCCTGATGTCTACTGCAGTACCATTGCTCATGATCTTAAGAGGATACAACAAAAAATTTATTTAGAGTTACTTCGTAAGTGATTATTTTCATACTGTTGGTTGTGATCTGAATATATCCAGGAGATTATGAGATTTTCGGGCTGTCAACAGTTCCTAATTCCAATTAAAATTTAGATATACAACTAAAAATTAAATTTCTGTTGTGTATGTGAATTTAATGCTACAAAATTAAATTTGTACTTTTACCATACAATAAATAAATAAACTGGTTTTTTAAAGCATTTGTCCAAGTCAGCTACACATTTATGTTTCTTTTAATCTATACATATATTATCTTCTTCATCATCGTCTACTGTATGTCATCTTCATCATCATCTACAGTATGTACAATACAAAAAAAATCAACATTTAATTCTAACCACTAGTCGACGATGGCGAATTTAAACGGAGAATCTTTGTACGCTAGGCCAAACCACTTGCGTCTATGGTACCACAGTGATTTTATTAATTTATTTTAAGTGCTGTATCAGATCCATCAAAATTAAGAATATTGAAAACTAAAAGATAAGAAGAACGCACTCCTAAATACACTTGTTTGTGGAAGACCAAATATATAACTGGTATCTTACTTCAAAACACCGCTCAGCTAACAATCTGACAGTCGTAGCTAGCATTCCTGCATCAAGTTACCATTGTATATCACTTATAGGATACCGATTAAAACTGACTATGGTGGGTGATTTAACCTCATATTTGTGAGAATGACGAATCGAATCCCCGTTCGGCCATACAGATTTGGGTTTTCCATGGTTTTCCCAAATCATTCCATGCGAGTAGTGGGTTGGCTCCCTCAAAAGGGCATGGTCGAATTCCTTCCAGTTCCTTGCCACCAATTCTTTTCTGCCTCAAATGACATCAACGCCACCCAAACTAATATCAAGCTCCCATACATCTGAAGTGAGTGCTTGAGAACTTTTCATATAGATCAATTGTTAAACTAAAAAAATAAAAATGCTTATATATTTTAGCAACGAATTGTAGTTTAGCGCATACAAAGTGTTCTACATCCCTGCTGTTGAAGAAATTATCTGTTATAAAGCGTTGTTTGGTCTCCTACCTGGGTGGCGCCTCAGATATATATGGTATATGATAGTTCGAAGTTGGTCACCGATTTCATCTTCCAGAGAAGGGCAACATCGAACGGACCGGTTAACACTCTGGCCTTGCATTCGAGACGACGGCGGTTTGAATCCCCGTCCGGGCATCCAGATTTAGGTTTTCCATGGTTTCCCCAAATCACTACAGGCGAATACCGGTACGCTTCCTTCAAAACGCCATGGCCGAATTCCTTCCCGTTCCTTTTCCCCAGTCCCATCCCGCCTCTAATGATCTCGACGTCAACGAGGCGTAAAGCCATCAGAAAAAAATCGAACGGTGACTATACGAAGCTCTCCTTAATGGATGGTTCTGTAACATGTTATTTACAAAGCCAGAGTGCCTCCATTCTTTCAAAGACTATAAGTGTTAAATTTTCAATAACATTATTTTTTTAATAGCTAATAGATTTAATTAATACAAATGCTGTTAAAAGCATCCGAAAATTTTTTCAGAATATCAAGGATACGGGCCCGTATTTATTGTCGCTACTGATTATCGAAGTCATCAATTTGCGAATACCGATTATTTTGCCACGTGTAATCTATAATCGAAATTATAATGAAACAGATATAGTCACAACTACCTGAAAAATCTCGGAGGGAAATTCTGTAAATACGGGCTTGGCCTGAACTGTTAGAGAAATACTGATGGCACATCCAAACGCATCGACGGCACCTGATGCCTCACGTGTATTCCTCAGCAACAAGTCATGGACTAACGGTAAATGCATTACACAAATTTAATTTCAGAAATAGCCACTCAGCTTTAAAATTACATATACAGTTCTCATATCACCTGGTCCCTACTGAATGCTTTAATTATTTTAGATCAGTAGAGTGCTTGTATCCGCGAAGTTTCCCATTTCAGGTGTGACATATTTTACAGATAGTCCTAATCTATGATTCTATTGTTACCACGTTTAACACTTTAATCGTGGTACCAGTTACAGAAACAATTTCAGTATCTAATCTGCTCTTTTCCGTGAAAATGTAGAAAACTAAACACTGTTTAAGTGCACCAAATTCAGATTGCTTCCAACCAATTTGACCGCTTCCGCGTGAACAACGGTCGAGAGTGGTCGTGTGCTTCCTGCACTCCAGTGCTCATTTCCCTAGTGGAAAATTGTACTGACGTTACGTCTTTGCAAGTCGCCTATGATTAACAAGTGTTACACATTTTATATCGTATTAACGTGTGTGAACAAGTATAATACCACAAATTGATGAGTGGCCCATCGGTTGAAGATTTAACCGAACGTTCTCTTCGTCTTCAAACTCGGACTTGGGTTCACCTCTTTGCATCGCTATGATCAGTGATGACTCAAACATCCGTGCCTTAAATACATCTGATATAACCGACGAAACGATATCTGGAGATAACGCAGCCCAGCCAGCCAGCTTTACATTATCAGAGATGCAACCTGGTCAAACATTTCATCACTAGCAAGTCGCAGCCAACCTGAATCACGATATTCAATATCAGCAACAACAGTCATCACAGCAGATGCAGCTCCATCTACAGCACTATCAACAGCAGCAACAGACGCTCCAGTACCAGCAACAGCATCAACCGCATCAACCGCATCAACCGCGACCACCACATCCGACAGGGATAACACATCATCCCCGTACGCCAGATAATGGACCACCAGAAATGAGATATGTATTATAAATAGTTACGCAAAACAGATTCCAAATCTTACTTAGTGAAGAACACACGGAAGAAATAACCGAAATCACAGAGGTAGATAAAACGCCACCAGTTTTTCTTCACGAAGTAAATAATCATCAAAGACTCACTCTACATCTCAAAAATTTGCTAATCGATGACTTTCCAACCGAACACAAAGTAAAGGCAATTAAATTAAATATTACTTCTATCCAAGATTTGAGAACTATAACAAATCTTTTGATACCATTAAACAGAAATACCACACGTTTCGTAATCCAAACAATTATCGATAATCATGCGTATTTTACCACACTCACTAACACATGACGAAATAAAAGAGGAATTAATCAGATTTAATTTCCCAGTGACCAACGTAACACGACTTCTAAATAAAGATATGAATCCTATGCGTACTTGAGCTTGAAGAAATCGCGACTGTGCCAATATCTTTGAATTAGATAGACTGTTTCACTGCATTTTTAAAGTAGAACCACGTATAAAGTCAAAAGATATCCGTTAGTACACAAACTGGCAGCTTTCTGGGCACACAAAAACTACTGTAAACTTGAACCTCGATGTGTTCGCTGTGATGAGAAACACCATTACTCCTTACTCCTCACCCGCGTACAGCAAAACCGATATGTGTCAACTCTGTAGGGTAATATCTGGCAAACTTTAGAGGATGTAAATATTATAAAGGAATATAACTTTAAAGTTTCAAGAAAACGTTACATCAATACAAACTTAACTCAGATAGACAGCTGACTGGGATGCACACACCGCAAAATGTTGTCGCTTCCGGATTTTCGTCTTTACCAAAAATTCTGCCCCCTCTACGACATCCTAAATACACAGCTGACTAAATAACGCAAAATAAAGGTAAAACAAACTTACACTATACTACACAAAATAACTCACGACCCTCTTACAGTTACATACTACTAGGAAACCACAACACATCACCTTTCGACTCAAACATACCACACAACGAGCACGACACCTTGCAAGGTACCGCATTGACCTACATAATACATGAACTAATCTATGGTTCAATCTCTGCTTTTTTCCCCACGATAAAGGAAATTAATATGTCATCAGTAGCCAGTATCCTCTAAAATGGCAAATAATACTGTCAATGTCTCTCTATTAACACTCATAAATTGGAATGCAAACGGCGTACGAGACAAAACTCAACGCTTGCAGAATTTATGAGCCGCCATAATGTTGATATTGCTTGCATAACCGAAACACATTTACCTCGTAGGATACTTTCAAAATCACTGGATATAAAATACACAGAATAGACCGTGACGCATCTATTGCCTCCGGCGGTGTAGCTATCCTTGTTAAAAAACACATCAGTCGATACACGATTTATATGCCGGACAATGATCTATAAACTGCTGGAATTTGAATACAAACTAAAACTAACTCCGAACAATTATTGCCCCTTATGAACAACCAAATCGGTGGCTTACACAGCAACATCTCATACCAATATTTAATCATAACCAGTCCATCACACTTATGAGGGATCTTAACAGCAACCACTTAATTTGTGGATGTAGAGCAACAATACCAAACGGTAGGTTTTTTTTATTAGAGGCGTGAATAGACTGGGGACGAGGAAAGAGAAGGAATTTGGCCATGGAATTATGAAGAAAGCATTCCGGCATTCGCCTGGAGTGATTTGGGGAAACCATGAAAAACCCAAATCTGGATGCTCGGACGGGGATTCGAACCGCCGTCCTCCCGAATGCAAGGCCAGAGCGCTAACCACACACCCACCACGCTCTGTCAAAAGGTAGGAAACTGCTCGATGCTGCAAGTAACCTCGGTCTACATATAGTCGTATCAAACGGGCCGAGTTATTTCTCTAATAATATAAATGTAGTCCCTGACATACTTGATATTGCCCTAGCAAAAAAACACATCACTAACAATATATATGGAAGCAGTTTCTGATCAAGATTCACACCACCTCCCAGTATTACCATTCTCTGGCAAGACACTAAACACAGCATTGATGAAGGCGTAACAACATCTAACAACCGCAATTCACCAAGCGATAGAGCTATCGGCCAAGAAACCTCAAACAAGATCGATTAAGTCACTCCATGAAAGAATATGGCAACAAATCATTGACTTTATCAACTACGAAAATCAAACCCGCAGATAATGGCAAAGGCAGCGACTCCCGCACCAACGCCGACTCCTAAACCAATTAGACAGGTCAAAATTGAACTTAACTTATTTCGCTACGAAAAATACAAAAAGTATCTATCCGAATTAAACCCTGGTGTTAGATTTCTATGGAAAACTATGAAATTAATTCTCAGGGAACCCACTATCTTACCGCCCTTAAACTGGAACGACAAAAACTTATATAGTGATTCAGAGAAATGCGAAATTTTAGCACATCATTTTGAAAACGTTTTCAAACCGAATCCCGTAGTAGATCATGAGTTCAACAAAACAGTCGAAGATTCCAATCAGCACATGACGATTGGCGTGGACTCGTGAAGGATTATGCCAAATTCACTACCCCAATAGAACTACGACGAATAATTAAGAGTTTTCACGAAAGACAACATAGCACTGAAGTCATTACCTCCTTAAGGCAGTAAACTATCGCACAGAACTTTTCAACACAGCATATCGTCCAAGTGAGTGAAAACTGCTAATATCATAGTGTTCAAAAAACTTAATAAACCAGAATCCCTATCCTGTATCTATAGATCTATAAGATAAAGTATGGCATCCTGGATTCTTATATAAACTTAAAAATACGGGAATGCCTCTACATTCGTATAAAATCTCAGAAAGCTTTCTACAGAACCGCACATTCAGTGTAACAGTAGACAAAAATATATCCACAGCATGACCAGTAATAGCAGGAGTCCACAGTGATCTGTTTTGGGTCCTACCCTATTCAACATATACACGTCGGACATTCCAACTCTCACAATTTACACAGATCACACAGTAACATAATGACATCCATATCGCACGCGATTACCTTCAGGATGAAATTGAACAACTAATTGAATGGTTAAATCACTGGCCTATATCTCTAAAACCCGGAAAATGTCAAGCCGAAATTTTCACACGGAGACACCCACTAAACCCGCCGGAGATAAACATCATGGGAAATAACATGGTATGGAATCCACGTGAGAAATCAATTAAGTACCTCGGATTCGACGTTGACAAGCAGATAACGTGGAATATATACATCAATAATAAAATAAACCTAGCTTATGCCAGATTACACAAACTGTACCCAGTGTTAAATAGAAAATCATAATTAAAAACAGAGTGCTGCCTATTAATTTACAAAATGATATTATGCCCGCTAATAACATACAACGCATGTCCAATATGGAGATGTGCTACTCGTAGCAAGTTACATAGAGTGCAAATATTCCAAAATAAAGTTCTCCAATTAGCTGTGAAAGTATCATGGTGCGTACGCAACAGTCAGCTACACGGATAATTAAATGTCTCTTACATTCATGAATTAATAAAACAGCAAATTAAAAGTTTTATGAAACGAATTAATGCAGTACCTGGTGCACAATTTTATGAGTTAGGAAAAAGAATGGGTCACACGAGACTAAAAACGCTTTCTCAAGTCATTTATCTATCGAACAGTGACTCTGATGAAGAAGTGAACCAGTAAACTACATGTTTTGAAAGAAGAGTATCCTCAACGCTCAAAACTAAATATATGCCAGGAACAAAAGTTTAATTATCTTAAATCAATGTCATTTCAAATGTTTTTACTACTGTATTAACCCTGGTAACTGCATTTTTTTGAATTTTTATACTAATAACTTTTTATTACTGTTATAATACTGATATCAATGTTTTTACTACGGTCGTAAAATATTTATTGTATTACTGTTATGTACTATTTTATTTTGAGTATCAATTTTAAGCACCTATTCTATATTTTTGAGCAAACAAAAGTCAGTACCGGTATCCAATTTCATGTTTTGCATATATATTGGATATACCTACATAAATGTTCTAAACGCTCCATAAAAAGTGAATTCGTTTTAATTTAAGTGAAAGAATTCGGCCATGGCCTTTTTAAGGAAGTATCCCGGCATTTGCCTGGAGTGATTTGGGAAACCATGGAAAACCCAAATCTAGATGCCCGGACGGGGATTCGAACCGCCGTCCTCTCGAATGCGAGGCCAGAACGCTATCCGTTACACCACCACGCTCGGTGAACGGGATTGAATTCGGCCATGATCATTTGAAGGAAGCATCCCGGCATTCGCCTGGAGTGATTTGTGAAAACCATGGAAAACCAAATCTGGATACCCGGACGGGGATTCGAACAGCCGTCCTCCCGAATGCGAAGACAGAACGTTAACCACTCACCCACCAAGCTCGGTAGTTTTTTTATCAACAGTTAACAGTTTAAAAAAAGATGTTAAATTTTAACAGGTTTACGTTAACGTCAACATATATGAATGAGAACCGTTACATTATTTTTAATGAAGTTGAAGATTATAAATCAAACATCCGTGTTGTGAATTTGAAGGTTTACGTAAATTAACAACTTCCGTTTTCAATTGCTTTCTTCATTGATGAATAGAAATTAATGCGTTGATGAAGTACCTGATATGCCAAGTCTCTTCTGTGTCGTCCGAAAGAGCGGCTTCTGCAGTTAACTTGACGCCACCGGACAACAGGAGTGGATTGACAGGTGAACATATAAAAAACGAGAACTCTTCTGATGCCCACTTCAGAAGAATACTGGTTTGATTTATTGTAAAAATAGATTTAAAAAAATGAAAGATTCTTTAAATTACACACGTGTCTTTAATTTTCCGAACTTTCTTAAATATTTTGGGAATATTTTTAGAAAATTGCTGGCTATAGGCAAAAATATTGATATATCGACATATCGATATTCTTTCTCGATAAATATCGATATTATTTTTGTCGATACATATCGATACTGTTTATAAATATCTATACGATATTTTTCAATAAATTTTTTTATTTTCCAAACCTTGTTCTCCCCTCTTTTAATGAAAGCTTAGACTTGTAAAGGTTAAGTTTTATGCAAATATCTGGGGAAATCGGCCAAAGTGGGTGGTGATGGAGAATGTTTACGACAGGCCGATCAACAGGGACCAAACACCATAACTTTCATTCCCAGTCCCCACGCAACGCCGGGTACTCTGATAGTTTGAATATTAACATTTAACTGTCGCCTGCCGGATCCATTGTTCGGTAGTTGACGTCGAAGACTCTCACTTGGTAGATACTCCGACTACTTTTAATAGGTCGCAAATATGAGGCGGTGGCGATGCATCAGACGACGCGGCAGCCAGCCGGAGGACAATGGCAGCATCGGCGAAGGGCCCCCCCGCATTGTACCGGCCAGCGAATACGCAGCACGGCTATAAAGAAAACAAATACCGTCATCTCGCCAGACGCTACTGAGCCGCCTTTCTTCGACGCACACAATGGAGAGAAAAGGCACCGACCGGTCCTTTGAGAAATGAGGTCGCTGGGACGCTCCCATATTTCTGAAGCGATACACTAGTGCACAAGTTTCCTGTGTAAATTCTAA
This sequence comes from Vandiemenella viatica, assembly GCA_031002005.1. Classification (NCBI taxonomy): domain Eukaryota; kingdom Metazoa; phylum Arthropoda; class Insecta; order Orthoptera; family Morabidae; genus Vandiemenella; species Vandiemenella viatica. The sequence continues at coordinate 232,436,862 of JARYHS010011408.1, read as the reverse complement.
ATATTTCTGTGCTGGTTCCGGCAGATATGGCGATTCGATTCTTTATGAAAAGAAAAGTTTTAGAGTTTGTGATGGGGCTTGGAATGATTCCATATTTAGGAACCGCTTACAGCCCGATGCCACGTTCTCCACTTTGCTGATTCGGTAGCGGTGGTTCACCTTAATACACTGTTGAACAAGCGTAGTTGTCTACCATTGTTAGTAAACAACAATAAAAATAAAAATAAATTAGTTGAGTGTGCAGGAAAAGAAGTATCGGTTAAAGCTAATTTATTCACATTGTGAAAATGATAGACGTTATCTCCGGCAAACGATTGTTTTGGTCTATAATATCAACTAGTACAAACGTTTCGGCGTTGTGAACTGAGACACACTCAGCAAAATTCCTTTCTGTTTTTTACAAGACCATCACAATAGCAACAAAATAACTTGCTAATAGCTTTGGACATAAAAACAACTTTTGGTCGCCATTTTATTTTCTAATGGTTACAACCGGAGACAAAAGATATGATACCCTAATTTGATAGAAGACATGATAAAACTAACATTGGGCAAGTACGAGTTACACTTTTGAGCTGTACGTTTTGATACAAATTCTTTATTCAGCTTATTTTATGTATGAAATGCTCCCGTGTAGAAGGCGACAATGAATTTATTTGCCGAAATATCATGTGACAACGTATTCTTGTCTAGTCACCCGAGAGCATTTCATACATTCTCAACGCCGAGAAAGACTTCGTTCTTAAGCTTATTTTACTTAAAAGTGTACTAAAAATTAAGAATAGATATTGTTTATGGAGTTCAATAACGTTTTGGCGAAATCTTTCTTTAAATGGTATTCATAAATCAAACACAAACGCAAAGCTCAGTTGAAAAATTGTTGTGCATTTGCACTACATATTTCTTACCTGATTCACGAAATTTGTTATCAACTGAAACACGATTTTTGTGTAAAAGTTTTTTAGACAATCTGTCATATTAGTGCTATCTCTTTTGCCATATTTCTGTTCAGTTTCAAAGCTTCAACCTATATTTGATACATTCTGGTTTTCACTCATAACTGCACCTTAAATATTTCTAAAAAATTCCATAATTAGTAACACTTCTTATGTCAATTTACTATAATATTTAACTTCGTATATTTTAAATCATGCTTTAGGCGTTCATAAAAATTCTACGAAAATAATATCAAAACTTCATTTGAATCTGGTGACTACGGATTAATATTGAAACTTACAACAATTAAATTTTATCTTTTGTCTAAAATCCCATTTCTGTTCTTGTCTTTGAATTGAAATTAAACGAAAGTTATTAGTGATACAAGGTTTGTACGAGTGCTTCTAAAAATATTGTGCTTCTAAAAATGAACGTAATATGCCTTTTAGAGGCAATTTTCTTCATCAATGGTCTTCTTTTGTAAGAGAATTTTTTCTGTATACACAAAATCTAGCATCATCATATTCAGCATAGTTCGTTTTTGGACCTTCCGCAAGATCTTATTACCCAGTTTTATGACTCATTACTTACAAACACACGCACCTGTCAATTGAAACTGACGTCAGATAACTACCACAAACAGCTACGCAGCATTTAATGCTATTTACGAATAAATGCTATCCTAAAACCTTGACTCCATGACCAGCATCTACACATAAGATCCAACATGATGTTTTGCTTTTGTTAACTATACTGAAGAGCTTTCATGTTATTGCTGTGTTAGAAATTTAGTTATTGAATCATTATTGATCAATGTTATAACAGTACAACGACCTTTTCGCGTGCCATAGTTACGAATACCTCCATGGTTACCTTGTCAGTCCATAAAAAGTTATCTTAACGTTTGCTGATTAGTAATGCAGCTTGGTATGAACAGGATACAGAAAATAAGATCTCTTGTCCGTATTCTTTACAGCACTAATTATGTTGAGTATAAACCGTGATACCTTGTATGTGAAGTATCTGCAGTTTCAGTGCGCACTGTTACGGCTTGAGTGATCAAATAACAATAATATTGGTTTCAAGTAGAACTGGTAGTGAGAAAGTTAATCGCATTTTACTTAAATGGGAGTGAATAGTTGGTACTGTAATTTTGATGATATGTGTCTATCCAAATAATAATGACAACCGATCGCAAATACTAACTTGCGTAAAAAACGAAAACACGTGCCTTAGTTTTTAAATATGGAAACAGTGACATGTCTAGAGCACTATTTCCTGAAGCTTATAACACTGAAAGTGATAATTTTCACTAGCCATACATCAGTTTAGTTGTAAACAACGAATCTGTTCTGTAGAATTATATGCGATTTCTGTCAAATAATTGTAAAAGAACTCATAGTTTTGCGATTTCACATTTAAAAGTTTACAATTACTGAAAATTTATGAAGATATAAAAACGCCTCACTTTCACTATAAAAAGGATGATCATTATGGATTGTCACAATTGTGAATTTGCATTTACTCCGTGTGATCGAAAAATTTTCACCGTGACGCTTTCGCAGAGTGTAATTAAAGACTGAAACATCACAGGTGTATCAGAAACTCAATTTACATGTAATATACGTGCAAAATACATCAACTCAAAACATCAGATGAGCGGAAGTATGCAAATTTTTTACGCCAAAGCATACACAGGATCAGTTGTGATTGCTTAGTTCAGAAAGTATTTTTTTTAACTGTCACTTTCATTTTAAGAAAACTAATCCACATACGTGAAATAATGAGAAAGGACTGACTTCAATCTAACCAGTACCATCATACAGAATTAGTTACTTCAAAACGGTAAATATTATTAACGAATTGGAAGAAACGGGTGAAAATATCGTACTTTTTATACAAAAAATAATACTTTTTCTGCTAACTATACATCTAACCATTTCCCATTCAATGGTGATGGTTTTGAATTTTATAATTCAGAACTCTTCGCTAAGCAAGAGCAGAAATGTGAGTGAATGTTATTACGTACTTTTGATCATATTCAAATAATTGAGAAAATTTTGGTCTGGAGGTTTATTTTTAGTACAAGAAATAGCACATGATTTACATTTCAGCAGAACATTTACTAATCATTACAAGATGTCTGGCACCTCGTGTGAGCCATGCAATGGCAGATGGTCATTCCTCCCAACTAGACACCAGAGATGTCCGTTTGAACCAGGTATTAACATCACTTCTAAAAGTTAATTTCTTGAAGTAAGCCCTTGCAGTGAATTTTTGGTCTGCAGTGGATCCGTCGAGGAGACAAGCACCATAGATCAGCAATGCTATCACCATTTCTCCATCCAATGGTTCACTAGGTAACTGCCACTGTTTTAGATCAATGATGTACAGTTCTTTTACTCTCGGAGAACCTCTGCAAGGTGTAGATCTGAAGTTTATCAAGCATTGTGCCGTATGCCTTTCCTCCAGATTCCATAAAAAAAAATCCAGCTTAATTACATATCAAGCACTAATTTCAAGAAGTACCCACATAATAGTAGTTAAGTTATCAACAAGTTTCTTTTTCCTAAACTAAATAAGTCACAGATAGTGGTTGAAAGTCTAGAACCTCAACCCATCATGAATATAGCTAGGTGGACCCACTATTTCTGGTAAGTGTAGTTGTCAGTGCTCGGTTTACACGCGACAGCTCAACAGTCATAAACCATGTAAGTAACAAGCAATACTATGCATAATCCTGTCGGTGTCGAGGCAGTCTTCTCTCAAAATCAAAAATAATACTCCTATTAAAACATGGCCACACATCTAATTTTCCAGATTATAAACGATACGCTTTGCAATTAATGACACGAATAATACTTTCTGCCTGTTGTACTGATTCCGGAGTAGGCTGCTCTATATGGAAACTGTTGCATGGAAATTATATAAATCTCGTTTGTGTTCCTTTCTGAGATTCAAAAACTGCGCTTCACAATGTTTCCTCCGTCCTCCCTTTCACTCCATTGTCAATGCAGAGAAATATTTCATGATTTACACCCCTGTATTAAGCTCTTTAGTAAGTTGCTACTTTCTGTGGCAATACTTATCAGGTAACTGAATAGTACAAAACGAAAAGTTACGCAGAAAACAAATTTATGTATTATTCTGCTGATTTACTCCTTATTTACGATTTTAATATCAATAGATTTCTGTTTTAACAATGTTTCGAGTATAAGAATTCCAGCACACTTAACGGCAGATACAATATGCAAGTCAGAATGTGATCGAATAACGATAGGAGAAGAGAGATTAATTCAAATATTTCCGCTTTCACTGGTACATTTAATAATTTTGTATGATTAATAGTTTTTTTTTTATCCAATTCACTTCTACATTCTAAATCACGATTTGCTTATAAGACTATAAAACTTTACTTGATACTATACTTCACTACCAACTATTACATTACCTACCAAAAAGTAATTGAACACTTGTACACAATGTTTTCTTGGTGGTTGTCGTCCCACTAGAATATTGTAGGGCCACCTTTTGCGACTATAACAGCAGCCAACCAGTCTGGAATGCTATCTGAAAGTGTTTCCAGAACATCTAATGATACACGTCGCCATTCCTATTGAAATCATTCCACGAGTTGAGCTATGTACATTAGCCGCTCCTGACGAGGCCTCATCTAAGGATCCAATTCGTCCCAAACTGTCCTATAAATTTGTGGTCGGGGTTTTGGGTGGGCCAATGCCCTGGTGGACTTTATGTCGGCGTATCACTGCATAACACCATTTCAAACATGCCACTTGGCACTGTCATCCTGGAAGTGACACTGATTCATTTCGTAAAAAAAGCTACAATGCGGGGAACATTTCACTATCCAGAATGTTAGTCTACAATAGGCCTCTATGATCTTGTTACCGTGGACAAACACCAGCGATCCTGCGTTGATAGTCGTGAAACAGCGCACCACACCTTGTGTCATATATGAGACATGTAACCAGCTCATTCCAATCCCTATTATTTGAGATTGCCTATGGTTTTTTTTCCTCTTTATTTCTCTTTTTAAGTTAATCATAAATTTTTGGCTTTCATGTATGACTTAAGTGGTAATAATAAAGCATTGTTTCTGGGGTTCGTTAACTGATTGTTGTTGTACGGCGAGAAGTGGCTCGCTAGCTAAACGAACAGTAGAACCCTCGCATAGTTATCGAAGAGCAGTCGTAGAGAAAGTAGGCAGTAGTGAGTAGTATGGTGTCGATATGATATTTATGGGGGTGAAGGCTGCATGCCTCTGCTGGTGTTAATGGGCAGAATGAGAGTTTAGCAGTTGATTTGAGGTTGTGGTTATTTGAAAAAGTATATTGTGAAGATTCTATTTTGTTTTTGTTTGATTGCAACATGTGCAAAATAAATGGAATTAAGTGGATCTACCTATTATCATTTGTAACAATAGTAACCATCACTGAAATTGAGAATTAGAAAGAGATAAAAAAGTCATTAAGTTTTTTGTGAAGCAGTCAGATTGAATAGGGTTAATTAATCAGGGAGATTGCAACCTTCACTTCACCACCACCGAATTTATTAGTATGCTTCATACACTCCGACAGAAGCCGTTCACAAGGTAGCTGCCACACCACTACACCTATCTCAGACCGTAATAATGTAAACCTCGACTCATCACACCACAGAACTGATGTATTTATTTAAAACGGCCAAACACCACCAAAGTCGCCGAGCTTTATTGCTTTGCGTGATGTGGTGTTTACGTGCAGCTACTCATCCGAAATATCCATGTCGCTGGGTGTCTGTACGCAATGTTCGAATGGAAACCGATACTCCTGTCGATGCATAAAACCCTCTCTGATGGTAGCCGTGGGTTGTGTTCTATTTTTGACAATTTTACGATTCAGGGTACTGCGAGGTTGTCGATCAAAACTGAAGCTCGCCCACAACGTGCAGAATTGACACAGTGCACATCAGTCTTCTACTTACACAAGTCGAATGCAGCCGTTGATTTGGACCTGTTAACCTTCACTGCAATCGCCCGAATAGAAATCCCAGTGAAATGACAGCCCACAAAAACGCCCTTAAGAAGTTAAACATCTCTGTACCACGTGCTATCTCCGGCCTGCAACATAGACGTACCAAATTACTTATCTTCATAAGTGTCAAATTACTTTTTGGTAGATAGTGTATGATTTGAACGAGCAAATGATTCTTGAACACAAAATAAATGTAAATCTAACCCTGTGCTGATATTAATCAAGAATCTGAACAGCAAGAAATTGTTACATCTATGTTGCACTAGCAGTGCAAGTTGAGACTCGTCGGAGGCTGAGAAAAACGCACAGCACATTTTGCGATATGATTTTATTTTGAGTGCTCTAGTTTTCCTTCATTGGAAATCGTTAACAAAGAAAGCTCTTATCCATCAACTCACGTAAGTGACCGCTGCAAGTTTATTTCACATACTCCTGGTCTCCCAGTATTGAATATACACAAACTACAATTTCTTTAAGTTGTCTCTATTCTTCTCCTTCTCTAAATGAAGGTTGAACATATATGTTGGTAAAAATAGTGAACACTTCTTTCCCTGTCAATTATAACCATCCTAAAATATAATTTCGCATATGTCTAAACATCAAATACTATAAAAAAAACACCACATTCGTATACAACATTATTGTCAATATTTCACAATTATTTCCTGTTAAATGTATAATTGTAAAGAATGTTTTATCTTCAATTTTTGTGCCATCGTAATAATACTTCATTTTGCCGTTGTCTTTAAAACCTTTCTAATTTGGCTGAGAATCTCAACAGTAGTATGAACGAAAGGTACACAGGATCTCTGCTGACGATGCTGCTAATATTAGATGATGCTGCTGCTATTCAAACACGGAAGGTAGCGTTTACTTCACGCGTAACTTGCAGGGTTTTATGACAACCAACACCTGGTACTTGAGGAATAGTTCAGTTTTACTTTGTAGACCTAATATGAAAAAAGGCTCCTTAACAACATTACATTTTTAAACATCACTACCCAATAGTTTTCTTGACAATCAACCTTAAATTGTTTTATAATCTTTTCCACCATGTACAAACTTATTAGGATTATTCACATTTTTACTGTACTCCGAATTTCATCATTCTCTCGATTAAATATGTTATCTTAGTATGCGGTATAATGGGCCCTAGTCTGGCCGATATCCTAATTACGGATATAAATGGTTGTCTGTGGTCACCTTGGCGAATGACGAGATAGAACTCATTCTTCGCCTAAAAAAATAAACATTACACAAATAGAATACCACAAAATAAATTTTCACAAAGTCTACACTAAACATATATCATGGTAGAAAATTTGACATAACACAATCTAACTGAACATGTTAACAGTAAATAAAAATCATTGAGATCAATAGTATCTTAGATAATCTGTATTCAAGCACGTATAATCCCGCTGAGTATACAGAGTTATTTTCAGTTAAGAGATCTAATCCACATGAAAATATGCTTTAAGAATTGAAGAATTTTACAGCTGAAAATAAATATTAATATCAGCACAAACTATTCCCCCCTTATGCAAAGATTGTTTTTGGTATTGACGCTATACGCTTGTAGATAACCTGAAAAAGGTTGAAGCTAACATTGAATAACCTGCTAGTAACTATCGGTGAAAATAAAGGTGGAAAAATTTCAAGAAATTACTGTTCCTTTCTAATAATATACATATTCACAAGTATCTCATTGGCACTCATGCATTTTATGAATGCAGGTTTTTGTTGGTACCTCAACTCTCCTGTTAATCAGATCTGGCGATCTCATGTTTCCATCTGTATGCAACAAAAACTACGTCTTTGATAATTTATAACCGTTAAGTACAAACTTACGTATATGTGTAAATTGCACTGAAAAGTGCCACGTAATCCTTCAGTAATCCATGCAACAGAACTAATGCTCTTATACACGGTACGAGGTTTTGTTGCTCTATCCACACACAAGCAACGAATTTATAAATTATTCCACGCCCTATTTTATATTTCGCTACTTTTTAAAGAGACCATAAACATTTTTAACCAACTACGAGAAAAAAAGAAAAATGGCTGAAACTGTAAATTGCTTCAAGCAGGCAACACTCACACATCTAACCGCCGCGATTATATTCTTCCATTGTGGTGCCCAGCCTTTTAACCAGGGTGATGCGAAACGAGTTTTTAAGCAGGAGTTAGAAATTTTTTTGGTGGAACAAAAGGGGAGAAATGCGGGCGTCGGCATGTGTACCGAGGGAAAAGTGCTTAGCCTTCCCCCACCTCTTCTTCTTTATCTCCTCCTCTCTCTCTCTCACTCTCTCTGTCTCTGTGTGTGTGTGTTCGTTTGGGTGTCTGCGTGCGGTACCTTCCTTTACAATTCAAATGCGTCTCTCGCCTTGGCAAGTAAGGGCAGGCGGTGGCCGCAGATAATAACGGAGTCCCACACATTTACATCGAATCTGGCCGTACAGGACCGCAGGCTATAGTCACAAGACTAGAGGCCGGACAATGGCAACCCCAAGGCTAACATCTGAGTTAACCCAGCCGTTCTTCATGCAATGAGGTGACACCTCGCTCTTTCTGTATTTGGCTTCTGGATGAGGTTAACCACTGTGTATCTGTGAGACATTCAAGCTCTTAATGCAGCGTAGCCAAACATGTCTATGAAGTTAACCGTCTCTTTGGAAGGATCTGCCGTACAACAGTGCAGCCTACTGCAATGGGATCTGTTTTCCACTGAACAAGATGAAGTAGTTCTATACTTTTAACATTTATTTGATCTTATTCCAAAACAAAGCCTTTGAATCCACAACTTATTAAATTTACAAAACATCGATAGAAAATTCTACAATATTAAATATTCATGTAGGGTCCTAGCCTACATGACCCATTCATAAACAAACATTATAAATACAACAAATTGGTACAAAAACAAAAACAAAAAATATTATATTTTATTGCCGGGACAATTTCTCAGGTATGAAAGTTTTTAGAGACATGAGAAATCCTAACTGGCAAGCTTCTTTGTCCGGAGTCGTTATTGGGGGATTTCCTTTTAATGTCAGAAGAAATGTAGTATATTGAACTTTATCACATTACCATTCATCGGATGTCTTTAACATCATGGTCAGATGATTCCCTACTATATGAAAATACTAGCTGATACCCGCGACTTCATACGCGTGGATTGTCAAATTTTTTTTTTGCCAGAATTGAATGTAGAAAGATGTTGGTAACGATGGATTGGTCCAAAACAACACCGAGTCGGCATAGTATGACAAGAAAGCCATCACTATATCATTCTACCGCCAAACCTGTCTCTTGAAGAGAATCAATTTCCAACATATTTAAAACAAACGAAGGTGAGGGTAAGTGGGGGTGGAGGGTGTTAACTAAGGGCAGCTTATTTCAGCTTGGTCTTTTCTTCTTTCTTCAGCACGAGCATCCGATTCTCGGGTTCTAATAAACTTAGCTCCTTGTGCTCAGCTAGAGCTACAACTTAGGCCACTTACGCCCGCAAGGCATGTAAAAAAAAGGCAAAATAAACTGGTACAAGAAACATTTAGGCAGACACAAACTAAAAGGACAGAAAAAATCTACATCTATACTAAATAATATTTTTTTTCTCTAAAAGAAATTTTAATAACATATTATACACTAATATAATGCACAGCCGATGTAACGTTATAGACTAACATACACATCCGACTCTCTGTCACCATTCCATAAGTTCTCAAAATTTCGTAACTACATCTGTTAATCATACCGGAAAAAATTTCCTGTGCCCTCCATACAGATTTTATTGTCAAATTCCGTCGATATCGGTATAAGCATTTAGTCGTCAAAACGTAACAAAAGGACAGACTTACTTCCGCTTTTATTGTATTACAACTGCAGATGACACACACACTGGCTGCGAATCACCCCTGAGGGATTAATATAACGTAAAAAGTGTACACCTACAGCATTGCAAGAGTTCCTACCATTTTGGCTCGCATTGCACCCCTACATTTTTTATATCTACGGTTTAACATTCAATCCAAACAACCGACGATAAAAAAAAAAAAAAAATATTTGCCTCTACGGAGATTTCAACCGGAGCCCACGATCCAAACACCACTAAGCAAGCGCTTTAACCACTGAGCTACCAAACCCCTATGTAGAAACGTAGTACGCGTCTGTCTATCGCCGTTCAATAATTTTTCAAAATTATTAGACAACATGTATTATTTATACAGATAATTTTTCAACCAAATGTAGACAGTATTTTTCTCCTTGCTTCAAAGGATAAGAGTGCAAAGTTTCATCGAGATCGGATGAAAATTGTGGATTTGTATGAAGAACAAACAAATAGACATTCATTTTTATATATATATAGATTGCCACAAGCGACCGCAAACTTGGATCATATAACACAGTTCTCCACGTGTAAAATGATGGAGCGTCGTCTCACCACTCCACTCTCCTCGACGTGCCCGTCACGAAAGATGCGCTCCCTTCCTTCTTGTCCAGCAGGTGCATCCAGACACTCATTCTCAGCATCCTTTTGGTGACAAATCTCCCAGCCAATCATCCGTCGGCACATGCAAAGAAAGAAGAAGCGCTACATTTAATTACTGTCCTGTAGCGCCCCCCACACATTCAATCTCTTTCTCACACTGGTTCAACCTCTAACAGGTAGCATAGGTGGTTCGCCACGAACTTGGACGCACGCGACTGGACCTAAAATGGAGTGACAGCTGCCACTACAACCGTCCATCTGTCTGTACGTGTTGCCCCTTCAGTGTGAAATTTGCTGCGCAGCAATCACGTTGGTCGTCAGTTCCGCTTGAATCTTGGATGTAAAATCTTATTTTCTGCTTGGAATGACTGTATTATGTGCTATGAAATTACCGAGTGAAATAGTATGCAGATATTTTTTTTTTACGAATTTAGAAGTGGCGCTATATAATCGTCGACAGTCAGTTTTAACATACCAATAATAATACTGGAAACCACAATCAAAAATTGCAAGTTTATAAATACAAAGTAGAAAGTTATAGATAAAAAACAAATGAAAATAACAAAGAAATGTCAATAAAATGCTGGTTATTTATTTTAGGGCTCGTAAGGTGTCCCAACATTTAGCAGTTTTTTTTTTTTTTTTTTTTTTTTTTGTACTGCTTAACAGCGAGGTCTTTAGAGACGGGAAACGATGGGGGGCAAGGAATGGGAAGGAATTCGGCCATGACCTTTTGAAGAAAGCATCCCGGCATTTGCCTGGAGTGATTTAGGAAACCATGGAAAACCCAAATCTGGATGCCCGGACGGGGATTCGAACCGCCGTCCTCCCGAATGTGAGGCTAGAACACTAACCGTTACACCACCACCCTCCGTAGCAGTTCTTTTAAACATACGTCTGTAAATATAAGAGGTCGAATGAAATCCTATTTCAAGCATCTAGATGAATAATTGAGACAGAAATCGGATACAAGTCCAGAAATAAATGTTTATTGTTATGTTTTGCAGCCGATGTACAGCTGGAGCAACTACAGTATATTCTGTAGATTATATGGTTGCTTGTGCTTATTTTAGAGGTTCATTTGAGGAGTTTTGAGCCATATTTGGCATGTAGCGTATAGCGCAATCGTTGGATATGTCGTTATATGAGATTTTATCATCGTAGAGGATTAGTGCGAGACCTACACCAGATTGAGAAATATAAGGAAATGTATATGCAGGAGTCAGCGCAGTATGATTGGCTTACGTCTAGTAGAAACGGGATAGCGTACATGGTCGCTCCAGATATCTGTGGTGAACCGGACAGAACACTTCACTGGGAGTGAAACACCGACTTGTAGCCAAATTCGTTTGTCATTTAATAATGAGTAAGTGACGTTTGGTTTGGTGTCGTAACGAACGTGTTTCTGAATGTTAGTGAAGGCTCAGAAAATAGTTTGGGGACTTAGTGTTAACTTCAGTGTCTGAAAGTGAGTGCAGTGACTTTTATGTGTAGTATAGGGCCAATTTAACTTCAACAGTAGCTGCTTGGTAGCTCAGTGCTTAACGAGTCTGAATGGAGATCGAAGGGTCCCCGGTTTCGGATCCCTATGTCGGTGGAGATTTTCAAACGCGCTTAACCCGACCTTCATCTATGGCACAGCCTGCTGTGTAATGTGAAGTACGCTAGATATCTTCCGTGGTTCAGATTTCACGTTAAACTGTAGGTCCCATGTACCCGTTACAATTGCCGGGTTAGGTTAAGGTGGCTACGACAGGGGCGGAAGGCGAAGCCAATAGAAACCCTGTTATCAGGTCATTACTACCACACGGAATTATATCATACTTCAACAGTATTTATATTCGAGTCAGCATGGTTATATTTCAGTTTAAAATTGTTCATTTCGTAACCAGAAAGACAGTTGGAGTAAAGAAGATAAGCGAAAATTTAATGATTGCTTGATATTTAATACAGAAGTTTCGAATTGTTTGTGATCGCTGAAGGAAACAAAATTTATCTTTGAGAAAAGTGAAGATAGTCAGTTGCGCTAAATGCGTGAGATGGAAGACAAGAGAAATCAAAGAATAAATTATCCATTCGATGCCATACATCTAATATAAACTACAGTAGGTTTTTTTATTTTTTTTTATTTTTAAGTTTTCAGCTGATGATAATTGTGCACAAACTGAATAATTATTTTTAGTTTCGATTGTGAAATTTGAATTTCATAGGCTAAAATTAAAGCTTTTATGAAACGTTGTACATATATCCAGGATCATGCCCAGAAGTAATGATGACAAATTGAAATGGAACAATGTAATTTTATTACATTTACATGGAGTTGACAGTAATAAACGTGCCAACCTTCAACATCTATTCATTCGTTGATCCTTGCCGGCATTGAACCAATAAGAGTTCCAATGCCTTCTTGGGGTCTGTTTCCATACGCTTGCATGTCTTGTGCAGTCAGTTGTTCCACAGTTTGTGCTGGGTGACCGTGTGATCTAATGTGTCTAATCCTAGCATCCCAGACATGCTGTATTGAGGACAAATCTGAGATCCGTCCGTTTCAGATTGTTATCGTAACTCCTTGCAAGGCTTGTGTGGTGATGACGACAATATGAGGACGGGCATTATCCTGTAACAAGATGCGATTTCGATCGCGGACATGATGGATATCACAATAAGGTGCAGCACCCCCTCCACATAGTTGACGGCTGTCATTGTGGCTTCAACAACAACCATCTGAGTGTTGCTGTTGAAACTGATTGCCCCAAAACTACGACACCAGTGGCTGGACTTGTGTGGCGTTCCGAAACCAGAGGAGGGTAAGCCGTTTCTCTACTACGCCTGCATACATGTTGTCGATTATCACTATGCCACAGATGGAATCGACTCTAATCTCAAACACACATGTAAACCATTCACGAGTCCATGTGCGTTTTGCAGTACACCATGTTAGACGATACAGACAACGAAATCAGGTAAATGGAACACATTGCATATGGTTTAGAGAGTGAAACCCAGCATCAAACAATTGGTTTACAATCGTCTGATGGGTGACTCTCTCTGTAACCACTGTTTGGATCTGCCCACACAATTTGGCAGCCTTTGCGTACTGGAGCCTTCTTTCACTCACTGTGTAACACGTCTGTATACTGACATTGCATTACGACCAATCCCTCGGGAGATTTCACGATATAATGCACCCATTTCAAACACGCCAATTCTCCGACTTCTCTCAGACATATGGGTGTACAAGGTCGTCAAACTTCACCTTGGAATACTTGGTCAGTAAGAATTTGGTATATTGGAACTCCATAACCAAAACTGAGAAATGTTTCAGGCCAAGTGTTGTAAAAAAAACGGTGTTTTTTTCTGGTTGAAAAAAAACATGAAAAAAAACTTTGAAAAAAAACATGTTTTTTTTCTGGAACACGTTTTTTTTTCACAACTACTAAATCTCAAATTTGTAAGGCAGTTATCGTTTAAAACGACTGTTTTAGAGTTTATTCTAAGTACGGTACTTATCTTAGTTTAAAATCTACTATATTTTTCTGGTTCAGTAGGGAAAAAAAATTACGAAAATATTGGCAAAATTGACTGAAATTTTCTTTATGAACGGAGATTTCCCGAAGAGACTAGGTTGCGCCAGAAGGAATCTCCTTCTCCCATTGTTTGGATTGATACTTGTTATTTGAAATAGTGCTGCCAGCCCTACAAAATTACCTACAGATCTTTTAAAAAATTAGGAATTTATCCACGGTTTGTTGCCTCTTTTTATAACTTATTGGGCTTTCCTTATATTCGTATACTTGTTAACTCTCTGAGTATAGTGTATAGTGGTACTGACTCATTAAATTGTCAGTAACGGAGCGTGCATAAACCACGTAGCTCCATTTTGGCCTCCTGTGAACCCCCCTCTCCTCCCCCACGTACCCCTACGTAGTATTTGCCTACCCCCCTACCCCCCCCCCCCCCCCACCGCTCACGTAGCACGTAGCTTTCTTCCGTTTTGATTCCAGAAGACATTTTGTACTGTATTCTCTTGTTCAGACTATTGTAAATTACATACGGATATAATTAACTGAGGGAAATAAATACATGCTGTTGTGAGTTCAGTTCCTCATTTTAACTGTGAAAAATGTTACGAAAGGAAAGTTACGTGGCCTGGCTCGGAACCCCCCCCCCCCCTCCCCACGTAGCCCACCGTTGCCTTCCAGCTAACCCCTCCTCCCTCTGGACCGAGCCACGTAGTTTGTGCACGGTCCCTAATTATGAATCATTTCCTTGCAACCGTTGGTGTAAACAAACGATTGAAAAGAAGTAAAGCTCCTATTTTGTATAATAACAGATTTTAATTCAAACTTAAAAGACCGTAATACAGAACTATCGGCGCAGTCTGTACTTTGCTCACAATTTAAAATTGCAATCTCAAAATGTTTTGCGTACAATACAAGAACAACCAGTAAAAGAAAATTTAACTATTTCTGAAGTATATCTTTAGGAGACGGAAGAGGAGACAGAAAAAGAGACAGAAAATTCCGACACCGATCGAACAAGTGTTGTAGTGCTGATACTAGTGAATGTGGTACTGACAGAGGATGAATAAAATTATATTACCTATATAGATACACTTATGAATCATTATGTGAGACATTTAATTATTCAGTAAGACTTAAAACACACTTGTAAAATGGAGGTTCCTTAAATAAAACTATAATTTATCAAATATATTGTTTTCTGAAAAAAAAAAATTTAGAAAAAAACACGGCTGCTAGTGTTTTTTTTCATGTTTTTTTTTCACAAAGCTGAAAAAAAATCATTTTTTTTCAGTTTGCAACACTATTCAGGCCTAACCAGCATCGAACGGCGGCATCACTGCTTTTACTGTCCTAATGAAGAGATTTTTTTATTTTTGGAATCCACTGATCCACGAATTTCTATTACCACATTATTATAGTCACTTTCCCTTAACTATACGTAACTAGATAATTCATTTGGCATTGCTACTATTGCATAAATAGGCCTACTGTATATTGATTAACTGCGATGTTTTAATTTACTGCATTCAATTTTCATAACTACATATTTTAAACTTAATTCTCCGACCTTATGGACGATATTATCTTTCGCCGCCTGAGTGTCAAATTTTTGTTTGTCTTTTATTTTTTTATGTGCTAATTTAATCTAGGCTTTTGTCAATTTTATGCTCTATAGTCCATTTATTAACCCTACTATTCGTATTCAGAACAGTTCATGCATGTGCAGCATGTTTAAGAATTTGAACTACCGAAACTATCGTATTTTTTGAACGCCTAAGTTAGCTTCCTTCATCTGAGTCCATACTTTCTATGTGTTCTCTCGCATGGGTGATGTAACTGGTCTTTCTTCAAAAAATGCATAGACTGAGTTCCACGGTAAAGAATACGAGATACGATATTCTGTTTAATTACTACCATTTTAGATGCTATGATGCTCACCACAGAAATGAGATTAAAGTGCGTTAAAATTTTCACTAAAGTGGACTAACTACATTTTGGATAAGGAATTTGTAATACTTCTTCTTCAAAATAATCTCCATTGTACGCTTAATTGTATTTAGGACTAACATGTTTTATTTTAATTAATACAGTTTACATCCACGAAGATTTTAAGTCATAAACTAAGTCATTCAAGATATCTACGAGGCACAATTTTCATTTTACGATGTAGCTTCTCCATGTAACTACGTAGTATAAAACAGGTGCACAGGTTTATAGAAGACGCTAGGAAAAAAAGAGTTACAAAATACTTCAGTAATTCCGGGTAATACAACGTTAGCGAAAAGCTAATTTTTATTCGAAGAAACTTTTTTTACCTAATTAAACCTCACAGATAACTTGTTCATGACCTAACAGTTGTCTACTGCATAAACCGGAAAGCTTACACACGTGACACTAATTTTCATGGATGAGCTATTAGTACTGCGTATTTACAGTACAAATTTAATAACTGCTCAGTGATTATGTCAAATGATAGTGCAGGAAGATATTTAAAAATGGTTTATCCCTTCCTCATATGTATATTGTGGTGTTGCTATTTGTTGTCACAGATGTATAATCCAGAATATTGTGATAATACACATCAGGTAACTTCATTGCTCTGAAAATAAACGTTTTTTGTTTGTAATTACATGATTATTGCAATCAAAGAAAGAATAAGCAACTGCGCGTAAGTTAATTTGAAGAACTAACCAACAAGACTAACAAGGCCCATTCACACTAGTGGTCAGCTCAGCTCAGGTCAGCTCATCTCAGCCCATGATCCAGGATAGCATTCACACTGGCAGTCAGGACAGCTCAGTTCAGGTCAGATGAAGTCGTAGACGAGACAAGGGAACAATGCCGTTTTCTACCCCAACGTCAACTAAATCGCAATGATTTTGGATCAAGACACTACAAATACGTCAAGATCAAAAAGAGGATGGTACTGGGTGCACACAGAGTTTCAAGCGCAAACATATCAAGAGAAAAAAGAACGCTAACTATCGGCTATACCGTGCGAGATGAGTTTTGGGAAATTCTTTTAATATTTAAGGGCTCAAAGATATCGAAATTATTTTAGAAAAATTAATTCTGCTCCAGGATTAATTGATAACATGATTCAACCAACATGTATTTTGCACAATTATTTGCGGAAGGATTAAATTTCATGCCATGTAGAAAGTGACTTTCAGGATGAACGAGAAAAACTCTATTTTACAAGTATTCTAACGCTCGCACCGAAGCCTTTGATTCAAAAAAAAAAAATAAAAAAAAAAGTAAATAAATAAATAAAATCAAATTTAAAAAAATAGAAAAAAATATTCGGAAACAGGATCTGTACCATGGCAGTACTAAAATCGGTAATAATATTTGAATTTATATTAAATTTTACCGACTTTATAATAAAAAGAAATAACATACCGTAAAAATATTTTTTTAATATTTATTACTCTTTTTTATTGCTTACGAGCATAGTTTTTAGAGTTCGCCGCCCATTTGATCTGACCTGACCTTACTGTTGCACGTTCATACTAGTGGTCAGCTCAGCTCAGCTCAGGTCTTGACCGTTGTTGATCGGCGGCGGCGCGATCTTCAGTTTGACCTGCCTTGCCCGACTGAGCGTACTGCGTAGTATGAATGCTCCCATTAGATTACGTGTATGGTGATTTTTGATCTGACCTGAGCTGACCGCTAGTGTGAATGGGCCTTAAGTCGGAAATAAGGTCAAAGGTATAAGGAAACAATTGGAGGTTATCTGGCAGTAAAATTGATACATGTTTTTTTTTTTTTTTTTTAATGGCAGCTCAATTATGTGTTTTTTTCATCCAGTGTATATATATCTTTCAAGTAATTGTAGACACTGCATAGGACGGACACGACAAGCACACTAACACACAACACTTAAACACCCATGCCCTCGGCCGGACTCGAAGCGGCGATCTTCGGTACGTGGGGCCAGTATTCTAGCCCCTATGCTACCGAGGCCGGCTTCTGTTGGTTACATTTTCATTGATCGTCTGTGTTGTCAATGAGGAATAATTTATTTTATTCTTGCATTAGTCTTAATACGGGCATAGGACTTTTTCTTTTTACTATAGATATTATTCTTGATGGTCTACATCTGTACTTTCATTCTTCGTTTACAAAGTAAATTACTAAAACTTTCTTGAAAATTTAGTTGCTTCATCAAAATAATATCTGTTCTTTACCTCAGGTAATACTTGTAAAACTAATTTAAAAAAATTATTTTGGGGAGGTCATGTGGTTAATTGATTTATTTATAAATAATTATTTGACATCATAATTACTCTTCTGTCTTATTTATATAATGATGTGTGCAGCTGTCGAGTTAAGTGAACTATCCATAGCAGATAGCTCATACCAAATAACTAATCTCTGTATACTGTGCCTGTATACAATTCATACTGCTACATCCGTTCGTTATATGGCTAATCTAAGAAGCTACTGTGTATTTACAGTACAAATTTAATAACTGTTCAGAGATTATGTGAAATGATAGTGCAGGATGATATTTCAAAACGGTTTATCTCTTCCTTATATTGATATAATGTATTGAATATAATGATCTTCTGGTTACTTTAAATTATTTAACAATAACTACGGGTTAGCAGTATTACGCTGGAGTTATGTTATTTTGATTTTATTTCATGTATTTTTTAACTCATTCGAAATGTTTATCACTGTTAAAAAGCTTTCAAATAACTTCAATTATTTTTTAAAATCATTTTCTTATTTCATTAATTACGATTTATATTTGTGGAATTCATAATAAAGAAATTAACAATGTTATTTTCTTTAGCTTTGCTTACATATATTTTCTACATTCACAAGAGCTTTCTAGATAATTCCTTTCTGACAGATCTATCATTTGCAGAGCGCTAAGAAGTAAGATTTTAGCCAGTCAAAGTATCAATTTTGAAGTCAGCTCCACCATCTATACATAATATTTCTGCAGATTCGATTTTATAAGTTTAGCTCTAGCTGTATTTAAAATTTCTTTTATTTCTCTGTGTTTTGGACAGTTTTTAGGACAAGAAGTATTGATGTAAGGCCATTTTCGACACATCCTCTAGTCACTGAACTGCTATTCTTAGGGAAATTGCAACCTGCAGCAGCCAATAAAATTTCAACAACAAGAAAAAAGGCGTTCCTGAAGCATAAATCATCTTGTGACCGGAATAACCTTCAATGAGCGGAATATAGCCAACAGGCAGACAGGAAGTAACAAAAAGTTCAAGTTTGCTGGCGGGACGTTCATTAATCAAATTAATTAACGGACTTAACATTGCCTTAATTGTTGCAGAGGCCTCCAGCTGACGAAGAAAAGGAACCTGAGGCTTTGAAGTGATTCCTAGATAGGATTCAACTTAAATTCGTTCTCCTTATATTTTCTGTTAGTTATTACACTATTAAATTTATGTTTTTGATGTTGTTTCCCCAACTTGTGACCTTTATGAATGAACATACATTCTCTAGCAAAAGTTGTTAATATCATTTGTGACGTAAATATTCTGTTATTCTGCTAATTATTCTAACACTGTGATGAACTGTGTGAAACATGGGCCGTGTTGTCGTATTCAGGAAATAAGCAACTAAATAAAAAAGGAACATGTTGACATACAATGTGCTCACAGAGGTCATGACTTATTAATCGTCCGCTGTTCACTTTAGGGTCTATTATTCCAGATATCCAGCGTGTTTCCAAATCTGGAAACAAAGCAATGATGCCTATTTTACTTATTTAATTAGCACACACTGCAATCATTATGGAGTAAGTATTCATTTAAACGCATTGTTGCGCACATGTCATTAATGTGCTTACGGTGAGCTCAATATATTCTTACAAGATCTTGGCATCTGAGCGGAGAGTGAGTGATCAGCACCAATATATTGCCATTTTAATTGCTCCATCCCTTTTCCCGTATGAGATTGTTCCTTGATACTCAGAGTACAACATACTCACTAATCACGAATAACTTTTGACGCCGACGACTAAATGAATACCGAACCTGATTTATGAAAGATAATGTCCAAACATCTCTTTCGGGATTACATGATGTCAATTTACAATCCACTCATCTAGTTTTTCGTTTTGGGCAAAAAAAAAAAAAAAAAAAAAAAAAAAACAAAAAAAACGATGTGACAATTTTTTCAAAGAAACAAAAAAAAAAAGTTTTTAATAAATTTACTCCGTACTACTGTTAAGCGATGGTAAAAGTCTAAATAAAAGCAAAGATGTTTGCATCATAGTTGTTATGGCCAGTTTAATCTCTATTTTTTCTTATCATATCCAATCAAGACTCTACTGACCATGCTGTCAGTGATGCATGAATATTTTATTTTTATTTTATTTTTTTTAAGAAAAAAAAATTCAAGTTACGTGTGAAGTTAAACAGTATATTATGTCTTAGGATCGGTGTTACTATTATACCGTTATTAGTTTCAGAACACTTTGATGTTTCTGCGTAGTGCGAAAAAGCTAAGGCGAAGGCTCACGTGTTCGAACTTCTTCCAGCAGCTCTGTTTCCAGACAACTAGTTAGCACTCCTAACAGCTGCTTTGGGCACACGCCCTTCCTAATGCTTCCCAAAGTTTGGCGGCAGTTGGGTTCAACAACTTGGGCGGAAACTGACTCTGTGCCATAAGATTGAAAACACCGCCCCAGCCCGAGTCGAAGCCCACTAACTGCAGTCTCCAGCACCCTAAGGCACTGCCCCACTCCTTGGACCCCGTACCACTCAGAGCTGTTCTCCCGGCAGCAGTTTGCCGCCTGGGCGAGTAGCACAGTGCTTCTTATTTCCCGAGGGAGTGAGACACAAGCGCGGAAGAAGTGAGTTTGCCATGGGAGTAGCTAGCATGTTACGACACCCAACTTACCGTAAAGCGCACTGCTCACCGTTGCTTTTTGGTGTTCTCATTGCCGACTCTGTAACCTGAGTCATGCCATGGGAACAATCAGAGAGGAAAAAACTGGAGGGAGTAAAAAGTTAACATCATACAGCGAGATCTAACACAGTAGTTATGGTGAGGGCTCTCTGAAAGAGAAATTTGTCTGCGGAAGAGGCAACAGCTGTGCGATCTGTTATACTACTAACCTAACAGATTTCTTCAAACATCAAGATTTTGGATTTTCATGGTTTTCCCAAATCATTCCAGGCGAAAGCCGGGATGTTTCCTTCAAAAGGCAATGGTCAAATTCCTTCCCGATCCTTGCCCTCAGCTCCTTACCGCAACTAATGACCTCGACGTCGACGAGGCGTAAAGCCATAAGCAAAAAAATCTATAAACAAAATTAAATGGTGGGTGGGTTCCAATGCCAGCAGATCTTTGTGGGTAGCTCGACTCGCCTTGATGTCGGCATTTAAATCCCCGTTCCTTCTGCCTCCGTTCGAGAAGCTTGATCTACTGGGCGAGCTTGAATGTTGACATATGTCTGTGAACTGTGTGATTTGTGTACTTTATGGAAGAGTATTTTTGTTTGTGAAATGTATAGCTAATATGTATAAATTTGTGGATAGCTGCAGCTTTCACCTAAGTGATTGCTAGAAATTGCTTAAAAGCTGCAGTCAGGACGATCGGTAGGCAGAAGCGGAGATTTCAATTCCGACCTGTTGTCCTTCTAATGCCAGTGTAGGAGCGCTTCAACCCAACACACATAACCAAACAGATAGCTTACCATCAGCTTAAAAAAGTAGATTACCTTTTTTCACCCACAGCGAAGTAATTAAGGCCTATAACATAATGTGTACAAGGAACGGGGAGGAAATGAATCGTGGTATTTTTGAGTAACCATCACGGAATTCACCTAGAGTCGTTTCAGGAAACACAGCGAATCGAATTTTGATGGCTGGAAATGGGATCAAACCCAAGTTTTGCAAAATACCAAAACCGAATATCAATCGGAAAGGAATAAAACTATCGTAGGGACAGATAAACATATCATTACGGTTTTCTTCCCCGGTGCCAAATTGCATTTCTAACTGCACCCAGGTATGACATATGGACTACTAAAGTTTCGTCACATCTGTGCACTTCAAAAGTAGTAACTGTAGCCTAAACTTGTTTGCGCATTGTAAGAGTTTACAGTTTTTCAGATTTAAGTTTATCAGATTAAGTAGGAGGACACCAAAATCCTATCAAAATCAAAGAACATAAAATTAGGAAATCATTGGAATTTTAAAACACCATAAAAATTTTAACACAGTTCAGGGTCTCAATATTACAACTGTATGTTTGCACCCTATCAGTAAAATTCCACAGTACATTGCAGTACGAAAAACATTTCATTTTTGTCGCTGTGTAACTGTCATGAAAAATATGTGGACTATATAATTCTAAATAGGATTAATAACATTTCAATGGCTGATAATCAAAGTTCGGAATATTTTAAAGTTTTAATAATGTTATTACTACTGTGTGAATTTTTATTTTTACGAAATATAATTTTCTTGCTTTAGGTTTTAGTATGTCTTATGGAAATAATAATTTTATATTAGTATGCTGGTAAAGTAATGGAATAATCGTTTTTGCAAAATGAGTATATATTGTTTATTGCACGATTCAAAACAGGGTATATATAGCGTTCTCGCTCTATATCACAATTAAAATATAATACTTATTTTTAATTTGCATATTTGTTTGAAATGGTATGTGTCTCTCAAAGTCTCTAGTTGCTGAAATGAATTTAAATTTTTAATAATTTTAATTTATTGTGCTCATTTTTTCTTTGTTTAATTGCAACTTGAATAACTTGCTTACACTATTTTTTGGTAATACGTATGGTTGGTTGCAAATGTGCTATATATCAGATTAAAGTACGATTCCGTACAAGGATGATTCATAACGAGATTATTCATCACACATTTCTGTAATTATAATAGCTTTCAACTTGCGTAACTTCAAACTATTCGCTTACAATTTTTGAGCAGGCTTACCAACAGCCGGGAACCAAAATATGTGTGTCTAGTGGTTTCTGTGACTTCTTTCGGTATCGGTTGTAATCTGTATTCTGGTGCTATGTCTGAGAGTTTAACGTTTTTTATTCATCCTTAAGGGTAAGGAATTTTGTTTGTTATGTGAGTTGAACATGGTAATTCATAAAATTTCACCATCAATGAGACTTCACTTAACGATCCGCACATTCAATTTAACAAATTACGTGTAAACAATTAACAAAACTTTCATATAAAAAAGAATAACATAAACGTTCGTATATTACAACTATACCTTATTCAGATTTGACAGAATGGTAATTTAAAAAATGTTGTATGAAATATATTAATAAAATGATTTTGAACAGAAGTATAGACGTCTAATTACGCAAAGCACTATTTGTTTTACAATAACATAAACTATAGCTATTGTGCTTTTGTCCACCACAGCTGATTTTATAATCCTGCCAAAAGCGTGCTATGTTTGGAAATAAAAATATTATTTAGCTTTTAAAAAATCTCTGCAGTGCTTCCATTAGTTGCAGGAGTAAGATGTAAAAGAATTAATTTCCAGCAACAAACGGGAACTGTACAATTTGGAACAATATTTGATTAGTCGTGAATTTTTCACTGGAAGTATGGTCAAATAAGTCTGGTATAAAACTTCAATTTCAATTAACAAACGGAACAAACATTTCTCTGGTTTGCCTTATTAGTTTCATAGAGCTGTAGCGAGGAGTAAAATTTTACAAGACTGGATAATTTTTCTGAAACTCGGTTGGATATTTCTTTCTATAACGTTGCTTCATATATACTTCAGCTCCACGTTAATGACCACAGCGATAGATGGCGTGTTCTAGGATATTTTTTCGTCAGGTTATTGATTTAGTGAGATTGCAATCGGAAAGGGTTGCACGCTACGGATTCAGCTGTAGATAAAAGTGTGACTGACTCAGCACGTAACGAGACACAGCAAAAAATAACGTGATAATTAAAGTCTCATCTAGTGACCAAAATTCGCAAACTGAAATTGATCAAATTCTTCTTCTTCTTCTTGTCCCTATTCGTTCCGGATGTCCGCAACCATCTTGGCTGTGTTTTCTCTGCTGGTTGATGATCGTATTAGCTCCGTAGTTGCCTTGGAGGTCCATGTTCTAAGATTTTCTAGCCAGGAAGTTCTTCTTCTACGAGCAATTATCTTTCCTGGTATTTTCCCCCTGGAGAACAGACTGCAAGAGTTCATAAGGGCCATTGTTTCTCATGATCTGGCCAAAGTACTGCAGCTTTCGTGTTTTTACGATGGTCAATGTTTCCATACCTTTTTTTCATATTGCGGAGTACATCAGCATTTGTGGTGTGGTCTGTCCATGATATTCTCAACATTCTTCGATTCAGCCACTTTTGAAAAGTTCCTATTCTTTTACTGATAGTTTCCGTTAATGTCCTCGTTTCAACGCTGTACTTGAGTATAGAGAACACATAACAACACAGGAGTCTCATCTTCGTGGTAATCGATAAATTACGACTTTTTGATCAAAATGGGCAGATCAAAATTTTTGTTGCTTATTTATCATTAATTTTTTCCCTATAGAAAATATGAGCAACAAATTCAGGTCGATTCAAGTTTCACCGTGAAAGACCGAAATTAGAGAATGTCGAGATTGATATATCAGAAATATTTGCTGCATATCTTTATTTCTAACTTATACCATAAAATGTTGACATGCACCATGCACTGATAGAGAGTGTTGAATAAAAACATTTTATATGGTTGACATGAATTTTCTGCCGAATAATTTCTTCTGTCCTCAACGTTTCGGCAACAACCTCCGCTGCCTTCATCAGGTGAGCTGTCAAATCGAAGCTGCCAATGCGACGACACAACACTGACTGCCGAAACGTTGTGGAAAGAAGAAATTATCCGACAGAAAACCCGTGAATAATTCGTGTTAACCATACGGCAGGAAAACCTTAATTCTCACATTTTCTATGGTCTCTTCACGCTGTGGTCCAGGGAGCAATAGCAACCTAACATTTTAATTTGAGATACTCCATGGAACACACTGAGAATCACGGTTCAGTATCAATTCAATATAAAATACGGTATCGGATAAAAAGAATAAAAATAGTTATACGTTGGATGCACCAGCAAACCTTGCGTAAGGCTGACAAATAACAGTGTTCCAGAGTGTAGGAAATAAATGATACGTGACCTCGCGGCAGAACAAATGTTTTCTACCTCCACGAAAGCATATCTGTGCTTGTCAACAAACACCAGAGATGAGCCGAATGTAGGAGAATATACCTTAATATTCGTTCTTTCACCGATGTAGTTCCACAAACGACAAACGACCATTTGAATCTGGACATTCTACAATTTCGATCTTCCAAGGAAACATCTTCATCTAATGATATACCTTTTTTCGGAATTCGTAAATGTGAAGCTTCGCCCTTTTTATAATGTTTGAATTTCACGGTTGTGTTACCACTTACTCAATATTTTTTTTTTCCTAGTGCTTTATGCCTCGACGCTGTCAAGGTCATAAGAGGTGGGGCAGAAAAAGCAAAGAAAATTGAATTTAGGCATGGCTTTGTGAAGGTATCATTCTTGCACTCGTTTGAAGTAAAGTAGATTTTCCATGGCAAACCTATATCTGCATTGCCGGAAGTATTTTTGAACAATTGTCTCTCCGAATACCAGAGCTCAGCGTTAATGCACGCCCACCTGTCTCGATAATAGCATAAATCATTTTTGAAAAGTTATTTGTGTTTTAAATAATTATGACCTAAATGGGTACATCATAGTTTACATTAAACTGCCGGGTTAGTGAACTCTATATTTTAACCTTGGAAGCAAAAGTATTTCACATAGGTAATGCACGCTGTATTTTATGTTAAATATACAGAAGAATTTTTACACGATCAGATTGGAATATAAAGTAAAATTAAAATGAAATTTAAACTGTTTCTCTTTTTTGTTTAAAACGGTTTAAATCCCAATTGATACAGTGCATACAAACTGAAAGTAATTAAATAAATTAAAAATGTAATCAAATAAAATTCAGTTAGGGTTGAATTAAATTAATTTCAAATATATCATTACGATACGCCACGCAATGCATACGCGGTGAACGTTCACAAAAGATTTTCTAACAACAAAATTCAAATAAGTTTAATTTCTATTTTATTGGCTACACATAAATGGAAAATGGTAATGATATTTAATTCAATTCGGTTCAAAGATAAACTGAAATTTTTCCATGTGCTAATAAGTATTGTTAGTGGGCTATGATGAGGAATGTTCTTGGCCGTGGAGAGGTGTGAAACCGATTGGGATTTAAGCTTCCATAAACATATTTCTGTAGATTTTTAAACCTATTATTAATTTAGGACACGTGGAAATCAGAAAATACTAACTCAAAATTGACAGTTGCAATGAAGTGTTGAAAAGAACTATAGTTTCCAACAACGCACATTTGTATAGTGACGTAGAGTTTTGAGACCCATTTCAGTTATATCCCGGGACGGAAAACATCTCTTTACAACTACAGAAATATTTACAAGTTGTCTTCGCTTTGTTGCTTGAAAAAACACCAATTCTTATTTCAAATTGTTTCCAGTAATGATATCTCGTATGTCGGGAAAGCACTTAAATCTTCGTCAAGCTTTTGACTTCATTCCGATGCCTTCTGCAAGGTGTCCGGACGCCAGAGATAACACTCCATTTCCTAAAGCCTACGACCTGCTTCCAGCAACGCTACCTGCTAAAGAAGCTATCCCTCCCACTTCGAAAAGCTGCTGTAATACGCTGAGCCGTTATCGGGTGCGAGACGACAACTTACAACGCAGAAACTTTTCAAAGTGTGTTATAACTAATAACAGTAATTCCCCTTGTAGTCTAATAAGGCTTTATGCCCATTTAAAATTAAAGTGATAGGTCAGTTCCAATGTTTATGCCTGACCCTTATTTATTACATATCTCCGTAAACTATGTAAAACATGAGATATATATTGTAACTGAAAAGTTTCAAATAAGTTAATAGGGTCACTGTATAAACGTTTCTGATCATTAGTATACAATTCACACAAATATTCAAGAGTTGCACGTAATCGTTTTGAATTTTTAACAATGCCAGAAACTACTGTTTACTAAATGTTAACGTCCTGGAAATTTTAGGATGAGAATTGACTATTATCTGCAAATTGCTGGAATTAATCTAATCTCCAAGCAAAAAAACATGGTACAACAGTATTTCTTGAATTTACGCGCGACTGATAAGTATTTATCTCAACAGTATTTTCACGAATAACATGTTTGGTCCCTACTTTGGGCATCTTCAGCAAATTATATACGATTTAAAGTTGTCGGGATGTTGCTATTATTACTCCAATTGGTAATACATCACATTTGCAGTACACCTAAATTCTACGTACATTTTTTAATTACGAACTAAATTATAAAAGAAATAATGGGGTGAACTAGGAAGCCTAAATGCTCTCCGAACATAATAACCATCTCAAGTCTAATTTCATTAGAGCCAAATCGTTACCCCCGAAGTTATGAAGGTACAGTTCTATCTGGTTAATAATGAACTACGCGTTCTCATGCCAGTTGTTATTTAGCATTATATTGAAATATATAATCATGGTGTCTACGATAATGTAAATTATTGATTGGCTTTTGTCTTTTTCTGTGGATTTTTGAAACGAAAGAACTTGATCAAAATGGTGTTAACCAGTAGTCTTAAGAGTTCACTTATTTATTTATTTAAAAATGAATACAAAATCAGAAGTGAATATCGAATAAAAATTGCATTAGTTTGTGAAAAATTAAGTATAGTCTGTTTTATTTCGACTACACCTATCGCAGATTAATATGCGAGCTGAAATAGTGACAACCAGTCATATGCCACGAGGAAAGTGTTGAAAAAAAAATCAGGAGACCACAGAACAAGTGGAGCGATAATAAAAACGAAATTTTTATGAATACAATAATTTATCACTTACTAAAAAACTAAAAACTGATGTGTGGAAGAGCTAGTTGTCATAACTTACATGACTTTTTAAACTTTTCACATACTTTTTAACTCTTGTGCATATTCAGTATTACTCACATCAATATCTTTTCCTTTTTAATTTATACCTGATTATAAATACTTACGTATTATCTGCTTCTTTAATCGTTTCTTCAATAAGCATTCGGAGGAGTCTGTCCATGACCTTTGTGAAATCAGAGTTGACTAAGCAGATATATTTTTTAATGCCGATGGGTAGTAAATTTTCCGAATATGCATCTAGTTGTTTTATGATCAAGACAAATCCTTAAAACAGAAACAATATATTTTACGAGATACATAGTTTTGTTTTTTACGGTTAGAAGCTTTAGGCGGGCGTTTGGACAGATGTTAGCATCACGGTGAGAAATAATAACCATGAAAAAAAATTAAAAAACGGGGAATAGGTTCATTAACTCTTCTATAGAGTGAAATGAATTATAACTGTTCCACGAAATTACACAACACGAAATCGTTAAACCTTTATCAGAGTTCTAAGACCCGTATTATAATTAGGGTGAACCATCTGTAACTACTATCTTTATATATATCAGAAATATACCTTGTAATTTATGTTGTCAGTTAGCTTTAGCCACTTCATCTTGGCGTGTAGGAAAATATCGTTGAAGTTTTCCTGTAGACGAAGTTCCTTTTGTTTTAGAGCAAGTGGGGAAAGGAGGGAGTGGGAATCCTCCGTCGTCATAAGTAACCGATTGTTCTATTTCAGGACGTCACAATTACTTATGATCATTTTCTTTTTCATTAATTGCTTCCTTCCGTCTTATTATTTTTGTATGTATGAGGACTTATAGGCAAAAAAAAAAAACTCTGTCAAGTGACTTGAATTTAACGTAAGTTCAGACCTGTTTGCTACGACATAACCATCTAGCAACTGTGAAGAAAGGTAATTCTAGTAACGGTGCCTATGTTGAAGGTTGTCGCCATTTTAAGTATTTCCCATCTTAAATATCCAAGTTTTCTAGATAAGATTGGTTGCACTTGGAGAATAATCCTTAAGTAGATATGTGAATACAGAGGAAAACACCATCTACTTCATTACTTCAGTACCATACTAAGCTTATGATAAAAACAATCAGATAAGGTATTGCTACATTCCACAAAATGAGCCTGAAAACTTCGGTTTACTACTATTTCGGCAAAGCTTTACAGAGAAAAAAACTGTAATATATTTATCATCTATCCTTACTCATACGGTCATCTATCCTTGCTCATATTATACTGAGTACCTTTTCCATATATAATTTTTTTTCTCAATACTTTCGATCAACTTCAGCATAATTTTATTTCTAAATTCATTAACTGAGATAGCTCTGCTACTTCCGGTATTATACATCAAACTTCGTAACATTTTAAAACTTGTTCTACGAAAATATTCTGATACTAAACTCCACTTTTTTGATTTTCCGAAACAAATATAAACCATTAATACATTCAATAATTTCCAAAATAAGATGAAACTATGATTAATAATGTAACGTTAAACATAAATACAGGAAAATATTGTTTGACACTGTTTCAAATCTCTAATTAATAGTAGTCGGGTCACATTTTTTACGGGCAGTGGTAAACTATTTAAATTTTATATTCTGAAAGGCTGGTAAAGAGAATTGTGGGAATGTGGAAAGCACATAGTAGAATTGAAGCTTGGATAAATATTGGTGCAAGATATAGAAGCCAAATGTGGAAGTGAAGAAAGGACCATGGTAAATTATAAAATGATTTCAGGCAGGGGTTAGAAAATTTTTCATTTGTAGTTCAGCGAGAGAGAGACTGAAACAAATTATCTATGAGGTAATGAACAATATACCCCAGATTGTGGAGAGATTTAGGTGTAAAAAATGTTTAAATCGAAATTAGGTGTGTGACGCAATTGCCACAGAGGCATGAAATACATCGCAGTTAGTTAATCTATACTAATCAAACGCTAATCTTTGTTACTGTATAACCATGTTCGTCACGCGCGATAGTTTGTTGCATTTACTACATAGTAGAGGTTATGAGCTTTATTTAATTACAGTTATTCTGGAAGCCAAAGAAAGCGAGCGCGCAGAAGTGCAACAACGCGACGTGTCTTGGAATTGACTAATATCTGAAGTAGTGCTGGAGGGAATTGACACCATGCATCCTGCGGGGCTATCCATAAATCGATAAAAGCACAAGGGATTGGAGATCTATTCTGAACGGCACGTTGCAAGGCATCCCAGATATGCTCAATAATGTTCATGTCTGGGAGTGTGATGGCCATCGGAGGTGTTTAAACTCTGAAGAATGATCCTAGAGTCACCCTGTAGCAATTCACAACATGTAGGGTGTCATAATTGTCCTGCTGGAATTGCCAAAGTCCGTCGGAATGCACAATGGACATGAATGGATGCAGGTGATCAGCCAGGATAAGTTCGTACGTGTCATCTATCAGAGTCGTATCTAGACGTATCAGGGGTTCCATGTCACTCCAACTTCACCCGTCCCACACCATTACAGAGCCTCTAGCAGCTTGAACAGACGCCTGCTGACATGAAGGGTCCATGAATTCATGAGGTCCTTTCCATACCCGTACACGACCATCCGCTCGATACACTTATAAACGAGACTCGTCAAACCAGGCAACATGCTTCCAAACGTCAACAAACCAGTGTCGATGTTGACGGGCACAAGCGAGGCGTAAAGCTTTGTGCCGTGCACTCAACAAGGGTACACGAGTGGGCCTTCGGCTCCGAAAACCCATTTCGATGATGATTCTTTGAATGGTTCGCACGCTGACACTTGTTGATGGCCCAGCATTGAAATCCACAGAAATTTGCGGAAGAGTTGCACTTCTGACACGTTGAACGATTCTCTTCAGTCGTCGTTGGTTCCTTTCTTGCAGGATCTTTTTCCGGCCGCAGCGATGTAGAAGATTTGATGTTTTACCGGGTTCCCGATATTCATGGTGCACTAGTGAAATTGTCGTTAAGTAAAATCCCCACCTCATCGCAACATGGGAGATGCTGTGTCCCATCATTCGTGTGCCTACTATAACACCACATTAAAACTCACTAACATCGTGATAACCTGCCATTGTAGCAGCAGTAACCAATCTAACGCCTGCGCCAGACACCTGTTGTCTTATATAGGCGTTGCCGACCACAGCGCCCTACTCTGAGGGTTTACATATCTCTGTGTTTGCATACGCATGCCTATACTGTTTACATATATCTGTGTTTGCATACGCTTGCCTACACCAGTTTCCTTGGCTCTTTAGTGTAAGAGCATAGGGATTTGCTGTTCAACCGCAGACGGTACGTAAAACTCTAGTGCTCTGTTATTCAGCTAGGGATTATGAGAGCACTTTGCGGTATAATTCACCACAGCGCCGTACTCTGAGGGTTTACATATCTCTGTGTTTGCATACGCATGCCTATACTGTTTACATATATCTGTGTTTGCATACGCTTGCCTACACCAGTTTCCTTGGCTCTTTAGTGTAAGAGCATAGGGATTTGCTGTTCAACCGCAGACGGTACGTAAAACTCTAGTGCTCTGTTATTCAGCTAGGGATTATGAGAGCACTTTGCGGTATAATTCTTTACATGCAATGAGAGCTTATGAACCGTAGGGTGTTCGAATTGCACCTCAACTCAGAAACAATATCCCGTTGTGGGTATAGCCTTACCTAGAGCCTTACGCAGAGAGAATAAAAGCTTCAACCAACTCAACTCATAATTTAATTTAATTTAATTGCGATGGAGCTCTTGCTCCGGAGGCAATTCTTTTTTCCTTTTCTCACATACTTTTTCCCTTTACCAATTTCAACTTTAAATTCTCTTAGCGTCTTTGTTAAATTACTGATCATTTCTCTTGGCAATGTTTTCCAATCTCTGTCCCCTTACCTACGAAGGAAAATCTTTCCTTATGCCTGAAATCGAGTACCAATTTGTGACCACGGTAATCTTTCCCTTTCATAAACCTCTGTTAACTATTTACCAATATCTTTCCACGCCTCATCACCAATTTACGCCTTATACACACTACTGATCCTCATCACCCCCCTCCTGTCTTCCAATTAATGCCATTCCAGATCCTTTACAATATCAATTACTGATTGTGTTCTGCAGTGATTTCCAGAGACAAATCTGTCAGCCCTTCATTACACCCCCTCCAACTCCTGTATTTGATACTGAAAATGTGGGTCCGATTCTACACTACGATATTAAATCAACTGTCTGAATTGCCTGATCAGAGTTTCGTAAACAAATACCCTTACTTCTCTAGGATATCTCCTCATCGCTCTCTCCAACAACCATTTACAAGAACATCACCTGCCAGGAACAGTTTTCCGAATTGTTCAAAACATGCTGAATTATGTACAAAATAATCCAGGGTAGAACTATGGACTCTTAAATACCTCAACCCTACAGAACGGGTAAAATATGAAGAAACTATGTCCTCTATCCATTAGGAAACGTAGAATAATTGGAAGATGTTAAATAAGTTACAATTAGTCGTTGGAAGATCAGTCGTTGGCTCATCATGCCAGGGGTGTAGGCCTTTCGTGAACGTGGCAAACAGCAGACAGCTGAATCGCTCTTTAAAAAGTTCTGGGGCATCCCACGGTGGAGCGCATGAAGCTGAAGCGAAGTTTCTAAGCCGCTTTCTGACTTAATCTTGTAAGATAAAAACTTACACACTGTTATCGTTATTCGTCTATTAATTAATTACACACTTTCGACCAGCTCGCCACCAACAGAATGATGAAAAGTTGTGAAATGTTTTAGGTTTCAAATAAGAAGTCAGAAGCTGCTGCAAGACAAAAAACACTTTTAACCATCTTCAATATTTGCTGTGACCATCACTTTACAATTTGACGGTTAATTTTTATATCGTGGCTTCGTATTTCCAAAGATGCATTTCTTACGTTTGTTAACACTTACACTAGCTCGATAATGAGTTCCACCACCGACAGTTATTAATTACTCAATTCACACACACTGTTCCTCACAGTGAAGTGGCTGTCTTTTTCCATTTTCACGGCATACTTTTGACTGTTCTGAACTATTTAATATCCCGCACTAATTAACTCATACTTCGCCGTATGTGGGAACCGCGCATAACACCCGACTCGCCTCCCGGCCATCGCGCCCACTCATTTTCGAGTCCTCCTCCCGACTGGCTAAACTCGTCACGTGACTGCTACCGGAACCGATATACCTTGTATCCTTCAATCTTCCGGTGGTGGGAGGCCCGAAATCTGTTTGTACAGTTGATTAACCCGGAACGCCTCCATTCTCTCATAACTTAATTGGTATTTGTATCCATTTACTTACACAGAACTAAAACCGGCACTGACCAATGACTGTGCCATCAACATTACCACTTTCTTGGCACATCATGTTTATAATTATGGAAATAATAACATTAAATATATGCCGCTGTTAATATGTTTGTTTTTCCATTGGGTGCTACTGAGACGAATAAAGAAAGATTAATTTTTCAGTTACATCCATAGAGGAATTTTTATTAGTTTTACATTTACTTATCGATGTTGTCGTGTCTCTATTCTGTTGGTAGAAACTGTGATATACAAACATGTGTCTGTATACAAAATTCTTATTATTTTAAGAGAGACTTTCCGAGGTTTTCCTCCAATATAACAATAAACCCTCGGAACACAGAACTTCAGAAATTATTTCCCCAGATATTTCAGTGTTTGTATCTTTCTCGTCCACAGCAAATCTTCTCATAGCTGTTAATACCTTTTGGAACCATATATTCATGAGTCGTCCTGCTTATATCCATCATTCAGCTTCCCTTGTTTCTCCATGTTTTAACGGTGTAATTTCTTCCATTCTTTTTACATGGCCATACCACTCCAAGCTTTTTAGTTCTATAGATTCGGAAATTCCTACTTTCACTTCCATATGCCTTATTATTTCCATATTCCATTCTTTCTCTTTCCAAGAAACTCCCAGTTTCTTTGGTTCTTCAGTGTATTGAGTTAAGCACCCACGAAGAAATGAATTGCCGGAGCTCTCAAAGAAATCTAGATGGGCTATTACGTTTAAATTAAAATAACAGTTAATATTGCATTTATAGTATTTCTTTATATTGGTTCCATGTGGTTGTTTTAGTTAATTTCCTTGTCCATGGATATGTAAGATAAAAGCCTTAATTTTCGTTCAGTGATATTAGTGGAAGTTTTGATTTGATTTTTATTTAGCCTGTGTCTAAAATACAACTGGCATTTGACTTTACCGCATAGGGAAGGTATAATCTTTTTAATAATTATTTAAGTTGTTTTCATGAGCACCATGTTACTGAAATGATTACTTCGTTTGATTGAAAGTAATTCCACATTGATCCCGACTTATGTGGCCTATACCACAATTTAAACATATATTACGTGGCATAACGCAAGTTGTTAAGAATTATTTTTAATTGATTTTACTTTCGCTGGGGTCACTATTTCAGTTACATGTAATTGTGTCAGTCGTTAAAACCGTTAATGTCGATCTGAGTAACAAAAAAAAAAAGAAAGATGAAAGAAACGGTGAAGATTTTGTATGACTGTATGTATTTGTTCGCGTGTGATTGACGTTTTGATTTGCTAGCTGCAATAGTAGAGGAGTTTGTGGTCAGGTTGAAATGCAACCTGAACCGAGATGACAACTAACACTATTTGCTACAGCGCAAGGCACGAAGAATTGCATTGAGCTTTATTTTATAAAAATTATATTTAGTTTAGAAGCAGGAAAGAAATGACTTGCCAGAACATTCCGCTCAAGCAAATGATTTGTACTCGTTAGTTGCATCAAATGTTTATTCAACAATGTTCTTAAGCTTTTACTAAAAATTAAACATTATTTCATAGATTGTTTAAAAAATTACAGTATTTCAATAGGTAATATGTTATATATCAAGTGCTTTTTTTTATAATTATAATTACCACTAAGAAATCTCTTCTACATCTAACTCCAAGCTGCATATCCTGTGGAATTCCAGACATGCAATTAACATAAGGAATTCTCTCTGGCCGCGAATATCTGCTCCGAAACGAATTCCGCCTTCACCGAGGCCTATTTCCCCGGACGGGCAAAGAGAAATACGAAGTTTCCTTCGTCCCACTCAGTGTGAAACTTCGACGTTTCTCGTACGCTGCAAACACAGAGTGGGAATATCGATCTCAAACACCTGACGAAGGTGGATTGAGGTAAATGAAGTTCCGGTTCCTGTTAAATTGAACCATCAAGAACGAAGGTTTCAGACGCTCTAATTTTATCAGCGATAAGAGACGCACCTGATTCATTTTCTCTGTTGCTGTACCCAATTAGGCAGAATAATACATGTTCTTTAATGTATTTCCTTCAACTTGTATTTCACTGACTCAGGTATGTAGCTTTATCAGAAATCAAACAACTGAAATTTTTTTTAATTTGATGTTTTCTTTCCTTACACAATTAAGACACGTTATATCCTATCAAAAATCCATGAAGGCGGTAGGGTAGCTCAGGCAGTAGATCGGCTGACTACGGTCCGGACGAGCGGGATTCTATCTCTGTTGTAGCCGAAGGATTTTATACGAAGCGTTCCCACTGCACGTGGTTGTGGACGCCTTTCATCTTTGTCCATATACTAGCCTCTACCCACCGCCAGGCAGTAAAAGATGAAAGGCGCGTACTGCACACCACGCGCCGTGGGAATGCGGCTTTATAAACACCGTGGAGGAAACACCATCACATCTCTTCCAGGGTCGAAAAAGTTGTAATGGGAACGCGAAGCTCTAGCTCTGCGAATCCTGTGAGAAGCGACAGTACTCATTATTAATAATTTCAAATTATGATTTTAACACAATTATTACTTTACTGCCTAGTGATGACTGATTATTAAAGAAGCAATAAAT
This sequence comes from Vandiemenella viatica, assembly GCA_031002005.1. Taxonomy (NCBI): domain Eukaryota; kingdom Metazoa; phylum Arthropoda; class Insecta; order Orthoptera; family Morabidae; genus Vandiemenella; species Vandiemenella viatica. Next base: position 232,400,993 of record JARYHS010011408.1, on the reverse strand, counting down.
GTCTTTCTTTTAATTATACTTCTTATTTTCCTTGAGCAAATGGTCCTCCGCAGCTGTTTTTATCTATTGACTATTTCTTTTGTTTGTTATTTTGGAACACGCACTCTTTTAACGCAAGTGTGATATTGTAGCTTATACCGTTTCTTCATTTCCATAACAAATGCTAATAATCGGTAGTTACAATAAATAAATTTTATCGATCACATTTAGTGTTTACCATACATTTCACAACAGCAATGACAGTATGTTAACTATGCTCACCTCTTCTAGAAATCGACGATGAATGGACCACTTTGCGTGTCGGTGATTACATCATATCTCACTACGTAGAAAGACTCTGGTGAAGAAAATGGTGTATGCTGCCACCTGTTTAACTTTATTAGAACGTTCTCATGCCTAAATAACTGCAGGGAATGTTCTGACAAAGTTGTTTGGGAGAAACTTGGCGAAGAGAATTTCTCACAACAGAATATTTGAATTTGTTAGAAAATATACCGAAGAGCCAAAGAAGCTGGTGCACATGCCTAATATCGTGTAGGGCCCCCGCGAGCACGCAAAAGTGCCGCAACACAACGTGGTATGGAATCGACTAATGTATGAAATAGTGCTGGAGGGAATTGACACCATGCATCCTGCGGGACTGTCCATTTCTCCGTAAGAGTACGAGACAGTGGGGATCTCATCTGAACGGCACGTTGCAAGGCATCCCACATTTGTTCAATAATGTTCGTGTGTGGAGAGTTTCGTGGTATAAGGAATTTAAACTCAGAAAAGTGTTCCTGGAACCACTCTTTAGCAATTCTGGACGTATGGGGTGTCGCATTGTCCTGCTGGAATTGCCCAAGTCCGTCGGAATGCACAATGGACATGCATGGATGCAAGTGACAAGCCAGAATTCGTAGGTACGTGTCACCTGTCACAGTCATATCTAGACGTATTAGGGGTCCCATTTCACTCCAACTGCACGCGCCCCATACCATTAAAGAGCCTCCACCAGCTTGAACAGTCCCCTGCTGACATGCAGGGTCCATGAATTCATGAGGTTGTTTCCAACCCGTACACGTCCATCCGCTCGATACAATTGGAAAAGAGAGTCGTCAGACCAGGCAACATGTTTCTAATCATCAACAGTCCAATGTCGGTGTTGGCGGGCCCACTCGAGGCGTAAATCTTTGCGTCTTGCACCTAGTAAGGGTACACGAATGGGCCTTCGGCTTCGGAAGCCCGTATCGATGATGTTTCGTTGAATGGTTCGAACGATGCCACAATTGTGGAAGGGTTGCACTATCACGTTGAACGGTTCTCTTCAGTTGTCGTTGGTCCAGTTCTTGCAGGATCTTTTTTTGGTCGCAGTGATGTAGGAGATTTGATGTTTTACCGGATTCCTCATATTCATGGTGCACTCGTGAAATTATCGTACGGGAAAATCCCCACCTCATCGCTACCTCGCAGATGTCCCATCTCTTGTGCGCCGACTATAACATCACGTTCAAACTCACTTAAATCGTGATAACCTGCCATTGTAGCAGCAGTAACTGATCTAACGCCTGCCGCAGACACCTGTGGTCTTAATTAGGCGTTGCCGACCACAGCGCCGTACTATGAGTGTTTACATATTTCTGTGTTTGCATACGCATGCCTATACCAGTTTCTTTGACTCTTCAGTGTAGTATTCTTGGAGGCAAGCGTATTAAAACGACCAATTGAGTTGTGGATTATTTATTACAGTCCTAACAGAGTTCTTTAATAGTTGTTGCGTTCAGTATTCATATCATTCACTGGCTTTGAAGTTGTGTTATCTCCAGTACCGATGCCTTTGTTATGCTCAAAATTACGGTTTTACTACACGCTTAACATCAAATTTCCTTTCTATCAACTTTTGAGTAGAACAATTCTAACATATAGAATGCGTTAAGCTAGTTTAGAGGCTATATTAATAGAATACTATGCCATGTATTTTAATCCATCTAATTTACTATCACAGTTAATTGCCTACTGGCAGCTGGTTGAATAAAATATTACAAATAGTTTCCTTCTGAAACAGAGCAAAATCAGAACGTAAGACCACTACGTTACATCAGGGCCATAAAGTGGAGATTTATGCTGATAGTATTTATGCTAGTGTAGCTTTTATGCTAGTAAAATGATTCTCCTCACACGATCTATCTTTATGAATATCAGTTTCAGTTGTAATTGCTGTGAAACATATAAAATGATCGAAAAATAAAAAATCATGTGTATTAAGTAAAAGTAAAGAAAAAGTTAAATGGAAGAAATTTATCGAAGATTTGCTGTTGAAACTGTACTCAAATCTTTTAAATGAACTAGTGCTTGTCGGAGTGTATTGCTTGAAGAATTATTTCTGCATGAATGAAGAACTTTTCAGCAAATTCTGAGTCAGACTGGTTGAGGAACAGCCCTTGAGGGATTGTTGTTCGTATGTAATGCTGTCAGTTGAAAGTCATTATGTTGCCAGTACAGTGAATACTCTTTAGGGAAACCAGAAAGAAATAATAATTATCAATTTGAAATATGATGTTATAGAAATATAATGAAAATTAAGTGGATGAATAATATATAAACTGAACTTGCTTAGCAAATAATGGGTGATTTGGGTCACACAGCAAGACATGCGGAGTAGATAAATTTGCTAGCGGATGAAACAGATTGAAATAACCAGCCCCGCAGTTTCGTCTCGGACTGCCCTCCTCACGCCAGTCAGTAGACGCAACCTGAAGATGATAGCACGTTACGCTGTCGAAAATTAGTTGAACAACTATCAACTGCAGGCTGAAAAGTATATTACGTGGAAATTCTCAACAGGCAGGAGGAACGAAACTGATGTTTAACCGTTCCAGACTCTAATGATATAGAAAAACTGGCACCGATGGTTCTATAATAAAACCGAAACGCGTAAGTCATGACGAAGTTTTATTTTGCAGCTGAAATGGACGGCTAAGAAAATACGTTATTAGTACATACAGCAGTCGTCCGCGAGACGTGAAGCAGTGAACATCGTGCTCCAAGTTTCCGCGTTCAAGTCAACTTCCGTGTACAACAGCCGTGTTTACGCTAGAACAGCAGATCATACTAGTGCGTGATATAAAAGCAAAGTTGTAGCCGAACGTTAACGAGTGTCGCGTAAAAGCAGTGCAGGGAGACGATTCCTAATGGATACGGTCCGGGACACGGGCCAGTCCATCCACCAAGCACTGGAGACCTGCTACAACGAAGACACCTACCAGATGTCTACAGCCACAACATCCAACCTCACACAGATGTCATACCAACAAGAGCCTCCGCCAGACGGGAACGTCATAATGGACTTCACAACAGTGGAAGAAAACAGCACGCCGAACCAGCTCATCCCACAGATGCAACACATGATACCAGGTACTGCAGCAGCCATAGTGATGCACCCAGCAGATGACAATAGGTCCAATATCCCAGATAACTGTGAACAGCCCAATAAAAGACTTTGTATGGCAGCAACTAACATGGCAGCAGTAGATGAAAACACACCCAAAACCGCATATTACGGGGACAATAATCAATCCACTCTCCCTGTAAACACATCGCCGCCAACTACAAATCAAAAACATCCCAGCAAAAATAATAGGTACAATGACTTAGACGTAGGCCCCTTCTACGTGTTTGTCGAAAGCATAGACAAAAACGTAGGTATGCTCCACCCAATGGCATTCGGAAAGTTAATATTTCAGCACAATGCTCAAATCAAGCAAGAAGTAGTAAACATTAGTTCACTAGGAAAAAATAGACTCAGAATCGAAATGAAAACAGCAGCAGCAGCAAATCTACTGGTTCAATTACCCGTAATGACATCAAAAAATTTGGAAGCCTACATCCCGAATTTTCTTATTCATAAACTGGGAATTATCAGAAACGTGGATATTTCTCTGAGCGAAAGGGAAATTAAGGAGGAAATTGATTCTGTTTATCCTGTAATATCAGTCAAACGCTTTACCAAGAAACACAGCCACCAGGAAAGCGAAGAACGCGCACCTATTCCTGTTTGTTTATTATCTTTCCAAGCGCAATACCTACCACCCTATGTATCTATTCTTGGGACACGTTGCCCAGTCGAGCCCTATATATCGCCAGTGATTATGTGTAAAAGTGTTTGCGGTTTGGTCACAAGATACAGAATTGCCGGAGCCACGTTAGATGTAACAAGTGCGGAGGACCTCATTCTATGGAAGTCTGCTCCGAAGCTACCGCCCCTAGATGTGCAAATTGCCAAGGCCCTCACTATGCCTCAGACAAAGCATGCCCGGTCTTCCAACAACAACAAAGTCAAAATACGACGCAGCACATAACAGCCCAGGACCGCAAGCAGTTTCCGCGCCAACACATCACAACTACGCACATATAGCTACAACACCCCCCTCGTTGCAGTTCGATAGAGATTTTCCTCCTCTATCTCCGAGGGCAATACCTCAACAGCAAGAACACGCGAGTCAAGAAAAGAGACGACGAAGTCAGAGAACACAACAACAACAAACTCCAGGCTCAACCATTCCCACACACATTCCAATAGTACCATCTCCCGACATCCCCGCACATGTTAGGGCCGACAGACTTCCTCCTACCCCACCCACCAATCCAAATCGTCCCCCCTCCCTCAACAGCATGGCAGCAGAAGGCATATATATCACCACAACCCCCCATCAATCCAATGACCCAAAACCCGTATCCACCTCAGTACCATAATACAACTCATCCCTCAAGGCACGAAATAATAATTGACCAAATCATGATGATAATCATACACATCGTCACGGGAGCACTCTCATCGCCTGATCGACCACTACCCATGGAGACCATTCACCAACTCTTATCAAACTTACTTGCAACAAATGGCGGATTTTAAGATCTTACAGTGGAATGCCCGATCAGCCGTAGCAAATAAAGAAACATTACAACAAGAACTAGCGTCGAAAAAGATATCAGTTGCGGCCCTCAGTGAAACCTGGTTTCACAAAGCAGCGTACTTCCGGGGATACTCCGTTCTCCAAGAGGACCGTACAGACGGCTATGGTGGAGTAGCACTACTGATCAAAACAACTTTAGACTATCGAGCGATCCACTTAGATTTAACTAACATCCATCATTTCCAAGCCATCGCAGCCCAGATCGCACTACCAAATTATAACCTCACGATCATCTCTATCTACCGTCCACCACGTTCTAGGATTGATCCACAGGAATGGCACCACTTATTCAAACAGCTGGAACAACCGTACATCCTCTGCGGTGACTTTAATGCACATAGCAGATGTTGGGGATGCGAATTTGAGGACCATCCGGGCAAAGTAGTAAAAGAAACTACTGGATGAACATAATCTGATCCTTCTCAATGACGGTACACCTACATTAATACCAAGGCCAGGATACAGGCCCACGGCGGTGGACTTAACGCTAACTTCTCCATCTATAGCAACAGATTTCCATTGGTGTACTCTTCCCTACCCTTTGGGGTCGGACCACTTTGCCATTATCATCTCCTATCTTGCCCCAATAAGACAGACGATAACCCAACCCAAAAGCAAATGGAACATACGCAAAGCAGATTGGTGTCGCTACGCACAAATCGTAGACGCACTATTCCACACGTGTACTCAGAACGCATGCACCAGTAGAAAACTATAACTCCTTCATCTCTTTAATCGAATACGCAAGCGGCATTAACAATTCCAGAACGCCATACATATGCGACGAAGACAACACCGCCTACACCATGGTGGACCCCAGAATCATCTAAAATGATCGCCATAAGACGACTATCATTCAAAAACTACAAACAGCAATCTACATGGGAATCCTATAGGGAATACAAGAAAACCGACGCACAAGTTAAGCGTTTCCTTAAACAGCAGAAACGTAACAGTTGGAGAACGTATTGTTCCAAAATTTCCAACGATACCCCAATAAGTGAAGTATGGACAATGATCAGGAAAATGAAAAAGAAACCAGCTCCCTCATCAACAATCACCTGTGAAGCGGAGGTACATCGCCATGGTACTTGCACCTCCAACAGTCACCTTACCTCCATCCGAGAGTATGATCGGGCCAGAAGTACAGGACAGCGCACAAAACATATTTCAAAGACCCTTTTCGCTAAGCGAACTAGATAGAGCACTAGACCCATGCAGGGACACCGCCCCGGGATATGACAACATTCACTACGCCATGTTGCGACATTTACCCCCAAGAGCAAGAATCCATCTGCTACAGATGATTCAACAACTGTGGTCAGTAGACAAACTACCGGATACTTGGACAACACATATGATAGTTCCAATTCTGAAACCAGGAAAGGATCCCACGGAGCCTCTATCGTACCGTCCAATTGTGCAATTGTGTTACTATCTTGCGTATACAAGACAGCGGAACGACTTTGGAAACATCGCATGGAATGGTGCCTGGAACATTCCAAACTACTACCAGAATCACAGTTCGGCTTTCGGAAATCTCGCAGTACCATGGACATTTTAGCTATACTGACTGCAGACATCGAACGCACAATTAATAATCACGGATACCTACTTGGACTATTTCTGGATATTTCTAGTGCATACGACAACGTACAGTTGCCTATCCTTATGAGGAAACTACAAAAGATGGGCTTCCCAACACTTCTACTCAAAGGAATATACGCTTCTCTCCGTCAACGCACGATATATATCCGTACGAAAAATAACTCATTATGTGGACCTTCCACGGTAAACCGAGGTATACCGCAGGGATCTATACTCAGCCCTTTACTATATATCATATACACCAGAGAACTAGAAACAATATTGGGACCACAGATCAAGACCTTACAATACGCTGACGACGTTTGTGTATATGTCTACTCCACGTGCTTTTGGATGGTACTTAAGTGGATCACGGAAGCAGTAACCAAATTAACTAACTGGCCACATGAACATGGTCTGACCTTATCACCTCAAAAGTCTTCAGTAGTGATATTTACCCGTAAACGGAACCCACACCCTCTAGACCACATACGCCTGGGCGACTGTATTTTCCCAGTACGCGCAACTGTTAAGTTCCTTGGTGTAATTTTTGACAGCAAGCTCTCCTGGATTGCACATGTGGACCATATAACTACTAGAACCAGCAGCGCCCTGAACATTCTCCGCGCAGTAGCTCACACCTGGTTGGGAGCAGATCCCGCAACCTGCCTTCTGTTATATAGGTCATTGATAAGATCGCGCATAGATTATGGAATCATCGTTTATGGAAATGCTCCGCAACAACATCTACGTAAAATAGACCAGCTACAGTACCGCGCCCTCCGCACCTGCGTAGGAGCCATGAAAAGTTCGCCCACAAACGCTCTCCTCATCGAAACCACAGAATTGCCACTAGAACTCCGTCGGCAATACCTAGCAGAGAAATTTTTACTCCAACGACTCTCCTTCACACAACATCCCCTAATATCAAAACTGAAAATCCTAAGCAATAGTATGGGACCGTTCGAAGAAAAAACGCCCTCCACGATGCCCGCTCTTGGTTACAGCTATTATAAACTAAGATTCACAGCGCCGCTAATAACAAAGGGGCCTGTTCTGCCAGTATTCACGAAATCCTGCGAATGCTCTATACCAACATTGCAAACATACATCCTACCATCCCAACTCAATCAGAAAACTGCTTCACGACTATTATCAACTTATTGGGGGGACTACACCCAGATTTACACGGATGGATCCAAATCAGAACATAGTGCAGGATTTGCTTATTACTGCCCTGCCACCAACCACGGAGCCTTCTTCTCACTACCACATGAAACTTCAAACTATACGGCCGAAATTCTAGCCATCAAGGAAGCCATACAGTACGGATTAGTAAAAAACTTCAAGAAAATACTTATCTTAACGGACTCCAAAAGTACTCTTCAGCGACTCCAGAACCCTAAGTGGAACCTCAGCAGCAACAGATACATCATGGATATTATTGAGATGACAGTTTCAACTCAAGAACAAGATATCAGATTCATGTGGGTAAAAGGTCACTCCGGCATCACTTATAACGAACTAGCAGACTCTCTAGCCAAACGTGGAGCCCTGGAAGGTACGCTCCTTGCTCTGCCGTTACCGTATACAGACTTCCTCCCCAGGGTGAAACAAAAAATAAAACAGGATTTTCAAGAATTTTGGACAAAAACTGGACAACTTAAAGGAAAACACTACGCGGCCATCCAACCATCCGTTCGAAAACAAGCCTGGTATAAAAACTTCCACGCGAAAAGACAATTCCTGACATCACTAATTCGGATGAGATTAGGTCACTGCGCCGTCCCCAGCCATCTCCATAAAGTGGGGGTCATGGAAACACCACTGTGCGACGCAGACAAGGAAGACGAGGCAGACTTAAATCACGTATTCTTCAAATGCAGGAAATACTCCACCTACAACAAAAATCTGATAACCAATTTACTATCGCTACAGGTACCTCTACCGACATCGATCCCTACCCTCCTCGCGACGGGCCACCCGAAGATATATAGAAGTCTGATAAATTTCTTACGCGAAGCGCAAATCAACATCTAGACGAAACCAATACAAACAAATGGACAAAACATACCAAAACTTTATAGTTAAAATTCCATATGTAAAATTATAATAAATAACCAACATGTATAATATGTAACATTTCAAATATGAATGATAGGTAAATATGTAAGTAATGGGTAAATAATAAGAAAATATCTAAATTATATGTAAATATGCAAACTATATTTAAACAATGTAAAATATGTCAAACATGAAAGATACATAAAATGTAATTTGTAAAATGTAGTAGGAGGGCTGGTGAAATGGTTCTGTGACCAAAAACCAAATAAATAATAAAAAAAAAAAAAAAAAAAAAACGTTATTAGTATAGCAGCTAAAGAAAACGGCCTAAATATTCAAAATGATAATGTTTGATGTTAAATTGTGAAACATTAAATGTAAAACAGGCATCGAAACAACTGACAAAATATACTTATTATTTTACTACGGAAATACATTAACAAATTAAAGTGCTGTCTCTAACATGAGACCAGTCGCAACTGCTTTATGAAATGTTCCATCATTAGCAAAATGAAACTACAACTAAAAGTACGGCACCACTGAACCGGGCTCAGATTATTATTATTTATTTTCATTTTAAAGTCACAACTGTAGAGAAACTGAGAAAATTAAAACTCCTATTTACAGATTTCATTGTCATGGCGCATCATATTGCATAGTAATAGTGCAATGCCTCAGAATAATATTACCTTATTAACTACAGTTTCTGATGACTGAAAACGGAATCGCTGCTTATGTGACGTTCAAAACCACAACTTGCTCACAATAAAACTTCGACATTTCACATTGCACAGCGACGCACTAAAATAGGTAAAACATTGCAGCCTTCCCATGGATGTGGCCCACAAGATACCTGCGGCCGCAATTATTGCCCGCAGCACTTATGTGCAACATCAATAGTGCGTGCCCTTGTATCCTAAACGTGACCTTGCTTCTCCCGCCGTCAAACGTTTCCCCGTCGTCCACCGCTGATTTTCCGCCCCCCCGCGACATACACACATTCTCCGGGCTGATTGGCCGAAGCGAGAACAAGCAAATCATACATGTATCTATCTGCATCTCGTTCCAATTTGCACATTCAAATTTCCCCCCTGTTTACTTCCACCAATCTTAACTTCACGCACCAATTTTGATGTCTGCCGCCCTCCCCACAAAATAGTACTTAATAACTTCTCCGCTTATTCCGTGGCACTTTCTACAATCGCCGGCCCCACTCAGAAAAGTCTGTGGCCAGTATACCTCCAGCCCCCCCCACTGGTAAGCTGTTAACGCTGGCGAGTCAGAGGAATAGAAGCGTCCTATCTATTGTGTAAATTTTCTCTTGACCCGATGTCCAAATTACTTATGGGAGTCTTCTCATGAATATGCGAAGAAGAGCCGGAAATCTGTTTGAATGTCTACAGCAAGCAAATATTTACGTTGAAATTAAAATCTTTATAAAACGAATGTAATGAGTAGACATTATTATTCATTACTTGCGGCCACTTTCACACAGGCATGTCTCTCTTTTAAATGAATTTAATATATAATAAAAAAAAAAAACAAGAAAAAAACAAGGAAAAAAAAACAAGGAAAAAAACAAGAAGAAAAAAACAAGTGAACGATTTTTTTATTTTTTATTTTTTATTTTTGAAAAATTAATTGAAAGCATTTGCGCCCTTATTTTTATAGGCGATCTGGTGGAATAGTATTCTGCTAGTAATAATTATAAATAAAAATTGCATTTCAATCAAAAAACAAATGCACTTAGAAATCATGGAGCCTTATCTTGCACTATAACTGTTAAGTAGACAAAACTAACAGAATATATGAAACCGATAACTTATGACGTGGGATGCAAGGGGTGTGTTGAGATGTAGAGATTAGCTCAACATAGGAGAGAGGCAGTATTGCATTAAACGAGTCGATAGTTTGATGACCACAAAAGAAAATGAGCACTGTAACGACAATATGCGTTTTTTCCATCAATTTAACCGACAGCACACAAATGCTCCCTTTGCGCGTTTAATAAAATTGCCAGTACTATAAATTTCTAATTGGTAGTACTGATCGTTTATGGTTCAATTAACTATTCCACTGATTATTCTGGTGAAGCCAGACATGTGACCAGTCAGTATACATATTTACCTGAAACACTTGGGTCCAAATAGTGAGGCTCTCTGGACTTTGGTGTGCCGGCAAAAACGTTTTGTCCGGTCTACCAGCGGAAGATAACGCAAGTCCGACGACGGCCGACATAGCCAGCGTGCAAAACAGAGTGTCTGGCGAACAAGGCGACTGCGCTAACGAGCAGACCACATTAACGGGCGAGGCACGCGTCGACACTGTAAACAGCTACCTGCTGAGAAAGAGTTCGTCCTCTGCTTTCCCTCTTCACATATTTATACGCTGAGTGTGCTACAAAGGCAACAAACCGTCACATGTTCAAACAGAGGCTAGAATGTAAAAGTACAGTAACGGCCAACGTAAAGGGCCGTGAATATTCCTGGGTCCATTAATAACAGACAACTTTCCATTTTTGTTTGACGGTGGGATTAAAAAATGAAAAGTAAATGTAATAAAATTAATGCTGTGATTATAATTGTACCCTCCCGTAATCAGAATATATATATTTTTTTTAATTTCAAGGGTAAGTCAAAACTGTATACCATTTACTATTGGTCTGTAATAATTCGAGAAGGGCACAAATAACAGAAAAAAATTGCAAGATAAACTGAAGAAATTTGCAAAAGAATTCTACGTATTTTGTAATCCAGAGTAGCTTCAAAATGTAGTCTTGTTAATCATCTATTCATACAATCAAAGCAATACCCATAGTAAATTTTATTGAATCTGATATAAGAAGATAAAATTAATAAACAAATCTAACAAAACTAGACTATGCAGTATAAACCGCAGGTACTAAAATTTTTATATATCAAACATGAAAGCTTAATACTAAATGCAAGTAGGACGATTGCTGGAATAGAATTTTGTTTCCAGTAACATCAGAATGAACTTATTAATATGAGACTACAGTTATTTTAATTACCGAATATCTTCAAATATTATTTGATTTACCTTCACAAATTTTGTTGTGGTTACCTCGTCTTGGATCTTCCTAGCTTTATTCTTTCCTGTTTTCACTTGTAATTTAATGGCATCTTTGATTTTATGGTGTCTTAAATTTGTGTTCATGCAGGATGACCAATTAAACCATTTTTTCTTTAAGGGATAAAATTCCTGTAACATTCATACAGAGTAGCAATACAATCCCCTATATGTTTATCTGGAATATAAATGTTTAAAATCTTTTTTTAACGTGATAACCACTTTTGCAGGTACTTCTAAAATGATTGCATAACAAATGTAATTAGAAATAACTCATGGTTGAAGAAAGATGCTACAATGGCTGGTGTTTCCATGATTTTCTAAACGAGTGATTCAGCCTCCATGGATTGATCATAATCTTCAACAACATGATCATAGGATTCACGAGGTGGTTATAAGATCGGAATTGTCTATGAAAACATGAAATCATTAATAAATAGCAGTTACCTACGAGGTTTTATGTATAAAAAATTCGCAACTAAGATATTGGATATGCTGTAAAATCACAGCAAGTAGAGATATTTGAACCATATAGACGATTAGGAAGCTCATAAAGCTCAGTACTGTTACTATTAGCATAGTTTTAACAACCTTAGTTTTCAAAAGTTAGGTCATATGTTAGCTATAGTTAGCAAATGAACTCCATTATCTTTGTGGTGAAAGAAATCCACTTCCCGAAACGATATCCTTGGTTGTCAAGATTATTAGTTTGTGTTGGGGCAGGTATTGTAAAAGATTCATTTATTTTCACTGTTTTATATATATATACTGCCCTCAATGAAACGATTTGTAAAATGTTAGGGAATATAAATTTTTTAAATCATTGTCCCAAGATAAATGGGCTCCATAATACTTATTGACGGTTATAAAAGAATTTTATATGTTGTGGATATCCATAAAACGTTCGCATTAAACGCTTGCCCAGCTACCGCAAACACAGAATCTCTTGTAAAACTCTTATATTGACATATAGTTAAATGAGAATATCATAAACCCTATATGGACGTTTCTTAAATCGTTTCGAATATTAGAACACGTACGAGTACCAATACTTGAGCTCTGCTCTGCAGCGTCTGCTGTAAACACCAGTTCTCAGCCCTTCGTATAGATGTTTTGTGCTTACCATTTCACCCTATTCTTTAATCTATAGTGAAAAGTCTACCTAAAAATGTGAAATTTTTAAACACGCCCTGTGGAAGTGAAAATTGGAGTGCCACAAGGTAGTGTTTAGGGACTGCTGCTGTTCATTATTCTAATGAATGATTGTGTTTATAGTTTTAGGTAATTACTTAGGCTGTTTACAGTTGATACAATTGTATATAATTGGATCAAATCAGGAGAAGACTGTGAACAGTTGCAGGTTGAGCTGGATAGAATATATAAATTGGTAAGTCAGCATGGAAAGAAGATAAATGCCAGGAACAGTCAGCTTATTAAGTACAAGATAAAAAAACTAAAGGTTTTTTACGATTATACAGTGGGGTCAGAATTGCTTGTAAAAAGCTTGAAGTGTAAATATCTAGGCATAACGTTTGATAATAAACTCAACTGGACAGAGTACATTGGGCAGGTGGCAGGAAATGTTTATAAAATCCTTCATTTACTGAAGAGGGTGATGAGATGATGTACCAAAATAGGTAGGGAATTGGGTTACTAAACTTTTGTCTTTTTTTTTTTTTTAACTGCTTTACGTCTCTCAACAGCGAGGTCTTTAGAGATGGGAAAGGATGGGGGGCAAGGATGGGGGCCAGGAATGGGAAGGAATTTGGCCATGGCCTTTTGAAGGAAGCATCCCGGCATTTGCCTGGAGTGATTTGGGAAACCATGGAAAACCCAAATCAGGATGCCCGGACGGGGATTCGAACCGCCGTCCTCCCGAATGCGAGACGAGAACGCTATCCGTTACACCGCCACGCTCGGTGAAAAACTTTTGTCATACCACTTGGTTGAATATGGTGGTGAAGTTCGGGACCAACCTTTTGGGTATCAAATACACGAGTTGAAGGGCGCACAAAGATGAGCAGTTGGATTTGCTTATGGAAATTATCGCAGGATACAGTCGGTAACTGATATGATAAAGGAGCTGGATTGGGGGTTATTGGGAGGCAGAAGGATGGTGAAGAGAGTGCTGGGAATTTGCAAGGCATATGTTGGTGATGGGGTTTGGAACTATATTGGTCGAAGAATTATGAATAGAGCATGGAATGGAAAAGATGACCATAACTACAAGCTGGCATTCGATTTCATGCCTAACGGAGTAAGAAAATTTTCTTTTATGCTTTTATGGGCTTCAGTGATTAGAAAAAATAACCAAGCAAACTAATTAATACTTTTACAAAAACGTTGAAGGAATTTAAAATTAAAATTCGTAAATTGCAAAATCAGATAGGTGAGGAATTTTACACTCAAATTATATAACAAATAAACAATAAATTAACGATGATAATTAGATGACTAAGGGAATTGGCACTGGATAGTGTGCTTCATTGTAATTAAATTAATAATAATAATAATATGTGAAATGTTTCAACATAAGATCAACTTTGAGAATAATATAAATAATCTTCACTTTGCCTATGCGTATCAGTACGCCAGTGAATCTGTTTGAGATCAACATAAATGGTTACAGGAAGCGGACCTGTCATTTTCTTACTGTATGAACTTAAAAAAAATTAAACAGACATACTTTAAGATGATAAAATCCATGGGTTAACTTATTTTCCCCACGTATAACTTAAGGTGTTCCTACAGCAGGTAAAGAATTATGGCATTAGCTGTTACGTGCTTGAATTTATAAATAATTGGTGGGAATCTTAGAGATGGGTCTTTAAAGATTTCTCAACAATTAGGCATCAGCTAGGAATATGTTTTTCAGTATACAATGACAAAATCACATTCTATTAGTATCATAGTCAAATGTTTCAATTATTACCGAGTTTTTCAAATACTAAAGCTAATCACAGTTGATGAATTGTACTTTACGAGTTACTGCTGGAAACATTCGTTTACATCTATTAAATCTACGTGATTAATGTATTCATTCTATCAACGTTTGTGACGTTAATGAAACTGATATAAACAACCCGAACAATGAGTAAGATTCGAGAAGTAGAAACAGAAAGCACGGTGGTAACTATTACAAAGCTTCTAACAACATTATCGCAGTATTATGCTATTTGTTACCATACTGTCAAAATACCGTAGTTAATTTTATGTTTGTAAATAAACACATCGGATGAATGCGAATTGGATGGTTGCTTATAGTACCTATTTTAACGTCTGAGTTTACACTGAAACGTAGTAGTAATATTAAAAGGATTTCCATCGCTGTAACATAAACATTTAAGGGATTGACTGGTTTTTCCCTCTACTGCCAAGTCGTTAAGCAATTTTTTTTTTTTTTTTTTTTTTTCAGATTCAGAAAATTTGCGTTGAAGCGCTAAGGTTTTTCATACATATTATACCCCCCTGTCTCTGAAAAAAATTATATCAAAGGTGAGATAATACCTAACCGAAAATATCATCTCAATTGATTTAATCTTCACATTCTTTCAAAACGTGTGTTATGTGTTAATTATATATTCAAGCCTCACGCATTTAGATTTCCATACTGTAACTATCGATCAAATAGGTCGTGTGTGGTAATTCAGACGGCAGTCGCTTGGAACAAAAACCAATGCCAGACATATTTTCGGTTTAGGTATTGGATTCCACTTCATGGCTCTCCAACAGCGTGCCACGTTAGCACCCACCTTTCCAATGCTGTCGTTCAGTTACACTCAAATTTATTGTAGATATCTTGAGAACGATATGAAGTTTGAAGTTAAAAGATTTTTTTAATATAATATTATATTTGTACACAGCAAGTTTATCTCAAAATAAAAACTTTTTTTATTATTTTACTCTCATCTTACAAAGTATATTACCTATATATTTTCATAGGAGTTACCGTATACGAATGTGTCATAAAAGATATTACAGAAAAATTTAAGTTCCTAACTAATACCTGTTTTGAGAAAGCCCCCGTAACGCAAATGGTGAAAAACTGAAAACACTGATGATCAGTTGTGGTTTTTTTCAGTGATAAAAGCATCGTTTTCGTCTACTTGATGAGCTGAAAACATCAGCAATCCACTGGTTGAGGACGATTTGTTTCATATTTCTGGATACCCTGATTCTATGAAACCCTCATAAAATGTAATTTTAAACTCGATATTCGGTTTCGAGTCAACGAAATACATAGTTATTCAAATCTGCAGTATTAAACTTATTCTCTTCAGTTCTACTGACCTGTGACAGATTGGCAGAGAGAGGAGCATCAGCAGTAGTGCTGCATTTCCCTCTAAGTATATAACAGAATATTATAATGCGACATCTCACGATGGATTAAATAACTACCCACAGGTTTCATCATGTCTGTTTCACAGGTAATTCACATCGGTGCAGTAAGGGAATGAAACATAGCAGAAAACATTTGACGATAGTAATATTTTTTAATCTAAACAATAACCTACATCTTGAACAATTATGTATGCTTTTAATTCTGAATGCAATATGGCATTAAATATTTTGATCAATGTAATTTACCTGCAATAAAGAAAACAAAAATTCTTGACTTGGAGATCGTTAAATATTGTCAAATATTGGTTAGATTGAAATACAAGAACTGCGGATCTATCTGATGCTATCATGGTGTATCAGATTATTTCCTGTGCATTTGATGGATGTCAAATGCAACAGCCTGCTGGGGTAGGAAACTGCAGGGGAAAATAGGTATCAGGTGACATATGCGGTCTGCAAATTCACGAAAAATTAAATTACCAATGTAGGTAAGTGAGAAAACCATCCTGCAACATATGTCAAATCAACAATTTGGATTATTATTAATGTGAATTTGCGAAAAATTGTTTCCTTAACTTCTATAAGCTTGTTGTAGCACCTAAATTTGATTTCAGAATGCTTATCTAGATATATTTCTACAACCACCATATGCGAAGAAGTTATTGGATAATTATGGAACTACACTTTTCATATAAACTTGATGGATTTCACCATTACAAGGAGACATAAATTGCTTACAGAAATTTACATATTCAAATCTTTATATATAAAGATGAATGTATGTTTGTTTGTTTGTTGTTTTGTTTGTTGGTTTGTTTGTTCTTCATACAAATCCACAGTTTTCATCCGATCTCGATGAAACTTTGCACACTTATCCTTTGAAACAAGGAGAAAAATACTGTCTACATTTGGTTGAAAAATTATCTGTATAAATAACACATGTTTTCTGATAACTTCGAAATATGGCGATAGACAGACACGTTGGATGTGGACGTCTCCAGACCGTGTTTCCGTGTAGTGAACTGGCAGCTCAGTGGCTAAAGAGCTTGCTTACGAACGTCGTGGTCTCCGGTTCAAATCTCCGTGGAGGCCAAGATTTTTTAAAATTGTTTTTCATCTTAAGAGTCAGGCCAGGGCCGTAGGTTATTTGGATTGAATGTTAAACTGTAGATATTATAAAGTTAGGGGTGCAATGCGAGGCAAAGCGTAGGTAGTCTTGCAATTTTGTAGGTGTACACTTTTTTACGTTATAATGATCCCTCAGGTGTTGTTCGCAGTAATACTAATATAAATACGGAAGTAAGTCTCTGTCTTTTTGTTACGTTTTGACGACTAAATGGCTGTATCGTTGTGATGGAATTTTGTAAGGAAAGCTCTATGAAGGACACAGGATATATTTTCCAGTATGATTAACAGTTGTAGTCACGAAATTTCGAGATCTTATCGAATAGTGACAGAAATATGTTGGAAATTGATTCTCTTCAAGAGGCAGGTTCGACGAATGATATAGTGATAGCTTTCCTGTCATATTATGCCGACTCGATATTGTTTGGGACCAATCCTTCGTTACCAACAACTTTTTATATTTAATTCTGGCAAAAAATTCTTAATCCACACTTACGAAGTCGCAGGTACAAGGCTAGTATTCTTATAAAATCGATCGGTGACACTATCAAAGTTTGAAACGAAAAAGTTTTTAGAGCACCCAAGTACAGCTTTGGTATCAGCAAAGAAAATTCTCTTCTTGTGGGAGATAATAACTCCAATGTTTTCATCCGAAATAATGAGACGCGGAAAAGTAGTATGAAAATATTATAAACGCAATATTAATTACCCTTGTCTGATCCTATTCACCTCTAATAATACATATTTTTTTTGTAAAATGCACCATTGCAAAAGTTAATCACAGTTCTTAATTGATTCTTAAAAATGGTAGCTGTTAAAACTATTCAAAATAATAATCGTTTATTTCTTATTTTTTCATAGCATTAAAGTTTGTATGTATGCACATGGATTATCTTTATCCTCCTGTACCGACATTACGAACATCAACGAAACAACTGCAGTAAGGCTGCTAACATTTGCAGGGCAGTAAATGGGAACTCTAAGAATCCAGGTGGCGAAGGAAAGCGGTTTTTTTGGAGCCGCTGTATCACATAGCAGCTATTCTTTACTCGTCTCTGGCGGCTCTCCCATCGGCACCACAAAAAGAATGGCCGCATTCGGGTCACGGGTGTAGAGACACAGTTTTTTGTCAGGGAGGCCGAAGCAACGTGAGCGAGAATACTGATTCGTCGGCTCCTTCCGCCGCCCGCTGTTCCTTCGTCCTCCTTGGCGCTCCACCTCATTCACTTACGGCCGTGCGGGCTGGGCTGGCCCCTCGCGATAAGGCTAGTCAGGCAACCCGCTCGACGGGCGCTCCAGATTTAAATGCGTTATCGGGAAGAGAGAGAGAAAGAGGTACGGCCCATTCGGTCACGACAGCGCACACACGTGCTACTGACACTGCCCATGCCAAGACCTGTGTGTGGCATCATTTGACAGACGCACGCAATATAAATTTTTCATTACGATTAAACATAAAAATTTTGCTGAAAAGTGAAATTTTACTGCTAATTAATCCTATGAGAATTTTTAATAACTTTTAGGCTTTAGTAATAAGTACTGTGTGGTAAAGTGTCATAAAAATAACCACCATTTTCAGTGTATAGTGGTAGTTGGATGCATGTTCGAGGCCAAGAAATGTTTTATTTTTGTTTGTTTGTTTGTGGCTTTACACCTCGTCGACGTCAGTGTTAGATACACAAATAAAAAACAAAAGGTTAATTATGAATATAAGGTGGGGAAAGAATTGCTTGCTGAAGACTTGAAATGCAAATATCTTGGAATTACATTTGATAACAAACTTAACTGGGCAGGACACATAGGACTGGTGGTAGGAAAAGGTTTCAAAGTTCTGCACTTGTTGGAGAGAGTGATGAGGGGATGTATGAGAGAAGTCAAGGAATTGGGTTACAAAACTTTGGTCAGACCATTGCTCGAATATGGGACCCTCATTTTACGTATCAAATACAGGAGTTGGAGAGGGTGCAAAGAAGGGCTGCTAGATTTGTTTCTGTAAATTATCGCAGAATGCAATCAGTGACGAATATGATAAAGGAGTTGTAATGGAATTCATTGCAAGACAGGAGGAGGATGAGCAGGGTCATGGGAGTGTACAGGGCATATACTGGTGATGAGGCATGGAAAGATATTGCAATAGGTATGAAAAGTAGTGCATGGAAGGGAAAAGATGACCATGACCACAAGCTGGCACTTGATTCAGGCACAAGGGTGTGGGAAGATTCTCTTTTTTAGGTAAGGGTGTCAGGGATTGTAAAGAGTTACCAAGAGAAATGATGAATAATTAACCGAAAACTTTGAAGGAATTTAAAGATAAAATTTGTAGAGGGCAAATGTAGGTGGGTGCAGGATAGGGGGAAGATGGGTGTGTAGGGATATTGCTTCCGGAGCCTGTGCTCCATTGCAATTAAATTAAATTAAATAGAGAAGACAAGAAACAGGAATTAATTATATGGTCATGGCCTTTTGAAGGAGCCGTCCAGGATCTCCCGTGAAATGATTTAGGGAAACCAAGGAAAGTTAAAATCTGGATGGCCGGACGGGGATTCGAAACCGCGAACTTTGAAAGATAGGCCAGAGCGTTTTCCCTCAGCTACCACACTCAGCTAGAATATTTCCTATTAATTTACACAGACTAATCAACAAACAAAGCGATTAAATATAGCACCCCCATTCAGATCTCCGATTTTATTTTAATTATGTTCCTTGCACTATGAATCATGATAAGATGCAGTTTGCTTCGTTAATATGTTTAATTTTGAACCTTATACATTCTTCAGATGACCTTAACCTTGTCAATTAGTAACTTAATATATTTCAAATGACTGATTGTTTCCATGGAAATGATAAATCTATCCAACCTAATTATTATTTATTTCATCAAGACGCAATCAGTTGCTCCCGACTTCCATCTCCCGAGTCAAATAGAAATATAAAAAGTATAAAAATCTTCGACGTTAATCGTACTTCCTAATTGGAGTTTAATAGTTTATGAATGTTTTCCACAAAAACAGATGTCAGAAAACATTAACAGTGACTAATCGTTTAGAATCGACGTAATTGTAAACATTGAGCACCACCAGAAGATCAGAACGAAGCGTTGTACCGAGATCTCAAGAAAGATAAGAATTTGTAAACTACAGTTTGTACATGCATTACAACAATCTTGAACATGGAGCAAAACAGCGCCGAAATCTCTCAAAATATTAATAGACCTAGTGTGAAGTCTTATAAGAATAGTCTGAAAGGGATAGGCTTCTTGTGTGAACAGAAATATTGTGACGCCTTTTCATGGAAATACTTAAATTTTTACATTTAATTAAATGGTAACTGATAGTAAATATTAAACTTTGTCAAATATTTGGTGCATGCACGAGCAAAGTTTTAATACACGTATTTCTCTACGTTTCATAGATATTTCGTCCTTTTCTAACATGAGAGGACGCTATAATCTGGAAACTTAAAACTTAAGCTGAATTCTGACCGGCTTAAAAAATATAACTGACCCTATAATATCGGAGGAACAGAAGTGCCATGTTCATTGTGTTAACTCTGTTAATTTTATTCTGTGTGTTTCATGCTAATGTGATAGTGAGATGTGTATTTTTGTACCGTAAATCTGTTATTAATCTTGTTCAATGGCATAAAAGTGGGGAAAATCCCAGTATTCACATATATGGTTAATAAAAGATCGTGCCTAGATGTCCAAAGGCAATTAGTAGCTATCTCATGACAAGCTAAAATAAAATTATCTTCATATTAAACATGTTAGAACACTATGTATGTGCTAATATACCATGTGATGTACCCTACCTTCTTCAGCTACTGTTATTGAAGTTTGCTTGAGCGATACTAATCTGCCTTTGATTCCTTGTCCAATGACACCACAATGTAAAGGCCATGACACACAGATCATCGGTTTTCAAACCAATCTTTAGCTGCTTAGAGTTTAATATTTATTCATCAAAATCCTCTATTAAGATGCTCTGTATGAAAAAACTTGGAGATATAATGAGTCGGGATCAATCCTGGAGGCGTTTTCTTTTAGTTATTTGCTACAATTGCCCCCCAATGTTATGCACAAGAAAGAAATATTTCAAAAAACAATAATACTGATTGACTGTTGTGTGTATCGAAAACTTGTCTTACTTCAGGAAAAAGAGTTCACCGAATCTCCTCGTAAAAGAAACTATGGTAGAACTTCGGACAGCACTTTGTTAATAAAGGATATACAGTACATGAAAACAGTCAATTTACACTTGTTTTATTTAGAATGGATAGCACATTCGTTCATACTGACATTCGGTCGACCACGATGAATTTTTGGCGTTCAGTAAGTATATCGTTAATTATATTAGTTAATTTTCTGGTAGAGGGAACAGTCGAAGGTAAGAACTGTATAGGAAGACAGAGATTAGAATATATGAAGCAGATAATTGAGGACGTGGGTTGTAGGGAATATGTAGAGATGAAGAGGTTAGCACAAGATAGGAAGCGATGGAGTATTGCATCAAACCAGTCGAAAGACTGATGACAGCAAAAAAAAAAAAAGTATACCGTACTCCTTTGATCACTATTGGTCAACATCGTATTATTTTTTTATTATTTTATTTTCAACTTCGACTCGAGACAAATTCACCAATTTTCCACTGCAGTTTACATAAATTTTCGTAATGAATATAAACTGTCTCTAACAATTAAATGTTGAAAAACTATTTTATTTGTTTTCTAATCGAGTTATAAAATACGTCTGCATACCTCATTATCGTTTCATTAGCACTTACATTATAATTTTTTACACCAAGAATGATATTGTATTGACGAATTATAAAAATCAGGAACTAGAAATCACAGTTCAAGTGCGAAGAAGAACTAATAAGAAACGTCAATTCATTCAAAATCTATCTATATTGTTAGCGAAACAGTGAGATGAGATGGTTCATTTGAATCGTGTATTTATGAAATCAGTTAGAATCTTTCTGGACCTTAATCCTGATTACACCTTGGGAAAAGTTTTGATTTGCTGATGTAAAGATGCATTGTAGTTCTATCAGTGGTTCCGATTCAACATCACATTGTAAGGCACCTTTACCTGATTTTACTACATACAAGAAGTTCACCCTATTCGCCAACGCCTAGTGCAAGTTCCCAAGCTGAAGCAGTTTTCTTTGGATTTTCGGAAAGCTTTGACTCTGTACCACACAACTGCCTTTTAGCGAAGATACGACCATACAGTTTATCGGATCAACGTTTTGAAGTGGTTGGTAACATTATTTTGTTGATTACCGGAAAGTCTCTTTTAATCTAGTTGTTACTTCGGTCGTTTTTCAAGGGCCACTTCTTTTAATAATTATTATAAAAGTTCTCGAAGACAACGTTATTAATACTCTGCTATTGTTCGCCGTTGATGCAGTCATCTATAGGGAAATAAGATACTCCGATGATTGCTTAGAAATTTAGAGCCACCTGGATGTTAATTCAGAGTGATTCTATGAGTGACAACTTACATTTAATTGCAAATGTGCATAACTAGCAAACCGAATCTGTTTATTCACAAGTAGAAAGCGAACAGCAAAGTTACTAACGTTGTTGGTTCTCTGAAAAACTTGACGGTAACAGTACAAAGAAACATGAAATGGGACCTGCGCATGACTTCAGTCGTAGGTAAAGCTGATTCTAGATTCCGATTCGAAGGTTGTATTTTGAAGAATTTCTAACGCTCTTACAAGTGAATTAGTGTAAGAAAACTATCACGTGTAACGTATAATAATTCTTGCCCCAACCTACTTGGTTCGCAGTGCCATAAGAGATAATAATGGAGAAATAAGATACCAGTATGACTAATAAATGTATTCTTTCTTCACTCGGGTTATTCGAGATTGGAATACG
>JARYHS010011408.1:232319955-232376948 GCA_031002005.1 Vandiemenella viatica | reverse complement strand
TTACAATGCGCAAACAAGTTTCGGCCACAGTTACTACTTTTGAAGTGCACAGATGTGACGAAACTTTAGTTGTCCATACGCCATACCTGGGTGCAGTTAGAAATGTAATTTGACATCGGGCAAGAAAATCGTAATGATATGTTTATCTGTCCCTACGATAGTTTTATTCCTTTCCGATTGATATTCGGTTTTGGTATTTTGCAAAACTTGGATTCGATCCCATTTCTAGCCATCCGAATTCGATACGCAGTGCCACCAGAAACCACTCTAAGCGAATCCCGTGATGGTTACTCAAAAAGACCACGATTCATTTCCTCCCCGTTCCTTGTACACAGTATATTATCGGCCTTAAATACTTCGCTGTGGGTGAAAAAAGAGAATCTACTTTTTTAAGCTGATGGTAAGCTATCTGTTTGGTTATGTGTTTTGGGTTGGAAGGCACAACAGGTCAGAGTTGAAATCTCAGCTTCTGCGTACCGACCGTCCACTGCAGCTTTGAAGCGATTTCTAGCAATCACTTAGGTGAAAGCTGCAGCTATACACAAATTTATACATATTAGCTATACATTTCACAAACAATAATACACTTCCATAAAGTACACGAATCACTCAGTTCACAGACAAGCTCGCCCAGTAGATCAAGCTTCTCGAACGGAGGCAGAAAAAACGGAGTTTTAAATGCCAACATCAAGGCGAGTCGAGCTACCCACAAAGATCTACTGGGATTGGAACCCTTACCCCCACATTAAATTTTGTTTATAGATTTTTTTGCTTATGACTTTACGCCATGTCGACGTCGAGGCCATTAGGTGCGGTAAGGAGCTGGGGGAAAGTATCGGGAAGGAATTCACCCGGTACCATTTGAAGGAAACATCCCGGATTTCACCTGGAGTGATTTTGGAAAACCATGGAAATCCAAAATGTTGTTGTTTGAAGAAATCTGTTAGGTTAGTAGTATAACAGATCGCACAGCTGTTGCCTCTTCCGCAGACAAATTTCTCTTCCGGAGAGCCCTCACCATAACTACTGTGTTAGATCTCGCTGTATGATGTTAACTTTTTACTCTCTCCAGTTTTTTCCTCTCTGATTGTTCCCATGGCATGACTCAGGTTAGAGAGTCGGCAACGAGGACACCAAAAAGCAACGGTGAGCAGTAAGCTTTACGGTAAGTTGGGTGTCGTAACATGCTAGCTACTCCCATGGCAAACTCACTTCTTCCGCGCTTGTGTCTCACTCCCTCGGGAAATAAGAAGCACTGTGCTACTCGCCCAGGCGGCAAACTGCTGCCGGGAGAACAGCTCTGAGTGGTACGGGGTCCAAGGAGTGGGGCAGTGCCTTAGGGTGCTGGAGACTGCAGTTAGTGGGCTTCGACTCGGGCTGGGGCGGTGTTTTCAATCTTATGGCACAGAGTCAGTTTCCGCCCAAGTTGTTGAACCCAACTGCCGCCAAACTTTGGGAAGCATTAGGAAGGGCGTGTGCCCAAAGCAGCTGTTAGGAGTGCTAACTAGTTGTCTGGAAACTGAGCTGCTGGAACAAGTTCGAACACGTGAGCCTTCGCCTTAGCTTTTTCGCACTGCGCAGAAACATCAAAGTGCTCTGAAACTAATAACGGTATAATAGTAACACCGATCCTAAGACATAATATACTGTTTAACTTCACACGCAACTTGAAATTTTTAAAAAAAATAAATATGGCTTATTGCTCATGACAGCATGGTCAGTAGAGTCTTGATTGGAAAAGATAAGAAAAAAATAGAAATTAAACTGGCCATAACCACTATGATGTAAACATGTTTTCTTTTATTTAGACTTTTACCATCGCTTAACAGTAGTACGGAGTAAATTTATTAAAAACTTTTTTTTTGTTTCTTTGGAAAAATGGTCACATCGCTTTTTTTATGGCCCAAAACGAAAGTCTAGATGAGTGGATAGCAAATTGACATCATGTAATCCCGAAAGAGATGTTTGTACATTATCTTTCATAAATCAGGTTCGTTATTCATTTAGTCTGCGGCGTCAAAAGTTATACGTGATTAGTGAGTATGTTGTATACTGAGTATCAAGGAACAATCTCATACGGGAAAGGGATGGAGCAATTAAAATGGCAATACATTGGTGCTGATCACTCACTCTCCGCTCAGATGCCAAGATCTTGTAAGAATATATTGAGCTCACCGTAAGCTCATTAATGACATGTGCGCAACAATGCGTTTAAATGAATACTTACTCCATAGTGATTGCAGTGTGTGCTAATTAAATAAGTAAAATAAGCTTCATTGCTTTGTTTCCAGATTTGGAAACACACTGGATATCTGGAATAATAGACCCTAAAGTGAACAGCGGACGATTAATGAGTCATGACCTCTGTGAGCACATTGCATTTCAACATGTTCCTTTTTAATTTAGTTTTTTGCTTCCTGAATACGACAACACGGCCCATCTTTCACGCAGTTCATCACAGTGTTCGAATAATTAACAGAATAACAGAATATTTACGTCACAAATGATATTAACAACTTTTGCTAGAAATTGTATCTTCATTCATAAAGGTCACAAGTTGGGGAAACAACATCAAAAACATAAATTTAATAATGTAATAAATAACAGAAAATGTAAGGAAAACGAATTTAAGTTGAATCCTATCTAAGAATCACTTCAAAGCGTGAGGTTCCTTTTCTTCGTCAGCTGGAGGCCTGTGTAACAATTTAGGCAATGTTACGTCCGTTAATTAATTTGATTAATGAACGTCCTGCCAGCAAACTTGAACTTTTTGTTACTTCCTGTCTGTCTGTTGGCTATATTCCGCTCATTGAAGGTTATTCCGCTCATTGAAGGTTATTCCGGTCAAAAGATGATTTATGCTTCAGGAACGCCTTTTTCTTGTTGTTTGAAATTTTATTGGCTGCTGCAGGTTGCAATTTCCCTAAGAATAGCAGTTCAGTGACTAGAGGATGTGTCGAAAATGGCCTTACATCAATACTTCTTGCCCTAAAAAACTGTCCAAAACACAGAGAAATAAAAGAAATTTTAAATACAGCTAGAGCTAAACTTATAAAATCGAATCTGCAGAAATATTATGTATAGGTGGTGGGGCTGACTTCAAAACTGATACTTAGACTGACTAAAAGCTTACTTCCTACAGCTCTGCAAATAATAGATCTCTCAGAAAGGAAATATCTCGAAAACGTTTGTGAAAGTAGAAAGAATTTGTAAGCAAAGCTAAAGAAAACAACATTGTTAATTTCTTATTAACAATTAAATAAATATAAATCGTAATTAATGAAATAAGAGAATTTTTTTTTTTTTAAATCGAAGTTATTCGAATGTTATTTTTTTAACACCGATAAACTCTTTGAATGATTTAAATAATACTTGAAATAAAATAAAAATAACATAAATCCAGCGAAATACTGCTTTCTGGTAGTTACTGTAAATATAAATAAACCTACCAAAAGATCAATGTATCCAACACAGTATCAATATGAGGAAGAGGTAAATCGTATTGAAATATCGTTCTGCATTATCATTTCACATAATCACTGGGCATTTATTAAATTTGTACTGTAAATACACAGTAGCTTCTTAGATTAGCCACGGATGTAGAAATTTGAATTGTATATAGGCCGAGTATAAAATGATTAGTTACTCGGTATGAGCTATCTTCTTTGGATAGTTCACTTAACTCGACAGCTGCACACATCATTATATAAATAAGACCGAAGAGTAATTATAATATTAAATAATTACTTATAAATAAATCAGTTAACCACACGACGTCCCGAAAAATATTGTTTTTTTCTTTAAAAAAAAAGTAGTTTTACAATTATCACCTCAGGTAAAGAACAGATATTATTTTGATGAAGCAACTAAATTTTCAATACTTTATTGTGTTAACGAAAAATTAGAGTAAAGATGTAGATTAACAAGAATTATACCTATAGTAAACAGAAAAACATCCTTTGCCCGCATTAAGACTAATGCAAAAATAAAATAAATTATTCCTTATTAATAACACAGACGATCCATAAAAGTGTAACTAACAGAAAACCATGCCTCCATTTTTACTACCAGATAACTTCCAACTTTTTCCTTATATCTTTGACCATATTTCCGACTTAGTCTTATTAGTTAGTTGTTCTAATTAACTTATGCTTATTCTTTCTCTAACTGCAATAATCATGTAATTACAAATACAAAAGTTTATTTTCAGAACAATGAAGGTATGTGACGAGTATTATTACAAATTCTGGATTATACATCTGTGACAACAAATGACAACAACACAGAATGCTCTAATAGCTCATCCATGAAAATCAGTGTCACATGGGTAAGCTTTCCGGTTTATACAGTAGATAACAATTACGTCATGAACAAGGTATCTGTGAGGTTCGATCAGGTAAAAAAATGTATTTTGGAACTCTTTACCCCCCCCCCCCCCCTAGCGTCTTTTATAAACCTGTGCACCTGTTACATAAGAAAGCCACATCGTAAATTGAAATGATTGCTTCGTAGATATATTGGATAACTTAGTTTATGACTTCAAATCTTTCTGGATGTCAACTGTATTAATAAAATATAAACATCTTAGTCCTAAAAACAGTTA
The DNA here is from genome assembly GCA_031002005.1 of Vandiemenella viatica. Classification (NCBI taxonomy): domain Eukaryota; kingdom Metazoa; phylum Arthropoda; class Insecta; order Orthoptera; family Morabidae; genus Vandiemenella; species Vandiemenella viatica. The sequence goes on along the minus strand of JARYHS010011408.1, from coordinate 232,372,345 downwards.
AACGTAAAATGGAGATTATTTTGAAGAAGAAATGTTACAAATATCTTATCCAAAATGTAGTTACTCCACTTTAATGAAAATTTTAACTGACTTTAATCTCATTTCTTTGGTGAACATCGTAGCCTCTAAACTGGTAGTAATTAGACAGAATATCGCGTCTATGTGAATTACCGTGGATGTATTTTTGAAGAAAGATGAGTTACGTCACCCACGCGAGAGAACACGTCCACATAGAAAGTGGGGACACAGATGAAGGAAAATGACTTAAGCGTTCAAAATATAAGAATTTTTCGGTATTTCAAATTCCTAGAAATGCTGCACACATGCGAATTGTCCTGAATACGAATGGTAGGGATATTAAATGGACTTTAGAGCATAAAATTCACAAAGTCTTGATTAAATTAGCCCATAAAAATTAAAAGACAAACAAAAATCTGACAGTCAGTAGGTCAAAGATAGTGTCATCCATAAAGGTCGGAGAATTAAGTTTAAAATAAGTAGTTATGAAAACTGCATGCAGTAAATAAAAACATGGCAGTTAATCATTATACAGTAGGCCTATTTGTGCAATAGTAGCAATGCCAAATGAATTATCTAGTTACATAGAGTCAACGGAGAGTGGCTGTAATAACGTGGTAATAGAAATTCATGGGTCAGTGGACACAAAAAAACTCTTCATTAGGACAGTATAAGCAGTGTTGCCACCATGCGATGCTGATTACGCCCGAAACAATTCTCACTTTTGGTTACGGAGATCGAATATACTTAGTTCTTGTTGCCCAAGTATTCCCAGGCGAAAATTGAGGACCTTGCAAGGCAACTCGCGTATTAGCGATAATTCTGAGTCCTGGTGGAACGATTCAATGCGGCGTGTTTAAGTTCGTGATTAAATGTTCCTATTACTACAGGTTCAATTTCGTCCGGTCGCCAGTGGGTATTCCACAACTAATTCTAAGAATTAAAGTTATTCATAAAACTAATCACTTGAAGCAGCTTGTGATAGCAACTATACTACTAACATGGGTAGCAATTACTACCACACAAATCAAATAAGTTTGCATTCAACACACAACTTTGTTATCTGGAGAAACACGAAAAATACACCGCCGAAGTATCCACCAGTTACAGTGACCCGTGTAATCGAACTTCTATCACCAAAGTTTGCAGGATTAGAACCGAGTAGGCGAAAATATTATGCGGTACCACTATCACAGTAATTAGAAAGTTCGGAGTACTGTCCTCGTCCGTGTACACTGAACACTCCGCATATTACTTGAAATTACAGTACACGTTAGTTGCACCGTTACAAACACTTTTAGATTATCGTTCCCGCGGTATTGTCCTCAACTGTCGGCAACTCCCGCCATTAGGACCACACGGTATTGCAGCGTACCGTCGACTCTCGCAATATTGTTTTGACTCCCCCAAAGATATCCCCACTCACAGATACTCCTCTCGATCTGTGTTAGTTCGATGGTATCGTTACAACCTTGTACACCCAAAGGTCTATGAAAGGTCGGAGAATTGGCGTATCATATCGTGAAATCTCCCAAAGGATTGGCCGTAATGGAATGTCAGTATCAGACGTATTACACAGTGAGTGAAAGAAGACTCCAGTACAACTGGAGCGGGCACAGGTCTATACAGAACGAAAACAGTACGCGAAGGCCGCCAAATTGTGTGGGAAGATCCAAACAGTGTTTATAGAGAGAGTCACCCATCGGATGACTGTAAACCAACTGCTTGATGCTGGGTTACATTCTCTGAACGCTATTCAATGTGTTCAACTTTCCTGATTTCGTTGCGTGTATCGTCTAACCTGGTGTACTGCAAAACTCAAATGGACTCGTTAATGGTTTACATGTGTGTTTAGAGATTAGACTCGATTTTCTCTGTGGCATAGTGATAATCGACAACTTGTATGCAGGCGTAGTGGAGAGAAACGGCTTACCCTCCTGTGGTTTCGGAACGTCACACAAGTCCAGCCACTGGTGTCGTGGTTTTGGGGCAATCAGTTTCAACAACAGCACTCAGCTGGTTGTTGTGAAGCTGCAATGACAGCCGTCAACTATGTGGAGGGGGTGCTGCACCTTATTGTGATATCCATCATGTCCGCGATCGAAATCGCATCTTGTTACAGGATAATGCCCGTCCTCATACTGTCGTCGTCACCACACAAGCGACAACGGGTAGACTCTTGTCTTCATGGCCTGAGGGCCCCCTACAGTCGGTCATCGAGGCCCCCCATCAGCCGGCGGGCCCGGGTACCTTTGACCCACTTGCCACCCCCCCCCCCTAACGCCGGCCCTGCGGACGGACCTCAGATTTGTCCTCTATAGAGCATGTCTGGAATGCTAGGAGTAGACACATTAGATCACATGGTCACCCAGCATAAACTGTTGGACAACTGACTGCACAAGACATGCAAGCGTAGGGAAACATACCCCAAGAAGGCATTAGAACTCTTATTGGTTCAATGCCGGCAAGGATCAACGAATGAATAAATGTTGAATGTTGGCGCGTTCATTACTGTCAACTGCATGTAAATGTAATAATACTAGATTGTTCCATTTCAATTTGTTATCATTACTTCTGGGCATGATCCTGGATATATTTACAACGTTTCATGAAGTGTTGAGATTTAAGTTTAGCCTATGTAATTCAAATTTCATAATCGAAACTAAAAATAATTATTCAGTTTGTACACAATTATCATCAGCTGAAAAATTAAAAAAAAAACTCCTGTAGTTTATATTAGATGTATGGCATCGAATGGATCATTTATTCTTTGATTTCTCTTGTCTTCCATCTCACGCATTTAGCGCAACTGACTATCTTCACTTTTCTCAAAGATAAGTTTTGTTTCCTTCAGCGATCACAAATAATTTGAAACTCCTGTATTAAATATCAAGCAGTCATTAAATTTTCGCTTATCTTCTCTACTCCAACTGTCTTTCTGGTTACGAAATGAACAATTTTAAACTGTAATATAACCCTGCTGTCTCGAATATAAATACTGTTGAAGTATGATATAATTCCCTGTGGTGGTAATGACCTGATGACAGGGTTTCTATTGGCTTCGCCTTTCGCCCCTGTCGTAGCCACCTAAACCTAACCCGGCAATCGTAACGGGTACATGGGACCTACAGTTTAACGTGAAATCTGAACCACGGAAGATATGTAGCGTACTTCACATTACACAGCAGGCTGTGCCATAGATGAAGGTAGGGTTAAGTGCCTTTTAAAATCTCCACCGACACAGGGATTCGAACCGGGGACCTTCCGATCTCCATTCAGACGCGTTAATCACTGAGCTACCAAGCCGCTACTGTTGAAGTTAAACAGGCCCTATACTACACATAAAAGTCACCGCACTTTCAGACACTGAAGTTAACACTAAGTCTCCAAACAATTTTCTGAGCCTTCACTAACATTCAGAAACACGTTCGTTACGACACCAAACCAAACATCACTTACTCATTATTAAATGACAAACGAATTTGGCTACAAGTCGGTGTTTCACTCCCAGTAAAGTGTTCTGTCCGGTTCGCCACAGATATGTGGAACGACCATGTACGCTATCCCGTTTCTACAAGACGAAAGGCAGTCATACTGCACTGACTCCTACATATACATTTCCTCATATTTCTCGATCTGGTGCAATCCCCCGACTGAACTTTCTACAAGGTGTAGGACTCGCACTAATCCTCTACGATGATACAATCTCATATAACGACATATCCAACGATTGCGCTATACGCTACATGCCAAATATGGCTCAAAACTCCTCAAATGAACTTATAAAATAAGCACAAGCAACCGTATAATCTACAGAATATACTGTAGTTGCTCCAGCTATTCATCGGCTGCAAAACATAGCAATAAACATTTATTTCTGGACTTGTATCCAATTTCTGTCTCAATTATTAATCTAGATGCTAGAAATAGGTTTTCATTCGACCTCTTATATTTACAGACGTATGTCTAAAAGAACTGCTACGGAGCGTGGTGGTTTAACGGTTAGCGTTCTGGCCTCGCATTCGGGAGGACGGCGGTTCGAGTCTCCATCCTGGCATCCAGATTTGGGTTTTCCATGGTTTCCCACATCACTCCAGGCTAATGCCAGGAGGCTTCCTTCAAAAGGCCATGGCCGAATTCCTTCTCATCCTTTCCCGTCTCTAAAGACCTCACTGTTAAGAGACGTTAAGCAGATTAAAAAAAAAAAAAAACTGCTAAATGTTGGACACCTTACGAGCCCTAAAATAAATAACCAGCATCGCTATTTTTTGACATTTCTTTGTTATTTTTATTTGTTTTTATTTGTAACTTTCTACTTTGCATTTATAAACTTGCGATTGTTGATTGTGGTTTCCAGTATTATTGTTGGTATGTTTAAACTGACTGTCGACAATTATATAGCACCACCTCTAAATTTGTAAAAAAAAAAATATCTGCATACTATTTCACTCGGTAATTGCATAGCACATAATACAGTCATTCCAAGCAGAATATAAGATTTTACATCCAAGATTCAAGCGGAACTGACGACCAACGTGATTGCTGCGCAGCAAATTTCACACTGAAGGGGCAGCACTTTCAGACAGATGGACGGTTGTAGTGACACCTGTTGCTGTCACTCCATTTTCGGTCCAGTCACGTGCGTCCAAGTTCGTGGCGAACCACCTACGCCATCTGTTAGGGGTTGAACCAGTGTGAGAAAGAGATTGAATGTGTGGGGGGCGCTACAGGACAGTAATTAAATGTAGCGCTTCTTCTTTCTTTGCATGTGCCGACGGATGATTGGCTGGGAGATTGGTCACCAAAAGGATGCTGAGAATGGGTGCCTGGATGCACCTGCTGGACAAGAAGGAAGGGAGCCCATCTTTAGTGACGGGCACGTCGAGGAGAGTGGAGTGGTGAGAGGACGTTCCATCATTACACGTGGAGAACTGTGTTATACGATACAAGTTTGCGGTCGCTTGTGGCAATCTATATATATAAAAATGAATGTCTGTTTGTTTGTTCTTCATACAAATCCACAATTTTCTTCCGATCTCGATGAAACTTTGCACTCTTATCCTTTGAAGCAAGGAGAAAAATACTGTCTACATTTGGTTGAAAAATTATCTGTATAAATAATACATGTTGTCTAATAATTTTGAAAAATTACTGAACGGCGATAGACAGACGCGTACTGCGTTTCCATATAGGGGTCTGGTAGCTCAGTGGTTAAAGCGCTTGCTTAATGCTGTTTGGATCGTGGGCTCCGGTTGAAATCTCCGCAGAGGCAAAGATAAATTTTATTTTTATTTTTTTATCATCGTAAGAGTAACGCCTGGACAGTAGGTTGTTTGGATTGAATGTTAAACTGTAGATATCAAAAATGTAGGGGTGCAATGCGAGCCAAATGGTAGGTACTCTTGCAATGCTGTAGGTGAACACTTTTTACGTTATATTGATACCTCAGGTATTGTTCGCACTCAGTGTGTGTGTCATCTGCAGTAATAATACAATAAAAGCGGAAGTAAGTCTGTCTTTTTGTTAAGTTTTGACGACTAAATGCTGTTAACGATATCGACGGAATTTGACAATAAAATCTGTAGCCTATGGAGGGCACAGGAATTTTTTTTCCGGTATGATTAACAGATGTAGTCACGAAATTTTGAGAACTTATGGAATGGTGACAGAGAGTCGAATGTGTGTGTTAGTCTATGACGTTACGTCGGCTGTGCATTATATTAGTGTATAATCTGTTATTAAAATTTCGTTAAGAGAAAAAAAGTATTATTTAGTACAGATGTAGATTTTTTCTGTCCTTTTACTTTGTGTCTGCTTAAATGTTTCTGGTACCAGTTTATTTTGCCTTTTTTGTACATGCCTTGCGGGCGTAAGCGGCCTACGTTGTAGCTCTAGCAGAGCAAAAGGAGCTAAGTGTATTAGTACCCAAGAATCGGATGCTCGTGCTGAAGAAAGAAGAAAAGACCAAGCTGAAATAAGCTGCCCTTAGTTAACACCCACCACCCCCACTTACCCTAACCTTCGTTTGTTTTTCTGTTTTAAATATGTTGGAAATTGATTCGCTTCAAGAGACATGGTTGGCTGTATAATGATATAGTGATGGCTTTCTTGTCATACTATGCCGACTCGGTGTTGTTTTGGACCAATCCATCGTTACCAACATCTTTCTGTATTCAATTCTGGCAAAAAAATTGATACTCCACGCGTACGAAGTCGCGGGTATCAGCTAGTATTTTCATATAGTAGGGAATCATCTGACCATGATGTTACAGACATCCGACGAATGGTAATGTGATAAAGTTCAATATACTGCATTGTTTCTGAGATTAAAAGGAAATTCCCCAATAACGACTCCGGACAAATAAGCTTGCCAGTTAGGATTTCTCATGTGTCTAAAAACTTTCATACCTGAGAAATTGGCCCGACAATAAAATATAATATTTTTTGTTTTTGTTTTTGTACTCAATTTGTTGTATTTATAATGTTTGTTTATGAATGGGTCAACGTAGTTTTGTCGTCATGTAGGCTAGGACCCTACATGAATATTTAATATTGTAGAATTTTCTATCAATGTTTTGTAAATTTAATAAGTTGTGGATTCAAAGGCTTTGTTTTGGAATAAGATCAAATAAATGTTAAAAGTATAGAACTAATTCATCTTGTTCAGTGGAAAACAGATCCCATTGTAGTAGGCTGCACTGTTGCACGGCGGATCCTTCCAAAGAGACGGTTAACTTCATAGAAATGTTTGGCTACGCTGTAAGAGCTTGAATGTCTCACAGTTACACAGTGGTTAACCTCATCCAGAAGCCAAATACAGAAAGAGCGAGGTGTCACCTCATTGCTCGAGGAACGGCTGGGTTAACTCGGATGTTAGCCTTGGGGCTGCCATTGTCCGGCCTCTGGTCTTGTGACTATGGCCTGCGGTCCTGTACGGCCAGATTCGATGTAAATGTGTGGGACTCCGTTATTATCTGCGGCCACCGCCTGCCCTTACTTGCCAAGGCGAGAGACGCATTTGAATTGTAAAGGAAGGTACCGCACGCAGACACCCAAACGAACACACACACACACACACAGAGACAGAGAGAGTGAGAGAGAGAGAGGAGGAGATAAAGAAGAAGAGGTGGGGGAAGGCTAAGCACTTTTCCCTCGGTACACATGCCGACGCCCGCATTTCTCCCCTTTTGTTCCACCAAAAAAATTTCTAACTCCTGCTTAAAAACTCGTTTCGCATCACCCTGGTTAAAAGGCTGGACACCACAATGGAAGAATATAATCGCGGCGGTTAGATGTGTGAGTGTTGCCTGCTTGAAGCAATTTACAGTTTCAGCCATTTTTCTTTTTTTCTCGTAGTTGGTTAAAAATGTTTATGGTCTCTTTAAAAAGTAGCGAAATATAAAATAGGGCGTGGAATAATTTATAAATTCGTTGCTTGTGTGAGGATAGGGCAACAAAACCTCGTACCGTGTATAAGAGCATTAGTTCTGTTGCATGGATTACTGAAGGATTACGTCGCACTTTTCAGTGCAATTTACACATATACAGTACGTAAGTTTGTACTTAACGGTTATAAATTATCAAGGACGTAGTTTTTGTTGTATACAGACTGAAACATGAGATGGCCAGATCTGATTAACAGGAGAGTTGAGGTACCAACAAAAACCTGCATTCATAAAATGCACGAGTTCCAATGAGACACTTGTGAATATGTATATTATTAGAAAGGAACAGTAATTTCTTGACATTTTTCCACCTTTATTTACATCGATAGTTACTAGCAGGTTATTCAATGTTACCTTCAACCTTTTTCAGGATATCTACAAGCGTATAGCGTCAAAATACCAAAAACAATCTTTGCATTATGTTGAGGGGGGAATAATTTGAGCTGATATGAATATTTATTTGCAGCTGTAAAATTCTTCAATACCTAAAGCACATTTTTACGAGAGTTAGATCTCTTAACTAAAAATAACTCTGTATACCCAGCGGGATTATACGTGCTTGAGTACAGATTGTCTAAGATACTAATGATCTCAATGATTTTTTTTAATGTTAACATGTTCAGTTAGATTGTGTTATGTCAAATCTTCTACCATGATATAAGTTTAGTGTTGTCACCGCTCATTGAACCGTGTAGACTTTGTGAAAATGTAATTTGTGTTATTCTATTTGTGTAATGTATATATTTTTAGGTGAAGAATGAGTTCTATCTCGCCATTCGCCAAGGTGACCACAGACAACCATTTAAATCCGTAATTAGGATATCGGGCAGACTAGGGCCCATTATACCGCATACTAAGATAACATATTTAATCGAGAGAATGATGAAATTCGTAGGACAGTAAAAATGTGAATAATCCTAATGAGTTTATACACGGTGTAAAAGGTTATAAAACTATTTGAGGTTGATTTTCAAGAAAACTATTGGGTAGTGGTGTTTAAAAATGTAATGTTGTTAAGGAGCCTTTTTACATATTAGGTCTACAAAGTAAAACTGAACTATTCCTCAAGTACCAGGTGTTGGTTGTCATAAAACCCTACAAGTTACGCGTGAAGTAAACGCAACCTTCCGTGTTTGAATAGCAGCAGCATCATCTAATATTAGCAGCATCGTCAACAGAGATCCTGAGTACCTTTCGTTCATAATACTGTTGAAATTCTCAGCCAGACTAGAAAGGTTTTAAAGACAACGGCAAAATGAAGTATTATTACGATGGCACAATAATTGAAGATAAAACATTCTTTACAATTATACATTTAACAGGAAATAATTGTGAAATAATGACAATAATTTTGTATACGAATGTGGTGTTTTTTATGTAGTGTTTGATGTTTAGACAGATGCGAAATTATATTTTAGGATGGTTATAATTGACAGCGAAAGAAGTGTTCACGATTTTTTACCAACATATATGTTCAACCTTCATTTAGGGAAGGAGAAGAATAGAGACAACTTAAAGAAATTGTAGTTTGTGTATATTCAATACTGGGAGACCAGGAGTATGTGAAATAAACTTGCAGTGGTCATTTAAAAGAGTTGATGGATAAGAGCTTTCTTTTTTAACGATTTCCAATGAAAGGAAACTAGAGCACTCAAAATAAAATCATATCACCAGATGTGCTGTGCGTTTTTCTCAACCTCCGACGAGACTCAACTTGCACTGCTAGTGCAACATGGATTGTACCAATTTGTTGCTGTTCAGTTTCTTGATTAATATAAGTACACGGTTATTTTTAAATTTTTTTTGTGTTCAAGAACCATTTGCTCGTTCAAATCATACACTATCTACCAAAAACTAATTTGACACTGATGAAGATAAGTAATTCGGCACGTCTATGTTGCAAGCCGGATTAAATGCAGTTCACTAAGAGATGGCACGTGGCACAGAGATGTTTAACTTCTTAAGGGCGTTTTTGTGGGCTGTCATTTCAATGGGATTTCTATTCGGGCGATTGCAGTGATGGTTAACTGGTCCAAATCAACGACTTGTGTAAGTAGAAGACTGATATGGACTGTGTCAATGCTGCACGTTCTGGGCGAGCTTCAGTTTTGATCGACAACCTCGCAGTACCCTGTATCGTAAAATTGTCAAAAATAGAACACAACCCACGGCTACCACCAGAGAGGGTTTTATGCATCAACAGGAGTATCGGTTTCCATTCGAACATTGCGTACAGAGACCCAGCGACATGGATATTTCGGATGAGTAGCTGCACGTAAACACCACATCACGCAAAGCAATAAAGCTCGGCGACTTTGGTGGTGTTTGGCCGTTTTAAATAAATACATCAGTTCTGTGGTGTGATTAGTCGAGGTTTACATTATTACGGTCCGAGATAGGTGTAGTGGTGTGGCAGCTACCTTGTAAACGGCTTCTGTCTGAGTGTATGAAACATACTAAGAAATTCGGTGGAGGTGAAGTGAAGGTTGCAATCTCCCTGATTAATTAGCCCTATGCAATCTGACTGCTTCCCAAAAAACTTAATTACTTTTTTTATCTCTTTCTAATACTGTTCTAATTCTCAATTTCAGTGATGGTTACTATTGTTACAAATGATAATAGGTAGATCCACTTAATTCCATTTATTTTGCACATCTTGCAATTAAAAAAAAAATAGAATCTTCACAATATACTTTTTAAAATAACCACATCCTCAAATCAACTGCCAAACTCTCATTCTGCCCATTAACACAAGCAGAGACATGCAGCCTTCACTCCCATAAATATTATATCGACGCCATACTACTCACTACTGCCTACTCTCTCTACAACTGCTCTTCGATAACTACTGTTCGTATAGCTAGCGAGCCCCTTCTCGCCGTACAACAACAATCAGTTAACGAACCCCAGAAACAATCCTTCATTATTACCGCTTAAGTCATTAATACATGAAAGCCAAAAAATAATGATTAACTTAAAAAGTGGGAAAAAATACCATAGGCAATCTCAAATAATAGGAATCGGGATGAGCTGGTTACATGTGTCATATATGACATAAGGTGTGGTGCGCGCTGTTTCACGGCTATCAACGCAGGATCACTGGTGTTTGTCCACGGTAACAAGATCATAGAGGCCTATTGTAGACTAACATTCTGGATAGTGAAATGTCCCCCGCATTGAAGGTTTTTTTTACGAAAATATTTTTTTCTTTTTTTAACTACTTTACGTGTCTCAACAGCGATGTCTTTAGAGACGGGAAAGAATGGGCAGGAACGGGAAGGATTTCGGCCATGGCCTTTTTAAGGAAGCATCCAGGCGCCTGTAGTGATTTGGGAAACCATGGAAAACCCAAATCTCTTATGCCCGGACGGGGATTCGAACCGCCGTCCTCCCGAATGCGAGGCGAGAACGCTATCCGTTACACCACCACGCTTGGTTTTTTAAGAAATGAATCAGTGTCACTTCCAGGATGACAGTGCCAAGTGGCATGTTTGAAAGGATGCTATGCAGTGATACGCCGACATAAAGTCCACCAGGGCATTGGCCCACCCAAAACCCCGACCACAAATTTATAGGACACTTTGGGACGAATTGGATCCTTAGGTGAGGCCTCGTCAGGAGCGGCTAATGTACATAGCTCAACTCATGGAATGATTTCAATAGGAATGGCGACGGATACCATTAGAAGTTCTGGAAACAGTTTCAGATAGCATGCCAGACTGGTTGGCTGCTATTATAGTCGCAAAAGGTGGCCCTACAATATTCTAGTGGGGCGACAACCACCAAGAAAACATTGTGTACACGTGTTCAATTACTTTTTGGTAGGTAATGTAATAGTTGGTAGTGAAGTATAGTATCAAGTAAAAAGTTTTATAGTCTTATAAGCAAATCGTGATTTAGAATGTAGAAGTGAATTGGATAAAAAAAAACCTATTAATCATACAAAATTATTAAATGTACCAGTGAAAGCGGAAATATTTGAATTAATCTCTCTTCTCCTATCGTTATTCCATCACATTCTGACTTGCATATTGTATCTGCCGTTAAGTGTGCTGGAATTCTTATACTCGAAACATTGTTAAAACAGAAATCTATTGATATTAAAATCGTAAATAAATAAATCAGCAGAATAATACATAAATTTGTTTTCTGCGTAACATTTCGTTTTGTACTATTCAGTTACCTGATAAGTATTGCCACAGAAAGTAGCAACTTACTAAAGACCTTAATACAGGGGTGTAAATCATGAAATATTTCTCCGCATTGACAATGGAGTGAAAGAGAGGACGGAGGAAAGATTGTGAAGCGCAGTTTTTGAATCTCAGAAAGGAACACGAGATATATAGAATTTCCATGCAACCGCTTCCATACAGAGCAGCCTACTCCGGGATCAGTACCAACAGGCGGAATGTATTATTCGTGTCATGAATTGCAAAGCGTATCGTTTGTAATCTGGAAAATTTGATGTGTGGCCCTGTTTTAATAGGAGTATTATTTTTGATTTTGTGAGAAGACTGCCTCGACGCCGACAGTATTATGCAACGTATTGCTCACTACTTACATGGTTCATGACTGTTGAGCAATCGCGTGTAAACCGAGCATTGACAACTACAGTTACCAGAAATAGTGGGTCCACCTAGCTATATTCATGATGGGTTGAGGTAATCCTCCATCCTTTCCTATCCTGTGCTAACCTCTTCATTTATACATACCCCATACGTCCTCAATTATCTGCTTCTTATATTCTAATCTCTGTCTTCCTCTACAGTTCTTACCTTCGACTGTTCCCTCCCCTAACAAATTAACCAATCCTGTATGTCTCAGAATATGACCTACCAGCCTATCTCTTCTTTCTGTAAGCTTCTTCCACAAACTTCTTTTCTCACCCACCATTTCCAAAACTCGTACATTTCTTACTTGGTCTGTCCACTTAATTTTCAGCATTCTTCTGTAGCACCACATTTCAAATGCTTCAATTTTCTTTATTTCCGGTTTTTCTAAAGTACTTGTTTCGCTACCATAAAGTGCTGTGCTCCACACAAAGAGTTTTAAAAAGTACTTTCTAATTCCTATATCAATATTTGAAACTAAAAGGTTTCTCTTTTTCATGAATGCTCTTTTTGCTAATGCTATTCTGCTTTTAACATCATTCCTGCTTCAACCATCGGTTGTAATTTTACTTCCCAAGTAACAGAATTCTCTGACTTCTCCTATTGCATCCGATCCTATTTTTATATTTAATCCACTAGTATTGGTATCATTTCTGCTACATTTCATCACTTTTGTCTTGCTTTGATTTATATTCAGTCCAATGTCTTCCTACAGTATTTTGTTCATGCCATTCAGTAAATTCTCAATATCCTCAGCCCTCTCTGTCGTCAGCAAATCGTAGCATACTGATTTTTTCTCCCTGAAAACTTATGCCACATGGAAATTTTTCTTTGACTTTCTTCATTGCTTCTTCTACATACAAGTTGAATATTAACGGGGATAGACTACAGCCTCGTCTCACACCCTCTTTAACTGATGCATGTCTCTCGTGATTCTCTACTTTTATTACAGCCACTTGATTCTTATATAGTTTATAAAGTATTCTTGTATCTCGATACTTTAGACCTGACTTCTTTAAAATTTTGAACATCTTATCCCACCTAACATTATCAAAAGTTTTTTCTAAATCAACAAATGCCATAAAAGTATCTTTGTTTTTCTTGATCCGCCCTTCAAGTATTAATCTTAAAGACAGAATTTCTTCCCTTGCACCGCGATTTTTCCTAAAGCCAAACTGATCTTCACCTACTATCTCTTCTACTACCCTTTCCATCCTTCTGTATATTATTCTGGTCAATAATTTTGAAGCATGTGTTGTTAGACTAATGGTGCGATAATTCTCACATTTGTCGGCTTGTGCTTTCTTTGGAAGTGTAAAGATGATATTTTTATTAAAATCAGTTGGAATTTCTCCTGTTTCAGTGACTTATTTAGTTTAGTAAAAAGAAACTTGTTGATAACTCAACTACTATTATGTGAGTACTTCTTGAAATGAGTGCTTGATATGTAATTAACTTGGATTTTTTTTTATGGAATCTGGAGGAAAGGCATACAGCACAATGCGTGATACACTTCAGGTCTACAAGTTGCAGAGGTTCTCCGAGAGTAAAAGAACTGTACATAATTGATCTACAACAGTGGCAGTTACTTTGTGAACCATTGGATGGAGGAATGGTGATAGCATTGCTCATCTATGGTGCTTGTCTCCCCGACGGATCCACTGCAGACCAAAAATTCACTGCAAGGGCTTACTTCAAGAAATTAAATTTTAGAAGTGACGTTAATACCTGGTTCAAACGGACTTCTCTGGTGTCTAGTTGGGAGGAATGACCATCTACCATTGCATGGCTCACACGAGGTTCCAGACATCTTATAATGATTAGTAAATGTTCTGCTGAAATGAAATCATGTGCTATTTCTTGTACTAAAAATAAACCTCCAGATCAAACATTTCTCAATTATTTGAATATGATCAAAAGTACGTAATAACATTCACCCACATTTCTGCTCTTGCTTAGCGAAGAGTTCTGAATTATAACATTCAAAACCATCTCCATTGAATTTTTAATGGGAAATGGTTAGATGTATAGTTAGCAGAAAAACTATTATTTTTTGTATAAAAAGTACGATATTTTCAACCGTTTCTTCCAATTCGTTAATAATATTTACCGTTTTGAAGTAACTAATTCTGTATGACGGAACTGTTTAGATTGAAGTCAGTCCTTTCTCATTATTTCACGTATGTGGATTAGTTTTCTTAAAATGAAAGTGACAGTTAAAAAAAATACTTTCTGAATTAAGCAATCCCAACTGATCCTGTGTAGGCTTTGGCGTAAAAAATTTGCATACTTCCGCTCATCTGATGTTTTGAGTTGATGTATTTTGCACGTATATTACATGTAAATTGAGTTTCCGATACACCTGTGATGTTTCAGTCTTTTAATTATACTCTGCGAAAGCGTCATGGTGAAAATTTTTCGATCACACGGAGTAAATGCAAATTCACAATTGTGACAATCCATAATGATTATCCTTTTTATAGTGACACCGAGGCGTTTTTATATCTTCATAAATTTTCAGTAATTGTAAACTTTTAAATGTGAAATCGCAAACCTATTGAGTTCTTTTACAATTATTTGACAGAAATCGCATTTAATTCTACAGAACAGATTCATTGTTTACAACTAAACTGATGTATGGCTAGTGAAAATTATCACTTTCAGTGTTATAAGCTTCAGGAATTAGTGCTGTAGACATGCCACTGTTTCCATATTTCAAAACGAAGGCACGTGTTTTCGTCTTTCACGCAAGTTAGTATTTGCGATAGGTTGTCATTATTATTTGGATAGACACATATCATCAAAATTACAGTACCAACTATTCACTCCCTTTTAAGTAAAATACGATTAACTTTCTCACTACCAGTTCTACTTGAAACCAATATTATTGTTATTTGATCACTCAAGCCTTAACAGTGCGCGCTGAAACTGCAGATACTTCACATACAAGGTATCACGGTTTATACTCAACATAATTAGTGCCGTAAAGAATACGGACAAGATACCTTATTTTCTGTATCCTGTTCATATCAAGCTGTATTACTAATCAGCAAACGTTAAGATAACTTTTTGTGGACTGACAAGGTAACCATGGAGGCATTCGTAACTATGGCACGTGAAAAGGTCGTTGTACTGTTATAACATTGATCAATAATGATTCAATAACTAAATTTATTACACAGCAATTACATAAAAGCTCTTCAGTATAGTTAACAAAGGCAAAACACCATCTTGGATCTTATGTGTAGATGCTGACCATGGAGTCAAGGTTTTCAGGATAGCATTTATTAGTAAATAGCATTTCATGCTGCGTACCTGCTTGCACTTTGTGGTAGTTATCTGACGTCAGTTTCGATTGACAGGTGCGTCTGTTTGTAAGTTCTGTGTCATAAAACCTGGTAATAAGATCTTGCAGAAGGTCCCAAAAGGAACCTATGCTAAATATTCTGAAGCTTGATTTTGCATATATAGAAAAAATTCCCTTACAAAAGAAGACCATTGATGAAGAAAATTGCTTGTAAAACTCATCTTACGTATATTACAAGAACAATATTTTTAGAAGCACTCGTTCAAACCTTGTATCACTAATAACTTTCGTTTAATTTCAATTCAAAGACAAGAACAGAAATGGGCTTTTAGACAAAAGATAAAATATAATTGTTGAAACTTTCAATATTATACCGTAGTCACTAGATGCAAATGAAGTTTTGATATTATTTTCGTAGAAATTTTATGAACGACTAAAGCATGATTAAAAAATATATGGAGTTAAATATTATAGTAAATTGTCATAAGAAGAGTTACTAATTATGGATTTTTTTAGAAACATTTAAGGTGCAGTTATGAGTGAAAACCAGAATGTATCAAATATAGGTTGAAGCTTTGAAACTGAACAGAAATATGGCAAAAGAGAGAGCACGAATATAACAAATTGTCGTAACAATTTTTACACAAAAATCGTGTTTCAGTTGATGACGAATTTCGTGGATCAGGTAAGAAATATGTGGTGCAAATGCACAACAATTTTTCAACTGAGCTTTGCGTTTGTGTTTGATTTATGAATACCATTTAAAGAAAAATTTCGCCAAAACGTTATTGAACTCCATAAACATATTGTTAATTTTTAGTACACTTTTAAGTAAAATCAGCTTATGAACGAAGTCTTTCTCGGCGTTGAGAATGTATGAAATGCTCTCGGGTGACTAGCCGAGTCAAGAATACGTTGTCACACGATATTTCGGCAACTAAATCCATTGTCGCCTTCTACCCGAGAGCATTTCATACATAAAATAAGCTTAATAAAGAATTTGTATCGAAACTTACAGCTCGCAAGTGTAACTCGTACTTTCACAATGTTAGTTTTATCATGTCTTCTATCAAAATAGGGTATTATTACGTTCTTCAGATGATTTAATGACTTCTCGTCCTGTCAACGTTCGCCCTATTACAGTCTCTTCGGTGGTTTAATTACTATATTGATTAATTAAAAAGTCCACCAAAAAGGTTATGTTGATGTTTGTTTATTTGATCAAAACGAAGTCAGTGATATTCACAAGCATAGATACAATACAGAGATGCACTTCTGAACAGTCGCAAAGATAAACTAACTGGATGAATGAAACTACTCTCTGTAACAGTGAATGATGTCAACTAACTAACTAACTGCTCTGTCCAGCCGATCTGTTTATATAGTCTCTATCGAAATTACGAGAATTCTTGAAAGGCATCCGTCCGATATTTCTCGATCATTAACAATCACTCAAACAATCAAATATATTAAAAACAATCGGAATTAATACAAAATTAATTAATAACATTACAAAATGATCAGAAATGTTAATTAGAGATACTTAAATACAAAATTATTTGCAGAAATCCTTTCAAACTGTAGAAAATTTTCCTGTAGACATTTTAACTTACATTAATACATGGAATTACAAACATTTAAGAAATTCTCTTGCACCATTCGGTTCTTAAACATATTAAATGGACTTTAAATAATTTTCTTACATAAAACAAAGTCTATATACACTGATTTACAAGAAATTACAAAACAAACATACCAAATCACTTTCAAGCAAACTTTAGCTCACTACAAATACTTCACACAGTACAATGCTATTCAAAATTCAGGTATGAGGGCTGTTGCAGTATCATATATTTTGTCTCCGGTTGTAACTATTAGAAAATAAATTGGTGACCAAAAATTGTTTTTATGTCCAAAGTTATTTGTTGCTATTGTGGTGGTCTTGTAAAAAACAGAAAGGAATTTTGCTGAGTGTGTCTCAGTTCACAACGGCGAAACGTTTGTACTAGTTGATATTATAGACCAAAACAATCGTTTGCCGGAGATAACGTCTATCATTTTCACGATGTGAATAAATTAGCTTTAAACGATACTTCTTTTCCTGCACACTCAACTAATTTATTTTTATTATTGTTGTTTACTAACAATGGGAGACAAATACGGTTGTTCAACAGTGTATTATGGTGAACCACCGCTACCAAATCAGCAAAGTGGAGAACGTGGCATCGGGCTGTAAGTGGTCCTAAATATGGAAACATTCCAAGCCCCATCACAAACTCTAAAACTTTTCTTTTCATAAAGAATCGAATCGCCATATCTGCCGGAACCAGCACAGAAATATTTAGAATTTACACAGGAAACTTGTGCACTAGTGTATCGCTTCAGAAATATGGGAGCGTCCCAGCGACCTCATTTCTCAAAGGACCGGTCGGTGCCTTTTCTCTCCATTGTGTGCGTCGAAGAAAGGCGGCTCAGTAGCGTCTGGCGAGATGGCTGTATTTGTTTTCTTTATAGCCGTGCTGCGTATTCGCTGGCCGGTACAATGCGGGGGGGCCCTTCGCCGATGCTGCCATTGTCCTCCGGCTGGCTGCCGCGTCGTCTGATGCATCGCCACCGCGTCATATTTGCGACCTATTAAAAGTAGTCGGAGTATCTACCAAGTGAGAGTTTTCGACGTCAACTACCGAACAATGTATCCGGCAGGCGACAGTTAAATGTTAATATTCAAACTAGCAGAGCACCAGGCGTTGTGTGGGGACTGGGAATGAAAGTTATGATGTTTGGTCCCTGTTGATCGGACTGTCATAAACATTCTCCATCACCACCCACTTTGGCCGATTTCCCCAGATATTTGCATAAAACTTAACCTTTACAAGTCTAAACTTTCATTAAAAGAGGGGAGAACAAGGATTGGAAAATGAAAAAAATTATTGATAAATATCGTATAGATATTTATAAACAGTATCGATATGTATCGACAAAATAATATCGATATGTATCGAGAAAGAATATAGCCTACAGCCAGCAATTTTCTAAAAATATTCCCAAAATATTTAAGAAAGTTCGGAAAATTAAAGACACGTGTGTAATTTAAAGAATCTTTCATTTTTATAATCTATTTTTACAATCAATCAAACCAGTATTCTTCTGAAGTGGACATCAAAAGATCTCTTTTTTATATGTTTCACCGTCAATCTATTCCTGTTTCCTGGTGGCGTCAAGTTAACTGCAGAAGCCACTTTTTCGGACGACACAGAAGAGACTTGGCATATCAGGTATTTCATCAACGCATTAATTTCTATTCATCAATGAAGAAAGCAATTGAAAACGGGAGTTTTTAATTTATGTAAACCTTCAAATTCACAACACGGATGTTGATCTATAATCTTCAACTTCATTAAAAGTAATCTAACGGTTATCATTCATATATGTTGACGTTAACGTAAACCTGTTAAAATTTAACATCTTTTTTAACCTGTTAACCGTTGTTAATAAAACTACCGAGCTTGGTGGGTGAGTGGTTAACGTTCTGTCCTCGCATTCGGGAGGACGGCTGTTCGAATCCCCGTCCGGGAATCCAGATTTGGTTTTCCATGGTTTTCACAAATCACTCCAGGCGAATGCCGGGATGCTTCATTCAAATGGTCATGGCCGAATTCAATCCCGTTCACCAAGCGTGGTGGTGTAACAGATAGCGTTCTGGCTTCGCATTCGGGAGGACGGCGGTTCGAATCCCCGTCCGGGCATACAGATTTGGGTTTTCCATGGTTTCCCAAATCACTTCAGGCAAATGCCGGGTTGCTTCCTTAAAAAGGCCATCGCCGAATTCCTTCACATTCCTTGCCCCCATCCTTTCCCGTCTCTAAAGACCTCGCTGTTAAGAGACGTAAAGCAGTTAAAAAAAAAAAAAAGCAATCCCGTTCCTTGCTCCCAGTCCCATCCCACCTCTAATGACCACGACGTCGACAAGGCGTAAAGCTATAAGAATAAAATAAGATGAAGAACTGTTAAATTAAAACGAATTCACTTTTTATGTAGCGTTTAGAACATTTATGTAGGTATATCCAATATATATGCAAAACATGAAATTGGATACCGGTACTGATTTTTGTTTCCTCAAAAATATAGAATAGGCGCTTAAAATTGATACTCCAAATAAAATAGTACATAACAGTAATACAATACATATTTTACGACCGTAGTAAAAACATTGATGTCAGTATTATAACAGTAATAAAAACTGTTATTAGTATAAAAATTCCAAAAAATGCAGTTACCAGGGTCAATACAGTAGTAAAAACATTGGAAATGACATTGATTTAAGATAATTAAACTTTTGTTCATGGAATATATTTCGTTTTGAGCGCTGAGGATAATCTTGTTTCAAAACTAGTAGGTTACTGGTTCATTTCTTCATCAGAGTCACTGTTCGATAGATAAATGACTTGAGAAAGCGTTTTTTAGTCTCGTGTGACCCATTCTTTTTCCTAACTCATAAAATTGTGCACCAGGTACTGCATTCATTCGTTTTATAAAACTTTTAATTTGCTGTTTTATTTATTCATGAATGTAAGAGACATTTAATTATCCGTGTAGCTGACTGTTGCGTACGCACCATGATACTTTCACAGCTAATTGGAGAACTTTATTTTGGAATATTTGCACTCTATGTAACTTGCTACGACTAGCAAATCTCCATATTGGACATGCGTTGTATGTTATTAGCGGCCATAATATCATTTTGTAAATTAATAGTCAGCACTCTGTTTTTAATTATGATTTTCTATTTAACACTGGGTACAGTTTGTGTAATCTGGCATAAGCTAGGTTTATTTTATTATTGATGTATACGAGCGTATATTCCACGTTAACTGCTTGTCAAAGTCGAATCTGAGGTACTTAATTGATTGCTCACGTCGATTCCATACAATGTTATTTCCCATGATGTTTATCTCCGGCGGGTTTAGTGGGTGTCTCAGTGTGAAAATTTCGGCTTGACATTTTCCGGGTTTTAGAGATATACGCCGGTGATTTAACCATTCAGTTAGTTGTTCAATTGCATCCTGAAGGTAATTGCGAGTGATATGGATGTCATTATGTGAAATGTCATTATGTGACTGTGTCATCTGCGTAAATTGTGAGAATTAGAATGTCCGACGTGTATATGTTGAATAGGGTAGGACCCAAAACAGATCACTGTGGGACTCCTGCTATTACTGGTCGTGCTGTGGATATATTTTTGCCTACTCTTACACTGAATGTGCGGTTCTGTAGAAAGCTTTCTAAGATTTTATACGAATGCAGAGGCATTCCCGTATTTTTAAGTTTATATAAGAATCCAGGATGCCATATTTTATCTTATAGATACAGGGTAGGGATTCTGGTTTATTAAGTTTTTTGAACACTATGATATTAGCAGTTTTCACTCTCTTGGACAATATGCTGTGTTGAAAAGTTCTGTGCGATAGCTTACTGCCTTAAGGGGGTAACGTCTTCAGTGCTGTGTTGTCTTACGTGAAAACTATTAATTATTCGTCGTAGTTCTCTTGGGGTAGTGAATTTGACATAATCCTTCACGAGTCCACGCCAATGGTCATGTGGTGATTGGAATCTTTGACTGTTTTGTTGAACTCATGATCTACTACGGGATTCGGTTTGAAAACGTTTTCAAACTGTTCTGCTAAAATTTCTCTGAATCATTATATAAGTTTTTGTCGTTCCAATTTAAGGGCGGTAAGATAGTGGGTTCCCTGAGAATTCATTTCATAGTTTTCCATAGAAATCTATCACCAGGGTTTAATTCCGTTAGATACTTTTTTGTATTTTTCGTAGCGAAATAAGTCAAGTTCAATTTTGACCTGTCTAATCAATTGGTTTAGGAGTCGGCGTTGGTGCGGGAGTCGCTGCCTTTGTCATTATCTGCGGGTTTGATTTTTGTAGTTGATAAAGTCAATGATTTGTTGCGGTATTCTTTCATGGAGTGACTAAATCGATCTTTTTTGAGGTTTCTTGGCCAATAGTTCTATCGCTTGGCGAATGGCGGTTGTTAGATGTTGTTACGCCTTCATCAATGCTGTGTTTGCCAGAGAGTGGTAATACTGGGAGGTTGTGTGAATCTTGATCAGAAACTGCTTCCATATCCCGTTAGTGATGTTTTTTTTTTTTTTTTTTTTTTTTTTTTTTTTTTTTATGCTAGGGCAATATCAAGTATGCCAGGGACAACATTTATATTATTAGAGAAATAACGCGGCCCGTTTGATGCGACTATATGTAGACTGAGGTTACTTGCAGCATCGAACAGTTTCCTACCTTTTGATTCGAATTCCCGTCAGAGTATCCAGATTTGGGTTTTCCATGGTTTCCCCAAATCACTCCAGGCGAATGCCGGGATGCTTTCTTCAAAATTCCATGGCCAAATTCCTTCACTTTCCACGTCCCCAGTCCATTCCCGCCTCTAATTAAAAAAACCTACCGTTTGGAATTGTTGTTCTACATCCCCAAATTAAGTTTTTGCTGTTGAGATTCCTCATTAGTGTGATGGACTGGTTATGATTAAATATTGGTATGAGTTGTTGCTGTGTAAGCCACCGATTTGGTTGTTCATAAGCGGCAATGATTGTTCGGAGTTAGTTTTAGTTTGTATTCGGATTCCAGCAGTTTCTAGATCATTGTCGGGCATATAAATCGTGTATCGACTGATGTGGGTTTTAACAAGGATAGCTACACCACCGGAGGCAATAGATGCGTCACGGTCTATTCTGTGTATTTTATATCCAGTGATTTTGAAATTATCCTTCGAGGTAAATGTGTTTCGGTTATGCAAGCAATATCATCATTATGGTGGCTCATAAATTCTGCAAGCGTTGATTTTTTGTTTCGTACATCTTTTACATTCCAATATATGAGTGTTAATAGAGAGACATTGTCAGTATTATTTGCCACATTAGAGGAAACTGGCTACTGATGACATATTAATTTCCTTTATCGTGGGGAGAAAAGCAGAGATTGAACCATAGATTAGTTCATGTATAATGTAGGTCAATGCGGTACCTTGCTAGGTGTCGTGCTCGTTGTGTGGTATGTTTGAATCGAAAGGTGATGTGTTGTGGTTTCCTAGTAGTATGTAACTGTAAGAGGGTATAGAGTTATTTTGTGTAGTATAGTGTAAATTTGTTTTACCTTTGTTTTGCGTTATTTGGTCAGCTGTGTATCTAGGATGTCGTAGAGGGGGCAGAATTTTTGGTAAAGACGGAAATCCGGAAGCGACAACATTTGGCGGTGTGTGCATCCCAGTCTGCTGTCTATCTGAGTTAAGTTTGTTTTGATGTAACGGTTTCTTGAAACTTTAAAGTTTTATTTCTTCATAATATTTACATCCTCTAAAGTTTGCTAGATATTCTCCTACAGAGTTGACATATATCAGTTTTGCTGTACGCGAGTGCGGAGTAAGGAGTAATGGTGTTTGCCATAACAGCGAACACATCGAGGGTCAAGTTTACAGTAGTTTTTGTGTGCCCAGAAAACTGCCAATTTGTGTACTAAAGGATATCTTTTGACTTTATACGTGGTTCTACTTAAAAAATGCAGTGAAACAGTCTATCTAATTCAAAGATACTGGCACAGTCGCGATTTCTTCAAGCTCAACTACGCATAGGATTCATATCTTTATTTAGAAGTCTTGTTACGTTGGTCACTGGGAAATTAAGTCTGATTAGTTCCTCTTTTATTTCGTCATGTGTTAGTGAGTGTGGTAAATTACGCATGATTATCGATAATTGTTTGGAGTACGAAACGTGTGGTATTTCTGTTTAATGGTGTCAAAAAGTTTTGTCATAGTTCTCAAATCTTAGATAGAAGTAATATTTAATTTAATTGCCTTTCCTTTGTGTTCGGTTGAAAAGTCATCAATTAGCAAATTTTTGAGATGTAGAGTGAGTTTTTGATGATTATTTACTTCGTGAAGAAAAACTGGTGGCGTTTTATCTACCTCTGTGATTTCGGTTATTTCTTCCATGTGTTCTTCACTAAGTGAGATTTGGAATCTGTTTTGCGTAGCTATTTATAATACATATCTCATTTCTGGTGGTCCATTATCTGGCGTAGGGGGATGTTGTGTTGTCCCCGTCGGCTGTGGTGGTCCGGTGGATGCGGTTGATGCTGTTGCTGGTATTGGAGCGTCTGATGCTGCTGGTGATAGTGTTGTAGATGGAGCTGCATCTGCTGTGATAACTGTTGTTGCTGATATTGAAGATCGTGATTCAGGTTGGCTGCGACTTGCTAGTGATGAAATGATTGACCAGGCTGCATCTCTGGGAATGTGAAGCTGGCTGGCTGGGCTGCGTTATCTCCAGAAATCGTTTCGTCGGTTATATCAGATGCATTTAAGGCACGGATGTTTGAGTTATCACTGACCGCTGCAAATAGGTGAACCTAAGTCCGAGTTTGAAGACGAAGAGAACGTTCGGTTAAATCTTCAACCGATGGGCCACTCATCAGTTTGTGGAGTCATATCGGTATTATACTTGTTCACACACGTTAATATGATATAAAATGTGTAACACTTGTTAATCATAGGCGACTTGAAAAGATGTTACGTCAGTACAATTTTCCGCTAGGGAAATGAGCACTGGAGTGCAGGAAGCACACGACCACTCTCGACCGTTGTTCACGCGGAAGCGGTCAAAACGGTTGGAAGCAATCTGAATTGGTGCACTCAAACAGAGTTTTTTTTGAATGGCATTCGACTACTGGGCCATACAGCCAGCTCAATGTGATTTTTTGCTATCAAGTATTGACACAAGCACACTACAACACGGACAAGACATTCACAGACATTCACTAAACACCCATGTCCTCGGCCGGACTTGAACCGGCGGCCTTCGGTACGCGGAGCTAGCACTCTAGCACCTACGCTACCGAGGCCGGCCAAACAGTGTTTAGTTTTCTACATTTTCTATTCTTTTTTCACGGAAAAGAGCAGATTAGATACTGAAATTGTTTCTGTAACTGGTACAACGATTAAAGTGTTAAACGTGGTGACAATAGAATTATAGATTAGGACTATCTGTAAAATATGTCACACCTTAAATGGGAAACTTCGCGGATACAAGCACTCTACTGATCTAAAATAATTAAAGCAATCAGTAGGGACCAGGTGATATGAGAACTGTATATGTTATTTTCAAGCTAAGTGACTATTTCTGAAATTAAATTTGTGTAATGACCTGTTGCTGAGGAATACACGCTAGGCATCAGGTGCCGTCGATGCGTTTGGATGTGCCACCAGTATTTCTCTAACAGTTCAGGCCAAGCCCGTATTTACAGAATTTCCCTCCGATATTTTTTCGGGCAGTTGTGACTATATCTGTTTCATTATAATTTCGATTATAGATCATACGTGGCAAAATAAGCGGTCTTCGCAAATTGATGACTTCGATAATCAGTAGCGACAGTAAATACGGGCCCGTATCCTTGATATTCTGAAAAATGTTTCGGACGCTTTTAACAGCATTAGTATTAATTAAATATATTAGATTTTAAAAAAATAATGTTATTGAAAATTTAACACTTATAGTCTTTGAAAGAATGGAGGCACTCTGGCTTTGTAAATAACATGGTACAGAACCATCCATTAAGGAGAGCTTCGTATAGTCACCGTTCGATTTTTTTTCTGATGACTTTACGCCTCGTCGACGTCGAGATCATTAGAGGCGGGATGGGACTGGGGACAAGGAACGGTAAGGAATTCGGCCATGGCGTTTTGAAGGAAGCGTACCGGTAGTGATTTGGGGAAACCATGGAAAACCTAAATCTGGATGCCCAGACGGGGATTCAAACCGCTGTCGTCCCGAATACAAGGCCAGAGTGTTAACCGCTCATCCACCACGATTGGTCCGTTCGATGTTGCCTTTCTCTGGAAGATGAAATCGATGACCAACTTCGAACTATCATATACTATATATATCTGAGGCACCACCCAGGTAAGAGACCAAACAACGCTTTATAACAGATAATTTCTTCTATAGCAGGGATGTAGAATACTTTGTATGCGCTAAACTACAATTCGTTGCCAAAATATATAAGCATTTTTTTCAGTTTAACAATTGATCTATGATATGAAAAGTTTTCAAGCACTCACTTCAGATGTATGGGATTTTGATATTAGTATGAGTGGCGTTGATGTCATTTGAGGCAGAAAAGGATTGGTGGCAAGGAACTGGAAGGAATTCGACCATGCCCTTTTGAGGGAGCCAACCCACTACTCGCATGGAATTATTTGGGGAAACCATGGAAAACCCAAATCTGTATGGCCGAACGGGGATTCGATTCGTCTTTCTCACAAATATGAGGTTAAATCATTACCGCTCACCCACCATAGGTAGTTTTAATCGGTATCCTATAAGTGATATACAATGGTAACTTGATGCAGGAATACTAGCTACGACTGCCAGATTGTTAGCTGAGCGGTGTTTTGAAGTAAGATACCAGTTATATATTTGGTCTTCCACAAACACGTGTATTTAGGAGTGCGTTCTTCTTATCTTTTAGTTTTGAATATTCTTAATTTTGATGGATCTGATACAGCACTTAAAATAAATTAATAAAATCACTATGGTACCATAGATGCAAGTGGTTTGGCCTAGCGTACAAAGATTCTCCGTTTAAATTCGCCATCGTCGGCTAGTGGTTAGAATTAAATGTTGATTTTTTTGTATTGTACATACTGTAGGTGATGATGAAGATGACATACAGTAGACGACGTTGAAGATGATAATATATGTATAGATTAAAAGAAACACAAATGTGTAGCTGACTTGGACAAATGCTTTAAAAAATCAGTTTTTTTATTTATTGTATGGTAAAAGTACAAATCTCATTTTGTAGCATTAAATTCACATACACGACAGAAATTTAATTTTTAGTTGTAATTAGGAACTGTTGACAGCCTGAAAATCTCATAATCTCCTGGATATATTCAGATCACAACCAACAGTATGAAAATAATCACTTATGAAGTAACTCAAAATAAATTTTTTGTTGTGTCCTCTTAAGATCATGAGCAATAGTACTGCAGTAGAGATCAGCATATGAATCTTAGGGATCACTTATGTTTCAACGCCGCGCCGGATCGTTAATCGAACATGTTATAGAAATTTATCGGACAGGAAAGACGTTTGCGTTAGTATTTGTCCGTGAAACATGCAACATTTGCCTTGCGTGTTACTCATTAGTTTATCTGACAATTGTACTCTTTAAAAAACTGGAATTTGGAGCCATACAGGTATTTACTAAACTTTAAATCTAGTACTTCTGGAACGCCACGGTGGAGATTTGAACCAGCTAGGCTTGTCCAGTCCGTGCCCAATGAAACAGTGCTGCAACCGAACTGTTGGATATGTATAAAAGTATAACTTAGTTGGTCTCAAATAATGTTTTAGTACCAACATAACTATGGGGAATTTATTCTACAGTGAATTATCATGTATCAATCGTATACAATAACAGGTGCCGAAGTAATGAAGGCGTGCATAGAAATGACGGCTTCATGCTACAGGTCATGAACACAATGTAAGAGTATCTGGTGCACGATATCAGTTTTTTATCCTGGAAAGGAGAAGACGTGGATTGTATTACTATATTACTGATGATAAGAAACATGAAGTATTCGGCTGTGGTATTTTCCAGGAATTATCCCGCCGTTTATCTATAGTGATACCAAGAATGTATGGTAAACCGAAATCCAGATGATTGCATCCGAATTTAAACCCGCGCTCACCCTCATTCGAGGCCTGAGAGCTGATGATATCATTTAGTTTTTGCCAAAGCAGTTGACGTAGTGGTGGCGCATTATTTCTGTCTGTAATTAAGAACTCAGATGAATTCCAGATACCTTTAAAGTGATAATTGTAAAATAAATTAACCAGCTGAAAGCGATTCGTACATTAGATTATAAAGCTAAACTTGGCTGTTCGTTTGGTCTAGCGAAAAGAAGGCTCCACCATTATGCTGTCACACGGTTTCACTCATCCCAGGATTTCTTTGCTGGTGCACAACCAAACAAGAAACTGGACATCCTCGTATTATTCAGATAAGCCACTATTCGTTCCTCACTATTTTTTCGAAAGACGTGCTGGTCATTTTGCCTCCACTTTTTAACCTTGTTGTGTCTGATGTCTTGTGTAGGTAGAGAGCAACTCTTTGCACAAATCATGCTATAATTTTTTTTTAATAAAAAGCAGTACGTAGGCACACGTCATGAAGTTGGGGGTGACGACTGAACAACTGGCAACCGCAGGTGCAGGAGAAAGTGGAGTATCTTACAGACATAATGCTAAATCGCAATTATCTTAGGAGTTTCCCACTGCGGGCCATTCATAGGCGGCCTTTCATTTCTTTTATTCCTGATAAAATTATAAAGACGCTTAAAACGATACTTGTCAAATATTTCTACTGAAGCTTTAGTAATTCTCTAAGAGAGAGATCGATTATGTTTAAAGATGCAGATAATGCAGCTGTAAGGTGCATAATGTTATCCGTTGGGTTGAGGTTATAAACTGTAATTAACTATACTGATTTTAGCTTGATCAATAGCTTTATCCGTGTTATGAAATGACCAATAGATGAAAGCAGGAAGAGGGTTAAATCTGCTGTCAGCTCATTTTGGCCTACTCTTCCGAAGGAAATCAACATTGTCGACAGACTTAAAGTACCCATAAGACGAACGAATCACTATTATTGGCATCGTATACCCTAACTCCATACGAACTGTGGAGAAGGTTGGAATTTACCTCTTTTGTTTGGTGCGCGACGAGGTGATTAAGAATTGTGCACCACGTTCTCTCTTTCGCTATCGACCAAGATTTGATGGAGACGAACCAGCTATCCATGTGTCAGGCACCGGCTACATCATGGTGTCATACCCAATGTACCAATAAGCGGGCTTTATTATGAATAAGCAATACTTCATAAATGAAACAATACTACGAAATGCAAAATAGGAAACTTCCACAGTCAAAATTTTCCATGGCGGTTTTAATTTTCACATTCAGTAGTAATAGCGTACTCTAGGGAGACACGGTGTGACACGCTTGAAGACTGTCCTAAGGAATTTATTCTTGAAGGACTACGGAAGAACTCAGATTCATTCTGATTGTCTTCTGTCATTTTAAACATCGTTGGCAAAGATGGATGTTACAAACGCTTGATTCAAAACCCTCAGCTTGTGGTAGTGATATAATATCTGAAGGTGTCGACAGTATATAGCATCACCTATGGAAAAATTCTTTTTTGCGAGCTATATCCGAAGAAAAAGATGGAGTCTATGAAATTAATTGGCTGTGAACAGTGTTATAACACTGTAGAGTGTTTGCGGAGAGAGCGGCTGGCTGTTGTAGCGCTGCACTGGCCGCTACTGACCCCCCCACTCCACAGCACTCTGCTCGCTGTGATTTATATTTCAATTCCCCGCTACCACTGCCCCGCGCCGCATTGGAATCGAGCTTCTCCGTCTCCCTGCCAGCCAACCTGGTCGGCGCTGCACGTGCCCCTGCGAAGTAAGCAGATACCGCCCCGCAACGTCCTCTGTAGCCGACTTGGCGTGGGGTGCTTCTTCTCTCTCAACGTCCTCTCAAAACACTGAGTAGTTTATTCATACACTACTCGTGGTATCTGCAAGCTATATACAGGGTGTTACAAAAAGGTACGGCCAAACTTGGAGGAAACATTCCTCACACACAAACAAAGAAAATATGTTATGTGGACATGTGTCCGGTAACGCTTACTTTCCATGTTAGAGCTCATTTTAGTTTCGTTAGTATGTACTGTACTTCCTCGATTCACCCTCTATACTTCCATTTATGGGGGTATTTGAAAGCCCTTGTCTACGCAATGCCGGTACCAAATGTAGAGACTCTTCGTGCTCGTATTGTGGACGGCTGTGATACAATACGCCATTCTCCAGGGCTGCATCAGCGCATCAGGGATTCCATGCGACGGAGGGTGGATGCATGTATCCTCGCTAACGGAGGACATTTTGAACATTTCCTGTAACAAAGTCTTTGAAGTCACGCTGGTACGTTCTGTTGCTGTGTGTTTCCATTCCATGTTTAATGTGATTTGAAGAGAAGTAATAAAATGAGCTCTAACATGGAAAGTAAGCGTTTCCGGACACATGTCGACATAACATATTTTCTTTGTTTGTGTGTGAGGAATGTTTCCTGAAAGTTTGGCCGTACCTTTTTGTAACACCCTTTATATATATATATATATTTGTTTGGTCCATGAAGGTACTGGATTATAAAACGATGCGTACTTGTAAAAAAATGTTTTACTTGATAACATTATATCGTTGGCGCAGCAAGAACTAATTAGGACATTGCATCAGGTATTTGCAGTTCCACGAAACACTCAATTTCGTGCATCAAAAGAAATTAAAAAATCGAGATTTAGTGACATGATTGGTAATCAGCATTATTGGTATTGGAACAGGCAATGGTCATGCCAACGAATTCTGTGTTTGACTGAATGCTGAAACTTTTGGAGTGATCTGTTTATTTCTGAAGCTGGTTATAAAATTTACTCAAGCATTATTAAATCAAAATTGCAAAAATTTTATGAACCACTACTTGGAGAAGAACAAAATGGGTTTCGGAAGGGTAGATCATGTGCAGATGGCTATTTCACACTCAAGATGCTAATTGAGAAAAGGAAAGAGTTTAATCTGGAAACACACCTGGCATTTATTGATTTCAAAAAAGCTTTCGATACAATTGACAGAAGAAAACTTTGGCTAATTATGGCAGAAAGTAACACCGCACCACAGATCATAAAAGCAATTCAAAACATCTACAGCCACAATGTAATCGCAGTCAGAACCGGACAACAGCTATCGGAATGGAAACCCATTAATCGAGGAGTGAGACAAGGATGTTGCCTATCACCACTTTTATTCAGCATATATATAAACAAAATCATTTGTAACTGGAGACAAAAACCCCATGGTAGAATAATAATAGACAGACAGACCAACCTGGATACATTACTGTTTGCAAATGACCAAGTGCTTTTTGCTGAGTCAGAAGATGACCTGCAGAGATCGGTATATAATCTCCATATGACAGCAAAAGAATACAGCATGGAGATTTCCCTCAATAAAACAAAGGTTGAAAAAAAACACAAAAGAACCAAAATCTCAATAGACAACACGCCCATAGAACAAGTAGCAGAATTTAAATACCTAGGTTACAACCTCAGCTACACCCTAGAAACCGATATGCAACAAAAAATCACAAATTTCACGAAAGTTACAGGATTAATAAATAACACCTTCAGACCATCTCTAGTTCAACGGCACACAAGAATCAGGCTATATAACACCCTGGCTAAACCTACACTACTGTATGGCAGCGAGGCCTGGATACTACGCAAAGGTGATGAACGGAGACTAACGGCGGCTTGATGCGATTTATGACGAGAACAGCTGGCTACACATTACAAGACAGAAAGAGATCTGATGATATCCTTAAAGAACTTAAAGTAAAACCAAATCTCCAAACGGTACAAAATTACAGAACGTGATGGACAGAACATGTACTAAGGATTAAGATGGACCGGATCCCACGAAAAATTCTGAAATACCATCCCAGAGGCAGGAGAGATGTAGGGAGACCACCAAGAAGATGGATTGAGACCGTAACAGGCCACCAGGCCTAATACCAGACAGGGAGAAGAAGAAGAAATATATATATATATATATATAAAACATATTATGTAACCTTTTCTTCTCCTGGTTCATGCATAATATCGGGCTAACAACACAATTTGAAAATTATGAGGGAAGAAATATACACAAATTTAAATTCTTAATGCTAGTTCAAGCTTCTCTAATGCTGTTACGTAGTTAGTAGCAGTATCTAAAACACCATATTTTAGGTGTTGTTAAAAACAAGATTAGAAGAACTTTGGAATCTCAAATCAATTACGAGTTTTTGCGATAACTGGTGCTCAAGTAGATTAAAATATTTAAATACTCTTTAAAAAAGAATGTACACAATTAATTTAAAAATTGTAATCGTAAAGTATATTTCATGTACTTGATAAATTATGTTTCTACGTATTACAGTACATTAGTTTGGAGCTGATATTATGAATTTATCTGTTAAAAATATACTACCTTCATAAGTAATACGTTAAATTTTTAATATTGTCTCCCACATTCCCAACACATTTCAAATATTGTTCTAATCTGATTTTAATTGCTATTAAGTAAATTTTTATGTGACAGTACTTACGTTATACACCGTTAAGTGTATTGGTTTACACTGCTTCCTGTTAGTTTTCTGAAGAAAATCATGATTTTTCTTACCAAGCTTTGCAAAGTTTTAATTACGTTTCTGCTATCCCTTTACTGAGATTTAATGCCTTAACTGTTTAAAGCTTTCTACATTTAATGAAGGCCTTAATTACTGCAACGAACATGTAATGAAAATGAGTGATACATACATACATCATTACCAACAGAGAAGAATTTAGAAAAGTGATCGACGTTAGAAAATTTCCGGTACTGCAACTAAATCTACAACCTAAGAGAGTTCTGTCAGATGAACACAGGCAGGACAACAGCACACGCATGAAAAAGTTCTGGAAAAAAAAAGACTGTATCAATTAGAACTTCATACATCCATCCAACTAAGTGAATTGATTATTAAATAACATTAAAAAGTATCTCAATTTTCTGTCTTCAACAACTAATTCTTCCTCTTATCTGTAATGACACAAAAATCATTATTTTTCAGATCTCGAAGCTCTAATGCTATAAATTATTAAAGGAATAGTGTATACTGTATTTAACACATTAAAATATCTCAACTTATAACAAACCTTTGTTATTTTAAGGTCATTTCGAACTGAAGTCCTGCCAGTTTAATTATTGAATAAAAAAGTTGCACTGACTGATTCATTTAATACGCTGGTAGTAGTGGACAGAGGAAGAAGCTTAAGTAAACCGAAGACCGATGCAAAGAGACAAAGAGACATGGTTCCTTTGCATTCCCTCTAGTCCTTGATGTGGAATTGTTCAATTAACTTGAGCGAGGAAGGTCAGCGGGCCGGGATTTAATTTTATACCTGGCGCTCCTTCTGTCCTGAATACCGTTTTCAGTAGTAAGCTAGGAGAATGCTGAAAATCCTTCTAAATACCTGAAAAGTATAAAAGAAATAAGATAATATGAAACACTCAGTAACTGACGCTCTGCCAACAGGTAATAAACAATTGGAGAAGGCAGGTGGGAAACCTCTTTCCATTGTTCACCAGTAAAGATTTTTTTCTCCTTCCAAATGTGAGCCAACGACAGATGAATCTGATATGATAACGACATATAATTATTTATTATTCATTCCATGTGAGACTTAGATTTTTTGTATAATAGTAAGTAGCATTGAAATCAAATTTAAATTACCGAGTGGATTCGGTGAACGGTGACGTGCCGGCCTCACATTACGGAGGACGCTAATTTGAATCCACGTCCGGCCATTTCTGGGGTTTCCATGGATTACCCAAATCACTTCTGGCAAATGCGGGGATGGTTCCTCCTAAAGGGCATGGCAGAATTCCTTCCAGTACTTTGCCCTCAGTTCTATCCCGTCTCTGATGACATCGACGTTTACAAAATGAAAAGCCATAAAAAATTCAATCAACTATCACTAGCGACCGTGACAGATAATTATTCGATCAATTTGCAAATAGATATCAAAAATGTAACATTACAGTTAAAATATTGTTCAGAGTTTTTAATGAAAACCCTCATATTGGGCATCATAATTCTGTCAACTATAAACGATAACTCCACTTCAAGTTTCACTGTGCAAGTGTTTACTCCAACAAACTTACAGCGCCAGTTACAAATAAATTTTGCGTGACGGAAGCCAAGTTCGTAAGGAGGCAAGCCATCACTGCTGCGCCAGCGTGCCGCGACGGAGTACAAAACCCGACAGGCGTCGGCTAAGTAAAGGTGCTCCATGGCCCATGAAATGGTTTCCCGGCCTCAGAGACTGCTGCTGCCAGGCAGAAGACAGCAGACTGAATCGTGCGCCTGACAGTTGAACTGCGCGCATAGCGAATGCGGGCGAGCCGAGCGTAGCGGGGCGCACACTTAAGCGGATTTAGCACTCGGGGCAGTTATTTCCCTGGGGCATCGACTTACTCCAGCCTCCCCACGACGACCCTGGGGAAAAAGGACGACGCAGGACCGCAAGTGTATTGACAGGCGCGCATCGCAACCTGCCACGGCTCGGGCGGTTAAGCGAGCGTGAGATGGCGCTGGTGCGAGTTTCGCCCGGCTGACGCTGTTCTTTTAAACGTCAGATCATTACATATTTGAAATACGTACAAAATAACATGAAATAACACAGTGCTTCGTACGTTCTCATCTTTTTCCTTTGTCATGAATTTGACAATACCATCCTTTCAGAACACACCACGTTTATAAAATACGAGTCATGAAACTGGAGATAAATGATTACCATGATATATCACGAAATATGTACCATCCTGGGTCACTGTGATGTAATTTGTTGGTACTAAGATGCAAGTTTGTAGTAGGAACGTAGCTTTTACGGTGTTGTATGTTAATAAACTATTATCGTTCTTCCAGCCTTGTATAAATGTCAGAACTCTTGGACGTTTCGAAGGCGTCTATCTATGCCCTCATTATCAGTCAACTGTTTGTTTACGCGGTGCCGCGGAAACAAACCGTTGGTTGAAAATGAGGACATATATAGACGCATTCGAAAAGTCTCAGAGTTTTGACATTTTGTTCATTGCTGGAGGCTTTGTAAGAGTTAATTAATGCCAGTTTACTGCGCCATTTTATCTATGATGCTAGCAGCTTCTCATCCCTGTCGTAAGGAACGTTAGTTCAGAGCCAAACAAACGTGGAAGTCAAAGTCTAGTGGCAATATTACACTCTTGTTTTCGCTTAGGGTATAGCGTATCCTAAATATCGTTAAAACCGGGCGAGGGTATAGGACCAGAAATAAAAAGGAAATCTGCCACGGCCTTTCGAAGCAGCAATCCCGTCATTTACCTGCACTAATTGCTCGAAAGCATGGAAAACCAAAATCGGCACTGCCAGAATGGAAATCGAAACTGCGTTCTCTCGGATGGCTGTTCATCTACATCTACATATATACTCTGCAATTCACAAAACTGTGGGTGTCAGAGGGTACTCAGCACCAAACCTAATCTCTTTGATGTGCATTCCAATCCCTAATGGTACAAGGAAAAAAAGAATTCATATAAGGATCAGTGCGGCACCTTATTTCTCTAATTTGATCTTTCCTGACATTCCGACCCAAATAGTTTGGTGGACGAAGTATTTCACTACACTCGTAAGTGAAAGTGGGAGTACGCATGTTTAGCAATAAGTTTATACGAAACGTGCGTCGTCTAGCTACCAGAGACTCCCAGCCTAGTCTACTAATCAGTTATGTAACGCTTTCATAAGGACTAGCAAGCGGTCACGAATCGAGTGGCTCTTCTCTGTACTTTCTCTGTACTCTCAATCAGCCCCTTACGAAACGGATCCCAGATGGCACAACAATAGTGGACGCACAAGAGATTTGTATGCTATCTCCTTTGTTTGTTTTCAAAATTCGACCTTGGAACCGCAGCCTAGGATTAGCTCTACCTACCAACGTATTAATATGTAAGTCCCATTTCATGTTCCTTTGTACTGTTACTCCCAAATATTTCATAGAATCGACCATATCAATAACTGAACTGTTTACCTCGTATTTCTGAACAATCGGATTCTTTTTGTTAGTTATGCTCAGTGTCTTACACTTTTTACAATTTAGTGTGAGTTGCCACTCAGCTCACCATGCCAAAATAGCATCCAGATCACGCTGAATTGCTAAACAATCTGCCAAATACCTTACTTCCCTATAAATAAGCGCATCATCAGCGAAAAGTCTAAAAAGGCTTTCACTATGTCTCCGAGATCGTTTATAAAAATTAAGAATAGAAGTGGTCCTATTACACTTCCTTGAGGTACATCCGATGTAACATCTAGATTAGAAGAACTTTCTCCTTCAACGACGACATACTGCGACCGACCAGTTAGAAAATCCTTTATCCATTCACAAAGCTGATCTGATATACCGTACGCTCGAAGCTTCGCTATAAGTCGGTTGTGTGGCACATAGTCAAAGGCTTTCTTGAAATCTAAAAACATTGCATCTACTTGTGAACCTGCATCAATAACTTTCATTACGTCGCGTCGTGTGTAAATAGGGCCAACTGTGTTTCACATGATCTTTTCTTCTAGGAAATTCATAATGTTCGAGTATGTAATATGCTCCAAAACTCTACTAAAAATAGGTGTTATAGATATGGGACGGTAGTTTCCAGGATAGCTTCGATCACCTTTCTTGATAATCGGAGTTACTTGCGCTATTTTCCAGTCTGAAGGTACTTTTCGCTCTTCTAGGGATTTACTGAATATATCAGACAGAAATGGCCCGATTTCCGCCGAATACTCTTACTGGAATACTATCCAGGACAGGTGCTTTTCCCCACTTTAGGAGCTCTAATTGCTTTATGATACCTCCAGTATCTATTCGTAATGATTCCATCTCCAACTCGACACGACGTGGGAAAACGGGAATGCTATCCTTATTTTCGTCAGTAAATGAATTTTTGAATACAGTATTTAGTACCTTAGCTTTATCGCGGCTTTCAATAACCTCGGACCCTTCTCGAACTAGTGCTGGAATATTGCTGTTGGTACAACTGGCTTTTCGAACATGCGACCAAAATTTCTTTGGGTTTTCTGCGAGACTCTTAGAGAGAGTGTTTGAATGAAAATCGTTGAAGACCTCACGCATCACATTCTTCACACGTCCTCTTAACTCAGCCAAGGTTTCTAAATCGCTGCGAGACCTCTTCCTTCCGTAGCGTGCGTGTATTTTCCTATGTTTTTTGAGTAATCTTTTGACTTCGCATGTGTACTACGGTGGATCATTCTCCCCATTTATTTTCCGCTTCGGTATATGTACTTCCATACCTTCCCTGACTATAAGTATAAATCGATGCCACATCTCCTTTCTCAACGTAAAGTAATGGTAATTATTCCTCAGATAGGTTCTAAAACACTCCTTTGTGGCCTTACTGAATCTGTATACAATCCGTCCATTTCCCCTTTTTCGCTTGGTCATTAATTTGATAGTCGCAATTACCGCTTTGTGATCGCTTATTCCAGTGGTCGTTGAAATGTAGGTGAATAATTCTGGCCTGTTAGTAACTAGCAAATCTAAAATGTTTTCGCTACCGTTATAACAACATTGTAGGTTCATTAACTAGCTGCACGAGATGATTATCGGAGAAGAAATCAAGAATTACTTCAGAAGCTGCCTTATCCCTGCTATCTGTAATGTGAACATAATTACGCCAGTCGATATAAGGCAGATTGAAGTCGCTTCCCAGAATCATAGCATGATCCTGAAAACGACTAGCTATACTGTTAACATCTTAATTCCTCGGCGATAGCTATCGGGTGGACGGTTGAAGGCGCCTATGCAGGGCCGGTGCTAGGAATTTCGGGCCACGGGTAAAACTGGGCGACCTTTTTTTTTCGAGGCCTGGGGGACCCCTGCAGCTGGTGATCGGGACCCCCTATCAGCCGGCGGGCCCGGGTACATTTGACCCGCTTACCCCCCCCCCCCCCCCTAACGCCGGCCCTGCGCCTATGACTAGTTTTGACCCAGCAACATTAAGTTTAATCCATATGATTTCACAGGTAGTATCGACGTCTATTTCATTACATGGGAGGAATTTATTCACAGCCACCTCCAAGAGAATGTAATCTGTCTTTACGAAAAACGTCCATGCTGTCTTTAAAAGATTCGGCGGAACTTATTTCCGGTTTTAGCCAACTTTCTGTACCGACAATGATACCCGCTTGTGTGCTACAAATAACGCTTTCAAGTTCTGGTTGTTTGTTACAAACGTTTCTGCAGTTAATTACGAGTACTTTTAACTGTTGTGACTCTTTTATGTTCCTCCTACATTCCGGTGTTGCATCTGATTGGGTTGCCCGTAACTGTATTTGGTGTTTCGGGTCCTCCGTCAGCCTAAAAAACCACCCAGTGCATTCCACACGGCCCCTGCCATCCGTGTAGCCGATTCACGTGTGTAGTGTACACCTGACCTATTCAAGGGAACCCTACATGACTTGATCCTGTGGCGGAGATCGAGAAATCTGGAGCCAATATCATCACAGAAACGCCGTAGTCTCTGGTTCAGCCCCTCCAGAGGTCCACAATCAACTCTTTCTACGATGCTACAAATGGTTAGCTTCGCCGAAATCTTGCGGTCACTGGCCACAGAGTTCACCCTTTCAGCCAGCCGCCGGAAGGAAGAGAGGAATAACTCCGACCCAAGGCAACAAGCATCGTTGGTGCCGACGTGAGCCACAATCTGCAGTTGGCTACACCCCGTCCGTTCTATGACATCCGGGATGGCCTGCTCCACATCTCGGATCAGACCACCTAGAATACACACCAAATGGACGTTGGATTTCTTCCCCGAGTAATCCGCCATTTCCCTAAGGGGCTCTATAAACCACCTAACATTAGAGCTCCCAACTACCAGAATACCCTTCTGCGATCACCCAGACCTAGCGGGCTGGAGGTCCGTCAGCTCGCAGAATGACAATTACGGGACTGAATCAGCCTCCGACAATACGGCATACCGGTAGGACAGTCGAACAAGTTCACCGTCTTGGCCTTTAAGCCTGTTCGACTGCCCCCGTGTGAGGCTTCGAAGTCTGGTAGCCATATGCCAGTCACCGTCAGGTGACCTAGGCTCAGCTTCCAGCTTTTCAGCCTGGGTTGCAGGTATAATTACTGTGATGGCACACTACTATACTCTGTGAAAACGTCTGGTTCAATGGCGCTTACTGGGTGTCAATACATGCACAAACTCTTCACAAGTACATTTCATAAGGAAGGTACCGAATAATTAATATTTCAGTGAATTCTGTGAAAAAAATCTGACTAAATTTATGGTATAACCCTTTCTTCTGAGAAACTGGAGCCAATAATTGAAAACGAAACTGGGAACAATGAAACATGATGACGTCAGAAAGTAGCGAATTACCCCCGTCAAAGAAAAGAATCTATGGCTTGCAGAGAGCGAATGTTCACTCATGGAGTGTTTCAAAAGCAATAGCACGTCGATACGCAGGCGATATTGAATAATGGAAATATTTCCTTTCTTTGACGTAATGTTTCTGAATAACTACTGCGACAATTCCAGAATAATTCAAATACTTCCGACCGACGTTTGTGAAGTTATAACAATACTTAAACAATTAATATCACATTAAAACAATCAGAATTAATAAAAAATCATTAGAAATCATTTTAAATGCACAGAAATGACAATTAAAGATATTGTGACAAATTTATCCACACAAATCAGTCCAAACTGTAACAAATTGTCCTCTAAACATCGTAGATCACCTCAGTACTTAGAATTATAAATTTTTAACAAATTTTTCATGCATGGTACTGTCCGTGAACATATTAAACAGTATTTACATAGTTTCTTTCCATAAAACAAAGTCCATTTACACAAATTCACAACTAATTGCAAGAAAAATATACAAAACAATATTCACTTCGAGCTTGCTGCAAATAATTCTTAAAATACAATTTGATTAAAGAATTCGGTCTGAGGGACGTTATTTATATATTATTTATTTTGCGTGGCGACTGTTCAGTATTTGGATGACATGTCCAACCCATTGAAGTAATTCCTTAATTACCATTGTATCACTGATTGTGGAATTCGCTTCTTCTGGGATACTAACGTTTTTTCTACAGTCTTGCCGTTTTATTTTAAGTATTTTCCACGGGTAGGGTTGGTGGTATTTCTCTACAGAGATCAATAGTAAGTGTAGATAAATAGTCGCGGTTATCAGCAGTACCTATCTCACACAAGACGTGATCGCCGAGTTCGTATCTGTGTTACTTTAGGTGAGAAATGTATCATAGAAGCAGCCATTTACATTCGTTCTAACATGCCATAAGAAACTATCGAAAATCTCTTTATAGGGTCCAGATAATTCCATAGAAAATCAGTATTACCCCCAGTATGAACACCGGCGTGCATATTCATATGGCACTTTCTGGGGACGTTAACATAAGCATCACGAGAGTAATGTAAATTAGCTCCCAAGATCATGAAATACAAACTCAATTTGGATTGCACGGATTCTTCGCCTACAACTCTTACCTTACAATCGTATATTTCAACGGACAGATCTATACGAACCAAAGCGTGTTGTTATCATTTATCGTACATTAGATACAGACGAACACGGGTTGGTATGGCTCAGTCTGATTAAATGGATAAGAAAGAGATGCTAAAGCACGCATTTCTAATATGTTTAATTTCACTATGCTTCTGGGTATACAATTATTATTATTTGTTATTCCATTGTCTGTGCAGATGTAGAGATTTACTAGTTTGCCGTCTGTACAACACTCAACAGATAATTGCCCATGTGAGAAGCAATCCACGATTCTAATGATTTGCCCTGAGCTTTGTTGAAGGTGATTACAAACGCCCACCGAATTTGGAATTGCAATCTCTTAAACTGAAATGGCATATCCTCTGGAATCCCAGGAAGTGAGGAATGAGAACATCTTCACCTTTACAGGATCCTGTCAAGATTTTTCTTCTGCAACGTTGCTCATTAATTCTTTTGCCGTAAAACCTCCTGCCCTTACAAGCTTTGGCTGGTTTCAATTGCAATACGTGCCGTGGCATCAGTGACAGATCGATTGAATTCAATAATTCTTTTTAATAAATAACTGCTTCATCTACTGTCACAACAGTGCTGACGGACTTACATGTGACTGCTTCACTTTGAATGCCAGACTGAATATCATTCATTGTCAAGATTGTAGACGCCATTGTTCTTGGTGGCAAGAATAGCTTGTTCAGTTAGATAATCGTGATTCTTATAACTGATTTCAATATTGGTAAATACTTTTCAAACAAACTCTTCTTTTAACGTTACTAAACTCCAGATCAACTGCAACGTAATTGATATGCAAATTTCTCAGCTAACAGATCGTTTTGCAGCTCAACACGTATATTATTAGTTAATTACAACGTCTTTACGTGTCTCTACAAAGAAGTGTATTTCAGGCAAGCAATTTATTTCCTCCGCAATTCTCGATAGAGGAATTAAAGGTAATGTTTGCCAGAAATCTGCAAGCAACATTTATGTGTTCCCTAATGCTCTGATATTTCCAGGCAAATCTTGTAATGATCAATCAAGAACCTTAAACGAATTTTTGTGGACCATTTTGTATTAATCACAAACAATAAGTTTACATTTCTGTAATACTTTTCCTATGCCGCTTGCTTTGGAAATGTTGCACATGGGTGTTTCAATTAATTGCTTGTCCAATAGCAATTTAAAAGCGGAATGAACAGTTCTTCCATAAGGTGACGATGTCGCAGCTTTTCCGTATGACGCAAGAGTTAAGTAAATTTGATTTTGGAATCGAATTACTTCCAGAATCAATAATTATTAAAGATTTATAATTTCCTCCAGAAACATATGAATAATATTTCTCCAGCCCCGTTATTGAGAGTTTACATTACTTGATCATAAATGCAGTTTTGCTATTGCGTTAGCTTAGAAATATTTGATTACACATACAACAAAAAGTTTATCGTGTTGTAATTTTGTTCACGACACAATTCTACACCGAACGAAACAGCAGCAAATCTTTTTTTTAGCCTTAAACTTGAATAAGATGTCCACTGTAAATACCTAATGTTGGCTCAGCTACGTGACAGTAATCACTGAAAAACGGTAACAATGGGAAGTCGTTCCTTGGATCATAAATTTCAATTTTTCCAGCCGTAAAGTGTTACCATAATATATTTTTAACTAAACGGACGTATTGAATTTAAAATTAAATGCTATGAAAATCAAACTTCATGAGCATAATCAGGCAATTCATTTTTTCAAATCCTTGTAAGCATTAAATATAGCTCATAACCTTATTTTGTTGTAACAACTCTGGTTGTAAGTACGTCAACATAGGCCGGGTGCCTGCTATCAGCTTCGGTGGCGTCAGCATGTAAAATAATATATATTTCAAAATATGATCAAAGATCTTAAAATCTTTATAAAATCTGACCTGTAATAAAAAATTTCGAAATTGTTCCGTCTGCGAAACTTGAAGACTTTCTCTTTAGTTTGAAGGGTGTTACCGAGCGTAAAGGCAGACACCACCCTCAATGTGTCACCGATTTGAAATAAATTGTGAGAATTCCTCGTTCCACCTTTACATAATTATTGATTTCACACATGAGTATTAAATGATTGGAATAATGTTTGGTTGTACTGATTAGGTAAGTGACGATAAACGTTTTTTTTTTTAAAAAAATAGGAGCATCTGTACGAGCTGAACTACGCGTTCAGTGATTTTAAATTAGTCAATTATACGATCACGACTATTCACTGAGAAGAAATGGTTTTTAATTCTTTCCCGTTGTATACAACATTTCGTAGGTTTTTGTGATATTGTTGAGCGTTACGGGAAACAATTGAATAATTAGTCTTTGTTTGTGAAAGACCAATTATTAAGTTGACAAATTCTTGAATAATTTGTTTCCTACAAATTATCAAAAGCACTGGCTTTTGGTTGTAAACACTGGAAGA
Organism: Vandiemenella viatica; assembly: GCA_031002005.1. NCBI lineage: Eukaryota > Metazoa > Arthropoda > Insecta > Orthoptera > Morabidae > Vandiemenella > Vandiemenella viatica. The sequence goes on along the minus strand of JARYHS010011408.1, from coordinate 232,330,218 downwards.
CAACAGCTTCGTGGTCGAAGTGGCTAAAGTACGTATCAGTGCTTGTCGTTTTAATGAGGAGAATCTGGTATAATTCATGGTGGTAAATATTTTTATAATTCTGTTCTTAGCTAGCAGGGACGGGCGAGGTACCTCGCGTAGTTCCCAGATTATGTAACGAAGGACCATCCGTTCTATGCTTAGGGTAAGGCGTGATTATTGCTTGAGACTGTTAGGTCCAGTTAGCGACTTACGTGGGTGTTGGCTTCCAACGCTGGAACCAGGTTTCAACATCGTTCTCGAATGTATCATGAATTACGTTACCGTATATGAGAGATATTGGACATACGTGAAATAATGCTGACACGAAGTTAGGTGATAGGTGGTTAGAGTACTGGTGATGGAAGAAATGTTCATGACGGGGATTAGTCCAATAGGGGAGGATAGGTGGCGTTGCCCGATTCTTGATCACCAAACTGCGCACCAAAGTCCCGCGTCAAACTCCAAATATCTCCGCAGTGCGTATGGAGTGAGGGCATACGTCATTGTTGATGATGATTCGTGCGTCAGATGCGGACGTTAGACCTGTCGGCCTCCTGTCCTTCTGCAGAGTAGGCCTTGTAAAACACATGGGTTTTACTAGGTTATTAATTAATAAAATGATAGTCACTATACACTGGTGTTAGGACCAACCTAATGGAAGGTTTTGGACATAGTTTAAACTTATTAATACAATGCAGTCACCACATCTGGATAGTCGACGTAATTTCAAGCAATTTATTAATCCTCGGTATAGTTTAAACATTTAATACTGTACGAGGTACTGTAACACTGAACACACACAGTCAATTAATACTGTAGTAAGTTTTTGTTTCAAACTAACGCACATACGCCAACCACCAACTGAAAATAATATTAATCCGAGATTACAGGTCCACTCGAGTGAAAAGTACAATCACTTGGCGTAAATTCAGTTATTAGCGTGATCACTGTTCACACAACAATCACTGGTCATCAACCACTTACTCACCAAATGCAGTTTGTACGACTTGGTCAGTCCGAACGAGACGTGAACGACAGCCAATATTCTGTTCCGACGCGGAAGCGCGGATTAGGTATCCATTTTCACTCGGGAGAATTCCACTACACTACATTTATACGACATTATCGTCACCGCGCTACATACATCTGCGACTTTTATACACCAACTGCCGTTGCTTACAAAGAATTTAGTACTACGACGTACTTATGATAGGTATCGATTATCGACATCTTTGACATAGATGAACTTTAATAGTTCGTAATGTCACAGGCTGATTTGAACTGCACCGGATTTCACCCGCTTCCATCTATGATTAATTAAAAACAAACTACACTGAACATACATTCATTACAACCATCCACACAAAACAATAAAAATATGTAAATACACTTCAATCACTGACGAAAGCAATGGAAGTCACTCTAGTTCAAATCCCCTCCCCCCCAAACCCTCAAAAAAGAAAAAAAAACGACCCACCAATGTGAAGGTTGAGAAGAGGAGAGAAAAAAAAGGAGGTAAGGAATTACGAACCCTGCTCTTGCAACATTGGCTTATTACGATTCACTGGAATTTAAGACGTGCTTCAAGTTGAAACACTTATCCATTCATTCTTGGCAAAAGAAATTGATATAAGATCTTACTGTGAAACTGATTAAGACGAAACCAGCTACCTAAGAAAGCTAAGGAAGCCGACGTATCGCGAAAACGCAGACTTAAGTTGGCTGCTTAAGATGGGATATTACTGAAACCAAACTTAAATGGAAGGAAATGGCGGTAAAAGGTGAGCTGAGTTGCAGATTGACGTAATAACATACCGCAAGTGGAGCACTTTAGCGGAGTAACAGGTGGATAGCTCGTGCCAAGCCCCCATCAAGACCACCTGTGTGGTCGGAACGACCGCTTCGTTAGACAATCTTGCGGAACCTCTGATCTGCCCGCGCTAATGGTCTTCTTTCAAGATGAGTTAGCCGGCTCGACTCTTAAACGAAAACTTTAAGAGGAACCGTTCTCAGAGCGGGCCGCGGCTGCAGATACTTTTGGTTGTAGAGAGATTCGTGCCGAGAAGTTCTAGCTATTATATGGTAGTGCCTCTTCATTGGAACTCATTGTTCTTGACTGCAAAACAGACCATTAAGATTAGGCCATCGAGTAACAGTTGAAAGAGAATAAATTATGTTAGCAATAGTGAAAGTAGTGTCCTACAAGACAGCCTTTGATCTCAATAAATCATAAAAGTAACTGTTATAGTTGAAAGTTAATTGATAGCATGAATCAACGGCTATTTCGAAGATATCGTCTGTCTTGAGGTGTGCGATCTACCAACTGAGTTGTATTACAAGAGGAATCTATCGCACTAAATTCGTATGTTATTTTTCATCCTCTTTTTAAGCTTTTGATGTCATAAAACTCACATAGATATTTATTGTCAGTCCTTCAACTAATTTCTCTTCGTGTTTTCCCAAAGTCACGCTGGGCGAATGCCGGAATAGTTCCTTCAAAATGCCCTTTCGTTGTACCAAATCGTCACCCGTTTCTATTGATGTCGGCTTAAAACAGGCATTAGGTCATAAGGAAAAGCATTACTCATTTCAAACCGTTGTGACTATATCGGATTTTTCATTACGCTTGTAGCAATCTCGACTATGTGTTGCCACCTAGTACGATTTTCGGATTTAAAGAATCCTGTGGAAGTCATTTTGACTTGATACCTCCACATACCACCTGTCCTTCCACGTGGTCTTCTGCCATCAATCTTCCTTTCAACAATTATACTTTTCACTAAGGTAAAAATAATTACATTCCGTATTTTCTCACTGTATTTAGAAAGAACTAAACAGTTCTGCTGCTATCATGAGAATTAAAAGTTAGGAGAGGTTTCGTACATGGAATAATAGACTCACTGAGACACCTGTTAGTCCAAGATACATGCAGCCTGCATGTCCCAAAGGCCTCAATGCTTATGTTGTATCTACCGTTAATAGCCCCACGTCTCACAGTCATAGTTGTAACAGTGAGTTTCGATTATGCAGGTCATTATGAAATTGGTTATTACTCTGTATTACTAATTTTGTAAGTATCAACTTCCAACAGGATAATCATTCTCCTTATGTCTTTTTGATCATTTCATGTGTTAAAAGTTGCTTTATTCGAGAAAGATAAAATTTTTCGTATTATAAATGAGAAAGTTTAAATGGATGAATGTCTGGACTATTTGCCTCAATCATGTCTTAATTGCTCAACAAATTTAAATGAAATCTTGTAAGAAGTTAGTACACTCTTTACGAAGTGACATATTTTATCCCGCGAAAACAAATAATTCCTTTTAGAATTGTCTTTAGAATTTCGCATTTCGTCAACAATATAGAGACTCCTACTTTGTAGACGGTACTGCCATGTTACTTTTTGTTTTTTTACGTATATCGCATGCACTGCTTTTCAGAGATCAAAGAAAGAGCGTTACGACATATGCATTGGTGTGTTCCTTTTGGAAGGAAAATAATTCCCGAGCAGGGAATATGGTAAAAGGGTCGTGCATGATAACTCGTAGTATCTGTGTGTTAAAGACAAATATCACGGGTCGGTTTCCAACTGGGTTGAATTATTTTTTTCTGAGTACCTTCCATTTTATTATTATACACTCTCTCTAATATAAAAAATTAATATTTAGTTTTCTTCTAAGGTCGAGGTGATATTGATTAAACTTCTTAAATACTTTTCTTATACTGTAGGTCTAAATCAACTACTATGTATCTTCTAATGGGTAAGGGGACTGGAAATTAGTAATTTTAAGACGTGACGGGCAAACGTAAATCAAGTCTTTCATTGACCGGTAATAAAGCTAGGACTATGAAATTAATGAATGAACAATGAATAAACAATTAATTCGCACTTTAACATGTAAATACCTATTGCCAATCAGTACTGATTGATCGCATAGAGGTAAAATATTAGGGGGATTGTATTTTATTGTGTAACGTAAACAATTTTTATTATTACATAAAATTTTTGATACTATTACTACTATTATATTAAGGAATATTCTTATGCTCTCAAACACTTCCAAGTGATAGGTGGCATGCAGATGCCAAAAACCTTAAGGAAACTATAACATTACAGAGTAATTGGATATTATGGCGTCGTAGAGTGTAAATTATTCGGTAAGTAAAATAAAGGCATACTTGTAACATGTATCAATTAAATAAATGCTTAGAAAGCGGTCGGAAACTTTGTACGAAACGCAACATCAAATGCAAGAGTTTTTAATTAACCAGTTGTAAGATAAAGTAAGGAATGATATGGAGGACTTAGTCACTCCTTGCCTCTTAGCCTTTAGGTTGGTGTCACATTTTATTGGAAAATTAAAACTTGCTTTTTTTCCAGCGATAGTAGATTATTTATGTTTTTATTGTTTTTGGTTGGGGATTGTGATTTATGTACGTTCAGTGTAGTGTGTTGTTTATGTTGTGTATGAATGAAAGATGGAAGAAAGAAGAGGGCGAAACATGGTCTGGGCCCATTCAAGTCTACTCTTTCGAAGTACACCCAGAACCAGGCTTAACAGCCCAAATAGACGGACGAATCACCATCGACAACATGGCAGGCCCACAGGTCTTTGGTGTATAATCTTGAGGTGAGTGTAGTTAAATGGAAGGAAGTGCCTATTAAATGTAACTGTGAATTATAACGTGTTTAGAGAAGCACTCATGCAAACTTTAACACTATCTTTGAGCTAATTTCATAACATTATTGGAATGGAAGGAAAATACTTGTAGTTTTTTTGAAAATATTGAGTGCTGAGCCTTTATTTAATGGGGTGTTATCGTTTGATTATAAGAATAAAACATAATTCTTCGATAACACGACATCAGAATAGGTCAACTTTTGCTTGGTAGTGTATTCGACGGTGACAGACATGCGCACAGCTGGCTGAACACAGCAGATAATCCCGATGCTCCACGCAATAGCAGAATCGCCCGCAAGGAGATTTGACGCCAGCTACACGCTTTGGAGTGCTTTGAGCCACTTGTACTGGCGTCAGACACACTGTAATATCCTGCCACCTAACGCCGCAAACGGGCTACAGCCATCCAGACAATCAGCGCATTCACGGCACAGCGACAAAGCGACAACGGTGTGCTGGCTTGTATAAGCGCACACAGACTCGTCTTCTGATGGTCTCTCCAATGGAGGCGCTATTGAACGTGATCACTAGGAAACGCCTCTTCTCACTGAAGCGATAGACTGTTGTCCCCGTTCTCAGGCAGTACATTTAATGAGCAATCATTCGGTTTGCTTAACATGTATCGCGTTACACTGACACTTTGTTCTTCTTGGAATTACTTTTGGGATGTTGGTTTGTACTCTGCTAGTTTCGGTCGCCAAGTTTATTCACTACTTTTGAAATGAATGAAAAAATTACATAAATTTTGTTGTAAGGTGTTATAATTTTTTTTAGTATGCCACATTCTTCTCGTCTACTAAAACAATGCGTAATGCAATGTTGGTCAGAATAATATCGAAGTATCCGAAAGGGTTTACATTTGCCACTCATTTCACTTCATACATTGTTCATCCTAGTCTTTAAGCTAGAATTCAAACAGTGGAGGGTTCTGGCGTATCTCATATGAACCAAACAAACCATAAAAATTCCGGACGAACCAAGATTAGAAAAATTGTGATAGGCAGAAGTGGAAATTGCTAACGTTGTTCCTTTCATATAAACGATTCACTGATACTTATTTGATTTTTCAAGATACTTATTTCATTATTCACATTTGTTACTGTGTTGTTTCTTATGATAAAAACATTCATAATGGCTCGCCAACAATTTATAAGAAATATCTGCGTGTTATTCACACTTGCAGAAACGCTAAGTACGGAACGATGATCAAAGGAACACTCAGGTAGCTTGTTATATGGGAGGTCTGTCAGGCAACAAAATTCAGGAGTCCCAGGCAGATAAGCGGGAAAACGCATATACTGTAAGCCTGTAATAACCTAGGGATATCTGGAATGATAGACAAGAGACAATAAATACAATTTATTGCCACTTCCGGAAGGTATGGGTAACTGCACATGTTCCGAAAGTTACAGTGACGTATGATAGAATATGGAGGGTAATACCAGGAACGAATGAGTTGCGTGTAATTGCTGTGTGTGCAGAAGTGAAAATGGGATAGCAAATAAGATGACGGCATGGCTGGTAAGTACGCTAAATTCAGCTTATCGGCTTCCGAGTTTAGTTGCAGGAGAAAAATGATTGGACGGCGCCGATGGAGAACTGGGCAATAAGAGGCTAGCTGCAGACGGGGTGACGCACGGGAGAGAGATTCAATCTTTGGGTTTTGATTTGAATCTTCTGGCCGATATTTGGAGCTCGTCACCTCCTGGTGAACATTTCCTGACTGCCAACAGCTGTTAAACACCTCTTCCCCAACACGTCTACACATTCGATGCCAGAGGTAACGCTGACATCACTGCACCTGTCACAGCCAGCATCAGCGCAGAGGTCAAGCTTTGGCAATTTGCCTCTACACCTCGAAACTGCTCACTGCTCCTATCTATGAATGGTAAAAGAACATAGTTTCTGCCACAACAGTTTTTCACGAGAACTCCCTTTATCAATAGCCCAGTTACGACCGTGAGATGTTTCATACCCTCCACTCAGCCAGATCTTTATGAGTAGCTAAGGACTTTTGCTGTAAATAATGTTTACTCTCAATCATGTAGGTTATTTAATCATAATAAAGTTCAATTTTATTTGTTGAAAGTAATGAAGATGTCAATATTTCTTTGTAAATTCGTAAGTTTTTTAATCCCCAGAATAATAAAGGTAACCTCCATTTCCTTATTGAAAAAAATTTGTATTTAAAAATCGAGTTATATTCCTTTGTCGCCCAACTACTGAATCATTGCTGACATTACTCATAAAAACCTTAGCTACCAAGAAAGTAACATTTCATTGACGCCTAGAACATGGGGCTAAGACTACAGTATTTGCATAATCATTAATCTATACTTATAATAATCAACTCTTGGTCATCTTAGACGCCATCTGTCACGCCATGACGTCACTCTATGATGTCACTCTATGATGTCGCTCTATGACGTCGCGCTATGACGTCACGCTTTATGCCATTGTTCTACGTTCTGCACGTTATTTAATAACATTTCTAAGCATCTGCAAATAAATTAACTGACTGAACACTGAAATAAAAGTACGTATTGCGTTTAAATCGTCATATCAATTATTAGATGCTTATATGTACGGAATTTTTTTAAATATATATATAGCAGTATTCCTTAAATTCTTTGTCCATAGATGTGTTAGATAAAAGCTTTAAGTTTTGAGCATCAATATTAGCGAAAGTTTTGATTAGATTGTCAGAATCAAAACTGGCATTTGACGTTACAGCAGAGGGAATGAATAATTTAGTTGTTGTTTTTTTTTAAATAATTTAAACTGCGTGCTACTATCGAAATTATTAAATCGTAAGAACGGGAATAGTTCCAGAATGATCGCGATCTGTGCAGCCTACACGACCATTAAAACAAATATTACATAACATAATGTAAATTTATAAGATTTGTTTTAATTTTCTTTTCTTTCGCTGAACAATATTACTGAGCCTATTATTTCAGCAACACGTAACTGTGTCAGCTATTCAAACATTCTAATATCGGTCTGAACCACAGATAAAAAAAAAAATTAGAGGTGTAAAAACCATTGAAGATTTTTGATGAAATATATATCGCGATGCATTATTGCCACCAAAATGCGATACAGTACCTGTATTAATATGGGTGAGATTGATGTATTTTTCCTGTGGCGGCAAGTGTAGTGTAGTATGTGGTTAGATTGAAATGGAACCTGGACCCGGATGGAAACCTTTTGCTACAGCGCAAGGCAAGAGGAATTAAATTGAATTTTATTTTATAACAATTCTGTTAAGTTAAGCAATTGATAAGATATGAAATGCTGGAACACTGAAATAAAAGTATGTATTTCGTCTATATTGGCATATTAACTATAAGGTTTATTTCACTGAAATCATTAAATGGTTTGTGTGAAGTAGTTCCAAATTGTTCGCGATATATGTGGCCTAAACTACAATTATATATTACGTGGCTTAGCGTAAGTTGTTAGGATTTATTTTTAGCATCCTTCGTTTTCACAGGGGTCGTTTCAGCCAATGTAAACTGTCTCAGCCATTAGGAAGATTTGGGATCAGTTTATATCGTGATGCATGATGACACTGAGATGCGATACAGGGAATGTATTAATTCGCGTATGATTGAAGCTTTGCTTTTCTGGCGAAAATATTAGAGGAGATTGTGGTTAGGCTGAAATTCAACCTGGATCAAGTTGACAGGTGAAACTTTTCGCTACATAAAAATTGTCTAGAAATTACAGCACATTAACTTCATTTTATAACAATTCTATTTAGTTAAACAGCTGCAGAGAAACAAATTACCATAACACTCCACTACACCTGTCTTTTATGACGGGCTTTGGGGTTATTTTATCTATATTTAACCAAAGAAAGGTTATATTTCATTATACATTGTCAAAAAAAATTACAGTTGTCTTTCCTTTCATTTATTTTAAAACTATTAAATTCTTACACGGTTTACGAACGTTCCTTAACTTTACAAAGTCCTTAAAGGTTTACATACTTTGGGAGGCCTATATAATCCCTTGTATTGTGACGAACCCCTTCGTCTATATTTCAGACTAAAAACCACTGGACCAATTTACGCACGGTTTTTGCAAATTGTCTGCAGAAGGCTTTAAGGTATTGAAATCCTCGATTTGACCAGTACAAGGAAATTCAGCAATGTAATCAAAATGAATTACATATTTTGTCACAGTGGCGTACTACTGAATCACCACAAGAATTGAAGCAAGCCTCGCATTACGGTGGACATGCATTCGAATCCCCGTCCGGACATCAATATTTGAGTTTTCCATTGCTTTCTCCAATCACTACAGGCAAACGCCGGGATCTCTCCTTCAAAAGTCCTTGGCCGAATTTCTTCCCGTTCCTTGTCTCCAGTCCTTTCCTGCCTCTAATAACCTCGACGTCGACAATGCGTAAAACCATAAGAAAAAAAACGAAGCAAAGCAAGGCGAATAATAATAAGAGAATAAAGACAATCTTTATACAGTAGTCAATAACCCATACAAATTAATTGATTTAATCAGTTTGTAAAACCTGACCGTATTGTATTTCAGTATAATTTAGAACTTGACTAAACAACAGACAGCATTAAATTACCAAACTTTTTTACAGGATCACTCGCTCACAGGGAGAATTGGTTCAATGAGCATATCGATAAACCAAACAAAATTACAAAAGTGATCAGTTGTTAAGTGGACGTGCAGTATTAGGTTCAAAAAATGAGGATGTAATTTTTATTAATACCTGCATTAAATATATGTTACCTGGAGCAACAACTTATTGGAAATCAGAATATACTGTTAAATATCTAGATGAAGTAGTAAACTTCCCAACTAAATTCTCTTGATTTATCTGAATTACCACCACACATAATTAATCTTAAAGATGGTGTTCCTATCATTCTTCTCAAAATAACATTCAACCATACCGTTTTTGAAATGGTACCAGATTTTCAGTCAAAATATTATAAAACAAAATAATCAGAGCAACAATTGTAATTACAAATATTCGAAGAACAGGCTGCACTAAGACCACGTATACTAACAATACCAACAGATATACTATTCCACTTCAAACTATAGCAATTTCCAAATAAACTTACTTTTGTAATAACAATAAATCAATTTAGGTGTCAGCTATTGCGAGCGTGGAAAGAATTTGGAGAATCCATGTTTCCTCTTTTTTTATCAGCAGTTGCATAATTTCTTGTAGGAATATCAAGAATTTTTTTTTGTATATTTGCCAAACGGAATCACCAAACACGTTTTATATTCAGAAAGTAATTGCAATTTATGTAATAAAAAATAATCTATATGTAAATATTTAATTTTAACTAATTATAAAAGTGATGTTATATATTTTCAATTATTTTAATTTATATATATATATATATATATAGCAATAGCGAAGAATTGTTGGGTCAACTAGTACAAGAAAGTAATGTTTGTATGTAGTTAGATACCAATCGTCCTATGCATAAAAATAATTTGTGCAATCTCCGTTGTTTTTTGAACCATTCTATCCTTCAGATTAGACTTAAAGGCGTGAATTGTGATATTC
>JARYHS010011408.1:232263372-232318955 GCA_031002005.1 Vandiemenella viatica | reverse complement strand
TGGTTCACACGCTGACACTTGTTGATGGCCCAGCATTGAAATCGGCAGAAATTTGCGGAAGTGTTGCACTTCTGTCACGTTGAACGATTCTCTTCAGTCGTCGTTGGTCCCGTTCTTGCAGAATATTTTTCCGGCCGCAGCGATGTAGGAGATTTGATGTTTTACCGGATTCCCGATAATCATAGTGCACTCGTGAAATTGTCGTTAAGGAAAATGCCCACCCCATCGCTACCTCGGAGATGCTGTGTCCCATCGCTCGTGTGACGACTATAACACAACGTTCAAACTCACTTACATTGTGATAAGCTGCCATTGTAGCAGCAATAACCAATCTAACGCCTGCGCCAGACATCTGTTACCTTATACAGGGTGTCACAAAAAGGTACGGCCAAACTTTCAGGAAACATTCCTCACACACAAACAAAGAAAATTTGTTATGTGGACATGTGTCCGGAAACGCTTACTTTCCATGTTAGAGCTCATTTTATTACTTTTCTTCAAATCACATTAAACATGGAATGGAAACACACAGCAACAGAACGTACCAGCGTGACTTCAAACACTTTGTTACAGGAAATGTTCAAAATGTCCTCCGTTAGCGAGGATACATGCATCCACCCTCCGTCGCATGGAATCCCTGATGCGCTGATGCAGCCCTGGAGAATGGCGTATTGTATCACAGCCGTCCACAATATCAGCTCTAACATGGTAAGTAAGCGTTTCCGGACACATGTCCACATAACATATTTTCTTTGTTTGTGTGTGAGGAATGTTTCCTGAAAGTTTGGCCGTACCTTTTTGTAACACCCTGTATAGGCGTTGCCAACCGCAGAGCCCTACTCTGTTTACATATATCTGTGTTTTCAAACGCATGCCTATACTGTTTACATACCATATATCTATATTTGGATACGCTTGCTACACCAGTATCTTTGGTTCTTCAGTGTTAGAGCATAGGTCTTTGCTATTCAACCTCAGACGGTACGTAAAACTCTAGTGCTCTGTTTTTCAGCTAAGGATTATGAGAGCACTGTGTGGTATAATTCTTAGGGTGTTTGAATTTCACCTCAACTCAGAAACAATATCCCATTGTGGGCATAGCCTTACCTAGAGCCTTAAGTAGAGAGAATAAAAACTTCAAACAACTCAACTCATCATTTAATTTAATTTAATTGCGATGGAGCTCTTGCTCCGGAGGCAATTCTTTTTTCCTTTTCCCACATACTTTTTCCCTTTACCAATTTCAACTTTAAATTCTTTTAGCGTCTTTGGTAAATTACTGATCATTTCTCTTGGCAATGTTTTCCAATCTCTGTCCCCTTACCTACGAAGGAAAATCTTTCCTTATGCCAGAAATCTAGTACCAATTTGTGACCACGGTAATCTTTTCCCTTCCATAAACCTCTCTTAACTATTTACCAATATCTTTCCACGCCTCATCACCAATTTACGCCTTACACGCACCCCTGATCCTCTTCACCCCCCTCCTGTCTTCCAATGAATGCCATTCCAGCTCCTTTACAATATCACTTACTGATTGTGTTCTGAGGTAATTTCCAGAGACACGCCCTCCTACTGAAAATGTAGGTCCGATACCACACTAAAATATTGAAGAAACTGTCTCAATTGCCTGATAAGAGTTTCGTAACCCAATTTCCTTACTTCCCTAGTACATCACCTCATCACTCTCTCCAACAACCATTTACAAAAACATCACCTGCCAGGAACAGTTTTCCGTAGTGTTCAAAACATGCTGAATTATATACAAAATAATCCAGGGTAGAATTATGGACTCTTAAATATCTCAACCCTACAGAACGGGTAAAATATGAAGAAAATATGACCTCTATCCATTAGGAAACGTGGAACAATTGGAAGATGTTAAATAAGTTACAATCAGTCGTTGGAAGGTCAGTCGTTGGCTCATCATGCCAGGGGAGTAGGCTTTTCGTGAACGTGGCAAACAGCAGACAGCTGAATCGCTCTTTAAAAAGTTCTCGGGCATCCCACCGGTGAAACGCATGAATCTGAAGCGACGTCTCGAAGCCACTTTCTGACTTCATCTTGTAAGATAAAAACGTATACACTCTTATCGTTATTCGTCTATTAATTAATTACACACTTTCGGACCAGGTCACCACCAACAGAATTATCGAAAGTTCTGAAATGTTTCAAATAAGAAGTCAGAAGCTGCTGCAAGACAAAAAAACACTTTTAATCATCTTCAATATTTGCTGTGATCATCACTTTATAATTTGACGGTTAATTTTCATATCGTGGCTTCGTATTTCCAAAGATGCATTTCTTGCGTTTAATTACATTTCCACTAGCTCGATAATGAGTCCCACCACCGACAATTATTAATTACTCCATTCACACACACTGTTCCTCACAATGAAGTGGCTGTCTTTTTCCATTTTCACCGCATACTTTTGACTTGTCTGAACTATTTAATATCTCGCACTAATTAACTCATACTTCGCGTTATGTCGGAACCGCGCATAAAACACCACTTGCCTCCCGGCCAACGCGCCCACTCACTTTCGAGTCCTCCTCCCGGCTGACTAAACTCGTCACGTGACGCTTGCGACACCGAAATACCTTGTATCCTTACAATCGTCCGGTGCTGGGAGGCCCGAAATCGGTTTGTACAGTTGATTAACACGAAACGCCTCCATTCTCTCATAACTTAATTGGTATTTGTATCCATTTACTTGCACAGAACTAAAACCGGCACTGACCAATGACTGTTCCATCAACATTACCATTTCCTTGGCACATGATGTTTATAATTATGAAAATAATAACATTAAATGTATGCCACTGCTAATATGTTTGTTTTTCCATTGGGTGCTACTGAGACGAATAAAGAAAGATTAATTTTTCGGTTAAATCCATAGATGAATATTTATTAGTTTTACATTTACTTATTGTCGTTGTCGTGTTCTCCAACAGACTCTATTCTGTTTGTAGAAACTGTAAACTGTGATATACAAGTATTTGTTTGTATACAAAATTCTTATTATTTTAAGAGAGATTTTCCGAGGTTTCCCTCCAACATAACAATAAACACTCGGAACACAGAAGAGTCGTCTTGCTCTTGTCCATCATTCAGTTTCCCTTGTTTTTTCAATTTTGGTGGTGTAATTTCTCTCATTCTTCTTATATGGCCTTGCCACTCCAAGATTTTTCGTTCAATAGCTTCGGAAATTTCTTGATTCACTTATTATTATTTCGATATTCCTTACTTTCTCTTTCCAAGAAATTTCCAGTTTCTTTGGCACTTCAGTGTATTTAGTTAAGGACCCGCGAGGAAATGAATTACTGGAGCACTGAAAGGAATCTAGATAGGCTATTACGTTTAAATTAAAATAAAAGTTATTTCTTTATTTTGCTTCCATGTGGCTGTTTTAGTTAATTTCCTTGTTCATGGATATGTAAGCGATATTAGTGGAAGTTTTGATTTGATTTTTATTTAGCCTGTGTCGAAAATACAACTGGCATTTAACTTTACCGCAGAGGGCAGGTCTAATTTTTTTAAAAAATATTTAAATTGTTTTAAGGAGCACCCTGTTACTGAAATTATTACTTCGTTTAAATGAAGGTAATTCCACATCGATCGCGACTAATGTGGCCTAGACCACAATTTAAACTTATTACGTGGCATAGCTTAATTTGTTAAGATTTATTTTTAATTGTTTTTGCTTTAGCTGAGGTCACTATTTCAGTCGCATGTAACTGTGGTCAGGTTGATGTTGTTGTTGTTGTTGGTGTTTTAGGGCGCGTCGACAGCGAGGTCATTAGCGCCCTAACATAGACCAGCTAATGCTTTGTTTGGTCAGGTTGAAATGCAACCTGAACCGAGATAACAACTGACACTTTTTGCTACAGCGCAAGAAACGAAGAATTGCATTGATTATATAAATTTATATTTAGTTTAGAAGCAGGAAAGAAATGACTTGCCAGAACATTCCGCTCAAGCAAATGATTTGTACTCGTCAGTTGCATCAAATGTTTATTCAACAATGATCTTAAGCTTTTACTAAAAATTAAACATTATTTCATAGATGGTTTAAAAAATTGCAGTATTTCAATAGGTAATATGTTATATACCAAGTGTTTTTTTTTTAATCATAATTACCACTAAGAAATCTCTTCTACATCTAACTCCAAGCTGCATATCCTGTGGAATTCCAGACATGCAATTAACATAAGGAATTCTCTCTGGCCGCGAATATCTGCTCCGAAACGAATTCCGCCTTCACCGAGGCCTATTTCCCCGGACGGGCAAAGAGAAATACGAAGTTTCCTTCGTCCCACTCAGTGTGAAACTTCGACGTTTCTCGTACGCTGCAAACACAGAGTGGGAATATCGATCTCAAACACCTGACGAAGGTGGATTGAGGTAAATGAAGTTCCGGTTCCTATTAAACTGAACCATCGAGTGCGAAGGTTTCAGACGCTTTAATTTTATCGGCGATAAAGGACGCAACTGTTTCATTTTCTCTGTTTCTCACTGAATAATACATGTTCTTTAATGTGTTTCTTTTAATTTGTATTTCACTGACTCAGGTATGTAGCTTTATCAGAAGTCAAACAACTGAAATTGTTTTTAATTTGATGTTTTCTTTCCTTTCACAATTAAGACAAGTTATATCCTATTAAAAATCCATGAAGGCGGTCAGGTAGCTCAGGCAGTAGAGCGTCTGACTACAGTCCGGACGACCGGGGTTCTATCTCTGTTGTAGTCGAAGGATTTTATACGAAGCTGAATATCTGAAACGCCTTCCCAAGCCCATTTAACTTGCTATCTAAAGGTGCGTTCCCACGGCACGTGGTTGTGGACGCCTTTCATCTTTGTCCATATACTAGCTTCTACCCACCGCCTGGAGGTAAAAGATGAAAGGCGCGTACTGCACACCACGCGCCGTGGGAATGAGGCTTTATAAACACCGTGGAGGAAACACCGTCACATCCCTTCCAGGGTCGAAAAAGTTGTAATGGGAACGCGAAGCTCTAGCTCTGCGAATCCTGTGAGAAGCGGTACTCATTATTAATAATTTCAAATTATGATTTTAACACAATTATTACTTTACTGCCTAGTGATGACTGATTATTAAAGAATTATTATATGTAGTTAATGATTGCTACTTTATTTTAATTATACTTCTTATTTTCCTTGAGCAACTGGTCCTCCGCAGCTGACTTTATCTATTGACTATTTCTTTTGTTTGTTATTTTGGAACACGCACTCTTTTAACGCAAGTGTGATATTGTAGCTTATGCCGTATCTTAATTTCCGTAACAAATGCTGATATTCGGAAGTTACAATAAATTAATTTGATCGATCACATTTAGTGTTTACCATGTATTGCACAACAGCAATGACAGTATGTTAAAGATGCTCATCTCTTCTAGAAATCAACGATGAATAAACCACTTTGCGTGTCGGTGATTAAATCATATCTCACTACGTAGAAAGACTCTGGTGAAGAAAATGTTGTATGCTACCTCCTGTTTAACTTTATTACAACATTCTCATGCCTAAATAACTGCAGGGAATGTTCTGACAGAGTTATTTGAGAGAAACTTGGCGAAGAGAATTTCTAAGAACATAATATTTGCATTTGTTAGTTCAAATACAGAACGTATACCGAAGAGCCAAAGAAACTGGTGCACATGCCTAATATCGTGTAGGGCGCACGCAGAAGTGCCGCAACATGACGTGGTATGGAATCGACTAATGTCTGAAATAGTGCTGGAGGGAATTGACACCATGCATCCTGCAGGACTGTCCATTTATCCGTAAGAGTACGAGAGGGTGGAGATCTCTTCTGAAGGGCACGTTGCAAGGCATCCCATATGTGCTAAATAATGTTCGTCTGTGGAGAGTTTCGTGGTAAGAGGAATTTAAACACAGAAAAGTGTTCCTGGAACCACTCTTTAGCAATTCTGGACGTCTGAGGTGTCACATTGTCCTGCTGGAATTGCCCAAGTCCGTCGGAATGCACAATGGACATGAATGGATGCAAGTGACAAGCCAGGATGCATACGTACGTGTCACCTGTCACAGTCATATCTAGACGTATTAGAGGTCCCATTTCACTCCAACTGCACGCGCCCCATACCATTAAAGAGCCTCCACCAGCTTGAACAGTCCCCTGCTGACATGCAGGGTCCATGAATTCATGAGGTTGTTTCCAACCCGTACACGTCCATCCGCTCGATACAATTGGAAACGAGAGTCGTCAGACCAGGCAACATGTTTCCAATCATCAACAGTCCAATGTCGGTGTTGGCGAGCCCACTCGAGGCGTAAATCTTTGTGTCTTGCACCTATCAAGGGTACACGAATGGGCCTTCGGCTTCGGAAGCCCGTATCGATGATGTTTCGTTGAATAGTTCGCACGATGCCACAATTGTGATAGGGTTGCACTATCACGTTGAACGGTTCTCTTCAGATGTCGTTGGTCCAGTTCTTGCAGGATCTTTTTTTGGTCGCAGTGATGTAGGAGATTTGATGTTTTACCGGATTCCTGATATTCATGGTGCACTCGTGAAATTATCGTACGGGAAAATCCCCACCTCATCGCTACCTCGGAGATGTACCATCTCTTGTGCGCCGACTATAACATCACGTTCAAACTCACTTAAATCGTGATAACCTGCCATTGTAGCAGCAGTAACAGATCTAACGCCTGCCGAAGACACCTGTGGTCTTAATTAGGCGTTGCCGACCACAGCGCCGTACTATGAGTGTTTACATATTTCTCTGTTTGCATACGCATTCCTATACCAGTTTCTTTGGCTCTTCAGTGTAGTATTCTTGGAGGCAAGCGTATTAAAACGACCAATTGAGTTGTGGATTATTTATTACACTCCTAACAGAGTTCTTTAATAGTTTTGTTCAGGAGTCATATCATTCACTGGCTTTGAAGTTGTGTTATCTCCAGTACCGATGCCTTTGTTATGCTCATAATTACGGTTTTACTACACGCTTAACATCAAATTACTTTTCTATCAACTTTTGAGTAGAACAATTCTAACATATAGAATGCGTTAAGCTAGTTTAGAGGCTATAGTAATAGAATACTATACCATGTATTTTAACCCATCTAATTTACTATCACAGTTAATTGCCTGCTGGCAGCTGGTTGAATAAAATATTACAAATAGTTTCCTTCTGAAACAGAGCAAAATCAGAATGGTAGACCACTATGTTACATCAGGGCCATTAAGTGGAGATTTATGCTGATAGTATTTATGCTAGTGTAGCTTTTATGCTAGTAAAATTATTCTCCTCACACGATCTATCTTTATGAATATCAGTTTCAGTTGTAATTGCTGTGAAACATACTATACAAAATGATCGAAAAATAAAAAATCATGTGTATTAAGTATAAGTAAAGAAAAAGTTAAAAGGAAGAAATTTATAGAAGATTTGCTGTTAAAAATTTACTCAAATCTTTTAAATGAACTAGTGCTTGTCGGCGTGTATTGCTTGAAGAATTATTTCCGCATGAATGAAGAACTTTTCAGCAAATTCTGAGTCAGGCTGGTTGAGGAACAGCCCTTGAGGGATTGTTCTTCGTATGTAATGCTGTCAGTTGAAAGTCATTATGTTGCCAGTACAGTGAATACTCTTTAGGGAAACCAGAAAGAAATAATAATTATCAATTTGAAATATGATGTTATAGAAATAAAATGAAAATTAAGTGGATGGATAATATATAAACTGAACTTGCTTAGCAAATAATGGGTGATTTGGGTCACACAGCAAGACATGCGGAGCAGATAAATTTGCTAGGGGATGAAACAGATTGAAATAACCAGCCCGGCAGTCTCGTCTCGGACTGCCCTCCTCACGCCAGTCAGTAGACCCAACCTGAAGATGATAGCACGTTACGCTGTCGAAAATTAGTTGAAAAACTATCAACTGCAGACTGAAAAGTATATTACGTGGAAAATCTCAACAGGCAGGAGGCACGAAACTGATATTTAACCGTTCCAGACTCTAATGATATAGAAAAACTGGCACCGATGGTTCTATAATAAAACCGAAACGCGTAAGTCATGACGAAGTTTTATTTTGCAACTGCAATGTACGGCTAAGAAAATACGTTATTAGTATAGCAGATAAAGAAAACGGCCTAAATATTCAAAATGATAGTGTTTAATGTTAAATTGTGAAACATTAAATGTAAAACAGGCATCGAAACAACTGACAAAATATACTTATTATTTTACTACGGAAATACATTAACAAATTAGAGTGTTGTCTCTAACATGAGACCAGTCGCAACTGCTTTATGAAATGTTCCATCATTAGCAAAATGAAACTACAACTAAAAGTACGGCACCACTGAACCGGGCTCAGATTATTATTATTTATTTTAATTTTAAAGTCACAACTGTAGAGAAACTGAGAAAATTATAACTCCCATTTACAGACTCACTGTCATGGCACATCAGATTGCATAGTAATAGTGCAATGCCTCAGAATAATAGTACTTTATTAACTATAGCTTCTGATGACTGAAAACTGAATCGCTGCTTATGTGACGTTCAAAACCACAACTTGCTCACAATAAAACTTCGACATTTCACCGTGGCACAGTGCACAGCGACGCACTACATGTGTTGGTTAAAATAGGTATAACATTGCAGCCTTCCCATGGATGTGGCCCACAAGATACCTGCAGCCGCAATTATTGCCCGCAGCACTTATGTGCAGACAGTTGGTCTTCAGCAACCGTCACGCCAGGAAGTACTCTCTGTGTTTAGTTTAATTTAAAGTGTGTAGATAGCCTTTGTTTAATCTTTGATTATTTAACAGCGCCAGTAGACAGTTGGTCTTCAGCAACAGTCACGCCAGGAAGTTCCTTGTGTGTTTAATTTAAAGTGTGTAGATAGCTTTTGTTTAATCTTTGCTTATTTAACAGTGGCAGTAGTCAGTTGGTCTTAAGCAACCTTCACGCCAGGAAGTGCCTTCTGTGTTTAGTTTAATTTAAAGTGTGTAGATAGCTTTTGTTTAATCCTTGCTTATTTAACAGCGCCAGTAGACAGTTGGTCTTCAGCAACCGTCACGCCAGGAAGTTCCTTGTGTGTTTAGTTTACTTTAAAGTGTGTAGATAGCTTTTGTTCAATCTTTGCTTATTTAACAGCACCAGTAGACAGTTGGTCTTCAGCAACCGTCACGCCAGGAAGTTCCTTGCGTGTTTAGTTTAATTTAAAATGTGTAGATAGCTTTTGTTCAATCTTTGCTTATTTAACAGCGCCAGTAGAAAGTTGGTCTTCAGCAACCGTCACGCCAGGAAGTTCCTTGTGTGTTTAGTTTAATTTAAAGTGTGTAGATAGCTTTTGTTTAATCTTTGCTTAGTTAACAGCGCCAGTAGACAGTTGGCCTTCAGCAACCGTCACGCCAGGAAGTGCTCTCTGTGTTTAGTTTAATTTAAAGTGTGTCGATAGCTTTTGTTCAATCTTTGCTTATTTAACAGCGCCAGTAGACAGTTGGTCTTCAGCAACCGTCACGCTAGGAAGTGCCTTCTTTGATTAGTTTAATTTAAAGTGTGTAGATAGCTTTTGTCCTTCTTTGCTTATTGGTTTAACAGCGCCGGTAGTCAGTTGGTCATCTGTAACCGTTACGCGAGGAAGTCCTTCTTTGTTAATTTTTTTTTTTCCAGTCTTGTCTATCGGTTGTTTGTAAGTAGTGAACAGTTTATTTGTATCACTCGGTTAGTTCATCTTTCATCTTTTCCGTAGCTTTTGTTTAGAAATAATATGTGTAGGGACTGTGATTGCTGTGTGCAGGCGCGGGCTTAGGTGGCTGATCATCGCGCTCAGCTTGCAGCTTTGCCAAAGAAAGTTACAAGGCTGGAAGCTGCCGTAGGTGACTGCAGCAGATGTGCTATGGGAGACTCCGCTGAAGCTAGTGCTATCGCAAGTTCTCCTGTTCCCAGCATCGTACCTGTAGTCCAGGCTGAGACCTCGGAGCCTGTGAGGCAGTCACCTGACGGTGTCTGGCGTGTGGTTTCCGGGCGTCGGCGCCGCATTCGGGGGCAGTTGTGCAAGTCTGAATCCCAGGAGGACATGCTTGTACCATTGTCCAACAGGTTTGATGTATTGTCTGGGTCTGGTTTAGATCCAGAATCGTCAAACAGCGAGTTGCCAGCCCCCCTGCCCGCAAGGCCTGAGTGACCACAGAAGGGGATTTTGGTGATAGGTAGCTCCAACGTTAGGCGTTTTATTGAACCCCTTAGGGACTTGGCGAATAGGTCTGGGATGAAGTCCTGTGTCCATTCATTGTGTATTCCGGGAGGTCTGATCCACGATGTGGATCAGGCCATCCCGGATGCCATTGATCGGACGAAGTGTAACCAGCTGCGGATTGTAGCTCATGTCGGCACCAACGATGCTTGCCGCCTGGGGTCAGAGACTATCCTCTCTTCCTTCCGGCAGCTTGCTCAAAGGGTGAGCTCTGTGGTTGATGACCGCAAGATTTCGGCTGAGTTAACTATCTGCAGCATTGTCGATAGAACCGACTGTGGACCTCTGGTTCAGAGCCGAGTCGAGGGTCTAAACCAGAGACTGCGGCGTTTCTGCGATAATCATGGATGCAGATTCCTAGATCTTCGCCATGGGGTCGAGTCGTGTAGGGTTCCTTTGGATAGATCAGGAGTGCACTACACACGTGAATCGGCTACACGGGTGGCAGGGGCCGTGTGGAGTGCATTGGGGGATTTTTTAGGCTGAGGCAGGAAGACCCGAAACTAGGATCACAGTTACGGGCAGCCCTATCAAATTCGGCACCATATGCTAGGAATAGCGTAAATCAGTCGCGACCATTAAAAGTACTCGTTATTAACTGTAAAAGTGTTTGTAATAAGCAGCCTGAGCTTGAAAGCATTATTAGTAGTACAGAAGCAGATATTGTATTAGGAATTGAAAGCTGGTTAAAACCGGATATAAGTTCAGCAGAAATATTGAACGATAGAATGAATGTTTTCCGTAAGGATAGGTTGAACTCCAATGGGGGCGGTGTATTTATAGCTGTTAGTAAACACCTGTCGTGTAGCGAAATAAATATCGATACGGTCTGTGAAATCCTATGGATTAGACTAAAAGTAGCTAGGACAAAAACTTGTATTAGGGTCTTTCTATCGTCCACCAGATGCAGATGTATCTATTGCTGAGGCCTTAAGAACTAATGTAAGTAATATAGCTCGTCAATTTCCAGATCATGCAATAATACTAGGAGGTGACTTCAACTTTCCGTATATCGACTGGAATAATTACGTCCACGTTACTGGTGGCCGGGATAAAACATCCTGTGAAATTATTCTTGACCTTTTCTTAGATCTTAATCTTGAGCAGCTCGTCACTGAACCAACGCAGTGCAACAACGATATCGAAAACATTTTAGATATTCTCGTTACGAATAGGCCTGAGTTATTCACGGACATTTCTACCACCATGGGAATAAGTGATGATAAAGCTGTAAATGGTACAGTAAAATTAATAGCCACGCGCAAAAAGAAAAAAGAAAGGGTCGTTTACAGGTTTGAAAAGGCCTCAAAGGAGAGTTTAAGAACGTTTTTGAGGGATAATTACATTACCTTTATAGAAGGAAGAGGCTCGGTTGAAGAGATGTGGCTTCGATTCATGCATATAGTCAGGGAAGGTATGGACTTACGTATACCGAAAAGGACAACCTGGGATGGGAACGATCGCCCGTTGTATATACGTGAACATAAACGGTTACTTAAAAAACAAAGGAAGATACATGCACGCTCAAGGACGACGATGTATAGGAGTGATTTAGAAAAGTTAGCTGAGACAAGAGAACATGTTAAAAATGCGATGCGCGAGGCTTTTAACGACTTTAGATGCAACTCACTTTCTAAGAGTCTCAACGGAAACCCAAAGAAATTTTGGTTGTATGTAAAAAAAGTTAGTGGTAGTGACAACAATAGGTCAGTTCTACTACAAGACAGTAGGGAAGTTGATGACAGCCACGAAAAGGCTACCGTATTTAACACCGAATTGAAAAATTCTTTCACTGACGAAAACATGGAAAACATTCCCGCTTTTGCACGGCGTGTGGAATTTGAGATGGATCCAGTTCAAATTGATAGTGTAGGTATCATAAAGCAATTAAAGCTCCTGAAGTGGGGGAAGGTGCCGGGTCCTGATGGTATTCCAGTAAGATTATTTTCGGAATACGCGGAAGAAATAGAACCATTTCTATCAGATATATTTCGTAAAACTTTAGAAGAAAGAAAAGTACCTTCTGACTGGAAAATAGAGCAGGTTATTCCTGTTTTCAAGAAAGGTGATCGGAGAGATCCTAGAAATTATCGACCCATATCTCTAACATCTGTCTGCAGTAGAATTCTGGAGCATGTCATATGCTCTAACGTTATGAAGTTTCTGGATTAAAACGAGTTACTTACAGCAAACCAACACGGATTTCGTAAGAACCGTTCGTGTTAAACGCAACTGGCTCTATTTTCGCATGACGTAATGAAGGTTATCGATGCAGGATCACAAGTTGATGCTATTTTCTTGGATTTACAGAAGGCTATTGACTCTGTATCACATAACCGCCTTTTGGCGAAGATTCGAGCGTACGGTATATCTGATCAGATCTGCGAATGGATACGCGATTTTCTAACTGGTCGGTCGCAGTATGTCGTTGTTGACGGGGAAGCCTCTTCAAAGCTTTTTTTTTTTTTTTTTTTTTTTTTTTTTTTTTTTTTTTTTTTTAGTTTTTTTTTAATGGCATTCGGCAACGAAGGCCATACAGCCAGCTCAATGTGCATTTTTTTCCAATGTATGGACGCCACAGGACGGACAAGACATTCACACAGACACACAACACTTAACATCCATGCCCGCGGCCGGATTCGAACCGGCGGCCTTCGGCACGTGGAGCTAGCACTCTAGCCCCTACGCTACCGAGGCCGGCAATCTTCAAAGCTAGATGTTACTTCGGGCGTTCCTCAAGGAAGTGTAATAGGACCACTTCTTTTCTTAATTTTTATAAACGATCTCGGTGACAACGTTAATTGCAGGATGCGATTTTTTGCTGATGATGCACTTATTTATAGGGGAGTGGGGTGCTCTGACGATTGCTTAGAAATACAGCGTGATCTGGATGTTATTTCGGAATGGTGCCGTGAATGGCAGATTACACTTAACTGTAAAAACTGCAAGGCAATGCAAATAAGTAATAAAAAGACCGCGTTTGCTCACGAGTACAAAGTTAACAATTCAGTTGTTGACACGGTCGATTCCCTGAAGTATCTAGGCGTAACAGTACAAAGCAACATGAAATGGGACTTGCACATAACTTCCGTCGTAGGCAAAGCTAATTCTAAACTACGTTTTATAGGTCGTATTTTGAAAAGTTTCAATGCTCATACAAAGGAAATAGCGTACAAAACACTAGTGCGTCCGCATTTGGAATACTGTTGTGCAATTTGGGATCCGTATCGCAAGGGATTGATTGACACGTTAGAGAAAGTACAGAGGAGAGCCGCTCGATTCGTGACCGCTAGTTACAGTCCTTATGTACGTGTCACAGAACTGATACGTGGGTTAGGCTGGGATTGTTTGGCGGACAGACGACGTCGTTTTCATTTAAATTTGTTGGAGAATATGCGAAAATCTCTAATTTACGAGTGCAACGAAATACTTCTTCCGCCAACCTATTTAGGTCGCAATGACAGAAGGGATAAGATTCGAGAGATAAGATGCCGTACTGATACATTTATGTATTCTTTCTTTCCTCGTTCTGTTCGGGATTGGAATACTCTAAAATAGGATTGATGCTTAGCACCCTCTGCCACCCACAGTAATTGTGAATTGCAGAGTATATATGTAGATGTAGATGAGATCAATAGTGCGTGCCCTTGTATCCTAAACGTGACCTTGCTTTTCCCGCCGTCAAAACGTTTCCCCGTCGTCCACCGCTGATTTTTTTGCCCCCGCGACAGACACACATTTTTCGGGCTGATTGGCCGAAGCGAGAAAAAAGCAAATCATACATGTATCTATCTATCTGCATCTCGTTCCAATTTGCACATTCAAATTTCCGCCCTGTTTACTTCCACCAATCTTAACTTCACGCGCCATTTTTGATGTCTGCCACCCTCCCCACAAAATAGTACTTACTAACTTCTCCGCTTATTCCGTGGCACTTTCTACAATCGCCGGCCCCACTCAGAAAAGTCTGTGGCTAGTATACCTCCAGCCCCCCAACTGGTAAGCTGTTAACGCTGGCGAGTCAGGGGAATGGAAACGTCCTCTCTATTGTGTAGATTTTCTCTTGACCCGATGTCCAAATTACTTATGGGAGTCTTCTCATGAATATGCGAGGAAGAGCCGGAAATCTGTTTGAATGTCTACAGCAAGCAAATATTTACGTCGAACTTAAATTCTTTATAAAACGAATGTAATGACTAGACATTATTATTCATTACTTGCGGCCACTTTTACATACGCATGTCTCTCTTTTAAATGAATTATAATTTATTGTATGAAACAAGTAAACGATTTTTTTTTGATTTTTTATTTTGTTTTGGAAAAAAATTAATTAAAAGTATTTGCGCCCTTATTTTTATAGGCAATCTGGCGGAATAGTATTCTGCTTAATAATTATAAATAAAAATTGCATTTCAATACAAAAAACATACGCACGTAGAAATCATGGAGCCTTATCTTGCACTATAACTGTTAAGTAGACAAAACTAACAGAATATGTGAAACCGATAACTTATGACGTGGGGTGCAAGGGGTGTGTTGAAATGTAGAGATTGGCTCAACATAGGAAGAGAGGCAGTATTGCATTAAACGAGTCGATAGTTTGATGAACAAAAAAGAAAATGAGTACTGTAGCGACACTATGCGATTTTACCATCAATTTAACCGACAGCACACAAATACTCCCTTTGCGGGTTCAATAAAATTGTCAGTACTATAATTTTCTAATCGGTAGTACTGATCGTTTATGGTTCAATTAACTATTCCACTGATTATTCTGGTGAAGCCAGACATGAGACCAGTCAGTATACATATTTACCTGAAACACTTGAGTCCAAATAGTGAGGCTCTCTGGACTTTGGTGTGCCGGCAAAAACGTTTTGTCCGGTCTACCAGCGGAAGATAACACAAGTCCGACGACGGCCGACATAGCCAGCGTGCAAAACAGAGTGTCTGGCGAACAAGGCGACTGCGCTAACGAGCAGACCACATTAACGGGCGAGGCACGCGTCGACACTGTAAACAGCTACCTGCTGAGAAAGAGTCCGTCCTCTGCTTTCCCTCTTCACATATTCATACGCTGAGTGTGCTACAAAGGCAACAAACCGTCACATGTTCAAACAGAGGCTAGAATGTAAAAGTACAGTAACGGCCAACGTAAAGGGACGTGAATATTCCTGGGTCCATTAATAACAGACAACTTTCCATTTTTGTTTGACGGTGGGATTAAAAAATGAAAGGTAAATGTAATAAAATTAATGCTGTGATTATAATTGTACCCTCCCGTAACCAGAATATTTTTTTTTTAATTTCAAGGGTAAGTCAAAACTATATACCATTTACCATTGGTCTGTAACAATTCGAGAAGGGCACAAATAACAGAAAAAAATTGCAAGATAAACAGAAGAAATTTGCAAAAGAATTCTACGTATTTTGTAATCGAGAGGCGCTTCAAAATGTATGAAACATGTCATAGTCTTGATAATCATCTATTCCTACAATCAAAGCAATACCCATAGTAAATTTTATTGAGAGTATCTGATATAATAAGATAAAATTAATAAACAAATCTAACAAAACTAGACTATGAAGTATAAGCAGCAGGTACTGAAATTTTTATATATCAAACATAAAAGCTTAACACTAAATGCAGGTAGAATGATTTCTGGAAAAGAATTTTGTTTCCAGTTACATCAGAATGAACTAATTAATATGAGACTACAGTTATTTTAATCACCGATTATCTTCAAATATTATTAGATTCACCTTCACAAATTTTGTTGTGTCTGCCCCGTCCTGGCTCTTTCTAGCTTTATTCTTTCTTTTTTTCACTTGTAATTTAGCAGCATCTTTGATTTTATGGTGTCTTAAATTTGTGTTCATGCAGTATGACCAATTAAACCATTTTTTCTTTAAGGAATAAAATTCCTGGAATATTCATACAGACTAGCAATACAATTCCCTATATGTTTATCTGGAAAATAAATGTTTAAAATCTTATTTTTAACGTGCTAAACACTTGGCAGGTACTTCTAAAATGTTTGCATAACAAATGTAATTAGAAATAACTCATGGTTGCAGAAAAATGCTACAATGGCTGCTGTTTCCATGATTTTCTAAACGAGGGATTCAGCCTCCATGGATTGATCATAATATTCAACAACAGGATCATAGGATTCACGAGGTGGTTATAAGATCAGAATTGTCTATGAAAATACATGAAATCATTAAAAATAGCAGTTAACTATGTGGTTTTATGTACAAAAAATTCGCAAGTAAGATATTGGATATGCTGTAAAATCACAGCAAGTAGAGATATTTGAACCATATAGACGATTAGGAAGCTCATAAAGCTCACTACTGTTACTATTAGCATAGTTTTAACAACCTTAGTTTTCAAAAGTTAGGTCATATGTTAGCTACAGTTAGCAAATGAACTCCATTATCTTTGGGGTGAAAGAAATCCACTTCCCGAAACGATATCCTTGATTGTCAAGATTATTAGTTTGTGTTGGGGCGGGTATTGTAAAAGATTCATTTATTTTCACTATTTTATATAAATATACTGCCCTCAATGAAACGATTTGTAAAATGTTAGGGAATATATATTTTTTTAATCAGTGTCCCAAGATAAATGGGCTCCATAATACTTATTGACGGTTATAAAAGAATTTTATATGTTGTGGATATCCATAAAACGTTCACATTCAACGCTTGCCCAGCTACCGCAAACACAGAATCTCTTGTAAAACTCTTATATTGACATATAGTTAAATAAGAATATCATAAACCTTATATGGACGATTCTTAAATCGTTTCGAATATTAGAACACGTACGAGTACCAATACTTGAGCTCTGCTCTGCAGCGTCTGCTGTAAACATCAGTTCTCAGCCCTTCGTATAGATGTTTTGTCCTTTCCATTTCACCCTATTCTTTAATAGTCTACCTAAAATTGTGAAATTTTTAAACACGCACTGTGGAAGTGAAAATTGGAGTGCCACAAGGTAGTGGTTAGGGACTGCTGCTGTTCATTATTCTAATGAATGATTGTGTTGATGGTTTTAGGTAATTACTGAGGCTGTATACAGTTGATACAATTGTATATAATTGGATCAAATCAGGAGATGACTGTGAACAGTTGCAGGTTGAGCTGGATAGAATATATAAATTGGTAAGTCAGCATGAAAAGAAGATAAATGCTAGGAACAGTCAGCTTATTAAGTACAAGATAAAAAAACTAAAGGTTTTTTACGATTACACGGTGGGTCAGAATTGCTTGTAAAAGCTTGAAATGTAAATATCTTGGCATAACGTTTGATAATAAACTCAACTGGACAGAGTACATTGGGCAGGAAAAAGTTATAAAATCCTTCATTTACTGAAGAGGGTGATGAGATGATGTACCAAAATAGGTAGGGAATTGGGTTACTAAACTTTTGTCATACCACTGGTGGTGAGGTTCGGGACCAACCTTTTGGGTATCAAATACACGAGTTGAAGGGTGCACAAAGATGAGCAGTTGGATTTGTTTATGGAAATTATCGCAGGATCCAATCAGTAACTGATATGATAAAGGAGCTGGATTGGGGGTTATTGGGAGGCAGAAGGATGGTGAAGAGAGTGCTGGGAATGTGCAAGGCATATGTTGGTGATGGGGTTTGGAACTATATTGGTCGAAGAATTAGGAATAGAGCATGGAATGGAAAAGATGACCATAACTACAAGCTGGCATTCGATTTCATGCCTAACGGAGTAAGAAAATTTTCTTTTATGCTTTTATGGGCTTCAGTGATTAGAACAAATAACCAAGCAAACTAATGAATATTTTTACAAAAACGTTGAAAGAATTTAAAATTAAAATTCGTAAATTGCAAAATCAGAAAGGTGAGGAATTTTACACCCAAATTATATAACAAATAAACAATAAATTAACGACGATAATTAGATGACTAAGGGAATTGACACTGGATAGTGTGCTTCATTGTAATTAAATTAATAATAATAATATGTGAAATGTTTCAACATAAGATCAACTTTGAGAATAACATAAATAATCTTCACTTTGGCTATGCGTATCAGTACGCCAGTGAATCTGTTTGAGATCAACATAAATGGTTACAGGAAGCGGACCTGTCATTTTCTTACTGTATGAACTTAAAAAAATTAAACAGACATACTTTAAGATGATAAAATCCATAAGTTAACTTATTTTCCCCACGTATAACTTAAGGTGTTCCTACAGCAGGTAAAGAATTATGGCATTAGCTGTTACGTGCTTGAATTTATAAATAATTTGTGGGAATCTTAGAGATGGTTCTTTACAGATTGCTCAACAATTAGGCATCAGCTATGAATATGTTTTTCAGTACACAATGACAAAATCGCATTCTATTAGTATCATAGTCAAATGTTTCAATTATTACGGAGTTTTTCAAATACTAAAGCTAATCACAGTTGATGAATTGATTTAGTAGTTACTGCCGGATACATTAGTTTGCATAATTAAATCTACATGATTTAAGTATTAATTCTATCAACGATTGTGACGTTAATGATATTAATATAAACAACCCGAACAATGAGTAAGATTCCAGAAGTAGAAACAGAAAACACGGTAGTAATTATTACAAAGCTTTGAACAACATTATCGCAAGAATTATGCTATTTGTTACCATACCGTCAATATACCGTAGTTAAATCTATGATTGTAAATAAACACATCGGATGAGTGCGAATTGGATGGTTGCTAATAGTACCTATTTTAACGTCTGAGTTTACACTGAAACGTAGTAGTAGTATTGAAAGGATTTCCAACGCTGTAACATAAACGTTTAAGGGATTGACGGGTTTTTTCCTCTACTGCCAAGTCGTTAAGCAATTATTTTTTTTTTTCGGATTAAGAAAATTTGCGTTGAATCGCTAAGGTTTTCCATACATATTGTACCCCCCTGTCTCTGAAAAAAATTATATCAAAGGTGAAATAATACCTAACAGAAAATATCATCTCAATTGATTTAATCTTCACAATCTTTCAAAACGTGTGTTCTGTGTTAATTATATATTCAAGCCTCACGCATTTAGGTTTCCGTACTGTAACTATCGATCAAATAGGTAGTGTGTGGTAATTCAGACGGCAGTCGCTTGGAACAAAAACCAATGCCAGACATATTTTCAGTTTAGGTATTGGATTCCGCTTCACGGCTCTCCAATGGCGGTATCACCCACATTTTTAATGCTATCGTTCAGTTACAATCAAATTTATTGTAGATATCTTTAGAACGATATGAAGTTTGAAGTTAGAGGATTTTTTTTAATATAATATTATATTTGTACACAGCAATTTTATCTCAAAATAAAAACTTTTTTATTATTTTACTCTCATCTTACAAAGTATATTACATATAAGTTTTCATAGGAGTTACCGTATACGAATGTGTCATAAAAGATATTACAGAAAAATTGAAGTTCCTAAGTAAAACCTATTTCGAGAAAGCCCCCGTAACGCAAATGGTGAAAAACTGAAAACACTGATGATCAGTTGTGGTTTCTTTCAATGATAAAAGCATCGTTTTCGTCTACTTGATGAACTGAAAACATCAGCTACCCACTGGCTGAGGATTTTTTCATATTTCTGGCCATCCTGATTCTATGAAACCCTCATAAAATGTAATTTTAAACTGGATATTTGGTTTCGGGTCAACGAAATACACAGTTGTTTAAATCTGCAGTATTCAACTTATTCTGTTTCAGTTCTACTGACCTGTGACAGACTGGCAGAGAGAGTAGTATCAGCAGTAGTGCTCCATTTCCCTCTAAGTATAGAACAGAAAATTATAATGCGACATCTCACGATAGATTAAATAACTACCGACAGGTTTCATCATGTCTGTTTCACAGGTAATTCACATCGGTGCAGTAAGGGAATGAAACATAGAAGAAAAAATTTAGCGATAGTAATATTTTTTAATCTAAACAAGAACCTACATCTTGAATAATTATGTATGCTTTAAATTCTGAATGCAATATGGCATTAAATATTTTGATCCATGTAATTTATCTGTAATAAAGAAAACTGAAATTCTGGACTTGGAGATCGGTAAAAGATTGTTTGTGAACTATTGGTTATATTGAAATACAAGAACTGAGGAGCTATGTAATGCTAACATGGTGTATCAGATTGTTTCCTGGATGTCAAATACAATAGGCAGCTGGGGTAGGAAACTGCAGGTGAAAAGAGGTATCATGTAAAATGTGAGGTCTGCAAATTCAAGATAAATTAAATTACCAATGAAGGTAAGAAAACAGCGAGAAAACCATCCTGCAACAAATGTCAAATCAACAATTTGGATTATTATTGATTTGAATTTACGAAAAAGTTTCCTTAACTTTTATAAGCTTGTTGTAGTACCTAAACTTCATTTCAGGATGGATATCTAGATATATTTGTACAACCACCATAAGCGAAGAAGTTATTGGATAACTATGGAACTACATTTTTCATCGAAACTTGGTGAATTTCCATTACAATAAGACATAAATTGATTACAGAAATCTACATATTCATATATTCTTACAAAAACGAGCAGTGACACTATCAAAGTTTGAAGAGAAAAAGTTTTTAGAGCACCAAAGTACAGCTTTAATATTAACAAAGAAAATTCTCTTCTTGTGGGAGATAATATCTCAAATGTTTTCATCCGAAATAAGGAGACGTGGAAAAGTAGTACGAAAATATTAAAAACGCACTATTAATTACCCTTGTTTGATCCTATTCACCTCTAATAATACAATTTTTTTGTAAACTGTGCCATTGAAAAAGTTAGTCACACCTTTACTGTTTTTATTTGAAACTTAAAAATGGTAGCTGCTGAAAGTATTCAAAAAAATAATTGCTTTTTTAAAAAAAATTCATAGTTTGTATGTATGCACATGGATTTTCTTTATCCTCCTGTTCCGACATTACGCACATCAACGAAACAACTACAGTAAGGCGGCTAACACTTGTAGGGCAGTAAATGGGAACTCTAAGAATCCAGGTGCAGAAGGAAAGCGGTTTTTTTTGGAGCCGCTGTATCACATAGCAGCTATTCTTTACTCGTCTCTGGCGGCGCTCCCATCGGCACCACAAAAAGAATGGCCGCATTCGGGTCACGGGTGTAGAGACACAGTTTTTTGTCAGGGAGGCCGAAGCAACGTGAGCGAGAATACTGATTCGTCGGCTCCTTCCGCCGCCCGCTGTTCCTTCGTCCTCCTTGGCGCTCCACCTCATTCACTTACGGCCGTGCGGGCTGGGCTGGCCCCTCGCGATAAGGCTAGTCAGGCAACCCGCTCGACGGGCGCTCCAGATTTAAATGCGTTATCGGGAAGAGAGAGAGAAAGAGGTACGGCCCATTCGGTCACGACAGCGCACACACGTGCTACTGACACTGCCCATGCCAAGACCTGTGTGTGGCATCATTTGACAGACGCACGCAATATAAATTTTTCATTACGATTAAACATAAAAATTTTGCTGAAAAATGAAATTTTACTGCTAATTAATCCTATAAGCATTTTTAATAACTTTTAGGGTTCAGTAATAAAGTATTCTATGGTAATGTGTGTAGTTGGATGCATGTTCGAGGCCAAGAAATTTTTCTATTTTTGTTTGTTTGTGGCTTTGCGCCTCGTCGACGTTAGTGTTATTAGAGAAGAGAAAGGACTGGCGGCAAGAAACAGGGACGAATTATTTGGCCATTGCCTCTTGAAGGAGCCATCCAGGACGTCCCATGAAATAATTTGGGAAACCAAGGAATGCTCAAATCTGGATGGCCGTACGTGGATTCGAAACCGCGTACTACAGAAAGATAGGCCAGAATGTTTTCGATCAGCTACCACACTCGGCTAGAACATTTCTTATTAATTTACACAGACTTATCAACAAACAAAGCGATTAAATATAGCATCTCCATCCAGATTTCCAATTTTGTGTTAATTAACTCGTTGCACTATGAATCATGATAAAAAGCAGTTTCTTTGTTAAAATGTTTAATTTTAACCTTGTCAACTATTAACTTAATATACTTCAAATGACTGATTGTTTCCATGGTAATGGTAAATGTTTTCAACTTAATTTTTATTTATATCATCAAGAAGCAGCATGTACAGCAGATACTCCCGACTTCCATCTCCCGAGTCAAATAGAAATATAAAAAAATATAAAAATCTTCGACGTGAATCGTACTTCCTAAGGTAGGTTAATAGTTTATGAATGTTTGCCACAAAAACAGATGTCAGAAAGCATTAAGAGTGACTAGTGGTTTAGAATCGACTTAATTGTAAACAATGACCACCACCAGAAGGTCAGAACGAATCCTTGTTCTGAGATCTCGAGAAAGATAAGAATTAGTAAACTACAGTGTGTACATGCACTACAACAATCTTGAACATGGAGCAAAACTGCGCCGAAATCTCTCAAAATATTAATAGACCTAGTGTGAAGTCTTATAAGAATAGTCTGAAAGGGATAGGCTGCTTGTGTGAACAGAAATATAGTGACGCCTTCTCATGCAAATGCTTAAATTTTTACATTTAATTAAATGGTAACTGATAGTAAATATTAAACTTATTCAAATATTTGGTGCATACACGAGCAAACTTTTAATACACGTATTTCCCTACGTTTCATAGATATGTCGTCCTTTTCTAACATGAAAGGACGCGATAATCTGGAAACTTAAAACTTAAGCTGAATTCGGACCTGCTTAAAAAATATAACTGACCCTATACTACCGGAGGAATGGAAGTGCCATGTTCATTGTGTTAACTCTGTTAATTTTATTCTGTGTGTTTCATGCTAATGTGATAGTGAGATGTGTAGTTTTGTACCGTAAATCTGTTATTAAACATGTTCAATGGCATAAAGTGGGGAAAATCCCAGTATTCACATATAAGGTTAATAAAAGACCGTGCCTAGATGTCCAAAGGCAATTAGTAGCTATCACATGACAAGCTAAAGTAAAATTCTCTACGTATTAAACAAGTTAGAACACCATGCAACGGCTAATATATCAAGTGATGTACTCTACCTTATTCAGCCTTTGTTATTGAAGTTTGCTTGAGCGAGAATAATCTACCTTTGATTCTTTGTCAAATGACACCACAATGGCAAGGCCATGACACACAGATCATCGGTTTTCCAACCAATCTTCAGTTGCTTACAATTTAATATTTATTCATCAAATCACGTTAAGAAGATGCTCTGTATGAAAAAACTTTCGAGATGTAATGAGTCGGGATCAATCCCGGAGGCGTTTTCTTTTAGTTATTTGCTACAATTATCCCTCAATATCGTTCACAAGAAAGAAATATTTCCAAAAATATTAACAGTGATTGACTGTTGTATGTATCGAAAACTTATCTTACTTCATGCAAAAGAGTTCACCGAATCACCTCGTAAAAGAAACGATGATAAAATGTAGCACAGAATTTTGTTAATAAACGATATACAGTACATGAAAACAGTCAATTTACACTTGTTTTGCGAAGAATTGATAGCACATTCGTTCATACTAACAATCGGTCGGTCATGATGAATGTTTGGCGTTCAGTAAGTACGAGTATATCGCTCTCCTTTGATCACTATTGGTCAACATCGTATTATTTTTTTATTATTATTATTTTCAGCTTCGACTTAGACAAATTCACCACTTTTCCTTTGCAGTTTACATAAATTTTCGTAATGAAGATAAACAGTCTCTAACTATTAAATGTTGAAGGACTATTTTATTCGTTTTACCATCGAGTTATAAAATACGTCTATATACCTCATTATCGTTTCATAGCACTTCCATTATAAATTTTTACACCTAGAGTAATATTGTACTGACGAATTATAAACAGCAGGAACCAGAAATCACAGATC
Organism: Vandiemenella viatica; assembly: GCA_031002005.1. Classification (NCBI taxonomy): domain Eukaryota; kingdom Metazoa; phylum Arthropoda; class Insecta; order Orthoptera; family Morabidae; genus Vandiemenella; species Vandiemenella viatica. The sequence continues at coordinate 232,294,787 of JARYHS010011408.1, read as the reverse complement.
AAGTGCGAAGAAGAACTAATAACAAGTGCCAATTCACTTAGAATCTATCCATATTGTTAGCGAATCAGTGAGATGTGATGGTTCATTTGAATCGTGTGACTACGTCTATTGATGTGCCCGGATCTATTTCTGAAATCAGTTAGAATTTTTATGGGCCTTAATTCTGATTACACCTTGGGAAAAGTTTTCATCTGCTGACGTAAAGATGCTCCGTAGTTCTATCAGTGGTTCCGATCCAACATCACATTGTAAGGCACCATTACCTGATTTTACTACATACAAGAAGTTCACCCTATTCGCCAACGCCTGGTGCAAGTTCTCAAGCTGAAGCAGTTTTCTTTGGATTTTCAGAAAGCTTTGACTCTGTACCACACAATTGCCTTTTAGCGAAGATACGAGCATACAGTTTATCGGATCAACGTTTTGAAGTTGTCGGTAGCAGTATTTTTTGATGACCGGAAAGTCTATTTTAATCTAGTTGCTACTTCGGACGTTTTTCAAGTATCACTTCTTTTCATAATTATTATAAAAGTTCTCTGAGACAACGTTATTAGTACTGTGCTATTGTTTGCTGTGGATGCAGTCATCCATGGGGAAATAGCATACTCCGACGATTGCTTAGAAATTTAGAGCCACCTGGATGTTAATTCAGAGTGATTCTATGAGTGACAACTTACATTAAATTGCAAATGCGCATAACTAGCAAAACGAATCTGTTTACTCACAAGTAGAAAGCGGACAGCAAAGTTACTAACGTGGTTGGTTCTCTGAAAAACTTGACGGTAACAGGACAAAGAAACATGAAATGGTACCTGCGCATGACTTCAGTCGTAGGTAAAGTTGATTCTAGATTCCGATTCGAAGGTCATATTTTGAAGAATTTCTAACGCTCTTACAAGTGAATTAGTGTAAAAAAACTATCACGTGTAACGTATAATAATTCTTGCACCAACCTACTTGGTTCGCAGTGCCATAAGAGATAAGAATGGAGAAATAAGATATCAGTATGACTAATAAATGTATTCTTTCTTCCCTCGGGTTATTCGGGATTGGAATGCGCTGACCAAAGATTAGTTGTGGTGCTAAGCACTCTCTGTCACCCACAATATTTCTAAAGTGCAAAGTATGGACGTAGATATAGAGGTAGAATAATATCAGTTTAGATCAGGTAGATTGCACAGTCGTTACGATGTTCTGTCACTATCTCTTGGAAACAACATGACGTTATAATTCTTCAAATTATTATCTGAATCATTAATTTATGAAAGGAGTTACTAATAAATGTTGCGGGTACCGTAAGGAAACATTCTGCCTTATACAGACTGTGTCTCAAGTCCGAGGAGTAGTTAAATGTACGACTACCTGGAGTAATACTATAACTGGTAGGTGCTACACTAAATTCAATGCTCAGTCACGTCCCAGTTCCTTACAGAGAACTGAAGAAACAAATGTTCTGATTCACAAGAATCTCCTGGAAGTCAATGTTTGGAATGCCGAAAATATAACGTGATTCCCTTAGCAGAGAAAAGTTATTGAATTAACTACCTTTATAGGCCTATGACCTTTCGGAATTTATTACACACAGCTGTGGAAGCTGTGAAAGCGTCTACATAAACAGTTCTATCACTAAGACAATCGAGTCTAATTTCAAGGATTAATTTAAAGTTAAATATTGTTAAAAACAAAAGTAAACTGCCAATGATCGCCATTTACTACCGAAAAAAAAAGAATATTGGACTGTAAACTTATAACTGAAAGGTGAAAAGATTCTGCAAAGACTTGGAATATCTGAAGTTACAATAAACGGCGGTTTCTAGAGGAGTTACAATTACCTAATCAGCTTCTTCAGTGTTATTGCACCGCAGAATTGTGAAAATGTAATATAATAAGCCCTCATAACGGGTCCGCTTCCCCACAAATTACGATCAACAACACATTGAAATGCAAATGCCAACAGCTGCAGGAATCTGCGCCGCATGACGTGCAGAATCATGGACCAACCAGACCAAAATGAATCTTCAGAAATGAATATTTATGAGAAAACCGTCTCATTGAAACGGTTCGTTTGCAGCTGGAGAAGTTGTGCGAAGTTTTGCAGCGGAAGAATGTCGCAAAATTTTGCCAACTTACATCTGCTTAAAGAAGTTTGTTTGAATTTGCCAGCAGTGAAGACAAACAAAACTTTTCCTTAATTCTTACGACCCTACCACAAGAAGGTTTCGTACACGCCACTGCGCGAGTCATTAAGTGTATAAGGTCTGCGGGGGATAATGCACTTCACCCCATCCTAGCTTCCGTCTGCTGTCTGCATCTACATCTATACTCGACAAGTCACAAAATTGTGGGCGGCAGAGTGTAATTTGCACCAAAACTCAACTCTATTGATTCCAATCTCAAATGGCAAAGAGGAAAAAAAAGAATCCATATAAGCATCAGTACAATATACTATCTCTCTAACATTATATTCCCTGCCATTGCGATTTAAACAGATTGATGGAAGAAGAATTTCATTGCACTTGTCGATAAAAGATTCGAAACAAACTATGGCGTCTGTCTACCAGATAATTACAACCCAATCTACGTATCAACTCTATGACGCTTTCTTAAAGTCAATAACAATCAGTAACGAATCGAGCAGTTCTTTTCTTTCCTTTCTCTGACAGTCAATTTCTTCAGATATCGATCCCCAAAAGGCACAGCAATAGTCAAAACGTGATAGAACAAAAGTATTCTTACGTTATCTCCTTTATATCTGCGTAACAATTCTTCAAAATGTTATATATTACTTGCAGCTTAGAATTAGCTCTACTCAATGCTGAATTTTAATACATATCCCATTTCGTGTTACTTAGTAATGTTTCGCCTAAATGCTTTAGGGAGTGAGCCATGTTAATAACTTAACTCTTTACATTGTATTCCTGAACAAACAAATTTTCTCTTTGATAGTTACTCACATTGGCTTGCACTTTTTTCAATTTACTGTAAGTTTCCATTCATCGCACAATGAATTTTTAAGCAGCAGTCACAATTCCTTATGTCCCTACAGATGATCGCATCATCAACGAACAATTTCAAATTACTATTAACGTTGTTAAGAAATGGAACTATTATACTTCCTTCAGGGATGACTGATGTAACATACATAAAGATTAGAAAAAGCCTTTCCGCCAACAATGACACACTGCGACCGACCAGTTAGATAATATTGGATCCATTCATAAACCGTATGGTAGAACCTTCGAAAAAAAGGCAATTTTGCAGTACATACTCTAAAGAGTTCTCAAAAACGAGACAAATTGCATCACTACGCCATGCAAAAATAAATAAATAAGTAATTAAACTAGAGCCAGCTGTGTTTCACAAGATTTGTTCTTTCTAGTTCTGTGATGGTCCGATATATAAAGTTCGTTTTGAAGCTTTATAATGTTCAAGGATATTTACAGTGCAAACAAAGATTAAGAATATAGGTCGGTAGATTATAGGATATCTTCGGTCTCCTTTCTTGAAAATGGAAATCATGTTTTCGATTTTCCAGTCCGAAAGTACTTTTATCTGTTCTAAGGACTGGCGGTATATATTGGCAATGGTTGGATTTCTGTCATCTACTCGGAAAATATTCTTACTGGGAAAATATTTTGATCCGTTTCGAGAGCTCTGATTGCTTTACAGTATTTGCAGTATCTACTCAGTATATTAGTATTCGTTTGTTTGGGTTGGTGACGTGGGCCGTCATCAGGGGTTGGGTTGGGATGCATTGAGCACCGACCCAGTCTGCAGTTTTTGCCTACACCTCTGCACATTACGCAGCTTTGCTGTGGCAGCATCTGGCGTCCTGGCATACAGACAATTACACGCTAACGTATGGCTGACAGCTTTTGTGTTTGTGATCTTGTGCTAGTTGGCACATGTCCTAATTGCCGCAGGCATAGCGCCGCCAACGGCACGACCTGAAAATTCGACTCACCCCAACCCTCGCTGGGCTTGGCGTGCTTGGAATATTGCTCGTCGTAAAATCAACTTACGCGACATGCCACTTTTAACTCTGAAAATAGAGTAATTTCTGATGCTACAATAACATCCAGTCTGGATTGACAATGTTTATTTTCCAAATCTGTAATTTCCCACCCGTAAATAAAAAAATTTCCAGTGGATGTTATGAATTTTAGTTAAAATACACAGTAGGTACGGTGCAGGTAAAGCTGTCAAAAGCGAGTATTTTAAGGCTTTATAACCTACAAATATAAATTTCGTTATTTAGTATGGAGTTCTTCCATTTCTCATTTGTTTTCATGACATAGAATCTTGATAATTCAGACGAAGGTAATGTATTCCCTGATAAAATTATTAAAAAATAGTTCAATTTTTAAAACAATTAATTCTATTTTGCTTTTTCGCAATAACTCGTTGTGTCGCAAGGATAGGAGAGATAAGCGTTAAAGAAATAACAAGCGTTACTGATGCTCACATTCATCATTTCTTGCCTTGTGCTATTAGGGATTGGAAAGCACAGATTAGAGATTAGTTTTAGGGTGAAGAACCCTCTAAATCACAACTTGAATGTAGATATATATGTAAAAATAAAACTAACTACAACTATTAAACATTTGTGTTGAACACTTAAAAGAGCAAGCTGATTTGTTTGTGACCTAATTAATTCTTGTTAAATTTTTGAAGTGTACCCTGTATTTTTACCAACACGGTTTTGAATATCAGCAAAATACCAATAATATCCAGAAAACAGAAAATCAGTGAATCTTTGGCAAATTGTATCGTTTATTCAGTTTAAGAAATACTGAACACGATGCATTATTCTGTTAAAATGCTGAGCCATAAGGAGTAAGACATGTTTTCTTTTTCTATCAACGTTTCCAACGTTCGCCGGGAAACGCTACCCTCCCAGTCTGTTGCCGTCGGCAACTTGCTGGACAGTGGAGCCAGAAACTCCCGCCACACGGCGCCGTGAATCACCGCACTGTTTAACACCTCCGCTGACCCAACAGTATTGTGAATAAACGTTTCTTTGCGGTTTGGCTGGTTTGGAGCTTCGTACTCGTACTAATCTGTACCGTGTTTGAGTGTGAGTAAAATTATGGTACGTTACAGTTTGCAAAAAAGAATATTTCTCTACGATACATATGTGAAGAAGAAGTCGTTTAAAAAGTGTCGCAGTAAATTTCGTCGCGAATATCCTGGCGCTTTACTGCCAGCTAAATCAACAATTGTGCGTCTGGTTAAAAAAGTAAGAGAAACGGGTTCATTTTTTAACAAAAAGAGACTGTCGGTCAACCGTATTCTCACAGAGGAGAAAATTGACGATATCGCTTTTCGACTAGAACAGTCACCCAAAAAATCATTAAGTCAGTTAGGGCAGCAGGTAAGCGTATCTAAGACGTCAGCTTGGAAAGTAACAAAGCTAGTTCACTTAAAGCCGTACAAAACAATTGTGGTGCATAAAATTACAGAAATAGACCAGGGGTCTAGGATTAGATTTTGCAACTGGTACCTGTTGATCCGCAACTGACGTCACATTTAAATGCTTAGCTCATACAATTTTATGAAGCGTAATTATTATGAAATAGTCCGCGGCCGACGGTCGAACAATGCCGGAAGCTGACCGCTCGCTCGCCGGGAGCAGTTTCCTCCTTGTACCGCTAACAGTGGGTAGCGTTTCCCGGCGAACGCCCTGTACTTATTCATAAATGATCTAATTTTTTTACCTTCCTTGTATCCAACCTCTTTATGTCCTCACCGGTTATCTTCCGTCATTCATATGGTCTGGGGTTGCTGTATCTGTACCCATTTAGAATTTTATTCTGCTCAAGCACGATTATGTGTCCCTCGAAATATGTATAAAAACATACTTCATCTTGTTTTACGTTAACTCTTTGGCTTCCAGACTTCAGGTCTGGTATATTATTGGCTTGATTTAAATTTTTCGTCTAATACTTCTACATAATAATGCATTTATATTTAACTTTTTTCAAATTATTTACGAAGAAGATTCGTAGAATGTATTTCTGATTATCATGTTAAGTATTTTGTATCCTCCTTCAAATTTAAGCAAAAATTTGTTTCACCTTCCTGCATACTGTTCCGCTATTCACTCCAAAGATAGCATAATTAACAAACATGTATCGAACGTTAATGTCCACATTTCAAGGAGTATTTTCGTGGTCATTCTGATTTAGATGGCAGACTTTAAAGGACAGTTATTTGTTGGAATTTGCCATTATGATACTTTTGACTTTGAAATAAATTATAAGGAAACGCCTTGGACCATAGATATTTTTGTGAGTTGCAATATCGCAGAGCAGTATCTTTGTTCGTTTTGTGTGGTAGTAATAATAATAGATGTTAAACTAAATGTATATGAATTGAATGATATATAAAGAATAATGTGAGAATACAAATTAATAGTAAGAAATAGTATTCATACAAAATGTAGGAAATTTCATGTTACATTAGAAGTGTTGAATATTTCCACTCTTCTCGAGGTAAGCTGAAATGTTCTCGTTGCGTAAAATATAAAACTATTCATTTATAATATAATAGAAAATATCGTTTTGAATATATTACATTTGTGTTATTTATTTATCGTATCATTTTTGAAGGTTTTTTTTGTCTTTTATCGTGTTTGATGCTGGATGTTCGCTTCTTATGGTGGAATGAAAAAGTAATTGTTCTCTGGCAAAAAAGTTTCAAATGGATTAAGAGAATTACGGTTTTCTTCAAGAACACATTTAGTAAAAAAAATGTGCCAAATTTTTTTTTATATCATAACCTATTTAGCAGGCATACCAACGTGCAAATCCGCTTTCCGAAACGTTGATGTGGGAAAATGAAGGATGGCTTTGACAGATGTAGAAGGGGATTGTATCGTTATGGATATAAGTAAACCTGCAGTGTGAGCTGGAGGTGATACGGTTTCCTCACACTTTTGTCTAGATGTACTCTTAGTGTATTATTCCCGTGAAGGTGGTAAGATACCAAAGTGGAAAACAAGCTGAACATTTTCTCCCGACGGACGAATCACCATCAACAGTATTGTATGATGTGACTCTACAAGCACCGCGGACTCGTTTGGGATTCATATATATACTTCAGGCTTCAATTTAACTATACGTGAATATTTCCATTATGCAAAATCTGTTCTCAGAAACAAAAGTAACTTTCTAACAGTCATTATGTTGTGATCTTAAGTATCGGAGGCGATAAACGAACTTATGACACGAACTTTATACTCGTTGTGACCTTGACAGGGAAAATCCTAGGGGATGCGATAAGCTGTTAACATCTACCATTTTGAAGGAGATCACTGTTCATAGACGACGATTTATTTTACTTAAAATTTTTTCATTAAATACTAGCCTACCCGGCATGCATTACAATGCCTCTATATCTTTCTTAAGTAAATACACATATATAGACACATTAACATGTACAAAATAGATGAAAGGCAATGATTAATATACATTACATTAAAATTGAATAAGTTTATTCTAGTGCTTTGGGATATAAAATATTTTTTCTCTTTCGTCTTCTGCAATTGCAGAGTACTCAGCATTGTTGGCGGGTTGATATAAAACTTCTGAAGTTTTATCCCTTTTAATCGGATTGTGGTAAACATTTTCCATCATCATCGACTTTGGCAGGTTTCCCAACAACGCAAAAAAAACCCTGAAAAGTGGCTTGTGAAAATTAAGTTTAAGAGGGGTGAAAGTAAAAGCGGGCGCAGTTTACTAAACTAAATACAAACATCGTTTATCACTTATTTTAAACCATATGTGCACAAAGTTCCAGCTGAATAGTTCCAAGTGTAACTTTTGCTTAAGGGATAGTGATGAGTTTTTGAAAACCTGATATAGACAATATTTTTCTCTTTGTTTTAAAGTATGCAAAGTTACTAGAAAGTTAGTTGGCTACTGCAAAACTGAGGATACTAAGTCACTAATCAATACAACTATTAAACATTCCTTCTTCCACCGAAAGTCGAACTCCAAAGCGAACCAAGAAATAGTTGAAGGCAATAGCCTTAGCCACTGAACTACAAGGCCACTCTGTTTTAAGCATAGAGCGTTAATTACTATCAAAATCGGATAAAAACTGTGCATTTGCATGAAAAAATGTTGGATAAAAGTAAAGGGGAGTAGAGGAAGAGAGGTGTTAGGATTTTGGGAACGAAATGTTGTTTTAATGTACACATATGAAGATTCCCATTAAAATCGAATAAAAACAGTGTACTTGTTTGAATAATATATTCATAAATTAAAAGGGTAGTGTAAAGGAGTAGAAGGATGGGATTTTTCAAACCAAATGTTGACTGTACTTTTCTGTTGGTTATAAATCGAAAAACTAAAAAAAAAAAAAAGAACTTAGTCCGCAGCCCAAAGGTTTGTTGAATCCTATTAAACGACAGGCACAAAACTTTGTGCCAGAGGCAGGATGACCTGTTCACTTTCTCTGGGACCTATAATGAAAGGTTAAATCCAAACCACGGACCTGGAAAAGCTCATGTGATCAAAGTTCATATTTTCGAGGCGATTTCTGCCAGAGAAAGTATTCTGAATCTTTCGAAAGTAAGTGCTTTCACCACTGTGCTACCAGACCACTCTGTTTTATTACATATATACGCTATGAACTATCAAAATGGGATAAAGTACAACGAACATTGGGGAAAAAATTAAGTAGTGGAGGTAAAAGTGAAGAGTGGTTAGGTTTTTCAGAGGAAATACTATTTAAAGTATACTTGTGAAAAGTACCGTCGATATCGTACCAAAGCTGTAGGTTTATGTAATGAAAATTGACAACAATTATGGGGACGAGGATAAAGGGATTGAGTTTTTACAAATCAAATAAGTAGTTTTTTTTAAAAAAAAAAAAAATGTTAACTTAGTCCACAACCAGAAGGAGGTATAATAAGCTTCGGGTTAGAGGCAGGACGGCTAGTTCCTTTTCTCTGGAATCTTCAGTTTAATGTGGAATCCGAATCACGGAATGTCTCGGCCTAGCACAAATGATTGAATACAACTCTTAAAAATTTCTGCTCCTTGTGAGTTTTGTACCCACGACAGGAGACGGAATGTTGCGGATGCAAGCGCTTTAACCACTGAGCTTGGTTTGCAGCATATGTGTGCTAAGTACCGCCAAAATTGGATAAAATTGTGGGTTTGTATATAGAACGCTGGCAAAAATTAAGGAGTTGTTCTAAAAGTGGAGAGGGGTGGGTTTTGCAAAACAAATGTAGTGTTTTTTGTTTGTTTTAAAGTACACGTCTGCAAACTTCCATCGAAATAGATCGAAAACCGTGGGTTTATACAAACGTCATTTTAGAAAATTGAGGTGAGTGGGGGAAGAGGGGGTTAGTTTTTTGGGTATTTTTTTGGTCAGAAACCTTCACAGGCGCGCACACAATACTTCATTAAAGTTTCATCGCGATCTGATGAATAGAATAGGAACGCATTGAAGACGAATAAATTAATAAACAAACAAACAAGCAAACAAACATTAATTTTTACATATTAGATTTATTTGGGAATTTCGGAATACATATGTCATAGCTGTTAGGCAATTAACGTAAAGCCTACGTTGGTTGATTATTTGGTGAGTTACTTGATATCGTGCTGATTCCGTTTCTTCCAATCTTCTTCTGCTACATCACGCTTGTCCAAGCATTTCCAAACATCAATGAATATTTCATGCATCTAGGAACAAAATTTTGTGATTATGATCAGTACCTGAATAACGTAAATACAGATGACACTTTCCTGAAGCATGTCTCTACCATCAAGAAAGACTGCGCATATAGACCTAGTCTAACTCTACAGTCTTTGTAATGAATTCTGAAATTCCAAATTCTCTAGTTACTATAAACTTAATTAGGAAACATGCTCCTATGTGATGCTCAATAGTATTTTGGAAATATTTGTTTTTGCTGTCAGGTAAATCGGGATATTGTTGCGATAGCAGCTCAGACGTCAGACGTGCCGCACTATTGATTATTGTTAATAATTTGCGAGTTGCGATATACTTTCGATAATAGCTTGACGTTTAGCGGCAGTACAATACAAAATTGTAACCTACTTTTAAAGTTTGCTGTTAAATTTCTAACCTATGTAATAAATCGTAATTAAAGCATAGATTTCACTGATGCAATATCACATCTGTTCGGAAATTTTAGAAGGGTCATGAACTTCATAGCGATTAATAGAATGATATATCTTCAGCTACGAGTAAAACTTTTTAGCTTGTGAAACTCGAATTATTAGTTCTTTATATCCCCTGCTTTTAGCGCCTGCCAGTCATTCAACCCTGCGGCCCAAGAGCTTACCATCTACCGCTTCAGGCCCTAAACTGCTCCAGCGAGGATAAGCACCAAACGCTCCGACATATTATGGTCGTCAAAGACTGATAGCACAGCCACGTCACCAACACTTTACTCCTAAGTGATACTTTGCACCCACGTAAACAAAGAAAGGCTTTTGCTGTTATTTTTTGCCATTGAAGTTAGTGGTGACATGTTACCTCCATTATCGAAAGTACTATTACGAGTTTTAGGATAACATAATTTATTCTTGCTGGCGTATATCCAATATAAATAGTTTGTTAATCACTTGAGAAGTGCTAAAAGGACATCAGCCCTGATGTATTATTTATTTAACACATTATTTATTTAAAGCATGTAAATTGCCTCAGGACTCCAGTCATGATAACACCGATAAAAAATATAATTAGCTGGGTACAATTAAATATTTTAATAACTACTTTTGGTTTCTATAGCTTGCCCCACTTCAGCTACTAAAAAAGTATTCTATTAGAAATGACCTTGCATTATAATAAAAAATATATTAGTTGCTGGTGTCTTTTATGTCTCACAGGCAACGACAAATAATATGTTCCCTTTTGATTCTTTATTCTGGATAATTTCCACAATGCGACCTTTCCCAGATGCGCATAGTCAGCATTTTTTAATGATATCTTTAAATGAGTGGTTAACGCTGTTCTACGCAAATGTGAGAGGTAATTAATCAATTACATAAGTACTCTATACATGGCAAGTATTCAAATTTTTGGATGTGGTATTCCTGTACTACTTCTAAATTGATTTTGATCTCTCTTTTTTTCTGCAGTGGTATGTCACCTACGTAGTTACGTGGATATGTGGAGTACCAATTTATAGATTTAGGATAATATCTGGCTAGAAATACATTAGGACTTAACTATCATGGCACAGAAATTTTAACATGTACTGGCAGTGATGTTAGAATGTGGTGTTGCATACTGACATGCAAAGATCATTGTTCAATTTGACTGAAAGCGAAATCTTATACACAGTTCGAATACCCTGTTCTTGGTTCCACGATTCCGATTGAGCCTGTATCCTGTTTAGCCTAACACAGACAAATGGCATTTAGTGGAATAATCTAATCAGATTGTAGTGATCTGTGGCTAGCCTCGCAGATCAATAGATTACACCATGACGACAGTCTGGCAATACTCTCTCTGATTCTAGTAGGAATCTTTCGTTCTTTCTTTTGGCAGCCAAAATATTGTTACATGTTTAAATAAACCTGAAACATTCTACCAATAATACTGGCTTGGTTATGTTTTTCACCATCACAAGCACGCTTTCCTCTTCTGCCTCGTTAACTTGTAGCGTACAATTTTAAGGCTAAATTAAATCTGAAAATTGAGTAGCAGATGAAAGACAACTTCAATATTTTGACTGTCACACAATAATATTTTTGAATTACATAATCGTTCTGAATACTTGTGTAGAAAAGTTAATATCCTTGAAAAGGTGTTAGTGCATTACTACATAAACCACCATAACGTAAGACAATTTAATAAGAACTTATATCAACTAGTAAAATAAAGTACAACTTAATGAAACTGATTTCTATAAATTTCTGAATACATAAAGAAGTATGTATGTAATAGCCAAATAGGAAAACTTCGTGGCAGCATAATTTTAATGAGCTAGCTCCAATGCTTAGTTAATATTAAAATTTAGCTTAAGGCCAACATCTGAAAACTGTAATTTACATTATTTACATTTTCATTGCAATGCATAGAAAGCACTATGTTTCTATATATGGAAAAAATATTTAAAGAAATCCTGATAACATTATTTGCCATATTAACTAGTATGATTGTATCGAAACAACTCAATTTCGAATTTAAAATATCTACTGCTTTTCTCGATAACTTTCACTGATATTCATTTCCATAATACATATATCATTATTTTACCTGAGTTAAATTCTTTAGTTGAAAGGACGTTTGTAGTGAATCATCTAAAAATGAGCTCCAGTCTTAAAAGCGTTTGTTGTTCTTCCTCAATATGTTTTTATTAGCAGATAGAATTAATGTTTTATTGGACTTCCAACGAATCTATTCAATGAAACAGCTTAATCGAAAAGTACTTCACTGGAATAATACTAACTTATATGAAGAAGGCAGATTTATCGGAATTAATTATTGTTTATAAAATGAATGATACAACGTTATTGTGCTTTTGTAATCAAATGTTCTGTACATAGATATACAAAGTGTTAGTGTGTTTAGCAAAACGGTATATTGTTGGATATGTTTGTAAAATACGTTGGAACTTGTAAAAGTGAAAGTTAATTTTTTTTTTTTACCATAAGTTTTTTTTTTTTTTTTTTTTTTTTTTTTTTTTTTTTTTTTTTTTACCCTTACGAAATTGTATGATAATTTTATCTTCTGGGACCACAAATATCAAACGATGAAGTACATACTCCAGGATCCCAACAAAAATTCCACATGTATGTTAACTAATTGTGTTGTCCACTATACGTAATGTACGATTCCATTAAGAATCGGTAATCGCCATTCGCCATTGTATTTCCCACAGATTTACTGTCTTCAAGAAGAAGCGTCAAGTGAGCTTCCGTATGAAATTATTCCGAGCGCACTCTTTAACTGAACTTAGCCAATAATCTATAAATAAAAACTTAAACCAATAAAACAACAAGGGTCCTTAAACATACATCAGGAGTGAAAAGCAGAAAAAAAAATTAAGAATGGTGTAATGCCTACAGGTTTTAATAGGAAAGTAAAATATTGAGTATTATGGTTATATCATATAGTTAACTATCTCATTAAGAATTAAAAGTGCATTAAATTCGTATTCATTCAGGAGTTTCTGTGTATGCAGAGTAACCGGCGATGATGTGGACGAATAAGGAATAATTGTATGAGTCAAGAATGGAGAAAGTAAGGTGGATAGTGAGATATACGCTGGGCATGACGTATTTATTGGTACCAGACGTGCAGCTACCGCGTAAACAAAAATAAATTAGTTGAATTGAAAGAAGAAGAGTTGATAGTATTGTATGAAGTATTTTAAGCTCACGGAAAAAAAGTTCCATATATTTGAGATTCTAAAATAAAAGTTCTGAAGTATTAGGAACTGTTCAATTATAAACGTTGACTGAGTTCAACATGTGAAATAGTTTTTTTTTTTTTAATTGCTTTACGTCTCTCAACAGCTAGGTCTTTAGAGACGGGAAAGGATGTGGGCAAAGAATGGGAACGAATTCGGTCATGGCCTTTTTAAGGAAGCATCCAGGCATTTGCCTGGAGTGATTTGGGAAACCATGGAAAACCCAAATCTGGATGCCCGGACGGGGATTCGAAACGCCGTCCTCCCGAATGCGAGGCCAGAACGCTATCCGTTACACCACCAGGCTCGGTGAAATAGTTTAGAGGAAAGTTTGTTGGACGAATACTTTCTGGTAAGGGATTAAATATTACGTATTGTAGTATTAAAGATAATTTCAGGTAACGGAGGAGAAAGAAAAAGGAGATGCGTCTCGGAAATGCGATGGGAGAGTCGTCATCATAGGTCGTCAAATATAAAGGATGATATAAAATGCTTGGGGTGGGGGGAGAGGTAAAATGCAAGATACTTTGAGGAGAAGATTAGTCAGTAAAGATCGGAAGTTTTAAATGAGAGTAACTTTTCAAGAACAGTAAAACTGACTCAGTATCTCTTAACTGAACTGATTGAAGCAGTAAATAAATATAATAACTATAACGATTGTACACATTAAAATATCTTAGCCCGAAAGGAATAGCTAAACGAAAAAGATTTTTAAAGGCTATAAGTTTATATATGTTCCTTTATAAAGCATTGGCTACTCCCGCATACGCACACCAGAGAGGTATTACATAACATCACAATGGATGCAGGTTTTATGTGTAATTTCGTTATTGCTCTGCCAAAAAACAAACCATTACACTTGAAGAGGGGTGTAGCAGTTGGTAGCACTGCATTCGCTCGGCGGGTATGTTAATCCCAGCCTGACCTGCCGACACTTGCCACGGATCATCCACCGCTGCTGTCAGCCAGTTTGGAGCTCGCTGGCCGCCGGGTAGTAGACGAGACGTGCCAGCCAGCAGCTGTTTTAGCAATTCTAATGAGGCGCGAGTTACTGCGTCCGTGAGGCTCGCTCCGACCGCACCTCGACCACCGCCACCCAGCCGACACCAGCCCCCGACCCCGCCGGCGTGTTATCACACAATTAGGTAACCCGAGCAGAAATAACCGAGTGCGAAAATTTGCATTGATTCGGTTAGCGCGTGCCGTAACTAAATGCGGCCACACCGGTAAATGCAGTCCCCCTCAACGGTTGGCGAGGTAACAAAGTTAGTTCCTTCACCCAGGCCCACTGGACACGCATGCACTCACGAACGCGTGTGCGTATGCAAAAGCGCGGCCGTATACTCGTGCGCGCGAGAGCGTACGGCGAAGTCCACCTCGTCAGAACGGTGGAATTTCGGTGAATTAACTGTGGGCCACGGTTTCAAAAAGAGACACGCTTTGCGGAGCTCAAGGCCTATGTTCAAAGATCGAGCCACACGTCTGTTAGAAACTGGGAGTGAGACAGCATAGCTAGTGGAAATAATAATTCGTCCTTTATTAGAAGCTTACTTATAGTATAAAGTTACGGAAAGTACAGTAGAACTCCAGCTATCCGAATCAGTTGGGACCGGACCCCATTCGGATAATCAAAAATTCGGATAACCGGATTTTTTTTTCGAAAAAGGGTCTATTTTAATTTATTATTGTATGTATGTTGAAAATATCTTCTATTCCAAGCGATTTTTGGTGCTTTTTCACTTCAGGGATGAAATTTTCGCCGTATCACTCGGTAAACAAAGCTGCAGTCATCTGAACTTTGGGTTAGTTTTTATAAAAGAGGGGAAGCCTTTTCGCAATACGTTTCCGTAAAGTTAAAAAAGCTATTCGGATAATCGGCAATTTGGATAATCGGAGTTCGGATAATTGGAATTCTACTGTATGTGAAATTCCGAACCTTATCAGAAATACCGGATTCCTTGCATCGACTTTTCTAGAGAATTCCATCATCGATTTCGATTATCTAAATAAAATTTTACAAACACTAATACATTCATTTGATCATTAATCAGTTGACTCGTCCGTAAACGAAAACTGATTCTTAACACTTAGAGTGCTGTGAACGTAATATTACGTTCCACAAACTCTCACAAAAAATGCGGCGAACTTAATATTACGTTCCTTAACATCTTACAATTTTCTTTGGCTAAAAACAGAGCATTTGTAGCTTGACTCAGATGGTGTCTCTATGTATTTTAGTTCATCAGGCCGCCACCAGAGTTCACCACCGTCTTGAAACCTTCGAATATCTGGGAATAGATTACAATAAGCACAAGGCAAGTGTAGATCTCTTCGACCAGCGTTTGTCCCACATTCTCATACACAATACAGTGAAGTGGTGGAAGAAACTTGCTTTTTACTTGATAATTATGAATTTATCAAATGCATGCATTTTGCACAACTCAAGAAAGAAGATCAAAACTGCAGACTTCATTCAGGAGAAATGTTCGGCCTTGGTGCTCTCTGATGGTGACACCAATGATATTACTAGTGGCAATAAAAAACTTTCAAGATTGACACAGAAGCACTTTCCAGGTAGAGTGCCTATGCCAGCTGGAAAGAAGAAAACTAAAAGAAGGTGAATTGTGTGCCGTGATAAAGCAAAGTATTCCACTGGTAAACCCGCAAGAAAGGACTCTTCCTACCAGAGTGGCGACTATGATGTAGGGCTTTGCATCAAACCATCTTTTAGACTCTACTATACACTTGTACACTATGAGAAATAAATGTTTCTACTTATCATCTTAAGCAAAGCATCTTAGAATACATCTGTTTTATATATATAAAGATAATAAATGGCATAATGCAAAAAGTTAATCTATTTTACAATTTTTTGGTTTAATTTTTCCTTGTAAAACATGCCACATCATAAATCTACATAACCTGTGGAAAAGAAAGACATCAACTCTCAAAACGGACATAAAAATTGACTACTCTCAGACAAATAAAATACAGTTTTATTTGTTTGCCTAGATTCCAACAATTTTATTTTGTGCTCATATGATTGTACTGTAAAATAGTGAAAACCAGCCAGTATACAAGGAGGAATTGTGCCCATCGGGCCAGCATTGTAAGTGTTAAAATATCGTAATCACAGTCTAATTTAATTTGCCATATCTTCATAGATTACTAATTAAATGAGTTTTCTGTTGATATAATAAAAAAGGATGATTAACAAAATAAAGTTTCTAAAAGCTAATTAAATCTCGGAAATCCATATCAAAGGAGATAAAAGAAAAATTATTTGGCTCAAGACGTGTTGAAAACGAAAGCGAGCATACAAAAAGAACTCCTACTTAGAGGGATCGATAAAATTATCAAATAATAAATGGGATTTTAAGATTCAATCATCGTCTAACAAAATTTGTCAACCCCTCTTTAAAACTTTTTCATACATTAGCGTACATTTGCCTAACATAAGAAAAGGATTTTTGGTTAACCAAAGGTTGGGTCATGGATCTTCTGTCTCTACGATTTGATAGTTGTCATAGCGAAAGAAACAATACCAAGAAAACGCACACTTTTAGAATTTAAATACTTAGCTATTAGAAATATATGCTCGGACATTGCTTCGATCAGATTCATTTGCATCAAAACCATGGATTCCGGGTGCAGAATTTTGTAGAGGTTTTTTTGAAGAACAAGCCGCACTCCGAACGCAAGTATAGCTGAAGCAAACCCATGGAAAAGCGCGGAGGTATTGACTATACAGATTGAGCAGGAAAGTTGAAAGAGTCGATCTCAGTGGAACCACCAGTTTCTTGGAGGTGAGACATAGTCTGACACTGTGACCAGATCTAATATCCATCCTGACCTTGTTACAGGCGAACTTTGTATCTCCACCTGCAGTCTTGTCCCTCTGATTCGCTCATTGTCAGATACCCAGCAGAACAATGCTTCTTTCCCGCAGTACTGGATGGAATGGAATACATTCTAAATAACCGAAAAATGATGATTTGGTGGGTTCATGTTTCCCAGTGCTTGCATTTAGCTGGGGGAATCACATAACGTGATATGCTGCAGTGTTTTCAGAACAGCACAACATTCCACTGTAAACACACTACATCCACCATTTAGTTTGTAGCTATAGGACTTAACTTACTTATACATAGCTCGGTATAAACCCGATACTGAATAACAAAACATGCGTTTTTGGTTAGCAATTTGAGTTACCATACATGTGTTCTGGTTAGTATAAAATGACATTAAAAACACGCTTTTGTAGGAATGTAAACTAAAAATTTAAAAATAAAATTTTAATATAAAAATTTTGTTCAACAGGGATCGGATATTTGTCAATTCAGTAAAACCTATATTTTTGAATATGCTTAAAACAATAATAAATTCACTGTACAAAAATTAATTTCAATGAAAAAAGCTTGGGATACTAAATATCAGTTCTCTTAAATTTTTTGTCGTTAGTTATTCGTAAAGGCAAAACAATGGAAGAGGAAAGCACCCCACTCTTTTTTTGCATTAAACGTAAATTTTTGGTCAGTAATTTTTTTTCATACACAGACGGAAAAAAAAAATCCCAACACCAAGAAAAAATTATTGTAGAGTAATGAAATTTGGACAATGCATTTGTCAAGTTAACATGTTTAATTGATTAAATTTTCAAGATCACAGGTTAATTTAAGCTCAAGAAAATGCATTTCAAATGTGAAATACTGTTAAATTAATAGCCGGTGTAACCTCCAGAATTTTGAATGCAAGCCTGCAAACGTGAATGCATTGTGTCATACAGGTTTCGAATGTCACTTTGTGGTATGGAGTTCCATGCTTGTTGTACTTGTGCTGTCAATACTGGGACGGTCAGTGCTGGCTGTGGATGATGCTGGAGTTGTCGTCCAATGATATCCCATACGTGTTCAATTGGAGACAGATCTGGTGATCTCGCAGGCCAAGGTAACATGTCGACACTCTGTAGAGCACGTTGCGAGACAACAGCGGTATGAGGGCGAGCGTTATCCTGTTGAAAAACTCCCCTTGAATGCTGTTCATGAATGGCAGCACTACAGGTTGAATTACCAGACTGACGTACAAATTTGCAGTCAGTGTGTTTGGTATAACCACAAGAGTGCTCCTGCTGTCATAGGAAATTGCTCCCCAGACCATGACTCCAGGTGTAGGTCCAGTGTGTCTAGGCCGCAGACAGTTTAGTTGCAGGCGTTCCCCTGGCCTCCTTCTGACCAACACTCGGCCATCACTGGCACCAAGGCAGAACCTGCTTTCATCAGAAAACACAACAGATCTCCAGTGTTGGTCAGAAGGAGGCCAGGGGAACGCCTGCAACCAAACTGTCTGCGGCCTAGACACACTGGACCTACACCTGGAGTCATGGTCTGGGGAGCAATTTCCTATGACAGCAGGAGCACTCTTGTGGTTATACCAAACACACTGACTGCAAATTTGTACGTCAGTCTGGTAATTCAACCTGTAGTGCTGCCATTCATGAACAGCATTCAAGGGGGAGTTTTTCAACAGGATAACGCTCGCCCTCATACCGCTGTTGTCTCGCAACGTGCTCTACAGAGTGTCGACATGTTACCTTGGCCTGCGAGATCACCAGATCTGTCTCCAATTGAACACGTATGGGATATCATTGGACGACAACTCCAGCATCATCCACAGCCAGCACTGACCGTCCCAGTATTGACAGCACAAGTACAACAAGCATGGAACTCCATACCACAAAGTGACATTCGAAACCTGTATGACACAATGCATTCACGTTTGCAGGCTTGCATTCAAAATTCTGGAGGTTACACCGGCTATTAATTTAACAGTATTTCACATTTGAAATGCATTTTCTTGAGCTTAAATTAACCTGTGATCTTGAAAATTTAATCAATTAAACATGTTAACTTGACAAATGCATTGTCCAAATTTCATTACTCTACAATAATTTTTTCTTGGTGTTGGGATTTTTTTTTCCGTCTGTGTATTTAAGTATTTCCAAAAAGTTAAGTTATACTGAATTGTAAGGCATCCTATACCTTTATTTTTAAAAATTGTTTTTATTTTTTAGTTAAAAGTCCAACAAAAGAGTACTTTATGGCTTTTTTTAACAATAATTTTATTTTTAACTTTTTCATTCATTTTGCTCAAAAAGCTTGATTTTTTGTTTTTTAAACTACAGTAGTTTGTATTAGTCTTAAAACAAAATTGAATATAGAAGTGATGAACTCACTAGAGTCTTACCATTTCATGTGTGACGTGTTCGCATTACTTAATTACTTCATCTAATGCGTCAACTGTACATTCAACTCTACCTATTAGTTTGGAGCAAACAACTACTTCTATTAAGAGACCATACAATGACTTTGTGCGACTGATAGCTCCATACATCTGCTAGAAAAGCGACTAAACGACAGAAATCTAGGTGTAATTTGTTTAACATAGCAGAATATTTTGAGTTTCATGTTTTTTTTCTGAAGAACGTGCAGAGGCGGACGCCTGTGTGTTTTACTATCAGATCAACACAGTTGTCCACTTTATTGCATAGCACACAAGCGATTACATTCTGGGTAGGTATTCCTATTTTTTAATGTAAAATTAAAGTGAATTATGTTATGAAATTAATGTGTTGTCCTCAGGTCAGGGTGGAATTCTTCAAATAATTCTGACATCTGGAAGTGTGTGAAAATTGAATTGAAATATTCAATTACATTACTTCACCACCACAGCCCTTTGAAGATTACGTAGTATGGTAGCCCTTGTAAACTTCTGCCTATAGAAATATAGAGCAACCCAGCGCAATGATGCGAACAATGTTATTAGTCAGTCAGTCGTGTGTGAACCTTAGTGTGGTGCGGTACTATTACGCACGTGTGTGGAGCAGACGAACACCGGCCACCCCCATTTATATCACTGAGTCAAGATGAGTTCCCTTTAGCTGTGTAATTATTTGTGGTTAAGAGAAGACTATTAGTGTAAGGGACATTTCAAGACCACGAGTAGTTTTGTGTGTGAATCGTAGTATTGAACATTAAACGCAAACGTTCGAAGACAGACTATCCTTATTTGTGTATACTCAAGGTTATTTTATCACCTAGAACCTGCTTCTATCGGATTGAAAAGTTCGGATGATTAAGTCGTAAATTTTGGTGGGGAGCAAATCGGGTTTCTGTGTATGGGTGTGTGTCGCGAAATAAACTAAATGTCTGACTGTATCGCGTATTCTAAACACGTACAATTGCCCTTGACATTTCTTCCACGCCACCAAAAGCCAACTGGTAAACCTACCATGTCGATCGTAACATGATCGAACTATTTTATAACTGCAATTATCTGACTGAACATAGACAATCAGAAACTAATTAAATACAATTAGTTTACATGGCTCTCGTGGACAGTACTATAACTACATATGAGTAACTTTAATAGAGGAAACGCAGCTAATCATTACAAAGCCAGAAGTCTGGTGGCGCAGTGGTTAACGCGTCTGACTGGAGATTGAAAGGACCTCGGTTCGAATCCCTGTCTCGGAGGGATTTTCATAGATACTTAAACCGACATTCACCTCTGGTATAGCTTGCTGTGTAATGAGTAGTACGCCAGAACGCCTACGTGGTTCGGATTCCACGTTAAACTGTAGGTCCCCTGTACCCGGTAGGAGTACCGGGTTAGGTTAAGGCGGCTGCGACAGGGGCGGAATGCACAGCCAATAGAATCCCTGTCACTTGGGCATTACGACCACACGGAATTATAATTATTACTAGAAAGCGAGAGGAAACATTGATATGTTAATTAGACAATTATCTTAGACCGTTTATTCCACATCTATGAAAATGGTTTCGGTTTCGAGGGATAGCGATCGGAGATATGGTTAAAAAAACAGTACATCATAAAAATAGACTTTTTATGGAAGATCAGTGAAGCAGCTATCAATCGATGCCGAAGTTGCGCCTACATAAATACGGGTCAATCTAAGAAAAGCATGTTAATAAGACACCATTCATCAGCTTGCGCGAAACAAAAATAATCTTCAGGAACATTGTAAACGCCCCGATACAGAGTTGTACGGTTAAAAAATTGAACCTTTATTAGAAGGAGGTAAACTCTTTGATTCATAACACTATGGCCACAGTACGACGCTTTTCTCAGATTCCTACCTGCTGAAGCTGATATCTAAACAGCTACCAGAGAAATCTTTTCAGCACGTGGGCTACGAGAGAGTATTTACGCCGGGTCACTGACAGCGCTGCGGAATGCGTGGACCGTCAATCTGACGTCACACCATCCATCATTCAGTCACAAATCCATCGCTGTGGTCGACTGTGCGGCGACGCTCGTTAATACTCGCTGCTCAGCCTTCAGCATCGGCGTCAACAATCACACCCGACGCTGTCGCCTCCAATCCCAGCCCGCCCTGTCGCCGCTTCGGACCACACCGGTGATTTATTGGCTTCCGTCGTCGGGTCTGCTTGATACCACCTACCCCTTTTTTATCCACTTCCACTTTTCTTCTTTTTTTCTTAATATCTCCACCGCGGACGTACTGCCACGGAATGTTGATGCATTCCTTCTGAGTGATCATATTTCTATCTCAATGAAGTGCGGTCCTTCATAGGCGAGCATCTCTCTCTTGCACTGACTGCTATTTGAATGGAGGTGTGGCGCCGGAAAGTTATTGACGTCATTAGTCACGACCACTTTTGGGTAAAGTGACACGTCACAGCCTTCTAAATGATTACCCTCCAATATTTTTCTTCCCGCTCAGTCATCGCGTCCCCGAGTAAAGTCGGTGATAAAGCTAGGTCAGTATGTTATCGCTAGAGATTTGCAAGTGGTTCGTATATAAAATCATGTTATTGCCACCCACAATTTCGGAAAAAAGTAATTGACTTTAAATTTTTGATTGAAAGTAATAAATTTACAGCGTGTCGTATGCGCTCAATGTTAATATAACAATACAGACATCTTTCGAAAAACTTTATTTATTTATGTCCACAACAAACTTTTTTTGCTAAAATTTTACGATAAAAGCAAACCACTGTCGGGCGCATAGCGTAGACTGTATACCTGCGGCGCGGATGACTGGGATTCTATCCTTGACGAGGCCGAAGATTTTCTTAGAATCTAAGACGTCCGAGAAAGCCCCTCAGGCCCACTCAGCATGCTGTCTGACCAATACCGTGGAGGAACTGTATGGGAGAAAATATTGGTCGGAGCTTGGCTCCAACCACGTCACTTCCGTCTGTCTAGTACCAAAAGTCAATCGGTAGTGCAAAGAACTACCTCGTTGAATACTTCGGCGGGAAAACTGCAGTGTTGAAAGAACCTAGTAGGGAAAAAAGCCAAAATTGGGAATTTAATTCGTTTATATTTGATTCGAAATTGAAATTTAAAATTTCTTGTTTATATTTTAATGTCATAATCTGTTAATCTGGCTTGAAACGTTATTTTAATATCTTAACAATGCGGGATTTTAATCCGTGTAGTTTTTACAACTGAAGGACAGAAGGGTGGCTGGAGGTAAATTATGTATGACTATACAAAAGGATAACTAGGCTATGCACTAAATTCCTGCATAAATGAAAAGAAATTGGAACTTCAGTGCTAAGGTAAAACTGTTTTTAATTGTTAAACAAATTAATCTGAAATTTGACTGTGTCGACCATCATAAATGGAAATCAACTAACTTGCTGTAACAGCTGTTGTAAATACGTCCTGATGAACAGTGTGATATAAGATGGTATTTTTTTCATATTGCGAAACACCTGATTTCTTTCTACCTTCAATTCCTAAAGTATTAGCTCAAACATTTGCCGATACCATGAAACAACCTCTATCCTTGAGTTTATTGCAATTTCTTAAGCAATTCTTAAGGAAATAGTACCACTTAATCAGATGCCTGTAACAGTGTGTCGGTAGCAACACTCAAATATGTGAAAATTCAGAGTAAACACACAGCGTTACTGAACATTCCGCTAGTGGAAACACTAAGCGAAAAGTCTTCTGATCCCATATCCGTTCCAGATGTCGGTAACCGCCTTGGCTGTCTTCTCTCTGCTCAGGTTCTCAAATTTTTTAGCCAGGAAGTTTGTCTTCAACCAGCTCTTCTTTTACCTGGCATTTTCCTACGGAGAACAGACTGCAGAAGTTTGTAACAGCTATTGTTCCTCATGATGTGGCCAAGGTACTTTAGCTTCTGTAACTTTTTGGTGGTCATTATTACCATATTCATTTTCATTTTGTGGAGTGTTACAGCATTTCTGTAGTCTGTCCATGGTATCCTCAACATTGTTCGATACATCCACATTTCAAAAGCTTCTATCCTTATTGATTATTTTCCTTAATGTTCACATTTCAGCGCCATACAGGAGCAACGCAGGAGTTTCATCTTCGTGGTAATTAAGGAATTACTATTTGTAAGAAGATTGTTATTTTATTTAAAGTAGCCCTAGATTTACCAATATGTGACTCTAATTCATCAGATGTTTCCCATTGGCTAATTACTATTGTGCCAGGATATGTATCCGTTGATACATATTCAATGGCCATCTGGTTCGTCATAATATAGAATTGGGAATTTTTGTTTATGCCAATGACCATTACTTTCATTTTATTTGTAATAATATTAAGTGCGTAACCATGGTGCTACGCGACAATTTGTACAAATTTTTAATAAGAGAACTTTAAGGATAGGATAAAATACACATATAAAATACCGAAATTGCCGTTTTTAATATATTTGTCTAATATTATATCGACTGCGAGAACCGCTTAAAATATCGTTGAGCATGATTCCTGCAAAAAACGACTGGGGAGTTCTTCAAACAGTTACAAATATTCTACATTTCAGAATCCCAACAGCAAAATGAGATAAATATTATCTCTGATGCGGCTTCAGGAAGCTCAGAAATAAAGAAATTCTATCGTTTCGTCCATCTATCTCTTTCCTTACATGCGATTCATGTGAAAACTGGTTGTCGGTTTTGGAAGGAGTTTCGAACAGTGTACTACAATCAATGGTCCCAAGAATAAAACACGGAACATTTCTTTTTGATACGACGTAAAAGAATAAGAGAAATTAAGGTAGGCGACCGAAAATTAGTATCAATTTGAAGGAAACTTAATTTCCACAGCCGATATGTTTGCGGTGTACGTCCTAATGGCATCGTAGTATTTGGAATTAAAACTGTTGCTGATGATCACTGACCTGATTGGATTTCTCACTCAATCTGAGACACTCTTGACTAAGGAATAAAGAGGTAAAATTGTCCGTGATTGTAATTTGGATATAATAATTGGCTTCCTCTGATAAATCTTTGTAAAAATAAAAATAAGAAAAAACAAATGAACCAAGTGGACGAAGTTGCAGACAAAAGCTAGTTTCAAATAACTAGCAGAGTTTTTTTTTTTTTTGATCTTCGATTCGTTATTTTTATGCACTTTTTATTTAACAGAGAAATAAATTTGTCTCATAACACAACACTACAAAGTATTAACCGTTAGATTGCTTCTCATTACATTATTTCTTGACTTTGTCCAATTCAGCTCCAACAGTTGTTACATTAATTGTTAAAAATTTCTTATTCTTGAGCTGTATCGTATGTTACTCAAATCACTACGGCAAATCGTTATGACGGATTATGATTTGTTTTGAAATCATAAACATGAATTTGAGCAATCAGTGGTATGTTATAGCACCATAAATTCTGAAACCTTTATAAACCTTACATAAAATAAAATCTGGCAATACGCCCAATTCATGATCATTCTGATATCTTTCATGTTTTTATTCCATGGATTGTTTGAGTTTTAGATGGAAAAACATTATTAAATTTTTTTTTACCATCCTTTATTTCAGAAACAACTTATCCTAAATTCTTTCATAGCTGTGTTATGCAGTGTCCTATGTATTACAGGAAACCTGTTATCATCGTTTTGGTGTTTCTGATTTTTTTAAATAAAATAACTATCTAAATACTACTTTAAAAATTGATCCTTCTGTAGTAGATTTTAATTGATCTTATTCTACAGATAATGCAAGAAAACTGATAGTAAATATTTCGTAAAAATACGAAACAATATTTTCATACAAATGTTTATGTGGCTTGATTCCATACCATTTGAAAGACAAAAATATGTTGCGAAATCCATTTCAAAGTGATTAATTATTATCTGGATGTTATGGATCGTTTCCCTTAATTGCTGATAACATTGATAAATATCTACACAATGATAAATCCGTAAGAAACTTCTCACACCTCATTGACAAGATCAAAGACATAGACTTACCAAATTCAGCAACACTATTATCCTTCAATCTACAGAACATATACACAAAGATTCCAATAAAACAAAGTTTAGAAAAAATAAGAAAAAACATTAGACAACAGAAACTAATCCCTGACACACACATTGAGGAGGATATAGGTATACTCACACTACTGGCATCACAGAACTATTTCCAATTTAACAACCAGTACTACACAAAGAATGATAGCTTACAGATAGGATCTCCAAAATCAGGAATAATTTCAAATATATATTTATAAACCATGTGGAAAATGAAATATTTAAAATCATTATAAAAAACAAAGGATACAACATTATATATTGGAATAGATTTGTTGATGAAGTAATTTGCCTGGTTAATGAACCAGAACTGAGGATACAACAATTGCATGCTGACATCAACACTATACATAAAAACATAAAATTCACAATGGAAAAAGAAACAAATGGTAAACTGAACTTCCTTGACATAGCCACAACAAGACTATTTCAGATATTTAGAAAACGCGCCACAACAGACATAACAGGAACTGAATCAAACTATCCGCAAACTCATAGAGAACCTGCAATAAGGCACATGCTCCACAGACTAAAAAAATCCAACTCAATAAAGCTAACTACACACATAGACCTTAACACAATCATCTATATAGACACCAAAAATTGACATAAGGAAAGCAGAGTACGCCAACTAATCAAAAAATTATAAGACAAATAATGAAAACATCATACAATACAATCCCATCATCATAGAAGACATTCAATCAACACCAGATAACACAACACACCCACAGCAAAATAAAAAGAAATGGTATGTGATGACAAATATCAACAAAGATACATACAAAATTGTAAATATATTTTAAAAAAAAGAATTAAAAACACCATTCAGAACAAACAACACAATACAGAAAAGGATTAAACCAATAAATTTCACAACTCAGGAATATACACGCTAACATGCAACGAATTTCAAGCTCAAGTTATAGGACAAACACGTAGAAAATTTAAAGCAATGAACAAGGAACACATAAGAACACTAAAATATAATAACCATTCCACATTTGCAGAACACTTACAGGAACACAACCACGACCCAACAAATATTGACTCAGACATGCAAATACTAACCATCAACAACAACACACCACAAATACTAACATTCCAAGAGAGCTATCACATACAATAATAATTAACAGAAGGAAAACAGATAATAAACGTACACAAACCAGACACAACGGGCACTATACACAGTACTGAATATAAAATAAAGGAAAAACCATATACATAAAAAACATTGAACAAGGACATACAGAACCATAAGAAACTAATGACAAACTTTAATATTTCAAATAACGCGCCAAAACAAAACAGCAACACAACGTGACTTAGAAAGTAAACATAACGGACTGGCTATTTGTAATAAGTATACAAAACGTTGCAGTGATATGCTCATAATTTGTGAAATAACGATCTGGAAAATGAATTACCAACTAAAACGAAAGCAAAAATCACTGCTGCTAAGAGTGGAGCACAAATAAATACATTAGACCGAAAAATATAAGTTAGTTATAACACTCAACATCATAACCAAATTGTAACATATGTACATAATTACCAGGAGAACCCTCTGAAGGTGCAAAAGAAGTGAAACGCTTTCGGGAGGTCAATAAATGCACAAAAATTCAATTGCTTTGTCGTTATTTATTTATCAATGATTAATAATTGTTTTTCTTACAAGAATTTATAAAATTTTGAATTAATTAAGTTCTATCCCTTACCGGAAACCTCAACACACGAGAATAACGGATATTTTGTGTGAGTATTAGGTGAAAATAAACAAATCTTAGGATGAACCATTTTCGTAAATATTACAATTGATACTATACATCTTCCCTTCGTTTATTTTGTATTATTTCAATAAAACTTTCAGATAAGTTATTTTCTAGTGAATGCATAAAGTTGTTTCACACGAAACATTTCAATTGGCCCTTCCATAAAATTGGCTTATTTGAGTTATTTTACTGTTACAGCAAATTCCTGTCAAGACTTGTAGTGGTTAAAATGTTGCAATTTAAGAGGATAAAACCAACGCGACCAGTATTTTTCACCTAATAAAAACAAATATGATCTGCTAATAATCTAAAATACTTGTATGTATTTCGAGAGTCAGATGATTAACCGTAAAAAAATGAAATATAAATTTATAGTTGAGATACACAAATGGTACATTAAACTTGTCCAATTTTAATGCATTATTTCTTCTACGATTTTTTATTAATAACATTACAAAGTTCCTGCATGTAATTTACAAATGTGAATGTGGTTCTTCTCACTAATGTGACAGAAAAAATGATTTTGAATTTGAACAGTTAAGTTTTACAATATAATGTTTTGGAAGATTATAGGAATAGCTTTACTACATGCATTTAATCAGAACACTAAGAGAAACAGCAGCAGGATATTTCAGCTTTTCATCTATTGAAAGCTACTGTAACGTGTACTGGGAATGCGTTTCTCCGTGATAGAGCAGCCTAATTCCATGAGGAAGACTGGTGGTTAAAATCCTTACGATTCAGAGAAATTTTGGTGGTAAGTGCATGTAAATACACAACTCTCTCAATTTACTGTTAAAAGAGCACCAGGGAAGATTATTCTCAGTGTTAATTTCCCAATGTTATCTCTACTCTAATTCCAAGTCCCTGGAAAGGAACATTAAATTGTAAATTCACAATAGCAGCCTTAATGGCCTAAGGCACCTCTATTTTCTTCAACCATCAGGCCATTTGTTTAATGTCATGATAGCACATAAAATGCTGCCTCGTTCTATTATTTACATATGCTTTAAACAGGACTAAAGGTACAAGTATCAGAGAGAAAAGTTACTATTGTTTATCGCATGGTTTAAGTGTCAAAATCAAGAAAAGAAGTGAACAACAGTAACGTTAGCTTTAACACGAAAGAAACCAAACGTTCATATTTACGAGCTGTCATGTAGGTTAGCTAGATAGGTTACCTCCATTGGGCTGAAAGATAATACATATCCTCAGTCTGCTTGCTTCGAGAGCTCTAATGTTAAATACAAAATGAATGTACGGAGTCGATGTTGTTTTAGTATTTCAGTTATTTTCCGCAACCTTTCGTTGAGCTGTTTGTGGTTACGGTCGATACTCCACCAGGCTAGTGCAAAGCACTCTGGTGTCGAGTATACCACTGATAAAACAATTGTTCACAAAGTGGTTTCTTACCCTCGCCATGTCGTTATAACTATTTTTTTAAATCGCTTTGTTTTCTCTTGTCAGATTCTGCGCTTATAGTTAATAGATGTATTGTTCGGGTCAATTGGTGGTATAAAGAAACTTCCAAGTACTTGATGAAGAATCTTAAGTTAGCGTTAAGCTAACGATTTTTCTGAGAGAAGTGGAGCTGAAATTTACTTTAGCAAAATCTTCATTGCTAACAGTGCTGTTCGAGTCTATCAGTGTCTCTAGTGAAACCGACAACTTTTCTTTTAGTTTTCTCTGGAATGCGCTTATTGAATAAATTTAGTGTAAGAATTCGTTCGCAGCAATTTCAGTTGGTTATAAATTCTACATAGTACCATTATCTGGAATTGTCCATAATTTCGTATATTGTGGCATTTATGTCTAATGATCTTGAAACAGACAACAGAATCTAACTTACTAGTAGATCTCTTTAATGTTCCTGTTACATGATTCCAAATTGTTCCTCTATATTCATACAATGAAAGGCCGAAACACACCTTTGTCGGCTTTACTTCTGTAATGAATCCTTCTTTTTTAATGTTTGGGGAGAATATCATGCACATAAAAATGAGTTGCAGAAAAGCTGTTTTTTAACTATTTTTCAACGAATTTGATAGCCGTTGAAATATTCGCTGCTTTCTGTCTGTCGCCTGGAACAACAGGTAGACCTGCTACAGATCCAAGCTAAGAAATCAATTTTTTTCCACTCTCAACAAAACCAATTCAGAGCTTGAAATAGATAGTATGATATAGGATATTTCACCAACTGACCGAATGTCGTGGGTAATTGATAACACTGTAGCCTCGCATTTGGAAGGACCCTGGTTTTAATAGCAAACCGGTCATCCATATTTCGGTTTTCCATTATTTCCCAGAATCATTTCAGGGTCATTCCGGATGGTTCCTTCAAAAGGCCATGACTGAATTGCTTCCTATTCATTATCCCCGCCTCTAGTGAACTCGACGTTGACTACGCATAAAACCTCATGCAAAAAAGTAATAATAATAATAATATAATCATTCATTGATGATCTCTGTAGATCTCGTTGGGATTAAAATTTTTTGTATGGTTTTATCATTGTTTCATCATAATATCAGCAATATCATCTTACCTGTTCCTTTTCTAGGACTGCACTGCAGGAGAGCTTCTGAAGAGTCAGTTTGACATTTACCACTTAATCCGAAGGTTAAAGTTTACGTAGTTCTACTACGGCACTCAATCTAGTAGTCAAATACGACACCATAAAGTGACTAGGTCTCTGGAGAACGTGATAAATCTTGTAAAAAATCAGCTTGAATGTTGTGGTGTGACAGCGTCACCCACAATGAATATAATTAAATTATTATTAATTATATTCATAATTCTTTTTTTTATTATATTCAAATTTATTAATTATTTAGTCTTGCAACGTGTAATTAATTGTAAATAATGAGGGTTGTCTGGATAGGTTAAATGTATGTTTAAAACCAGGGCGGCCAAAGGTATATTTTATTGTAAATCAATTTTTCTGTAAACTCATGGCTTAGAAGGGCTGAATATCGAAGGCTAGAAACTGCCATTTCGGCGGTTGAGAGAGGAACAATGGAGCAGGCGAGGCGACTCGATGGCGCCGGGACAGCCCGGCTTGAGTCCCGTTCGAAATCGGGCGGTGACCTACCCCTACCCCGCTACTACCCCGAAGGCCACGTAGGAAACGCGCGAAGGAAACGGCGAATGCGACGCATGATATTAAACACGTGACGACGGAAATGTGTAGATAGCCAATCCTGAACATTTATTGGGGTCTACAATACTAATTCCGTGGAGTTCTTTTACATGTGGCGAGCAACTAGCCGAGGAAGAAGAAGGAGCCATTTTAGAGATCACTTCTGTCCAAGACGAGCTGATGAACGGACGTGACTTGGGTCCAAGACGAGCTGGTGAACAGACGTGCCAGCCGGCACGCTCTCTGATGATCATTGTGGTTGATCATTTCTTGCTTTGGGAAAGCGAGATGTTGAGTGGCGTGCTTGCCATTATTCGGAAGTTATGCTAATAACGCGGTCGTAGCCGCTTATTTAGCTTCCATTGCTGCAGTGGCATTGTGTTTGTCGCTCACCATCACGGCGATGATTCTATGGTAATGTACCAGAAACGACGGTCACTATTCAGTGGATTTTAACAGACTTATGTGCCCTTAAGCGACGCCTGGGTTAAGACTCTGCTCCCGTCACTTAAATTCTGAGCTAGCTGAATTTATATTTCGATTCAATTTTTTCTTAAGCATCTTGCTGTTTGTTAATTCAATTTTGATGTTTTCATTCACTTTATACGGCGCCCCCCTGGGATTTTCCTTTGTACAGTAAAATGTTAGCTTCAATTTGATGGCCTGTGTTGCCATGTTATTTCAATGTTAACTTTGCTGTTTTTATTACTTGTTTGAGATATTTCATTCAGTTTTGTTTGCTTACTCCGG
>JARYHS010011408.1:232218705-232262372 GCA_031002005.1 Vandiemenella viatica | reverse complement strand
GCGGCCACACCGGTAAATGCAGTCCCCCTCAACGGTTGGCGAGATAACAAAGTTAGTTCCTTCACCCAGGCCCACTGGACACGCATGCACTCACGAACGCGTGTGCGTATGCAAAAGCGCGGCCGTATACTCGTGCGCGCGAGAGCGTACGGCGAAGTCCACCTCGTCAGAACGATGGAATTTCGGTGAATTAACTGTGGGCCACGGTTTCAAAAAGAGACACGCTTTGCGGAGCTCAAGGCCTATGTTCAAAGATCGAGCCACACGTCTGTTAGAAACTGGGAGTGAGACAGCAGTAGCTAGTGGAAATAATAATTCGTCCTTTATTAGAAGCTTACTTACAGTATAAAGTTACGGAAAGTACAGTAGAACTCCAGCTATCCGAATCAGTTGGGACCGGACCCCATTCGGATAATCAAAAATTCGGATAACCGGATTTTTTTTCGAAAAAGGGTCTATTTTAATTTATTATTGTATGTATGTTGAAAATGTCTTCTACTCCAAGCTATTTTTGGTGCTTTTTCACTTCAGGGATGAAATTTTCGCCGTATCACTCGGTAAACAAAGCTGCAGTCATCTGAACTTTGGGTTAGTTTTTATAAAAGAGGGGAAGCCTTTTCGCAATACGTTTCCGTAAAGTTAAAAAAGCTATTCGGATAATCGGCGATTTGGATAATCGGAGTTCGGATAATTGGAATTCTACTGTATGTGAAATTCCGAACCTTATCAGAAATACCGGATTCCTGGCATCGACTTTTCAAGAGAATTCCATAATCGATTGCGATTATCTAAATCAAATTTTACAAGCACTAATACATTCATTTAATCATTAATCAGTTGACTCGTCCGTAAACGAAAACTGATTGTTAACACTTAGAGTACTGCAAACGTAATATTACGTTCCAAAAACTCTCACAAAAAATGCGACGAACTTAATATTACGTTTCTTAACATGTCACAACTTTCTTTGGCTAAAATCAGAGCATTTGTAGCGGGACTAAGATGGCTTCTCTATGTATTTTAGTGCATCAGGCCGCCACCAGAGTTCATCACCTTCTTGAAACCTTCGAATGTCTGGGAATAGATTATTATAAGCACAAGGCAGGTGTAGATGTCTTCGACCAGCGTTTGTCCCACAGTGTTCTTATACACAAGACAGTGGAGTGGTGGAAGAAACTTGCTTTTAACTTGATAATTATGAATTTATCAAATGCATGCATTTTGCACAACACAATCTCAAGAAAGAAGATCAAAACAACACACTTCATTCAGGAGATATGTTCGGCCTTGGTGCTCTCTGATGGTGACACTAATGATGTTACTAGTGGCAATAAAAAACTTTGAAGATCGACACAGAAGCACTTTCCAGAAAGAGTGCCTATGTCAGCTGGAAAGAAGAGAGCCAAAAGAAGGTGCAATGATAAAGCAAAGTATTCCACTAGCAAACCCGCAAGAAAGGACTCTTCCTACCAGAGTGGCGACTGTGATGTAGGGCTTTGCATCAAACCATGTTTTAGACTCTACCATACACTTGTACACTATGACAAATAAATGTTTCTACTTATCATCTTAAGCAAAGCACTTCAGAATACATCTGTTTTATATATATAATAATAAATGGCATAATGCAAAAAATTAATCTATTTTACAATTTCTTGGTTTAATTTTTCCTTATAAAACAGTCCACATCATAAATCAACATAACATGTGGAAAAGAAAGACAGCAACTCTCAAAAATGACATAAAATTGACTACTCTCAGACAAATAAAACACAGTTTCATTTGTTTGCCTAGTTTCCAACAATTTTATTTTATGCTCAGATGAATGTACTGTAAAATAGTGAAAATCAGCCAGCATACAAGGAGGGAATTGTGCCCATCGGGGCAGCACTGTAAGTGTTAAAATATCGTAATTACAGTCTAATTCAATTTGCCATAGCTTCATAGATTACTAATTATATGAGTTTTCTGTTGATATAATAAAAATGGATGAATAACAAAATAAAGTTACTAAAAGCTAATTAAATCTCGGAAATCCATATCAAAGGAGATAAAAGAAAAATTATTGGGCTCAAGACGTGTTGAGAACGCAAGCGAGCATACAAAAGAACTCCTCCTTAGAGGGATCGATAAAATTATCAAATAATAAATGGGATTTTAAGATTCAATCATCGTCTAACAAAATTTGTCAACCCCTCTTTAAAACTTTTTCATACATTAGCGTACATTTGCCTAACTTTTTTTTGTTAGCAAAACTAATTAATTGCAATGCGAATTTAGTTTTTTCTGAACTGATTTTCTATACAATTTGTTGGAAAGTTTCAAGCAAACATTGCAGTGTTTCAAATAATCGCGTTTATTAAGACGCCCCTATTGACTTTGAATACTTTCACATAAAATTATATATTATTGCTTCTAAACATCACTGGATTCTCCAAATTACTTCGTATATTAGCTGCTACTATACGGAACACTTTCTAAAGTTTATTAGTTGAGTAAGATCTGACCGTGACACAGCAATATGTTCAAAAGAACTGTAAAATCAGTTTACATTTTTTTTTTGCGATCGGTGGAAAAGTAAAAAATAGTGAATATAGCAAACACTTTGTGCAAAATTTGTTTGTAAGCAACGTTTGCGACTATTTTGCCACAAACAAAAACATGAAATTTTCAAGATTCCCACACGATAGGGGACAACGCAACACCGTACGAACGGGCCATAAGAAAAGGATTTTTGGTTAACTAAAGGTTGGGCCATGGATCTTCTGTCTCTAAGATTTGATAATTGTCATAGCGAAAAAAACAATACCAAGAAAACGCACACTTTTAGAATGTAAATATTTAGCTATTAGAAATATATGCTTGGACATTGCTTCGATCAGATTCATTTGCATCAAAACCACGGATTCCGGGTGCAGAATGTTGTAGAGGTTTTTTTGAAGAACAAGCTGAACTCCGAACACAAGTATAACTTAAGCATACCCCATGGAAAAGCGCGGAGGTATTGACTATTCAGATTGAGCAAGAAAGTTGAAAGCGACGATCTCAGTGGAACTACCAGTTTCGTGGAGGTAGTTTCGACAACAGAATTTTCTCCTTTGTATGTGGACAATGGTACCACAGTCAATCAGACTGGATTTTTATACCGCTGTAAACCTAACTTAAATCACGCGTTGTAACCCTAAAGTACCTAAGTGAAATATTCAGTAGTTAAGTATTTTTTTTAACTGCTTAACGTCTCTCAACAACGAGTTCTTTAGAGACGGGAAAGGATGGGGGTCAAGGAATGGGAAGGAATTCGGCTATGACCTTTTGAAGGAAGCATCCCGGCATTTGCCTGGAGTGATTTAGGAAACCATGGAAAACCCAAATCTGGATGCTCGGACGGGGATTCGAACCGCCGTCCTCCCGAATGCGAGGCCAGATCGCTAACCGTTACACCACCACCCTCGGTTTAAGTAACGATAAGTAGTTTCTATCATGTACGTAAGTTAATTGATAAACATCATTTGTTGCTTCATTTGCTAATTTGGTAAAGAAAGACGCATTCGCGTTAATGCTTGCGTTAGTAGCTCTGACTAATATCTGTTTCTTATTTCACCGGTTACACATAGTCTGACACTGTGACCAGATATAAATCCATCTTGACCTTGTTACAGGCGAACTTTGTATCTCCACCTGCAGTCTTGTCCCTGTGATTCCCCCATTGTCAGATACCCAGCAGAACAATGCTTCTTTCCCGCAGTACTGGATGGAATGGAATACATTCTAAATAACGGAAAAATGATGATTTGGTGGGTTCATGTTTCCCAGTGCTTGCATTTAGCTGGGGGAATCACATAACGTGATATGCTGCAGTGTTTTCAGAACAGCACAACATTCCACTGTAAACACACTACATCCACCATTTAGTTTGTAGCTATAGGACTTAACTTATTTATACATAGCTCGATATAAACCCGATACTGAATAACAAAACATGCGTTTTTGGTTAGCAATTTGAGTTACCATACATGGGTTCTGGTTAATATAAAATTACATTAAAAGCACGCTTTTGTAGGAATGTAAACTAAAAACTTAAAAATAGAATTTTTATATAAAATTTTTTTTCAACAGGGATCGGATATTTGTCAATTCAGTAAAACCTATCATTTTTAATATGCTTAAAACAATAATAAAGTCACTATACAAAAATTAATTTCAATGAAAAAAGCTTGGGATACTAAATATCAGTTCTCTTAAATTTTTTGTCGTTAGCTATTCGTAAAGGCAAAACAATGGAAGAGGAAAGCACCCCATTCTTTTTAAACGTAAATTTTTGGTCAATAATGTTTTTCATATTTAAGTATTTTTACAAAAAATTAAGTTATACTGAATTGTAACGCATCCTACACCTTTATTTTTTAAAAATTGTTTTTACTTTTTAGTTGAAATTCCAACAAAAGAGTATTTTGTGACTTTTTTAACAATAATTTTATTTTTAACTTTTTAATTCATTTTGATCAAAAAGCTTGATATTTTTTTTTAAAACTATAGTAGTTTGTATTAGTCTTAAAACAAAATTGAATATGTAATTATAAACTCACTAGAGTCTGTAATGAATTAAAAGGTACAGTGCCATTAGGCACTAAGTGATCCCACGGTGTGTGTGAATATTGCCGATGCGTCGTGTCAACGAACAGAAACGTGACGGAACTAAAGCGTCCAGATTTACACGCACCTTGGGGGGTGCTGACAACGTCCTTCTCAACGTGGACATAAAGCGGATTTATAACCCCCATAAATAACTGAGACCCGCTTTCTATTTTCGCACGTTTCGGAAAGTTCCCGCTGAAAACTGGCGCGGACTAGCAAAAATAAACCTTAGTGACGTTTCCTAGTAAATGAGTGCTATATGAGAGTAGGGGAAGACGATCCAGCCAATAGAGAAGCCGCCTCAATTTATTGCCGTGTTGGTGTTTTTTCTTGTTTGTTCTGGGCCAATGTGACGCTGTTCCTTTGGCGCGGATTGCGGTGATTCGCCAAGAGCCGGACCCGACATCGCATTACGAGAAGTACAGAGTCTTGCTCGGAGGAGAAGGACGGACGACGAGAGACTCTGGTTCTGATCTTCATCGAGTACAGCCGTTCAACGACGCCAGAGCTGGGGACACTGCATTCACGCGGTGCGGTCGAGGAAGCTGGACGACCTCATGTGGTGCGGGTCTTACCTGGTCGCTGACCTGGGCTGTGAACAATGGTAAAAGCTACGGCCCGGACGGAAGCTCATGCAATCGTTCCACCCAGTAATGACCCTGAGATTTTGCAATGACCCTGAGATTTTGCTCTAACTGTTTGACATTCAATGATATGTAATTGTTAACCTCAGAATAAAAACAAACTTCGTGTTTGCCTAATTTCACAATAATAAATTGTACACCCAATTTTCAATTTTCCTATTCATTATAATAATATTTCATGTGATTAGCTGAAGATTAAGTATGATTTTTGATATTCCAAATTGATAATTTTGCTAATGATAAAACAGTATGACCCAAAAGTAAACGTCCGCAAGGTAGACGTTACAAGTCTTACCATTTCATGTGTGACGTGTTCGCATTACCTAACCACTTCATCTAACGCGTCAACAGTACATGCAACTCTACCTGTTAGTTTGGAGCAAACAACTACTTCTATTAAGAGACCATACAACGGCTTTGTGCGACTGATAGCTACATACATCTGCTAGAAAAGCGATAAACGAGAGAAATCTAAGTGTAATTTGTTTAACATAGCAGAATATTTTTAATTTCATGTTTTTTTCTGAAGAACGTGCAGAGGCGGACGCCTGTGTTTTTTACTATCAGATCAACACAGTTGTCCACTTTATTGTATAGCACACAAGCTATCACATTCTCCGTAGGTATTCCTATTTTTTAATGTAAAATTAAAGTGAATTATGTTATGAAATTATTGTGTTGTCCTCAGGTCAGGGTGCAATTCTTCAAATAATTCTGACATCTGGAAGTGTGTGAAAATTGAATTGAAATATTCAATTACATTACTCCACCACCACAGCCCTATGAATGTTACGTAGTATGGTAGCCCTTGTAACCTCCTGCCTATAGAAATATAGAGCAACCCAGCGCAATGATGCGAACAATGTTTTTAATCAGTCAGTCGTGTGTGAACCTTAGTGTGGTGCGGCATTGTTACGCACGTGTGTGGGGCAGACGAACATCGGCCACCTGCATTGGTAGAACTGAGTTAAGATTAGTTCATTTAGCAGTATAATTATTTGTGTTTAAGAGATGAGGGACATTTCAAGACCACGAGTAATTTTGTGTGTGAATCGTAGTATTGAACATTAAACGCAAACGTTCGAAGACAGACTATCCTTATTTGTGTATACTCAAGGTTATTTTCTCACCTAGAACCTGCTTCTATCGGATTGAAAAGTTCGGATGATTAAGTCGTAAATTTTGGTGGGAAGCCAATCGGGTTTCTGTGTATGGGTGTGTGTCGCGAAATAAACTAAATGTCTGACTGTATTACGTATTATGAACACGTAGAATTGCCCTTGACATTTCTTCCAACTGGTAAACCTATCATGTCGATCGTAACATGATCGAACTATTTTATAACTGCAATTATCTGACTGAACATAGACAATCAGAAACTAATTAATTATAATTAGTTTACATGGCTCCAGTGGACA
The DNA here is from genome assembly GCA_031002005.1 of Vandiemenella viatica. Lineage (NCBI taxonomy): Eukaryota > Metazoa > Arthropoda > Insecta > Orthoptera > Morabidae > Vandiemenella > Vandiemenella viatica. The sequence goes on along the minus strand of JARYHS010011408.1, from coordinate 232,255,675 downwards.
GTACTATAACTACATATGAGTGACTTTAATAGAGGAAACGCAGCTAATCATTACAAAGCCAGAAGTCTGGTGGCGCAGTGGTTAATGCGTCTGACTGGAGATCGAAAGGACCTCGGTTCGAATCCATGTCTCGGCGGGATTTTCATAGATACTTAAACCGACCTTCACCTCTGGAATAGCTTGCTGTGTAATGAGTAGTACGCCAGAACGCCTACGTGGTTCCGATTCCACGTTAAACTGTAGGTCCCCTGTACCCGGTAGGACTACCGGGTTAGGTTAAGGCGGCTGCGACAGGGGCGGAATGCACAGCCAATAGAATCCCTGTCACTTGGGCATTACGACCACACGGAATTATAATTATTACTAGAAAGCCAGAGGAAACATTGACATGTTAATTAGACAATTATCTTAGACCGTTTATTCCACATCTATGAAAATGGTTTCGCTTTCGAGGGATAGCGTTCGGAGATATGGTTATAAAAACAGTACATCATAACAATAGACTTTTTATGGAAGATCAGTAAAGCAGCTAGCAATCGAGTGCCGAAGTTGCACCTACATAAATAACGGTCAATCTAAGAAAAGAATGTTAATAATACACCATTCATCAGCTTGCGCGACACAAAAATAATCTTCAGGAACATTGTAAATGCCTCGATACAGAGATGTACTGTTAAAAAATTTAACCTTTATTAGGAGTAGGTAAACGCTTTGATTCACAACACTGTGGCCAAAGTACGACGCTTTTATCAGATTCTCACCTGCTGAAGCTGATATCTAAACAGCTACCAGAGAAATCTTTTCACCACGTGGGCTACGAGAGAGTATTTACGCCGGGTCGCTGACAGCGCTGCGGAATGCGTGGACCGCCAATCTGACGTCACACCATCCATCATTCAGTCACAAATCCATCGCTGTGGTCGACTGTGCGGCGACGCTCGTTAATACTCGCTGCTCAGCCTTCAGCATCGGCGTCAACAATCACACCCGACGCTGTCGCCTCCAATCCCAGCCCGCCCTGTCGCCGCTTCGGACCACACCGGTGATTTATTGGCTTCCGTCGTCGGGTCTGCTTGATACCACCTACCCCTTTTTTATCCACTTCCTCTTTATCTTCTTTTTTTCTTAATATCTCCACCGCGGACGTACTGCCACGGAATGTTGATGCATTCCTTCTGAGCGATCATATTTCTATCTCAATGAAGTGCGGTCCTTCATAGGCGAGCATCTCTCTCTTGCACTGACTGCTATTTGAATGGAGGTGCGGCGCCGGCAAGTTATTGACGTCATTAGTCACGACCACTTTTGGGTAAAGTGACACGTCACAGCCTTCTAAATGATTACCCTCCAATATTTTTCTTCCCGCTCAGTCATCTTGTGTCCGAGTAAAGTCGGTGATAAAGCTAGGTCAGTATGTTATCGCTTGAGATTTGCAATTCATATATAAAATCATTTTATTGCCACCCACAATTTCGGAAAAAATATATTAGAATTTAAATTTTTGATTGAAAGTAATAGATTTACAGCGTGTCGTATGCCGTATAACAATACAGACATCTTTCGAAAATTTTATTTATTTATTTTCACAACAAACTATATATTTTTTTTTTTTGCTAAAATTTTACGGTAAAAGGAAACCACTGTCGGGCGCATTGCTCAGACTGTATACCTGCGGTCCGGACGACTGGGATTCTATCCTTGACGAGGCCGAAGATTTTCTTGGAATCTAAGACGTCCGAGAAATCCCCTCAGGTCCCAGCATGCTGTCTGACCAATACCATGGAGGAACTGTATGGGAGAAAAGATTGGTCGGAGCTTGACTCCAACCACGTCACTTCCGTCTGTCTAGTGTCAACAGTCAATCGGTAGTGCAAAGAACTACCCCGTTGAATACTTCGGCGGGAAAACTGCAGTATTGAAAGAACCTAGTAGGGAAAAAAGCCAAAATTGGGAATTTAATTCGTTTATATTGGATTCGAAATTTAAATTTAAAATTTCTTGTTTATATTTTAATGTCATAATCTGTTAATCTGGCTTGAAACGTTATTTTAATATCTTAACAATGCGGGATTTGAATCGGTGTAGTTTTACAATTGAAGGACAGAAGGGTGGCTGGAGGTGAATTATGTAGAACTATACAAAAGGATAACTAGGCTATGCACCAAATTCCTGCATAAATGAAAAGAAATTGGAACTTCACTGCTAAGGTAAAACTGTTTCTAATTGTTAAACAAGTATTACAGATGTAAAACTGATCTGAAGTTTGACAGTATCGACCATCATAAATGGAAATCAACTAACTTGCTGTAACAGCTGTTGTAAATACGTCCTGATGAACAGTGTGATATAAGACGGTATTTCTTTCATATTGCGAAACACCTGATTTCCTTCTACCTTCAATTCCTAAAGTATTAGCTCAAATATTTGCCGATACCACGAAACAACCTCTATCCTTGAGTTTATTGCAATTTCTTAAGCAATTCTTAAGGAAATAGTACCATTTAATCAGATGCCTGTAACAGTGTGTCGGTAGCAACACTCAAATAGGTGATAATTCAGAGTAAACACACCGCGTTACTGAACATTCCGCTAGTGGTTACCCTAAGCGAAAATTCTTCTGGTCCCATATCCGTTCCAGATGTCGGTAACCGCCTTGGCTGTCTTCTCTCTGCTCAGGTTAACTCCGTAGTTGTATTGGTGTACCATGTTCTCAAATGTTTTAGCCAGGAAGTTTGTCTTCAACCAGCTCTTCTTTTTCCTGGTATTTTCCTATGGAGAACAGACTGCAGAAGTTCGTAACAGCTATTGTTCCTCATGATGTGGCCAAGGTACTTCAGCTTCCGTAACTTTTTGGTGGTCATTATTACCATATTCCTTTTCATTTGGCGGAGCGTTACAGCATTTCTGTAGTCTGCCCATGGTATCCTCAACATTCTTTGATACATCAACATTTCAAAAGCTTCTATCATTATTGATTATTTTCCTTAATGTCCACATTTCAGCGTCATACAGGAGCAACGCAGGAGTTTCATCTTCGTGGTAATTAATGAATTACTATTTGTAAGAAGATTGTTATTTTATTTAAAGTGGCCCTGGCTTTACCAATATGTGACTCCAATTCTTCAGATGTTTCCCATTGGCTAATTACTATGGTGCCAGGATATGTATCCGTTGATACATATTCAATGGTCATCTGGTTCTAGGGATGGGCAAAATATATCGATGTATCGATATATCGATATTTTTTCTAAAAAATATCGATATTTATCGCCGATATTTTTATTTTCGATATATCGATACATCGATATTGTATTTAGTGTATCGATTTTAAGCACCAATTCGATATTTTTCCTACGAACGCAATTCAGTATCCAATTTAATCGTTACATGTATATAGGATAAATATACGTATATATCCAATCTTCTGAAAGTGTCTTAAAAAGTGAATTCGTCGAAATATAACAGCTTCATCAGCGGTTGATAGGTTAAAAAAAAGCTGTTAAATTTTAACAATTTTACGTTAATGTAATTTTTATGTTAGTATGTAACCAGTTGTTTTATCTTTGTAGTTGAAATATTATCTTTTCAACTGTTTTTTTTTTTCATTTACGAATAACAATTAATGGGTTGATGAACCACAAGTCATTATGAATGACTGTTAATTCATTTAAATGTCTACAATCTAGTCTACAGTCAAAACTCCTTAATCGCAAGGAATACGTTCCGTAAATTAGCCGCAAATACGAAAATCTTGAATACAGAATGTTAGTTTATATAGGATTATAGGGAATACGTTCCAAGTATACAGAAAAATTTTGATGTAATGGAGTGATTATAGCACTTTGAACTTAATAGACCAATTCTGGATCGCTTTAAATCCTCTAAGTTCATTGTAATGCTCTTTAAAATATGCATATAGCTTTCTCGTGAATTACAGCCCCACTAAAGAATACTTTCTTGTGATTGCTGTCTTCGATTGATGTAGTGAGAGCGGTTTTTAATTTTTTATTCACTGAGACACCAATGGTTTTTACTGATAGTAAGGTCCTCTTCGAACGCTTCTCCCGGGTCAGGTTGTAGGCGATTACCATGGGTGATGTATATCCCTCCAAGTCCTAGGAAGATTAACTGGGGTGGTTTACCGTTTCACCGAGCTTGGTGGTGTAATGGTTAGCTTTCTGGCCTCGGGAGGAGGGCGGGTCGAATCCCCGTCCGGGCATGAAGATTTGGGTTTTCCATGGTTTCCCAAATCACTCCAGGCAAATGCTGGGATGCTTCCTTCAAAAGGCCATGGCCGAATTCCTTCCCATTCCTTGTCCCCCATCCATTCCCGTCTCTAAAGACCTCAATGTTAAGAGACATTAAACAGTTAAAAAAAAAAATCCCCGTTTACTTCCTCAGTGTGACAGTGCTCCAAAGTTTGTATGACAGTTACACTGTGTGGCTCGGTATAGAGTGTTGTGGATGAGAGATGAAAGAAGGGAGAGGCTGGAAGCCGGTGTCGGTATGTTCAGGCCTACTTTTGCGAAACATTCTAAAGGGGGCGCCAAGCTTAACATTCCCATCCAACTGATGAATCACCATCAACAATATCGTATGCCCTTGCACCATACGCAATGCAGAGAGGTTTGGTGATTAGAAATTGCAACTTACTGGTCAAGCCCTGATGATGAAAATCGTTGATGTAGTGCTAAGTGAAAATAATTTATTTGCATCACTCTGCGATCACGCAAAAAGTATTGTGACTTATTTTAAGCAGTCTGTCAATGCTATGGATCTATTAAGATCTGAACAAGAAGCATCTGGGGAAAAGGAAGGAGAGGTGTTGACTTTGACTCAAGCTGTTAGCTCCAGATGGAACTCCTATTTTAATATGTTAGAACGATTTGTCAGACTCTCTGCAATTGTAGCTAAAATCTTAGCTACAAAAAGTCAGTCATATATAAACACACTTGATATGGTTCCAACTTAACAGCTTAATGTAATACGTGACCTCATTGTCCTGCTTGGTCCTTTCAAAGAAGCCACTGAAGAGGTTAGTGGTACAAATTATGTGACTGCTAGCTTAGCCATTCCTGTTACAAATCTGATTCGACAAGTAACGGAACAAGCTACTCCTTCGATCACTTTAGAATTCACGGTAAAAGAGGCTTTACTCCAAAGAATTCAAGAGAAATTAAGTCCTTTAGAAGGAAATACATTCCTTGCAGCAGCTACCATTTTGGACCCTCGTTTCAAACGTATGCACTTCACTTCTCCAATCGGTGTGTAAAATGCGATATCTACAATAAGTAATGATATTCGCTTGGAACTTAGACGACGAGGACAAAGCTCTCCAGAAGTAAGGTCTACAGCAGCAACACAATATATCGCAGATAACGCATCAATTTGGTCCGCACATGAAAAGCTATTATCCCTTAGCACTACTGTTATGCAAGAGGTTCCAAGCTCTGGCTCAGTTCCTAATGAGCTTAAGCAGTATCTGGACCAACCATTAATAGATAGAAAATCAGAACCAGTAAAGTTTTGGGTGAATTGTCAGTGCTCCAGCGCGCTGAAATACCTTATATGTCAAGCTTCTTCTGTGTCGTCCAAGAGAGTGGCTCCTGCAGTCAACTTAGCTGTACTGAACAACAGGAGTAGATTGACGGGGGAGCACATAAAACAGAGAGTCCTCTTGATGTCCATATCAGACGAATACTGGTTTGATTGATTAAAAATAATAATAAATTAATAAAAGTTTGCATAATTTCTACCTGTGTCTTTAATTTTCAGAATTTTCTTAAATATTTTGATGTACAGGGTGTTTGAAAAAGAACTCCCTAGTTTTAATGTGTCATAGAATCTGTAAAAAGTGATATACACTATTCTAGTTTGTGGTGTTTGATTAAGCAACACTCTAAGTATTGCCGCCAAGCAGTTGGCAGACCTGCTTGACCTTGAGACGGCGCCAGGGAACAGTTCCCTCAGTTGTGTTCGGGCGTGCAGTGCGGTGCAATGTTTACTCCACAACAAAAAGCGCAGTGTGTTATTTGGTTAGTGCAAACTGAGTCTGTTATAACAGTCCAACGTAATTTTAGACGTCAGTATGGTGGTGAACCTCCTACACCAAAAACTTGTGTTTTTCCAACAAGATGGCGCCCCTCCTCATTACAGTAACCATGTGCGCGCGGCTCTAGACACTCGCTTTCCGGGAAGGTGGATAGGGAGAGCCCAATTGCTTGGCCACCACGAAGCCCGGACTTAACCCCTCTGGACTTTTTCTTTTGGGGACACATAAAAAATGTTGTGTACAGTGAAAAAATCCGAGACATAAACCATTTACGGGAAAGAATCGTCACGGCGGTTGGGACAGTTACACCTGATATGTTGGTGAATACATGGCGAGAATTTGAATATCGTCTCGACGTGAGCAGGGCAACAAATGGATCCCATGTTGAAGTGTACTGATGTTAAACAAAACTCGAAGGTTTTCTCTTTCACTGTATGTACTTGTTGATGTATTTTTTCATTAATTTACACATTAAATTTATACCTAAAACTAGGGAGTTCTTTTTCAAACACCCTGTATTTTATGATTTTTTTTAGATAATTACTCCCTTTAGACAAAAATATCGAAATATCGATATTTTTCCCCGATATATATCGATAGTGTTTGTAAATTTCGCTTCGATATTTATCGATATATTTTTTTGATTGCCCATCCCTATCTGGTTCATCATAATATAGAATTGGGAATTTTTGTTTATACCAATGACCATTACTTTTATTTTATTTGTAATAATATTAAGTGCGTAACCATGGTGCTACGCGACAATCCGTGCAAATTTTTAATAAGAGAACTTCATGAGAACGGATAATTTACACATACACTATTATAACAACGAAATTGCCGTTTTTTAATATATTTGTCTAATACCATATCGACTGCGAGAACCACTTAAAATATCGTTGAGCATGATTCCTGCAAAAAACGACTGGGGAGTTCTTCAAAGAGTTATAAATATTCTACATTTCAGAATCCCAAGAGCAAAATGAAATAAATATTATTTCTGATGCGGCTTCAGGAAGCTCAGAAATAAAGAAATTCTATCGTTTTGTCCATCTATCTCTTTCCTTATATGCGATTCATGTGAAAACTGGTTGTCGGTTTTGTAAGGCGTTTCGAACAGTGTACAATCAATGGTCCCAAGAGTAAAACACGGAACATTTCATTTTGATACGACGTAAAAAAAATTGAGAAATTAAGGTAGGTGACCGAAAATTAGTATCAATTTGAAGGAACCTTAATTTATACAGCCGATATGTTTGCGGTGTACGTCCTAACGGCATCGTAGTATTTGGGATTAAAACTGTTGCTGATGATCATTGACCTGATTGGATTTCTCACTCAATCTGAGACAGTCTTGACTATGGAAGTAAGGAGGTAAACATGATTTTAATTTGGATATAATAATTGTCTTCCTCTGATAAATCTTTGTAAAAATAAAACATAATAAAAAAACAAATGAACCCAGTGGACGAAGTTGCAGACGAAAGCTAGTTTCAAATAACTAGAAGATTTTTTATATATATATATCTTCGATTCGTTATTTCTCATGCACTTTTTATTTACAAGAGAAATAAATTTGTCTCATAACACAACACTACAAAATATTAACCGTTAGGTTGTTTCTCACTACATTATTTCTTGACTTTGTCCAATTCAGCTCCAAGAGTTGTTACGTTAATTGTTAAAATTTCTTATTCTTGAGCTGTATCGTATGTTATTCAAATCACTATGGCAAATCGTTATGACGGATTATGATTTTTTTGAAATCATAAACATAAATTTAAGCAATCAGTGGTATGTTATAGCATCATAAATTCTGAAACCTTTATAAACCTTATATAAAATAAAATCTGGCAATACGCCCAGTTCATGATCATTCTGATATCTTTTATGTTTTTATTCCATGGATTGTTTAAGTTTTAGATGGAAAAAAGTTATTAAATTTTTTTTTACCATCCTTTATTTCAGAAACAACTCATCCTAAATTCTTTCATAGCTGTGTTATGCAGTGTCCTATGTATTACAGGAAACCTGTTATCATCGTTTTGGTGTTTCTAATTTTATTTGATCTTATTCTACAGATAATGCAAGAAAACTGATAGTAAATATTTCGTAAAAATATGAAACAATATTTTCATACAAATTTTTATGTGGCTTGATTCCATACCATTTGAAAGACAAAAATATGTTACGAAATCCATTTCAAAGTGATTAATTATTATCTGGATGTTATGGATCGTTTTCCTTAATTCCTGATAACATTGATAAATATCTACACAATGATAAATCTGTAAGAAACATCTCACACATCATTGACAAGATCAAAGACATAGACATTCCAAAATTCAGCAACACTTTTATCCTTCAATCTACAGAACATAGTCACAAACATTCCAATAAAACAAAGTTAAGAAAAAATAAGAAAAAACATTAGACAACAGAAACTAATCCCTGACACACACATTGAGGAGGCTATAGGTATACTCACACTACTGACATCACAGAACTATTTCCAATTTAACAACCAGTACTACACAAAGAATGATGGCATACCGATGGGATCTGCAAAATCAGGAATAATTGTAAATATATATTTATAAACCATGTGGAAAATGAAATATTTAAAAACATTATAAAAAACAAAGGATACAACATTATATATTGGAATAGATTTATTGATGAAGTAATTTGCCTGGTTAATGAACCAGAACTGAGGATATAACATTGCATGCTGACATCAACACTATACATAAAAACATCAAATTCGAATGGAAAAAGAAACAAATGGTAAACTGTACTTCCTTGACATATCCACAACAAGACTCATTTCAGATATTTAGAAAACACGCCACAACAGACATTATAGGAACTGAATCAAACTCATAGAGAACCTGCAATAAGGCACATGCTCCACAGACTGAACAAAATCCAACTCAATAAAGATAACTACACACATAGAACTTAACACAATCATCTATATAGGCACCAAAAATTGACATAAGGAAAGCAGAGTACGCCAACTAAACAACAAATTATAAGACAAATAATGAAAACATCACCCAATACAATCCCATCATCACAGAAGACATTCAATCAACACCAGATAACACAACACACACACAACAAAATAAAAAGAAATGGTATGTGATGACAAATATCAAAAAAGATACCTACAAAATTTCAAATATATTTAAAAAATAACATTCAGAACAAACAATACAATTCAGAAAAGCATTAAACCAATAAATTTAACAACTCAGGAATATACACGCTAACATGCAACGAATGTCAAACTCAAGTAATAGGACAAACATGTAGAAAATTTGAAACAAGGTAAAAGGAACACATAAGAACACTAAAATATAGTAAACATTCCACATTTGCAGAACACTTACATGAACACAACCACGACCCAACAAATATTGACTCAGACATGCAAATACTAACCATCAACAAACAACACACCACAAATGCTAACATTCCAAGAGAGCTATCAATACAGAAATAATTAACAGAAGGAAAACAGATAATAAACGAATACACAAACCAGACACAACCCACACTATACACAGTACTGAATATAAAATAAAGTAAAAACCATATACATAAAAAAACATTGAACAAGGACATACAGAATCATAAGAAACTAATGACAAAGTTTTATATTTGAAATAACGCGACAAAACAAAACAGCAACACATCGTGACTTCGAAAGTAAACATAACGTACTAGCTATTGGTAATAAACATACAATAAATTGCAGTTCAATGCAGTGATGTGCTAATAATTTGTGAAATAACGATCTGGAAAATAAATTGCCAACTAAAACGAAAGCAAAAATCACTGCTGCTGAGAGTGAAGCATAAATAAATACATTAGACCGATAAATGTAAGTAGATTACAATTTAGATAATAATACCATTGTATAAAGCTCATCATCATAATCAAATTGTAAAATATGTACCTAATTACCAGGAGAACCCTCTGAAGGTGCAAAAGAAGTGAAACGCTTTCGGGATTCAATAAATGCACAAACATTTAATTTCTTTTTATTTATTTATCAATGATTAATAATTGTTTTTCTGACAAGAATTTATAAAATTTTAAATTAATTAAGTTCTATATCTTACCGGAAACCACAACACACGAGAAAAACGGATATTTTATGTGAGTATTAGGTGAAAATAAACAAATTTAATAACGATGTTAGTTTATTAAATATATATCGCTCATTTGCTGCAACAATGACATAACTAAACAATAGAGCTGTCTTGAGTTATAATCTTTGGATGAAACATTTTAGTAAATATTACAATTGATAATATACATTTCCCCTTCTTTTATTTTGTATTATTTCAATAAAACTTTCGGATAAGTTATTTTCTAGTGGATGCATAAAGTTGTTTCAGACGAAACATTTCAATTGGCCCTTCCATAAAATTGGCTTATTTGAGTTATCTCACTGTTGCAGCAAATTCCTGTCAAGACTTGTAGTGGTTAACATGTTACAATTTAAGAGGATAAAACCAACGTGACCAGTATTTTTCACCTAATAAAATCAAATATGATCTGCTACTAATCTAAAATACTTGTATGTATTTCGAGAGTCAGACGATTAACCGTAAAAAAAAATGAAATATAAATTTATAGTTGAGATACACCAATGGTACATTAAACTTGTCCAATTTTAATGCATTATTTCTTCTACGATATTTTATTAATAGCATTACAATGTTCCTGCATGTAATTTACAAATGTGAATGTGGTTTTTCTCACTAATGTGACCGAAAAAATGATTTTGAATTTGAACAATTAAGTTTTCCAATAAAATTTTTTGGAAGATTATAGGAATAGCTTTTCTCCATGCATGTAATCAGAACAGAAAGAGAAACAGCAGCAGGATATTTCAGCTTTTCACCTATTGAAAGCTATTGTAACGTGTACTGGGAATGCATTTCTCCGAGATAGAGCAGCCTAATCCCATGAGGAAGACTGGTGGTTAAAATCCTTACGATTCAGAGAAATTTTGGTGGTAAGTGCATGTAAATACACAACTCTCTCAATTTACTGTTAAAAGAGCACCAGGGAAGATTATTCTCAGTGTTAATTTCCCAATGTTATCTCTACTCTAATTCCAAGTCCCTCGAAAGGATCATGAAATTGTAAATTCACGATAGCAGCCTTAATGGCCTAAGGCACCTCTATTTTCTACAAACATCAGGCCATTGGTTTAATGTCATGCTAGCACATAAAATGCTGGAACGTTCAATTATTTATATATGCTTTAAATAGGACTAAAGGTACAAGTATCAGAGAGAAAAGTTACTATTGTTTTTCGCGTGCTTTAAGTGTCAAAATCAAGAAAAGAAGTGAACAACAGTAACGTTAGCTTTAAAACGAAAGAAACCAAACGTTCATATTTACGAGCTGTCATGTAGGTTAGCTAGATAGGTTACCTCCATTGGGCTGAAAGATAATATATATCCTCAGTCTGCTTGCTTCGAGAGCTCTAATGTTAAATACAAAATGAATGTACGGAGTCGATGTTGTTTTAGTATTTCAGTTATTATCCGCAACCTTTCGTTGAACTGTTTGTGGTTACGGTCGATACTCCACCACGCTAGTGCAAAGCACTCTGGTGTCGAGTATACCACTGATAAAATAATTGTTTGCAAATTGGTTACTTACCCTCGCAATGTCGTTATTGCTATTTTTTTAATCGCTTTGTTTTCTCTTGTCAGATTCTGCGCTTATAGTTAATAGATGCCGAGCAGGGCGGTGTAACGGTTAGCGTTCTCGCCTCGCATTCGGGAGGACGGCGGTTCGAATCCCCGTCCGAGCATCCAGATTTGGGTTTTCCATGGTTTCCCCAAATCACTCCAGGCAAATGCCGGGATGCTTCCTTCAAAAGGCATGGCCGAATTCCTTCCCATTCCTTGCCCCCATCCTTGCCCCCCATCCTTGCCCCCCATCCTTTCCCGTCTCTAAAGACCTCGTTGTTAAAAAGAGACGTAAAGCAGTTTAAAAAAAAGTTAATAGATGTATTGTTCGGATCAATTGGTGGTATAAAGTAACTTCCAAGTACTTGATGAAGAATCTTAAGTTAGCGTTAAGCTAACGATTTTTCTGAGAGAAGTAGAGCTGAAATTTACTATAGCAAAATCTTCATTGCTAACAGTGCTGTTCGAGTTTATCAGTGTCTCTAATGAGAACTTACGATCCTCAAAATCATTATTACATCGAACGGACAGACTGTTAACGGAACAGTTTCCTGGGGAAGAAACTTGTTTACTGCATGTGACATGTTCTCTTTCTGTAGTTACTGCGGAGTAACGATCCAAAGGCATATTAATGAGTATTTTTGTCTGTTGTGAGCAGTGCATGCCCTTCTTCAGTTTGAGCATTAATCCTTCTGTTGAAAGCAGCTGACAGTTTTACGAAACCGACAACTTTTCTTTTAGTTTTCTCTGGAATGCGCTTATTGAATAAATTTAGTGTAAGAATTCGTTCGCAGGAATTTCAGTTGGTTATAAATTCTACATAGTACCATTATATGGAATTGTCTATAATTTCGTATATTGTGGCATTTATATCTAATGATCTTGAAACAGACAACAGAATCTAACTTACTAGTAGATCTCTTTAATGTTCCTGTTACATGATTCCAAATTGTACCTCTATATTCATACAATGAAAGGCCCAAATACACCTTTGTCGGCTTTACTTCTGTAATGAATCCTTCTTTTTTAATGTTTGGGGAGAATATCATGCACATAAAAATGAGTTGCAGAAAAGCTGTTTTTTAACTATTTTTTAACCAATTTGACAGCCGTTGCAATATTCGCTACTTTCTGTCTGTCGCCTGGAACAACAGGCAATGTCCTGCTACAGATCAAAGCTAAGAAATCAATTTTTTTCCACTCTCAACAAAACCAATTCAGAGCTTGAAATAGATAGTATGAGATAGGATATTTCACCAACTGACCGAATGTCGTGGGTAATTGGTAACACTGTAGCCTCGCATTTGGAAGGACCCTGGTTTTAATAGCAAACCGGTCATCCATATTTCGGTTTTCCATTATTTCCCAGAATCATTTCAGGGTCATTCCGGATGGTTCCTTCAAAAGGCCATGACTGAATTGCTTCCTATTCATTATCCCCGCCTCTAGTGAACTCGACGTTGACTAGGTATAAAACCTTATGCAGAAAAGTAATAATAATAATAATAATAAAATCATTCATTGATGATCTGTGAAGATCTCGTTGGGATTTTGTATGGTTTTATCATTGTTTCATCATAATATCAGCAATATCATATTACCTGTTCCTTTTCTAGGACTGCACTGCAGGAGAGCTTCTGAAGAGTCAGTTTGACATTTACCACTTAATCCGAAGGTTAAAGTTTACGTAGTTCTACTACGGCACTCTATCTAGTAGTCAAATACGACACCATAAAGTGACTAGGTCCACTGGAGAACGTGATAACTCTTGTAAAAAATCAGCTTGAATGTATAATACACCATACAATTCTAGTTTCATTAACTCTATAACTGGAGAAGTTGTAATAGGTTGTTACTTACGGTCTGTTACAGTTGAATAATATTACCGACAAGCTGCAAGCGTATATCAAACTGTATTCATTTCCCCTTAGCAGTTTCCAGAATCTACATAAACTGGCAATGATGTTTTCAACAAGAGTTCAGTAAAGTTGTTATAAATCTCTAGTGTAAGTAATGCAACATATTACTGTGGCGTTTAGTAAGACGCCTTTCTAAGCAGGAACACGTGCCTGAATTTTGAAAAAAACTTTAATGGAATCCTCGATTAGAGATCAGTTATGATGTTTATTAACACTGACTTACTGATGGCAAAAATGACTTGGATTTATATCATCATTCTTTCTCCTGGAGTTTCCACGACACATATTTAATCACAATATCGCAGATTTAATTGCATTATAACTTGTTCTGCAAATCACAGTACTGTGTTCACACTTATTTACTGCCCAATGTACTTAAATGACGTTATTTCGACAGAAAATAGAGAGGTAATTTGGGGTTAATCAGTGTATGCCCAAGCGACGTATTTGTGTAATATAAGGCTAAGTACACACTTGTATACTAAGTCGAACAATCATCTATAGACATGTTAGGAACTGTCTATAGATATGTGTAAGTAGATAATGTAAATAGACAGTCTAGAAACTTTGTGTCGTATACACACTTGAAAGCCTTGATGCTCCTGATTGCTATATATGGATGAACTTACTGGGATCCCTGCTTGCGCGGTTCTAATAATGGACAGTGAAAATATGTGAAGAAAGAAGCGTTGGTGGGTTAAATTTTTTACCAACACCCCATAGTAATATTTTCTGTTAGTATATTGTTAGTATTAATAAAATCTTCTGTATTTTAATAACATTGTTTTCTGTTCCATATCCATGCATAAAAATTAAATAAAAAGGATTTTTAATGTACTTATTATGTCTTCTGTACTTCTTGATTCACTATTTACATCTTCGTCGCAGTCTATGTTCTGCTACCCGTTGATTCTAAACCATCCAGTAGAAAAAACAAAAGTTCGTATGCAAACCGAGCATTCTTTATTATTATTATTATTATTATTATTATTACTCCGCGATTCACTAAAAGTGTGTGTCGGAGGGTGCATTGCACCTATCGAAAAGGGTTATGGTTTGGAAGGGTTATAAGGGAGATACTCCACTCTTCTTCACCTGATTTTTTTTTATGCTCTCCACGAAAAGCTGTTTTCAAATTTTGAACTTTTCTCCTACACTGCATACTTTTTTTTAGCAGCACTTTAATAACTATTTTCTTCTTGGTGCGATTTTAATATTTGGAATTAGTTACTTCCCACAAACAAGATGTCGAGTGAAAATCTTCTATTAACGAGAACACTTCCTCCGTAGGCCACATTTGGACAGTAGAAAACAAAAATAACTAAAATCGACCAACGCACTCCAGAGCTCACCGACAACAACTGACGATGATGTCTACCAAAACGTCCACTCTATGAAATGTTGCGCAATATTGTGTTACAATTGTCTCATGTCTCCCATTTCAAACGAGAGGCCAAAGTTCTGCGATTTTTGTTCTAAAAGCATGTAGGCTATATAGACATGAATTTGTCTCTCGATTGTTTATATACAATCGCTCGATTGTATAGATAGAAGAATCGCTCGACTTTGTATACAAGTGTGTACAAGGCCTAATACCTCACAGGTATGTTTACGAGGACATATTCCAGCATTATCATAGGACATATTAACACTTTTCCTAATCAACAAAAGGAAATGGGCGGAAGTTACATTGTTTTGATACTGTAATCGTTCTGACGTTATTTACCAAAGATATCTCTGCTGTGTGGCGAGTAAGCATCAAAGTGTATGAATGTTTTGTTAGTTTTAGATTAAATTTATAGAAAACACGTTGTGAGATTTCAACAACTGGGAGTAACTTATCAACATGTTTAAAAAAATTGGGAGCTGCTAAGTAATTCGGTTTTCAGTATGTTTACGCTTTTAGAGATAAGAAAATTTTAATGCAAGTTAAATCAAGCTTCTCAATTTTAATAATGTTTCCATAAAGCGAATTGCATTTATATTCTTGGAGCAATACACTTACTTTTAATTTATTCATGTCTTCAATACCCCAATCATGAAGCCAAAAAGCTGAAAAATAAATTAATACAATCTTACTTAACATTCCTCTAAGTTAGTAAAAAAAATCATATGGAGAAAGAGACTTATTGTCAAATATTTGTTCAGACTGGTAAATAAGACGTTCACTAAAACCAGTGGATGTAAAAAATACTTCATTATATTAACCGGTTTTCATATTAAAGACGGCAATGTGTAACCGATATTTATCACGAAATTCTGTAGACCTTTGTTCTTGGGAACCCATGGAAAAGTATCGTTAATACATTGATAAATTAATTTATATGCGAAGCTAATCACATATTACATTTGTTTTATTTTAATTCATCCAAGGTATCATCCCTAAAAACATAACAAGGTGCGTAAACAGAACTCATTTCCGACCATAGCTTTCGATTACACTTTCAAACAGAAGGAGAAACCACACTATTCGTAAGGAAAGAGGTTACTAGGCTAAACGTGTACTGAAGGGATGCAGTGAAAGCACAAAGATTGCGTATTTAATTTACGTCTACACGCGTTTCCCAGAGAGAAAATGATTAGCAGAGTAAATTCAAATTGAATCATGTTTGTGTGAGTCAATCTGGAAGTTTCGGAGATTTTTTTGAATAAATCGATTTTTGAGGGAAGAGAAACAACTATTTCACTAATTTTTGTTGTATGCTATAACAAATTTCACAAATTGCGTGCAAGTATTTATTTCTCCATCAATGAATCATTTAAAAAATACAACACATGGTTTTTCAGTACATTTTGAAGGACACAAACACATTGCCTAATTGTTAACTATGATTAGCGGAATTCAAATGGATGAGAATGTATATTACTGATGTAGACTTTTGACAACACTATCATTATATTTCAGTATCTTAAAAAGTTCATACAGTTCTATGCAGGTTGAATTAATAATGGAATTCGGTTGCATATTATTAACAATAATATTGGTGTTAAAAATATATCCAAGACGCTTGTGTCTCGTGATTTAGTCACGTTTCACAAAATGTATTTCTTTGAAATATTATATTGCGTATATATATATATTTGAATTTGTACGAACTCTACAAACATAGTGACCTGGCCTGGGATTTGGGCAGACACAGGTTCGAAACTCGGTCCAGATGTCCAGATTTCGGTTTTCGATTCTTCTCCCGAAAAGCTCCACGATTGTTCCTTTATAAGGCCATGGCAAAATTCTTTCCATTTAGGTCCCCAAAAACATTTGGGTTGTAATGACCTCAAAGTAGACTGTCCCTAAATTCCTTAACAACATCCAAATGTGGACCATTCCACGAGATGGAGCGAAATCATATTTTTCCTTTAAAAAAATCCAGAATTTACGTAACGATGAGTTCGTACATTTTAGGACCACCTTGAAGGATGATTCGCCATTACAATGTTTCTTGTGTCAAAGTGCTACCATTCTGGAGTGCATGGTAAAACTCATGGCTTGCGAACAAACCATTCTTAATGATGTTTTTGAACACTTTTCTGTAATCAACGTTGCAAATACTAGAACTGTATCCAATTTGGACCAACTTACACATTGATCAATTTACGATTAGAATACAGGTGTTGATACAAACGAATTACCACCATGCACTTAACGTTACCATAATGCAATTAAACGAGGCATCATGATCAACTTCATACTCTTCAAGTCAAGAAGTCTTTGCTGGTAAGAGACCGTATTGATGAATGAATCTTGCAGTTGATGAACACACATTGGATTTACTTCTCTCTGCTCTTGCGCTGTGTTGACACGAACCGAGAGGAATTTTTCTATGAAACCAATCTCCTCCTTGAGCAGAGAAGCAAACAGGAGGGCTGGCGAGGGAAGTTCCCACGTCCAAAACAATTTTTTTTTCACTTTCTGCTCCCCCACTCAAGTCTAATACCACGGGGAGCCGAGACGATTTGCCGGCTATCATTTATTTAGGGCATCCGCTTGGGTGGCAGGTTTCGCTTGGCTATCCATATGCCGCGCCGCCGTCCTTCTTGTAAGGCCCCGGGTTTCTCCCCTTCCGGCTGTACCGAACTAGAGCGCCTTGAGGGATGCCGTTAAATATTTAGTGCCGGCTTGATTAACGTTCCAAGTTCACAAACAGGGCGTGCCACCCCCACAGTTCCTACCCCTCCAGGAGCCCCATCATGCCGCACCACATGCAACATTCATAGCGGGAGTGATGGTGACGTCACCACGAACAGGTTGTCTGTCGGTCTACCTGGTGACGTTGTGGTGGAAAGTCACTGCCTTCATCTCATCACTGCTACCTCTTACACAAACGTCCCCTCAACGTGACAATCTGGCTTTAAATTTACCTACACTTCATAAACACATATGTAACTAAAGAACGATCGGGTATCTCAATGATTAAGGCACTTGCTTTCAAAACGGTCGCTGCTCCGGTACCGGGTTCGATTCTCGCACGAGCGTGGTGGTGTAACGGATAGCGTTCTGGCCTCGCATTCGGGAGGACGGCGGTTCGAATCCCAGTCCGGGCATCCAGATTTGGGTTTTCCATGGTTTCCCAAATCACTTCAGGCAAATGCCGGGATACTTCCTTAAAAAGGCCATGGCCGAATTCCTTCTTATTCCTTGCCCCCCATCCTATCCCGTCTCTAAAGACCTCGCTGTTGAGAGACGTAAAGCAGTTAAAAAAAAACCCGAGCAGGAATTTCAAGAGTTGTGTTTGATCATATGATTCCACGTTAAACTGTAGATCCCCCTAGTACTAACAACGCTAGTTGTAACACACCTACAGCAAAATTCAAGCTAAACAATGGCATAACGAGGTCCTACTTGATCCAACGAACGCACATACATACGTACAAATAAAAAGTTGTTGGAAAGTTATAGATTTAATATTTTCCTAATAACAATCAACGAGTAATGTTAAAACTTCATCGCAACTTAAGATTTATCCAGGCGGATACATACAATGAAATTAAGACTATGATTCTGGTTTCTAATACATTATAATTTCTGAAGCATGTCACTTTAAGGCATAACATTGTGGGATTGTGAAATCCACAATTGCTGCATTCAATAAAAGAAATGTATTTCCAATAGTAGATATTCAATTGTTTTAAGCAACAAGCTTAAGAGATCTTGAAATTTTTTATACAATAAGGATGCTGGTAACATCTACCTTCACTATCACGAGGTCAGTAACTACTTCTAATCTATGAACTTTCTTCAATCAAATTTACTTTTTCCATTGAGAGAGGAAGAAACAGATAAAAATACCAAGGATAATTTTGAGTTGTATGTTACAATCTGAATCGAGTAACTTTATTTGGTTTATTTGGTCCTCTTAAATTGTTTAAAACAAATTTACTCAAATTAAATTTAATTTTAGAGCCTCACAGAGAATTTGACTCTTAGCCTACAAACTTAATCAAAATTGTAATCTAGTACAGTTTTAGATGTATTTATTGTAATAATATTATTAACTAGCTAGTAATTACTCCATAAAAAGAAGAGCGCATTCAACAACCTGAACAAAATGAAAACAGTACCTCTAATGCCAGATTTTCGGCACAAGACATTATTTGGTGGTTAAATACTAAACACTTGAAACTTTAATAGCATGTGCCACTGTCTAGGAATAGAGAATATGCTCGAAGATACCTGGTAATGCTGGTAAACGTTTGTCCCTTTAGCGAATAACTCACGTTAAAGGGTTAACTATTTCCCAATACAGGCCATGGGCGTATTCGGTTAAATATTACTCCCGTCATTTATGCATACACTGACAAATTAACACACAACACAGCAGAACTAATACCTAAATGATATAAATAAAAGAAATAACTACTCTATTATGAAAAACAGCAAATAACTGAAAATTATCCTTTTTCTCTTCTGCACTCCTGTTTTTATTATTACAAGTTAATGCGATGGCGCATATATTTAACCCTATGTCAATTTTCCTACAAACCTATTTCTACATTACAACAAAATTATCTAAAAACAATCATCTTCAAATGTTTCATCTTCTGATGTTGCTTTGTGTGACCGTGAGAGATACGGGATCTAGTTCGTTCGTCTATTGTGTAGATTATCAGCCATCCTGCAACAGCAGTCCTGTGTCCAGGGTACACCAAGAGGAGGTTACCTACACGCTGACGACTTAGCTATCGCTGTCCAAACTGCCACATTAGACGAAGGTGAAAACACTCACTCTAACCACTTAGAAACCTTGAATGCATATTATAGGAAGTGGAGACTTTGTCCGAACCCGATGAAAACAGAAGTATGCGCATTCCACTTGAGCAATAAAATTGCACACCAGCAGCTCAAAGTGAACTTCTTCCATCAGAGAGTGAAACATAATTTGCATCCTAAATACCTTGGCATCACCTTAGACCGCTCCTTAACATTAAAAAAACACCTGGAATACACAACTCAGAAACTTAAAACACGAAACAACATCATGAAGAAGCTAGCTGGTACTTCGTGGGGAGCTGGTGCAAACACACAACGAACAACCGCTCTCAGCATGGTTTACCCTGTCGCTGAGTACTGTACTCCAGTGTGGAAACGTAGCTCTTACACTAGAAAAATCGACGTCAATCTGAGTGAGTGTATGAGAGGAATAACTGGCACCCTAAAATCCACTCCAGTCCCCTGGTTACAGCAAAATACCACCTCCAGAGGTAAGACGGCAAGAACCAACGACACGTGAGTGGATAATACTACACCATCCTGAGCATCCACATTATCTTCTTAAATCCAGATGTCCAGTATGGCAATATGTATTAGACTTTAATGTCAAGGAAAAGTTGGAACTCCTCATCTGTGAAGCATCCAGATATTAAAGAACCCACAACTGGACTTCCGGGACCAGTGGGTCAAATTAAATCGCCTAAGAACAGGCTATGCAAAATACAACGCCATGCTGTATAAGTGTTGTCTTCAGGACTCTCCTGCATGTGACTGCGGTGCTCCTTCCCAGAGTGTGGAGCATATTATCAACGAATGCCCTCTAAGGAAGTATGATGGACCATTTGAAGATGTTTTCGGAGATACAACTTCCTTCATAGAATGGCTGGAAGAACTGGACATTAATTTGTGAACGCTGCCAACGTTATTGTCGTTGAATATATTTATATGTATTATAATAGTTGCTTAGCCATACGACAAATAAATTTAAAAAAACCTAAAAAAATTCACAAAAAATTACTTTTTAACATTTCTGCCTGGGTGAGTGACCCTGACGTTGCTGCATCACATGTTAAGCTCTGGCTGCATCAACTATTCGCAATTAAATGAATGTCATCAGTTCAATCTAAGTTTTTTTGGTGCCCGTTCTTACAGTGATCGTCTATACAGTATTTTGAATTTTCTTCCTAGCAATTTATTCTTCACTCTCGCGTACATCTTTTTGCCACTAAATCCGGTTTTAAATTTACTTACCCGATCGTTCATGTAGAATATCACCCTTATCTAATATTCAGCAGTAATCACATCAGCCAGCAATGTGTGAAGTCTGTCTGTAGCCCAACACCAAACACGCAGCACAGGCCAATAATGTGTCAAGTGTTTGCGACAGTAAGACCCCAGAGAGTTCCATTCCGCAGGAGGTATAACTTCAAGAGAGCTAACTGGTCCATGTTCACAGAAATATTGGCTGCGGCTGTGTCTACTATTGAACCAACACCAGAATCATATGACACATTCACTGCAGCTGTGAAAAAATGCTCCAGAAGATTCATTCCCCGTGGTTGCCGATCATCATATATTCCGGGTCTCACTTCAGATCTAGCTGCCCAGTTCATGGTTTATAAAACACTTTTCCAAGATGATCCATTTGGTGAAAAGACAATAGAAGCTGGTAATCAACTTATCTCATCTCTAAGTGCAGCAAAAAGAGACGCTGGATCAAAACATTAGAAGAGCTGGACCTGTAAAGAGATAGTCACAAGGCATGGAGACTTCTAAAACGCCTCAACAATTATGCATCGAAGACCACTGGACATTCCAATATAAACGCAAACCAAATTGCACATCAGCTACTCATGAACGGGAAGGAGACTCATAAAAGTGGAAAATCTAAAAAACAAAGAAAAACGAACAGAAACAGTCAGGAAGATATGAACAACCTCACTGAGCCCTTTAGTATGTCAGAGTTAGAAAAGATTATTCATGAGTGCAAAACAGGAAAGTCGGCAGGCCTCGATGACATACGATCAGAACAAATTAAGAACTTCGGATATAAAACCAAAGAATGGGTTCTACAGCTTTTTAACAAATGTATGAGATCATATCAAATTCCGAAGGTGTGGCGGAAGACGAGAGTCATTGCGCTGCTGAAACCTGGAAAAGAAGGAAAGAATCCTAATGATTTTAGACCTATAGCACTCTTGTGTCATCTCTACAAAATATTTGAACGATTAATTCTGAATCGTATCCAGCCTGTGGTTGATCCAAAACTTATTCCACAACAAGCTGGCTTTCGTCCTGGCAAAAGTTGTACTGGGCAACTACTGAACGTAACACAGTTTATAGAGGATGGATTTGAGACCCGTAAAGCCACGGGCGTGGTCTTTGTGGACCTGTCAGCAGCATACGATACTGTTAACCATCAACTATTACTTGACAAGGTCTACAGTCTGACAAAGGCCACCGGATTAACCAAACTCATCGCTACTCTTCTTCAGAATCGTAGGTTTTTCGGTGACTTTCAAGGACAGCGCAGTCGATGGAGGGTACAAAAGAATGGCCTACCTCAAGGTAGTGTACTGGCCCCAATAATTTTCAACATTTATACAAACGATCAGCCATTACATCCAGCTACCAGGAGCTTCGTGTACGCTGATAACCTAGCTCTAGCCTCACAGAGCACAAAACTTGAAGTTGTAGAAAGAAATTTGTCTGCTGCTCTTGAAGGCCTATCAAGCTATTATAAGGAAAACCACTTAAGACCTAACCCTTCAAAAACTGAAGTGTGTGCCTTTCACCTAAAAAATAGGAAAGCTCAGCGTAAGTTAAAAGTAATATGGTCAGGTATCGAACTGCAGACATGTAACACCCCAAAATATCTGGGAGTGACACTCGATAGAACCCTCACATATAAAAAGCACTGCATGAATTGCAAAATGAAGATGTCTACAAGAAATAACTTACTGCGCAATTTAGTTGGATCACAGTGAGGCAGTCAACCACAAACTATACGTACATCGGCAAGAATATGCATGCCCAGTTTGGTACTCATCATCTCATACCAAACAGGTGGATGTAGCCCTCAGTAACACCTGTAGGCTAGTGACAGGTTGCTTAAAGCCTACCCCAGTAGATAGGCTTTACCAGCTTTCGGACATTGCACCACCCAGTATCCGGAGAGAAGTGGCTGCGAACAAGGAGAGGACCAAAGTAGAACGGGAAAGCGCTCATCCACTGCACGGCCATATGCCACCAGCCCAGAGACTCAAATCCAGGAAAAGCTTCCTCAGAACATCACGGGAACTAATTGGGTCACCTGCAAAGGCAAGAGTACAGTTATGGAAAATGAGGGTTCCCAACATCTCGGGACCACTGACAGTTGCAGAGCGCTTGCCACCTGGTCATGAAGAAGACTGGAACGTCTGGCGGTCTATAAATCGATTGCGAACAGGAGTGGGCAGGTCCAAGGAAAACCTAATGAGATGGGGTTATACTGATACTACCAGTATTAAATACGAATGTGGAGAAGACCAAACTATGAATCATATGCTCGAGTGCCCTATGTGCCCATCATCCTGCAACAATGAAGACCTGTTTCAAGCAACACACAATGCGATTGAGGTTGCGAATTATTGGACCAAGTGTGTTTAAAGTTGTTGATTTACAAAATGTATTTAACTGTGTATTTTGATGTTTTTGATACGAGAATAATAATAATGTAGAATATCCACTACTCAAGGAAGAAATTTTCTGACGTTGAGAATCCAGTTATTTATCAATATGGTATTGGTCCCATTTTAATATTTAAGTCCATTATGTTTGGCAAAGTCCTTTGAAAGAACTGTGTTTTGATTATTCCACATATTTATGAATGTTTCTATTTTTCTCCTTTAAAAATTCAGTAATAATATTTTTTTCCACGGCTTGATGTACGACTGTCTCACTCTTAACAATCCAGCAAAGAAAACGGCATGCTGTTAGATGTTCAATAGAAATAGTTTAATAGTTTTCCTAGCAATCAGTCGCTACATGATGTTTAAAACAAACAGATGTGATTTCATTATGTAGTGACGTACCTCGCCTTATGAAGCATTCAGGTGGCAAAGCATCTGTAAATACTGACAAATTTCTACAAAACAGTAAAAAACATAAATTCCGGCAGACAAAACGTATGGGAACCTCATTTATGTGCTAAGTTGAGAATGTATATCTTCGTTCTTCCTTCATTTAAGCAAGTAGAAATTAACTGAGAAACTGGATAAGACTGAATAAGACTTGATTTCATTAAATGTGTTGGTTATCTCAACAATACACTCTGATAGTTATTGTTGTACTACTCTTTATTTCCACTAGTAAATCGCATTCCATGGAGAGTTCTTCAGCTATCTGTCCTAGCTATTGTTTTCAGTTGCACCCAGTTGCAATTTCTAGTTGAAACGGAATTTTATACACAGACAACAGCTATTCTCTTCATCGCAAATCAGTTCGTCCTTGATCTCTTGCAGCTGTTCGAGAACAAAGATATTATAACAATATCTTTCTACAACATGCTTTACATGCTTATCTAGTGTGTAACACACTTTAGAAAACAAGATATCGTGTATAAGATACAATCAGAACAGAATATCTTCTGTAAGCTACTAATTTTCTGTTTGTACTGAAAGGGAAATAATACCAAACAGTAAACTTATTCAACCTATCACAACGCTATGTATGACTTATAAATATTATAAATTTCCGGGATTGTTTCTATTATGAAGCAATAAATATCTGTAGTAACTCAAATTTGACTGATCCTTCCATATTCACTTCAGATAAATACAAATTGGTTGTATTGAATCTCTCCGTGTGTTGCTTTCAACCCCGCAGAGTATCCTTCGGATGGCGTCAGCCCATTTAGCGTCGCCCGTAGAAAAAGATCGCCGGAGTATGCCGTCATGCCATCAGCGTGACGGGCCGTTCTCTGTGCTCCTCATTAGAGGAACTACCGTCTGGACGGCTTGCGAGCAATTTAAATTGGACGCCACCTCCATTAGGGGAGGGTAGAACGGCCACCTGCGGGCCTTTGTCACACACACTCCCTCGCCGACCTGTTCCTTATCGACTGAACTCGCTCCTCTAACTGAAGGTGCTTCTCTGATATAGATTCCGACAGAGCTTCCTACCAGCTATCTCCTGGCAAAAGTAGATGAAGTGAACGATTCTGTTCTCTGGTTGTATTATATTTAAGACTCTAAATTAATTACCTTTCGTTACGCTAAATAATACAATAACACTTAAATATCTGTGATACGAACCTTTTTTTACAAGCATATGATTTTTTTTTTTTTTTTTTTTTTTTTTTTTTTTTTTTTTTTTTTTTTTTTTTTTGTGACGAGCTATTTATTTTCGTTTATACCCAACGATAAATGAGGTATCATTTTAAAGATTAAGGTCTCCACTTTGACAACATCATAAATTAAGACAGAAATTTTTAAGAACTTTGCATTGATAGGGAAAAAGTATTAACAATTAAATTTACGAGAATGAGAAGTTCAGAGTGAAGCCTCTAGGTTTCGCTGGCGTCTATAAGCATTGAACGCGTTACCGACAGGTAGCAGCATCACGGGTATATCAGTAAACTAGATTTTATACAGTCAGGAACTTTCGGATATTTTTGTTTAATGAAACATTCGTGTTTTGCTATACAATACTTATATAAACACTTTACTCCCGAAATTTTCGCACTGGCTATGATCGCATTACCGCCAGATAGCAGCATCATATATCACAGAGATATCGATATACTGTGAGCGGTTTGTTCATCTTAGTTGTGTACCGGTGAGGTACGAGATGGTTCGGATAGCTTCAGGTGTTTACGCCAAAGTAGAGGGATGCATGATAGCTCACATCAGATGAAACCAGAAAGATATTGCTACGAATGGGCTCGTTCTTCTTTTACCAATCATTTTATTTATTCGCAAAATTTTACACGGGTTATCTTCTGATACCGTAACTGGAAAGTTCTCCAACTTCTTTCCGTTCATGAAAAAACGTTAGAAAAAATGGAGTGGACCTAGGGTATGCTATGCCTTTCATTTCGAGATAAGATCTTCCTTTTCTTCTGTTGGTGAACACGAACAATAACTCCTCCAACCCTGCTTATCGGTTAATACTGAGATCATTGCGGTCCTTTTTTATTTGAAAAATTGATAGCGGTCGGTGAGTTGTAACGTTCAGGCCTGGAAT
Source organism: Vandiemenella viatica (assembly GCA_031002005.1). Lineage (NCBI taxonomy): Eukaryota > Metazoa > Arthropoda > Insecta > Orthoptera > Morabidae > Vandiemenella > Vandiemenella viatica. The sequence continues at coordinate 232,229,551 of JARYHS010011408.1, read as the reverse complement.
TTGGGAACAAGTGGCTTCAAATACTCGTCAGATCATGCAGATTTCGTATTTCCATGGTTTCCGAAATCCAAGCTGCTGCTGGGATGATTCCTTCTAAAGTCTAAGGCCGAATTCTCCTGCGTTCCCTGTCCCCTTCTCTCTTATGACCTCGATATCGACGAGTAGTTAAACACGCACCCTCAAAAAAACATGCTTCTTCTGTTCTCTATCCGTTCCGATTGTTGGCAACCATCTTGGCAGTCTTTATTCGTTTATATTTGGGACAAAACGGAAATTATCTTGTAAGTCCAGGTTCTTAGATTTTTTAACTAGATAGTTCTTCTCCTAGCAGAACATCTCTTTCCTGGTATTTTCATGTGTAAAAATTACTAATGCCTGTCGTGCTTCATGATGTGGCAAAGGTATTGTAGCTTCCGTGTATTTACGGTGGTCAATATTTACATATCCTTTTTTTTCGGATAACTTTAGCATTTGTAGTGTGGTATGTCCATGGTTTCCTCAACATTCTTTGAGAGTGGCACTTTTAAAAAGCCTCTAACTTATTACTGATTTTTTTTCTATTAATATCCACGTTTCAGTGCCATGCAGGAGGACCGAGAACACATAGCAGCGCAGAAATCCCATCTTTACGGTCACTTTTAAAAAGTGTGTTCGTTTTATTGAAAGTAGCTCCGGCTTTACCAATAGGTGACTCTACTTCATCAGTAGGATCCCACTTGTTATTTATTGTAGTGCTGATATACATCTACCCTGATACGCCTTTAATGGTCTTCTAGTTGATCAAAATATGGCATTGGGTATTGTTTCTGCTAATGATCATTTAAACTTAACTTAGTCCGCAATCCAAAGGTAGGTTGGATCCTCCCGAAGGAGACATACTAAGCCATTTTGTCTGAGGTAGGACGGCCATTTCCTTTCCTCTGGGACCTACAGTTTAACATGGAATCCGAAACACGGAGCGTCCTGGCATAGCTCATATGACCAAACACAACTCTTAAAATTCCCGCGCCTGCCGGGATTCGAACCCAGGACCATAGCAGCGAAAGTTTTGAAAGCTAACGCCTTAGCCATTGAGCTACCAGACAGTTTTACCTTATTTATATTAATTTAAATTCCGTATTCAACGCTGATTTCAGACACTCCGCCTATAAGATACAGTACATTTTCCTGTCTGCTAAAATAAGTGTTATATCTAATGTTGTTTATCCAGTTTATCAGTTGGATCAACAGCATGAGGATGTATTAAAAGATCCATTAGATTCTCTTGTTACACATCATGTCTGTATAAATGTTCCGGAGTTTCAAGTCCTCCATTCGTATCTCCGGAGAGGGGAAAACAGTATTGATAAAGACTGAAAGAAGGAAAAAAATTACTAATAAAATATCAAATAAAAGAAATGTGTGTTAATAATATAAGGTATGAATACATAATCAAGGCTAAATCATTACGAGTTAAAACACACATGCTGCTGATTTAGCTTTTAAATTACGTTCACGTTTGGTGGCTTCTTAATGGAGAAATTATTACACCAGGGAGTGGATATAGGTAAAGAACATGAGATGACCCAGCTAAGTGGTTTAGGAAGGAGACCCCGTCATTCAAGATCTGGATTAATGGACTGGTCGAACCCATGTCATCCTAAATGTGAGACCAAAAAACTTAACCACTCACCCACCTAGCTCCGTGACAAATAACATAAATAGAAACCATCCTGTGGCCACGTGCAAAAGCGATAATGGTGAAAGGCATTAGGAAGACAAAGAATATGTAAACGATAAATTTGAGTGGAAATTCTAAGCAAGATTCATTCTGAAACATTATGCACTGAACATACTAAGGATTATAACGTTGGTAACTTTATATGTAAACTATAAAACCACTGAGTGTTACAAGTCTCCATTTGAATATCGCCAAATCAACTTTTATGTTAATTTTTCTAAAGGTCGGAAAGATAATAGATTGGAATAATGAGGAATACATTCATTGAATGTTTTCGGAAATACGTTTGAAGCGCTGGTGCAGCACTGTTTGTCATTGTTTTCATACACTCTCACTCGAGTGATAATAGCCAGAGTGATTCTGAATTAGAAGGTTTTATCGCCCACATCAGGAATAATTGTAAAATCTTAAAATCTTCCAAATGTTGTATAGAGAAGACTGAAATTTTCTGCATTTCTATTTCTTAGTACACTTGAAAAAAGTAAACTTACAAAATATAGCATCATAGCAAGTTACAATTCATTCTGAAATAATTTCTACTTTCTTCCTTCATTTCGTTCGAAAAATGTTTTAATAGGATTTAAAACCAAATTGTTGTGAATAACTAACGCAATGAGGATTTTTGTTTACCATTAACTCATAAATTTAGGTCTTACGGTTTTACAGGAACAAAAATATGATGCAGTATTCAATACACCAGTGTCATATAACAAACAGAATCAGGTTATTTGTTCCCGCTAGAAGTTAGCAACATTTACATCGTTTTGCTGATGCTTCGCCGAAATTGGATTCCCAGAAACCAAGTTCAGAAAATGGACGGCTAACTTTAGAGGTCTAGCTTTCGGCAGAATGGCGGTAAGAATTCCCAGATTTCTGTTTTCCAGAAATTCCCGAAATGATGGTATCTTTCTTTGAAATTATATGTCTTAACTGCTTTACGTTCCTTGTCGTCAGTTCTAACCTGCTTTTAATGAGATCAACGAGCCATAAAACATTCCAAGTGGTAGTTTTTTTTTTTTAGTTATAGATAGTTGATATCGTCTGAGATCGAAGAACAATGCTACAAAGACTTACCAATCTGAAGTTAGAAAGACAAAAACCAACTTTATTTGCGAATTAGAAGGGATCCCTCTAATTTTCTACATGAACGATAGACAAATAAAAATTATACACTGTATAGCAGAAACATAATAGCGGGAAAAGCAACAAAAAGGTTACGCAGACAGATTGTGGCATTCACTAGAATCTTTTAAATGTTTCTTTCATCTAAAAATATGTGCGTAAGTATAATTATGATAACATTACATATATAAATATTTAAGAAGGTTTAAAATTATATTAATAATGCTAACATCTGCTAGAGAATGCTTACTAATGTAGATTCAAAATGCTGTCCTTGTGATTCTGAGAAAAAGAATATGGCACAAAGGCTCTTTTATGGCTTTACGCCTCGTCGACGTCGAGGTCATTAGATTTTTTGTTTTAAACAGTTTAACGTCCCTTTTTAACAACGTGGTCTTTAGAGACGCGAAAGGATGGAGGCAAGGAATGGGAAGGAATTCGGCCATGGCCTTTTGAAGGAAGCATCCCGGCATTCACCTGGAGTGATTTGGGGAAACCATGGAAAACCCAAATCTGGATGCCCGGACGGGGATTCGAACCGCCGTCCTCCCGAATGCGAGGCCAGAACGCTATCCGTTACACCACCACGCTCGGTGAGGTCATTAGAGGTGGAACTGGGAGGAATTCGTCCATGGTCGTTCTTCGGCAGCCGTTACGTGAGGCAGTGCTTTCTGTGGTGATATAACTTAAAGTATTTAGTTTTCTTTTGTTTCATCTTTGCGTGTTTGTTTAGCAGCCCCAGTAGTCAGACGTTCTTCGGCAGCCGTTACGGGGAATAGTGCCTTCTGTGATAGTTTAAATTCAAAGTGAGTGGTTAGCTTCGTGTCTGTATATTTGTTAGTCAGTAGCAGCAGCCATCGTCGGAACAGTTACGTGACGTAGTACCTCTACTGATAATTTAATTAAAAGTGTGTAGATAGTTGTAGCTTCATCCTTGCATATTAGTTTGTCAGTAGCAGCAGCTGCAGTCGTTGGTCGGAATCGTTACGTGAAGTAGTACCTCCAGTGCAAATTTAATTTAAAGTGCGTAGTTAGCGTAAGCTTCGTCTTTGTATATTTGGTTATTGACAAAAGGCCTCCTACTGAGATCGCATAGTGAATCCGTTTTTCTCGTGTACTCCTTAGTTTTTCTTTCTGTAAGGTAGTATGTGTAGGGACTGTGGTTGTTATGTGAAGACGCAGGCTGAGGTGACTGACCTGCGCACCCAGCTTGCAGCTTTGGTAACAAGAGTTACACAGCTGGAAGCTGCCGCAAGTGAGTGCAGTAGATGCGGTATTGGTGACCCTGTTGACGCTGATCGGCTAGCAGGTTCTACCAAACCAGTCATCGTACCTGCAGTCCAGGCCAAGATGTCGGAATCTATGCGGCCGTCGCCTAGTGGTGGTTGGCGTGTGGTGTCTGGATGTCGACGCCGCATGCGGGGGCAGTCGTGCAAGCTTGATTCCCAAGAAGGCGAGCTTTTACCTCTGTCCAATCGGTTTGACGCATTGTCTGGATCTGATTCAGTCCTGCAATCGTCGGCCTGTGAGTTGGCAGCCCCACAGCCCGCAAAGTCTGGACAACTGCAGAAGGGGGTTTTAGTGGTCGGCAGCTCCAACGTTAGGCGCTTTATCTAACCCCTTAGGGAAATGGCGAAAAGGTCGGGGATGAATTCCGGTATCCATTCATTGTATATTCCGGGGGGTCTGATCCGAGATGTGGAACAGGCCATTCCGGATGCCATTGAACGGACGGGGTGCAGCCAGCTGCGGATTGTGGCCCATATCGGCACCAATGATGCTTGGCGCCTAGGGTCGGGGGTTATCCTCTCGTCCTTTGGGCGATTTGCAGAAAGGGTGAACTCTGTGGCCATTGGCCGCAAGATTTCTGCTGAGCTATCCCTCTGCAGCATTGTCGATAGGACTGACTGTGGACCTCTGGTTCAGAGCCGTGTTTTAGGGGCTGAACCAGAGATTACGGCGCTTCTGTGATAGTCATGACTGCAGATTCCTTGATCTTCGCCCTGGAGTTGAGTCTTGTAGGAATCCCTTGGATAGATCAGGGGTGCACTACACACGGGAATCGGCTACACGAGTGGCAGGGGCCGTGTGGAGTGCATTGGGGGGTTTTTTAGGCTGAGGGAGGATGACCCTGAGGAGGAAATTCAGTTGCGGACACCCAAGATAAATTCAGTACCGCGTGTTAGGGGTAGCTTTAAAGAATCCCGAACATTAAAAGTTTTAGTAGTTAACTGCAGAAGTGTTTGTAATAAACAGCCTGAACTCGAAAACGTTATTCGTAGTACAGATGCTGATATCGTAATAGACACAGAAAGTTGGTTAAAACCGGATATAAGTTCCGGCGAAATTTTTAATAGTAACATGAACATTTTCCGTAAGGATAGGTTGCATTACCAAGGAGGTGGTGTATTTATAGCTGTTAGTAAGTACCTCCCATGTAGCGAAATAGATGTCCATACTGTCTGCGAAATCATATGGATCAAGCTCAACGCAGCTAGGACAAAACTTGTGATAGGCTCGTTCTATCGTCCACCCGATGCAAGCGTAAATATTGCCGAGGCCTTGAGAAATAATGTAAATAATATATCACGGCAATTTCCGGACCATACAATAATGCTAGGAGGTGACTTTAATTTGCCAGATATCGACTGGACTAATTACGTTCACGTTACTGGGGGCAGAGAAAAAACAGCTTGCGAAATTATTCTAGACCTCTTTTCAGATGACCATCTTGAACAGCTCGTAACTGAACCTACGCGATGCCTCAACGGTAATGAAAATATTTTAGATATAGTTGTTACAAATAGGCCCTAACTATTCACGGATATTTCTACCACCGCAGGAATAAGTGATCACAAAGCTGTAATTGCTACAGTAAAACTAACAACCACGGGCAGAAAGAGAAAAGAGAGGATCGTTTACAGGCTTCAAAAGAGTGTTTTAGAGCTTATTTGAGGCATAATTACCACACCTTCTTAGTAGCAGGAGGCACCGTTGAAGAGAGGTAGCATCGATTCCTGCATATACTCGGGGAAGGTATGAACTTGCATATACCGAAACGGACAATCAGGGAAGAGAACGATCACCCATGGTACACACGGGAGGTTAAAAGGTTACTCAAGAAGCAAAGGAAGATACATGCACGATCAAAAAGGACGATGCATCGTACTGATAGATAAGTTAGAGGAGAGAATGCGATGCGTGAGGCATTTAATAACTTTCGTGAAAATTCTCTCTCTAAGAGCCTCACTGAAAACCCTAAGAAATTTTGGTCGTATGTAAAAAAAGTTAGTTGTAGTGGGAACAATAAGCCAGTTCTAATAAAAGACGGACGGGAGGTTGAAGACAGCCGCGACAAGGCTACCGTATTTAACACCGAATTCAAAAATTCATTCACGCAAGAAAACTTGGAAAACATCCCCACTTTACCACATCGTGTGGAATTAGAGATGGATCCGATAGAAATTGATAGCGTAGGAATTGTAAAGCAATTGAGACTCCTGAAATGGGGTAAAGCGCCGGGTCCCGATGGTGTACCAGTAAGAGTATTTTCTGAGTACGCGGAGGTAATTGAACCATCTCTGTCAGAAATATTCCGTAAATCACTAGAAGAGAGAAAAGTACCTCCTAGCTGGAAAATAGCCCAGGTAATTCCCGTCTTTAGAAAGGAGATCGGAGTGATCCCAGGAATTATCGACCCATATCTCTAACATCGGTCTGCAGCAGAATTCTGGAACATGTCATATGCTCGAACATAATGAAGTTTCTAGATGAGAACGAGTTACTTACACCATGTCAACACGGATTTCGGAAGAAGCGATCGTGTGAAACACAATTGGCCCTATTTTCCCACGACATAATGAAAGTTATCGATGCAGGTTCGCAAGTTGATGCGGTTTTTTTGGATTTTCAGAAAGCTTTTGATTCTGTGCCACACAACCGACTTTTAGGGAAGATTCGAGCTTACGGTTTTTCGGCTCAGATTTGCGAGTGGATACGTGATTTTCTAACTGGTCGATCACAATATGTCGTTGTTGACGGGGAAGCCTCTTCTAAGATAAATGTTACTTCGGGCGTTCCTCAAGGAAGTGTAATAGGTCCACTTCTTTTCTTAATATTTATAAACGATCTAGGTGACAACGTCAAATGCTGGTTGCGATTGTTTGCCGACGATGCGGTTATCTATAGGGAAATAAGGTGCTCCGACGATTGCTTAGAAATTCAGCGTGATTTGGATGCTATTTTCGATTGGTGCCGTAAATGGCAGCTTACACTTAATTGAAAAAAGTGCAAGGCAATGCGGATAAGTAACAAGAAGAATCAGTTTGTTCAAGAGTACAAAATAAACAATTCACCTGTTGACACGGTTGATTCCGTGAAGTATCTGGGGGTGATAGTACAAAGCAACATGAAATGGGACATGCACATAACTTCCGTCGTAGACAAGGCTAATTCTAAATTACGATTCATAGGTCGTATTTTGAGACCGAGCGTGGTGGTGTAACGGATAGCGTTCTGGCCTCGCATTCGGGAGGACGGTGGTTCGAATCCCCGTCCGGGCATCCAGATTTGGGTTTTCCATGGTTTCCCCAAATCACTCCAGGTGAATGCCGGGATGCTTCCTTCAAAAGGCCATGGCCGAATTCCTTCCCATTCCTTGCCCCCATCCTTTCCCGTCTCTAAAGACCACGTTGTTAAAAAGGGACGTTAAACTGTTAAAAAAAAAATATTTTGAGGAATTGTAATGCTCAAACAAAGGAGATAGCGTATAAAACACTAGAGCGTCCGCATCTGGATTACTGTTGTGGGGTTTGGGATCCGTATCGCAAGGTTCTGATTGACTCAGTTGAGAGGGTGCAGAGGAGATCCGCTAGATTCGTGACTTGTTGTTACAGCCCTTATGAAAGCGTCACAGAATTGATACATAGATTGGGCTGGGAGTTTGGAAGACAGACGACGTAGCTTGCGTTCGAATTTATTGGAGAATATGCGAAAAAATTTAAATTTCGAGTGCAATGAAATTCTTCTTCCGCCAACCTATTTAGGTCGCAATGACCGTAGGGATAAGATTGGAGAAATAAGATGCCATACTGATACTTATATGTATTCCTTCTTTCCTCGCACTATTCGGGATTGGAATGGGCGGGTTTAGCATTGGTGCTTAGCACCCTCTGCCACCCACAATGTTTTTGATTTGCAGAGTATGGATGTAGATGGCCTTTTGAAGGAAGCCTCCCGGCATTCACCTGGAGTGTTTTGAGGAAACCATGGAAAAACCAAATCTGGATGCCCGGATGCGGATTCGAACCGCCATCCTCCCGAATGAGAGAGCAGAGTGCTAACCGGTCACCCACCACGCTCGGTGACACAAAGGAAATTATTTCACTGCACATAATACATAATTAACTTCTATTCTGAGCCTTCTAAACTTTTAAAATGGTATTAATTGCTTCTAAAACAGAATAAGTATACAGATATTTAGATAATTATTTTTTGGCAATTAAAATCAGTATCATCACACAAGCAGAACTATTTTAGCTGGAGAGATGGAACCAAATTTTAACTGCAGATAGAAACTTAATGAAAGTTAATTTTAACATTAATTGCGTATACATCTGTCCTTTTTTTTTTTCCTGAATTGCAAACACTCAGTGTATAATCTCGGTTAAAAATAATAAAATGCACTTCTGCATGAAAAATAAAGGTCATGTCGCTACCGATCCTTCGGAATTATCATTGACAGTAGCAACACTAAAATCTACACTCCCCACACCCATCCCCACCTCCACTCGCTAGCGCACTATATGGATATTTGTTTCTTCTTACTTAGGTAGCATGATCAGTGTGGTTAGATTTCTTAAGTTTTACACCATATGTGATGATGATCATGAATCTTTTGTATTAAATGTTGTTCGGATTATACAGAAGGTAAAAATAAGGAAGTTAATGAAACCGATTTATGTGTGTTTCCACCTTACCGATCCAAATTACACAAACCGAGCTAAGTAAGACATGCAAATCACCAGAAAAAACGTAACTGTACGCACAGGCTGGTGATTAAGAAATTCATCATCAATATCTCTCTTAGCTATATTCCTGATGATAATTTCTTCAAATAGCAGCGCTGAACCTAACTAATCTAGCACAAAACATCAAGAACATTGATTACACCTTAACAAACTGAGCCACAAACTGGGTTTAATAACAATGAGGGAATGCTAGTCCTAAAACCTGTGTAAGATAATTGGCCAGTAAATCATGTTGGCTCTTTCAAGAAGATACATACAAGCGCTACGGTTCGTTTAGTACTTTGCTGCTGTAGTCTTTCGTATAATTAATTTAGTGCGGAGATAGAGAAGAAACGAGAGAGAGTTACTTATTCCGACGAGCAGGCTACCCATTATTTCTCTTATCTTTGGCCGCAGCAAAGGCAGCACGTTTGGATCCAAGTAGTCCCAAAGCAATTTCTTCGAAAGCATTATTTCTCTTTGATTTCCACTGTAATTTGGAGATGTATATCAATATCCAGGCCGTCTTAAGTAAAGTTCTAATATACGTTGTACGGAGTTATGCCCTATTGTTCTCGTCACATATATTCACCTATTTCGATAAGAGACTTTGAATTAAAATATTAAAAATAAAATGATAGTTATCTCTAGGTTTAGTCAACACTTACCTACTAATATTTTACCAACTTTCATTACATTCAGAACATGTCGCCAATCGCTCTAAGTATTCTTATTTCTTTACTTTTGAACTGAAAGAAACATATGTGGCAGAAGTTTGATTGTTTTTGTTATCTTTAGCATCAGATATTTACTCTCGCATTTTTTCCTTTCCCACAAGTTGGCATGATTTCACCTGTACTTCTGCAAATACATTACTTTTGTTTACTTGGAATTAAAGTAGGAAAGGTCTATACTTCAACAGGGCCGGCGCTAGGATTTTGGGGCCCGGGGTAAGCAGTTGGGAGCCCATGGCCAATTCATCTATTAGGGCCGTCCCTGATACCAAATGGGCAACCTTTTTTAGCTTTACAACTTGTAGTGCGGGGGCCCCTTGAGTCGGTGATCGGGGGCCCCCATCAACCGGGCGGGCCCGGGTACATTTAAACCCGCTTACCCCCCCGTAACGCCGGCCCTGTACTTCAAACCTAAAGCCCAAACCACAACACAACCCAATTTCCGCACAAACGCAACAACTAGCATGGCAAAATTAACAGTATGCTCACCAATCTACCGATTGAGGGCGACACCAGATAGATACACCCGCTACAGATGATTTGTCAAAGAAATACGTTGATTTAGACTAATCCAAAGATAACAATGGATCTACACGTTAAAACAGAACCGGTGATTACTAAGTCTAGTTTATTTATTGTCTAGCAACGCTTTTTTAGATTACGGTCCTCAAGATGGCACTTGAAATTTTGTGAATACCATCACTTACATTACATTCTCACTATGTTCTAATTTAGTGACCATTATGTATTATTCATTCAACAAGATTGTAATAAGTTAACCTAATATAGATAAGGAAATGTGTAAATAGATATGTTTGATGGATGTAAGAACCTTTGTAATAATGTTGAATGGCTGTATGGTCTCAAACCGAATGCCAATAAAATAATTTAAAAAAAATACTTTTGTTTATCAATCGTCTAAATTCTAAATGCTTGTCGTAATGGTTGGTTTAAAAAAGTTGGAAACAAAAAAATATACAACAAAAGGCGAGATATGTTAGTAAAGATAGTTAACTGGGTAAAACAGTTAAAAATTAAAAGTTTTCAAAATGAGAATAGAAACAAGTAACTTTAGCATTGCCTGGCGATGATATCAACCTCTGCCCCTTTGTTTCTACTGAACACAGGGATAACAGGAGTCCTAATGATCACAAATTACGACCCCCATTCCACACCCAAACGTGTGTGGATGAGGCCGTTGAGAATAATTACGGTCCACGTTGACTTAATGACCACTTCAATAATACATTCTGTGGTGACGT
>JARYHS010011408.1:232159035-232217705 GCA_031002005.1 Vandiemenella viatica | reverse complement strand
TGAGCAGGCGAGGCGACTCGATGGCGCCGGGACAGCCCGGCTTGAGTCCCGTTCGAAATCGGGCGGTGACCTACCCTACCCCGCTACTACCCCGAAGGCCACGTAGGAAACAGCGCGAAGGAAACGGCGAATGCGACGCATGATAGTAAACACGTGACGACGGAAATGTGTAGATAGCCAATCCTGAACATTTATTGGGGTCTACAATACTAATTCCGTGGAGTTCTTTTACATGTGGCGAGCACTAGCCGAGGAAGAAGAAGGAGCCATTTTAGAGATCACTTCTGTCCAAGACGAGCTGATGAACGGACGTGACTTGGGTCCAAGACGAGCTGGTGAACAGACGTGCCAGCCCGGCACGCTCTCTGATGATCATTGTGGTTGATCATTTCTTGCTTTGGGAAAGCGAGATGTTGAGTGGCGTGCTTGCCATTATTCGGAAGTTATGCTAATAACGCGGTCGTAGCCGCTTATTTAGCTTCCATTGCTTGCAGTGGCATTGTGTTTGTCGCTCACCATCACGGCGATGATTCTATGGTAATGTACCAGAAACGACGGTCACTATTCAGTGGATTTTAACAGACTTATGTGCCCTTAAGCGACGCCTGGGTTAAGACTCTGCTCCCGTCACTTAAATTCTGAGCTAGCTGAATTTATATTTCGATTCAATTTTTTTTCTTAAGCATCTTGCCTGTTTTGTTAATTCAATTTTGATGTTTTCATTCACTTTATACGGCGCCCCCCTGGGATTTTCCCTTGTAGAGTAAAATGTTAGCTTCAATTTGATGGCCTGTGTTGCCATGTTATTTCAATGTTAACTTTGCTGTTTTTATTACTTGTTTGAGATATTTCATTCAGTTTTTGTTTGCTTACTCCGGCGAATTGTAAACGTCGGGTATTGCCTGTTTTTGCTGATCTAATTGTGTTTAACGTAACGTTAATTACTACCCGACCTTGTAAGGCCATAAGACTCAATAAATGAGGTTTTATTTTGTGTCTGAAATTCATGGTTCTAGTTAGTAACCTATTAGATCTCCCTTATAGCATCATTATTATATGTATTTTTCATTTTCAGGAATTATTTAAGATTTCTAATAATTCCCCCCTCCCTTTTTTGGCAACTCACGTTTTCTTAACGGTAGCCAACAAATGGTCCCTTTACAATGTATAATACACCATACAATGCTAGTTTCGTTAACTCTGTAACTGGAGAAGTTGTAATAGGTTGTTACTTGCGGTCTGTTACAGTTGAATAATATTACCGACAAGCTGCAAGCGTATAATAAACTGTATTCATTTCCCCTTAGCTGTTTCCAGAATCTACATAAACTGGCAATGATCTTTTCAACACGAGTTCAGTAATGTTGTTATAAATCTCGAGTGTAAGTAATACAACATATTACTGTGGCGTTTAGTAAGACGCATTTCTAACCAGGAACACGTGCCTGGATTTTGAAAAAAACTTTAATCGAATCCTCAATTAGAGATCACTTATGATGTTTATTATCATTGAGTTCCTCATAACAAAAATGACTTGGATTAATATCATCATTCTTTCCCCTGGAGTTTCCGCGACACATATTTAATCACAATGTCTCAGATTTAATTGCATTCTGAAAATCATAATACTGAGTTCACACATATGTAGTGGCCACTGTGCTTAAATGACGTTATTTCTACAGAAAATAGAGAGGTAATTTGGTGTTTATCAGTGTGTGCCCAAGCGAAATATTTGTGTAATATAAGGCTAAGCACGTACTTTTATACAAAGTCGAGCAATCGTCTATAAACATGTTAGGAACTTTCTATAGATATGTATAAGTAGATAATGTAAATAGACAGTCTAGAAACTTTGTCTCGTGTACACACTTGTTGCTCGTTAGTTGCTAAATATGGATGACTTTATTTGGATCGCTGCTTGCGCAGTTCTAATAATGGACAATGAAAATATGTGAAAAAAGGAGCGTTGGTGGAGACGTGAAATTGTTTTCAAACACCCCATAATAATATTTTGTGTTATTAGGTTGTTATTATTAATAAAATCCTCAGTATTTTAATAAATTTGTTTGCCGTTCCATATCCATGATAAATAAAAAAGATTTTTAATGTACTTACAATATCTTCTATACTTTCCAATTCACTATTTTCTTCTTCATCGCAGTCTGTGTTCTCCTACCCGTTGATTCAAAACCTTGCAGTAGAAGAAACAAGTATTCGTATGCCAACCGAGCATTCTTTACAGGAGATACTCCGCCCTTCTTCTGATTTATTTTTTATACTCCCCATGAAAAGCTGTTTTCAAATTTTGAATTTTTCTCCTACATCACCTACGGACATTGCATACTTTTTTAGCAGCACTTTAATGACTATTTTCTTCTTGGTACGATTTTAATATTTTGGATTAGTCACTTCCCACAAACAAGATGTCGAATGAAAATCTTCTATTAACAATAAAACTTCCTCCGCAGGCCACATCTTGATAGTAAAAAATAAAAATAAACAAAACGGACCAAGGTACTCCAGAGCTCAGCGGCAATAACTGACGTTAATGTCAAAGTTGCGCAACATTGTCTTACATATTATCATGTCTCCCATTTCAAACCGGAGACCAAAGGTCTGCGATTTTGTTCTAAAAGCATATATAAAAACATGAATTTGTCTCTAGATTGTCTATAATCAATCGCTCGATTTCTTGCAGACATTGTTTACATACAAGAATCGCTCGACTTTGTATACAAGTGTGTACAAGGCCTAATACCTAGCAGGTATGTTTACGAGGACTTATTCCAGCATTATAACGGCACATATTAACGATTTTCTAATAAACAAAAAGGGCTGGGCGGAAAATCGCTGTTACATTGTTTTGATAATGCAATCCTTCCGACGTTATTTACAAAAGATATATCCTATGCATTTCGAGTAAGCATCAAAGTGTTTGAATGTTTTGTTAGTCTTAGATTACATTTATAGAAAATACGTTGTGATATTTCAACAACTGGGAGTAACTTATCAACATGGTTAAAAAAATTGGGAGTTCCTAAGTAATTCGGTTTTCAGTATGTTTAAGTTTTTAGAGATACAAAAATTTTAATGCAAGTAAAGTCAAGCTTCTCAATTTTAATAATGTTTCCATATTGCGAATTACATTTGTATTCATGGAGCAATACACTTACTTTTAATTTATTCATGAAGCCAAAAGCTGATAAGTAAATTATTACAATCTAACTTAACATTCCTCTAAGTTATTAAAAAAAATCATATGGAGAAAGATACTTATTGTGAAATATTTGTTTAGACTGGTAAATAGGACGTTCACTAAAACCAGTGGATGTAAAAAATACTTCATTACATCAACCGGTTTTCATCTTACTCACGGAAAGTGTAGCCGATATTTATCACGTAATTCTGTAGACCTTTGTTCTTGGGAACCCATGGAAAAGTATCGTTAATACATTGATAAATTAATGTATATGTGAAGCTAATCACATATAACATTTGTTTTATTTTAATTCATCCAAGGTATCATCCCTAAAAACATAACAAGGTGCGTAAACAGAACTCATTTCCGACCATAGCTTTCGAGTACACTTTAAAACAGAAGGAGAAACCACACTATTCGTAAGGAAAGAGGTTACTAGTATAAACGTGTACTGAAGGGATGCAGTGAAAGCGCAAAGATTGCGTATTTAATTTACGTCTACACGCGTTTACCAGGGAGAAAATGATTAGCAGACTTAATTCAAATTGAATCATGTTTGTGTGAGTCAATCTGGTAGTTTCGGAGATAGTTTTGAATAAATCGATTTTTGAGGGAAGAGAAACGACTATTTCATTAATTTTTGTGGTATGCTGTAACAAATGGCAGAAAAAATTTTCACAAATGCGTACAAGTATTTATTTCTCCATCAATGAATCATTTAAAATATACAACACATGGTTATTTAGTACATGTCAAGGGACACAAACACATTGCCTCATTGTTAACTATGATTAGCGGAATACAAGTGGATGAGAATGTATATTACTGATGTAGACTGTTGACAACACAATCATTGCATTTCAGTATCTTAAAAATTTCATACACTTTTATGCAGGTTGAATTAATAATAGAATTCTGTTGCATATTATTAACAATAATATTGGTGTTAAAAATATATCCAAGACGCTTGTGTCTCGTGATTTAGTCGCGTTTCATAAAATGTATCTCTTTGAAATATTATATTATAATATATATATATTTGTACGAACTCTACAAACATAGTGACCTGGCCTGGCATATGGGCAAACACAGGTTCGAAACTCAGACCAGATATTCAGATTTCGGTTTTCGATTCTTCTCCCGACAAGCTCCAAGATTGTTCCTTTATTAGGACACGGCAAAATTCTTTCCATTTAGGTCCCCAAAAACCTTTGCGTTCTAATGACCTCAATGTAGACTGTCCCTAAATTCCTAAAAAAAAATCCAAATGTGGTGCATTCCACGAGATGGAGCGAAATCATATTTTTCCTTTAAAAAAAATTATCTTTAACTTTATTTCGAATATGAGATCCAGAATTAACGTAACCGATGAGTTCGAACATTTTAGGACCACCTTGAAGGATGGTTCGCCAATACAATGTTTCTTGTGTCAAAGTGCTACCATTCTGGAGTGCATGGCTGGCGAACAAACCATTCTTAATGATGTTTTTGAACACTTTTCTGTAATCAACGTTGCAAATATTAGAACTGTATCCAATTTGTACCAACTTACACATTGATCAATTTACAATTAGAATACAGGTGTTGATACAAACGAATTACCACCATGCACTTAACATTACCATTATGCAATTAAACGAGGCATCATGATCCACTTCATACTCTTCAAGTCAAGAAGTCTTTGTTGGTAAGATACCGTATTTATGAATGAATCTTGTAGTTGATGAACACACATTGGATTTACTTCTCTCTGCTCTTGCGCTGTGTTGACACGAACCGAGAGGAATTTTTCTATGAAACCAATCTCCTCCTTGAGCAGAGAAGCAAACAGGAGGGCTGGCGAGGGAAGTTCCCACGTCCAAAACAATTTTTTTCACTTTCTGCTCCCCACTCAAGTCTAATACCACGGGGAGCCGAGACGATTTGCCGGCTATCATTTATTTAGGGCATCCGCTTGGGTGGCAGGTTTCGCTTGGCTATCCATATGCCGCGCCGCCGTCCTTCTTGTAAGGCCTCAGGTTTCTCCCCTTCCGGCTGTACCGAACTAGAGCGCCTTGAGGGATGCCGTTAAATATTTAGTGCCGGCTTGATTAACGTTCCAAGTTCACAAACAGGGCGTGCCACCCCCACAGTTCCTACCCCTCCAGGAGCCCCATCATGCCGCACCGCATGCAACATTCATAGCGGGAGTGATGGTGACGTCACCACGAACAGGTTGTCTGTCGGTCTACCTGGTGACGTTGTGGTGGAAAGTCACTGCCTTCATCTCACCACAGCTACCTCTTACACAAACGTATCCTCAACGTGACAATCTGGCTTTAAATTTAGCTACACTTCACATATATAACTAAAGAACGATCTGGTATCTCAATGATTAAGGCACTTGCTTTCAAAACGGTTGATGCTACGGTACCAGGTTCGATTCTCGCACGAGCAGGAATTTTGAGAGTTGTGTTAGATCATACGATTCCACGTTAAACTGTAGATCCCCCTAGTACTAACAACACTAGTTGTAACACACCTACAGCAAAATTCAAGCTAAACAATGGCGTAACGTGGTCCTACTTGATCCAACGAGCGCACAAACATACATACAAATAAAAAGTTTTTGGAAAGTCATAGATTTAATATTTTCGTAACAACAATCAACGAGTTATGTTCAAACTTCATCGCAACTTAAGATTTATGAAATTAAGACTATGATTCTGGTTTCTAATACATTATAATTTCTGAAGCATGTCACTTTAAGGCATAACATTGTGGGATTGCGAAAATCCACAATTACGGCATTTAATAAAAAAAACGTATTTCCAATAGTAGATATTCAATGGTTTTAAGCAACAAGCTTAAGAGATCTTGAAAATTTTTATACAATAAGGATGCTGGTAACATCTACCTTCACTATCACGAGGTTAGTAACTACTTTCTTCAATCACATTTACATTTTCCATAGAGACAGGAAGAAACAGATAAAAATACCAAGGATAATTTTGAGTTGTATGTTACAATCTGAATCGAGTAACTTTATTTGGTCCCGTTTAAATTGTTAAAAAAAATTATTCAAAATAAATTAAATTTTAGAGCCTCACAGAGAACTTGACTCTTAGCCTACAAACTTAATCAAAATTGTAATCTAGTACATTTTTAGATGTATTTATTGTAATAATATTATTAACTAGCTAGTAATTACTCCATAAAAAGAAGAGCGCATTCAACAACCTGAATAAAATTAAAACAGTACTTCTAATGCCAGATTTTCGGCACAAGACATTATTTGGTAGTTAAACACTAAATACTTGAAACTTTAATAGCATGTACCACTGTCTACGAATAGAGAATATGCTCGAAGATACCCGGTGATGCTGGTAAAGAAACGTTTGTCCCTTTAGCAAATAACTGACGTTAAAGGGTTAACTATTTCCCAATACAGAAATGGGCGTTTTCAGTTAAATATTACTCCCGTCATTTATGCATACACTGACAAATTAAAACACAACACAGCAGAACTGATACCTAAATGATATAAATAAAAGAAACAACTACTCTATTATGAAAAACAGGAAATAACTGAAAATCACCCTTTTTCGCTTCTGCTCTCCTGTTTTTATTATTAGTCTACAAGTTAATGCGATGGCGCATATATTCATTCCAATGGCAATTTTCCTACAAACCTATTTCTACATTACAACAAAATTATCTAAAAACAATCATCTTCAAATGTTTCATCTTCTGATTTTGTTTTGTCTGACGGTGAGAGATACGAGATATAGTTCGGTCGCCTATTGTGTAGATTATCAGCCGTCCTGCATCAGCAGGCATGTATTCAGGGTACACCAAGAGGAGGTTAGCTACACGCTGACGACTTAGCTATCTCTGTCCAAACTGCCACATTAGAATAAGGTGAAAGCACTCACTCTAACAACTTAGAAACCTTTAATGCATATTATAGGAAGTGGAGACACTGTCCGAACCCGATGAAAACAGAAGTACGCGCATTCCACTTGAGCAATAAAATAGCACACCAGCAGCTCAAAGTGAACTTCTTCCATCAGAGAGTGAAACATAATTTGCATCCTAAATACCTTGGCATCACCTTAGACCGTTCCTCAACATTCAAAAAACAACTGGAATATACAACTCGGAAACTTAAAACATGAAACAACATCATGAAGAAGCTAGCTGGTACTTCGTGGGGAACTGGTGCAAACACACAATGAACAACCGCTCTCACTATGGTTTACCCTGTCGCTGAGTACTGTACTCCAGTGTGGCAACGTAGCGCTTACACTAGAAAAATCGACGTCCACCTGAGTGAGTGTTTGAGAGGAATAACTGGCACCCTAAAATCCACTCCAGTCTCCTGGTTACAGCAAAATACCACCTCCAGAGGTAAGACGCCAAGAAGCAACGGCAGGTGAGTGGATAATACTACACCATCCTGACCATCCACAGGATCTTCTTAAATCCAGAAGTCCGGTATGGCAATATGTATTAGACTTTGATGTCATGGAAAAGTGGCTACAATGTTGGAACTCCTCATCTGTGAAACATCCAGATATTAAAAAGAACCCACAACTGGACTTCCGGGATTCCATCTAAATAGAGACCAGCGGGTCAAACTAAATCGCCTAAGAACAGACTATGCGAAAAGCAAAGCCAGTGGGGTCTTCAGGACTCTCCTGCATGTGACTGCGGTGCTCCTTCCCAGAGTGTGGAGCATATTATCAGGGAATGCCCTCTAAGGAAGTATGATGGACTATTTGAAGATGTTTTCGGAGATACAACTTCGTTCATAGAATGGCTGGAAGAACTGGACATCAATTAGTGAACGCTGCCAACGTTATTGTCGTTGTATATATTTATATGTATTATAATAGTTGCTTAGCCATACGACAAATAAAATAAATAAACCTAAAAAAAATCACAAAAAATTTACTTTTTAACATTTCTGCTTGGGTGAGTGACTCTGTCGTTGTTGCGTCACATGTTTATCTCTGGCTGCATCAACTATTCGCAATTAAATGAATGTCATCAGTCCAATCTAAGTTTCTTTGGTGCCAGTTCTTACAGTGATCGTCTATACAGTATTTTGAATTTGCTTCCTAGCAATTTGTTCTTAACTCTCGCGTACATCTTTTTGCCGCTAAATCCGGTTGTAAATGTACTTACCCGATCGTTCATGTAGAATATCCACTACTGAAGGAAGAAATTTTCTGACGTTGAGAATCCAGTTATTTATCAATATCGTATTGATCTCATTTTAATATTTAAGTCCATTAATAAAGACTTATGTTTGGCAAAGTCCTTTCAAAGAACTGTGTTTTGATTATTCCACATATTTATGAATGTTTCTATTTTTCTCCTTTAAAAATGCAGTAATAATATTTTTTTCCACGGCTGGATGTACGACTGTCTCACTCTTAACTATCCAGCAAAGTAAACGGCATGCTGTTAGATGTTCAATAGAAATAGTTTAATAGTTTTCCTAGCAATCAATCGCTATATGATGTTTAAAAAAAACAGATGTAATTTCATTATGTAGTGACATACCTCGCCTTATGAAGCATTCAGGTGGCAAAGCATCTGTAAATGCTGATGCATTTCTACAAAACAGTAAGAAACATAAATTCAGGCAGACAAAAACGTATGGGAACCTCATTTATGTGCTAAGTTATGAACGTATATCTTCGTTCTTCTTTCATTCAAGCAAGTAGAAATTAACCGAGAAACTGGATAATACTGAATAAGACTTGATTTCAATAAATCTTTTTTTTATAAAAGTTTCTCGGGAAACAAACCGAGTAATATTGTTATTAATGCACAATATTTCGGCGACTTTATTCTCCGTCGCCATCTTCAGGTGCAGTTGCAAGTCTTGAAGTCTGCCTTGAAGTCAGCCTTGAGCGTGTTGTTTGTAAACTGGCATGGCAACGACAGATGTTGTTATGTTGCCTAGCAGCATCTCAGATGTCATTAGACGCCCGCGGAACACAAAAAGCAGAGCGTTGGTGATGAGCAGCCTCAATTACAGGAATCCATGCATCACTTATCTGGAATCCACAATCCTGTTTACCAAATCCGACGCGAGGCGAATTTCAAATGCTTCTTTAATGACGCTGTCCCAGAAGCCTCTCGCATCTGTCAACACCTTAGTCGCTTCGAAATCGAAACCATGTCCTTCTGTCAAACTATGTTCCGCCACTACTGATTTGTCTTTTTGCCCCAGGCGAACATGTCGGGCGTGTTCCAAACAATATTGTTGTACGCACCGTATGGTCTGACCGATGTATTTCTTTCCACATTCACACGGGATGCAGTAAACTCCGGGTGTACGCAGGGCAAGGTCATCTTTTGGAGAGCGCAAAATGTTTCTCAATTTTGGTGGTGGTAGAAAAATGGTCTTAATGCCATTTCTTGCCAGGACTCTTCCGACCCTAGATGTTGTGGCGCCAGAGTACGGCAAGAAGTCTAATTTATCGTGTGTTACACTCTGATAGTTATTGTTATACTACTCTTTATTTCCACTAGTAAATCGCATTCCATGGAGAGTTCTTCAGCTATCTGTCCTAGCTATTGTTTACAGTTGCACCCAGTTGCAATTTCTATTTGAAAAGGAATTTTATACACAGACAACAGCTATTCTCTTCATCGCAAATCAGTTCGTCCTTGATCTCTTGCAGCTTTTCCGAGAACAAAGATATTATAACAATATCTTTCTACAACAAGCTTTACATGCTTATCTAGTGTGTAACACACTTTGGAAATCAAATTATCGTGTATGAGATACATTCAGAATAGAATATCTTCTATAAGCTACTAATTTTCTGTTTGTACTGAAAGGGAAATAATACCAAACAGTAAACGTATTCAACCTATCACAACGTTATGTATGTCTTATAAATATTATAAATTTCCCGGATTGTTTCTATTATGAAGCAATAAATATCTGTAGTAACTCAAATTTGACTGATCCTTCCATATTCACTTCAGATAAATACAAATGGGTTATATTGAATCTCTCCGTGTGATGGTTTCCACCCCGCAGAGTATCCTTCGGATGGCGTCAGCCCATTTAGCGTCGCCCGTAGAAACAGAACGCCGGAGTATGCCGTCATGCCATCAGCGTGACGGGCCGTTCTCTGTGCTCCTCATTAGAGGAACTACCGTCTGGACGGCTTGCGAGCAATTTAAATTGGACGCCACCTCCATTAGGGGAGGGTAGAACGGCCACCTGCGGGCCTTTGTCACACACACTCCCTCGCCGACCTGTTCCTTATCGACTGAACTCGCTCCTCTAACTGAAGGTGCTTCTCTGATATAGATTCCGACAGAGCTTCTTACCAGCTATCTCCTGACAAAAGTAGATCAAGTGAACGATTCTGTTCTCTGATTGTATTATATTTAAGACTCTAAATTAATTATCTTTCGTTACCCTAAATAATACAATAACACTGAAATAATCTATGATACGTACCTTTTTTTACAACCATATTATTTAATTTTTTTTTTTTTTTTTTTTTTTTTTTTTTTTTTTTTTTTTTTTTTTTTTGTGACGAGCTATTTATCTTCGTTTATACCCAACGATAAATGAGGTATCATTTTAAAGATTAAGGTCTCCACTTTGACAACATCATAAATTAAGAGAGCAATTTTTAAGAACTCTGCCTGGTAGGGGAAATGTATTAACAATTAAAGTTACGAGCATGACAAGTTCAGAGTCAAGCCTCCAGGTTTCTGGCGTCTATAAGCATTGAACGCGTTACTGCCAGATAGCACATCACGGGTATATCAGTAAACTAAATTTTCTACAGTCAGGAACTTTCGGATATTTTTGTTTAAGGAAACATTCGTGTTTTGCTATACAATACTTATATAAACACTTTACTCCCGAAATTTTCGCACTGGATATGATCGCATTACCGCCAGATGGCCCATCATATATCACAGAGATATCGATATACTGTGAGTGCTTTCATCTTATTTGTGTACTGTTGAGGGAGGTACGAGATGGTTAGGATAGCTTCAGGTGTTTACGCCAAAGTAGAGGGATGCATGATAGCTCACATCAGATGAAACCAGAAAGAAATTGCTACGAATGGGCTCGTTCTTCTTTTACTGATCATTTTATTTATTCGCAAAATTTTACACTGGTTATCTACTGATACCGTAACTGGAAAGTTCTCCAACTCCTTTCCGTTCATGAAAAAACGTTAGAAAAAATGGAGTGGACCTAGGGTATGCTATGCCTTTCATTTCGAGATAAGATCTTCCTTTTCTTCTGTTGGTGAACACGAACAATAACTCCTCCAATCCTGCTTATCGGTTAATACAGAGATCATTGCGGTTCTTTCTTTTCTGAAAAAACTATAACGGTCGGTGAGTTGTAACGTTCAGGCCTGGAATTTGGGAACAAGTGGCTTAAATACTCGTCAGATCATGCAGATTTCGTATTTCCATGGTTTTCCGAAATCCAAGCTGCTGCTGGGATGATTCCTCCTAAAGTCTAAGGCCGAATTCTCTTGCGTTCCCTGTTCCCTTCTCTCTTATGACCTCGATATCGACGAGTAGTTAAACACGCACCCTCAAAAAAACATTCTTCTTCTTGTCTGTATCCGTTCCGATTGTTGGCAACCATCTTGGCAATCTTTATTCGTTTATACTTGGGACAAAACGGAAATTGTCTTGTAAGTCCAGGTTCTTAGATTTTTTTAACTAGATATTACTTCTCCTACCAGAACATCTCTTTCCTGGTATTTTCATCTGTAAAAATTACTAATGCCTGTTGTTCTTCATGATGTGGCAAAGGTATTGTAGCTTCCGTGTATTTACATATTCTTTTTTTTTTCGGAGAACTTCAGCATTTGTAGCGTGGTATGTCCATGATTTCCTCAACATTCTTTGAGAGTGACACATTTAAAAAGCCTCTAACTTTTTACTGATTATTTTCTATTAATATCCACGTTTCAGTGCCATGCAGGAGGACCGAGAACACATAGCAGCGCAGAAATCCCATCTTTATGGTCACTTTTAAAAAGTGTGTTCATTTTATTGAAAGTAGCTCTGGCTTTACCAATAGGTGACTCTACTTCATCAGTAGAATCCCTCTTGCTATTTATTGTAGTGCTCATACACATCTACCTTGTTACGCCTCTAATGGTCTTCTGGTTGATCAAAATATGGCATTGGGTATTGTTTCTGCTAATGATCATTTAAACTTAACTTAACATAGTTCACAATCCGAAGGTAGGTTGGATCCTCCCAAAGGAGGCATACTAAGCCATTTTGTCAGAGGTAGGACGGCCATTTCCTTTCCTCTGGGACCTATAGTTTAACATGGAATCCGAACCACGGAGTGTCCTGGCATAGCTCATATGACCAAACACAACTCTTAAAATTCTTGCGCCTGCCGGGATTCGAACCCTGGACCGTAGCAGAAAAAGTTTTGAAAGCTAACGCCTTAGCCATTTTTTTATTTTTATTTTTTATTATTTTAGAAGATGGCTTTCATTTTTTTCTCCATCTTAGCCATCTGTAAGTTTATCGTTGTTTCTTCGAATGTTGTCTGTACTATATTATCGTTTTCTCATTGCGGACAACACAGGACGGACACAACACCCATGCCCTCGGCCGGATTCGAACCGGCGACCCTGGCAACGCGAGGCAAGCTCGCTAGCCGCTACGCTACCAGGGCCGGCAGCCATTGAGCTGCCAGACAGTTTTATCTTATTTGTATTAATTTAAATTCCGTATTCAACGCTGATTTCAGACACTCCACCTATAAGATACAGTAAATTTTCCTGTCTGCTAAAATAAGTGTTATATCTAATGTTGTTTATCCAGTTTATCAGTTGGATCAACGGCATGAGGATGTATTAAAAGATCCATTAGATTCTCTTGTTACACATCATGTCTGTATAAATGTTCCGGAGTTTCAAGTCCTCCATTCGTATCTCCGGAGAGGGGAAAACAGTATTGATAAAGACTGAAAGAAGGAAAAAAATTACTAATAAAATATCAAATCAAAGAAATGTGTATTAATAATATAAGGTATGAATACATAATCAAGGCTAAATCATTACGAGTTAAAACACACATGCTGCTGATTTAGCTTTTAAATTACGTTCACGTTTGGTGGCTTCTTAATGGAGAAATTATTACTCCATTGAGAGGATATAGGTAAAGAACATGAGATGACCCAGCTAAGTGGTTTAGGAAGGAGTCCCTGTCATTCAAGATCTGGATTAATGGACTGGTCGAACCCATGTCATCCTGAATGTGAGACCAAAAAACTTAACCATTCACCCACCTAGCTCCGTGACAAATAACATAAATAGAAACCATCCTGTGGCCACGTGCAAAAGCGATAATGGTGAAGGGGATTAGGAAGACAAAGAATATGTAAACGATAAATTTGAGTGGAAACTCTAAGCAAGATTCATTCTGAAACATTATGCACTGAACATACTAAGGATTATAACGTTGGTAACTTTATATGTAAACTAAAAACCACTGAGTGTTACAAGTCTCCATTTGAATATCGCCAAATCAACTTTTATGTTAATTTTTCTAAAGGTCGGAAAGATAATAGAATGGAATAATGAGGAATACATTCATTGAATGTTTTCGGAAATACGTTTGAAGCGCTGGTGCAGCACTGTTTGTCATTGTTTTCATACACTCCCACTCGAGTGATAATAGCCAGAGAGATTCTGAATTAGAAGGTTTTATCGCCCACATCAGGAATAATTGTAAAATCTTAAAATCTTCCAAATGTTGTATAGAGCAGACTGAAATTTTCTGCAGTTCTATTTCTTAATACACTTGAAAAACGTAAACTAAATATAGCATCATAACAAGTTACAATTCATTCTGAAATAATTTCTACTTTCTTCCTTCATTTCGTTGGAAAAATGTTTTAATAGGATTTAAAACTAAATTGTTGTGAATAACGCAATGAGGATTTTTGTTTACCATTAACTCATAAATTTAGGTTTTACGGTTTCACAGGAACAGAAATATGGTGCAGTATTCAATACACCAGTGTCATATAACAAACAGAATCAGGTTATTTGTTCCCGCTAGAAGTTAGCAACATTTACATCGTTTTTCTGATGCTTCGCCGAAATTGATTCCCAGAAATCAAGTTCGGAAAATGGACGGTTAACTTTAGAGGCCTAGCTTTCGGCAGAATGCCGGTTAGAATTCCCAGATTTCTGTTTACCAGGAATTCCCGAAATGATTGTATCTTTCTTTGAAATTATATGTCTTAACTGCTTTCCATTCCTTGTCGTCAGTTCTAACCTGCTTTTAATGAGACCAACGAGCCATAAAACATTCCAAGTGGTAGTTTTTTTTTTTTTTTTTTAGTTATAGATATTTGACATCGTCTGAAATCGAAGAACAATGCTTCAACGCCTTAGCAATCTGAAGTTAGGAACCCAAAAACCAACTTTATTTGCCAATTAGAGGGATCCCTTCTAATTTTCCACATGAACGATAGACAAATAAAAATTATACACTGTATAGCAGAAACATAATAGCTGGAAAAGCAACAAAAGGTTACGCAGACAGATTGCGGAATTCACTAGGATCTTTCTTTCATCTAAAAATATTTGCGTAGGTAAAATTATGATAACATTACATATATAAACATTTAAGAAGGTTGAAAATTATATTAATAATGCTAACATCTGCTAGAGAATGCTTACTAATGTAGATTCAAAATGCTGTCCTTGTGAGTCTGAGAAAAAGAATATGGCACAAAGGCTCTTTTATGGCTTTACGCGTCGACGACGTCGAGGTCATTAGAGGCGGGATGAGACTTGGGACGATGAACTGGAAGGAATTCGACCATGGCCTTTTGAAGGAAGCCTCCCGGCATTCGCCTGGAATGATTTGAGGAAACCATGTAAAAACCAAATCTGGATGCCCGGACGCGGATTCGAACCGCCATCCTTCCGAATGAGAGACCAGAGTGCTAACCGGTCACCCACCACGCTCGGTGACACAAAGGAAATTATTTCACTCCACATAATACATAATTAACTTCTATTTTAAGCCTTCTAAACTTTTAAAATGGTATTAATTGCTTCTAAAACAGAATAAGTATACAGATATTTAGATAATTATTTTTTGGCAATTAAAATCAGTATCTTCACACAAGCAGAACTATTTTAGCTGGAGAGATGGAACAAAATTTTAACTGCAGATAGAAACTTAATGAAAGTTAATTTTAACATTAATTGCGTATACAGCTGTCCTTTTATTTCTCCTGAATTGCAAAAACTCAGTATATAATCTCGGTTAAAAATAATAAAATGCACTTCTGCATGAAAAATAAAGGTCATGTCACTACCGATTCTTCGGAATTATTATTGACAGTAGCAACACTAAAATCTACACTCCCCACACCCATCCCCACCTCAACTCGCTAGCGCACTATATGGATATTTGTTTCTTCTTACTTAGGTAGCATGATCACTGTGGTTAGATTTCTTAAGTTTTACACCATATGTGATGATGATCATGAATCTTTTGTATTAAATGTTGTTCGCATTATACAGAAGGTAAAAATAAGGAAGTTAATGAAACCGATTTGAGTGTGTTTCCACCTTACCGATCCAAATTACACAAACCGAGCTAAGTAAGACATGCAAATCACCAGAACAAACGTAACTGTACGCACAGGCTGGTGGTTAAGAAATTCATCATGACTATCTCTCTTAGCTATATTCCTGATGATAATTTCTTCTAATAGCAGCGCTGAACCTAACTAATCTAGCACAGAACATCAAGAACATTGATTATACCTTAACAAACTTAGCCACAAACTGGATTTAATAACAAGGAGGGAAAGCTAGTCCTAAAACCTGTGTAAGATAATTGGCCAGTAAATCATGTTTGCTCTTTCAAGAAGATACATACAAGCGCTACGGTTCGTTTAGTACTTTGCTGCTGTAGTCTTTCGTATAATTAATTTAGTGCGGAGATAGAGAAGAAACGAGAGAGAGTTACTTATTCCGACGAGCAGGCTAGCCATTATTTCTCTTATCTTTGGCCGCAGCAAAGGCAGCACGTTTGGATCCAAGTAGTCCCAAAGCAATTTCTTCGAAAGCATTATTTCTCTTTGAATTCCACTGTAATTTGGAGATGTATATCAATATCCAGGCCGTCTTAAGTAAAGTTCTAATATACGTTGTACGGAGTTATGCCCTATTGTTCCAGAACTCGTCACATATATTCACTTATTTCGATAAGAGACATATTGAATTAAAATATTAAAAATAAAATGATAGTTATCTCTATGTTTAGTCAACACTTACCTATTAATATTTTACCAACTTTCATTACATTCAGAACATGTCGCCAATCGCTCTAAGTATTCTTATTTCTTGACTTTTGAACTGAAAGAAACATATGTGGCAGAAGTTTGATTGTTTTTGTTATCTTTAGCATCAGATATTTACTCTCGCATCTTTTCCTTTCCCACAAGTTGGCATGATTTCACTTGTACTTCTGCAAATACATTACTTTTGTTTACTTGGAAGTTAAAGTAGGAAAGGTCTATACTTCAAACCTAAAGCCCAAACCACAGCACAACCCTATTTCCGCGCAAGCACAACAACTAACATGGCAAAATTAACAGTATGCTCGCCAATATACCGATTGAATCCGACACCAGATAGATACACCCGCTACAGATGACTTGTCAAAGAAATACGTTGATTTAGACTAATCCAAAGATAATAATGGATCTACACGTTAAAACAGAACCGATGATTACTAACTCTAGTTGATGTATTGTCTAGCAACGCTTTTTTAGATTACGGTCCTCAAGATGGCACTTGAAATTTTGTGAATACCATCACTTACATTACATTCTCACTATGTTCTAATTAAGTGACAATTATGTATTATTCATTCAACAAGATTGTAATAAGTTAACCTAATATAGATAAGGAAATGTGCAAATAGATATGTTTGATGGATGTAAGAAGCTTTGTAATAATGTTGAATGGCTGTATGGTCTCAAACCGAATGCCAATAAAAAAATAAAAAAAATAGTTTTGTTTATCATTCTTCTAAATTCTAAATGCTTGTCGTAATGGTTGGTTTAAAAAAGTTGGAAACAAAAAATATGCAACATTAGGCGAGATATGTTAGTAAAGATAGTTAACTGGGTAAAACAGTTAAAAATTAAAAGTTTTTAAAATGAGAATAGAAACAAGTAACTTTAGCATTGCCTGGCGATGATACCAACCGCTTCCCTTTGTTTCTACTGAACACAGGGATAACAGGAGACCTAATGATCACAAATTGTAATAATGTTGCATGGCTGTATGGTCTCTAACAGAATGCCAATAAAATAATTTTAAAAAATACTTTTGTTTATCATTCTTCTAAATTCTAAATGCTTGTCGTAATGGTTGGTTTAAAAAAGTTGGAAACAAAAAATATACAACATAAGGCGAGATATGTTAGTAAAGATAGTTAACTGGGTAAAACAGTTAAAAATTAATAGTTTTTAAAATGAGAATAGAAACAAGTAACTTTAGCATTGCCTGGCGATGATACCAACCGCTGCCCCTTTGTTTCTACTGAACACAGGGATAACAGGAGTCCTAATGATCACAAATTACGAGCCCCCCCCCCCCCCCCATTCCACACCCAAACGTGTGTGGATGAGGCCGTTGAGAATAATTACGGTCCACGTTGACTTAATGACCACTTCAATAATACATTCTGTGGTGACGTCAAGTATTAATGAGGCACAATTACGAGTTCAACACGTTAGAGCGCGAAGAGATTCACAGTAGGCCGGTAAAACATTAGGCTGTTACACTGCAGAGGACTTCAATCGCGGTGATAACAAAGAACGTATTATAACTTCCGTGTCAATGTGGTGATTAAGCCATGTAATCGAGATTTATTTGTTATAAACAGCGATATTACTGCACGTATTAGTACATATAAGAGTAGTAACAAACGGATGATTCTAGCACACTTCTGAAAATTTCGCTTCCACTCAGCTTTGTGAATGGATAAAGGATTTTCTAACCGGTCGGTCGCAGTATGATGTCTTTGAAGGAGAAAGTTCTTCTAATCTAGATGTTACATCGGGTGTACCTCAAGGAAGTGTAATAGGACCACTTCTTTTCTTAATTTTTGTAAACGATCTCGGAGACAAGTGAAAACCCTTTTTAGATTGTTTGCTGATGATGCTGTTATTTATAGGGAAGTAAGGAATTTGGCCGATTGCTAAGAAATTCAGCGCGATCTGGATGTTATTTTGGCTTGGTGCGCTGAGTGGCAACTGACTCTAAATTGGAAAAAGTGCAAGACAATGAGCATAACTAACAAAAAGAATCCAATTGTTCAGAAATACGAGTTAAACAATACAGTTATTGATATGGTCGATTCTATGAAATATTTGGGAGTAACAGTACAAAGGAACATGAAATTGGACATACACATTAATTCGTTAGTAGGTAGAGCAAATTCTAGGCTGCAATTCATAGGTCGAATCTTGAAAAATTGTAGCGTACAAATCTCTTGTGCGTCCACATTTGGATTATTGTTGTGCCATTTGCTACCCGTTTCGTAAGGGGTTGATCGAAAGTATAGAGAAAGTACAGAGAAGAGCCGCTCGACTCGTGACCGCTTGCTACAGTCCTTATGAAAGCGTCACAGAACTGATTAGTAGACTAGGTTGGGAATCTCTGGTAGATAGACGACACACGTTTCGTTTAAACTTATTGGTTAACATGCGTACTCCCACTTTCACTTTTGAGTGTAGTGAAATACTTCTTCCACCAACCTATTTGAGCCGGAAGGACAGGAAAGATAAAATTAGAGAAATAAGGTGCCGGACTGATTCTTATATGAATTCTTTGTTCCCTCGTACCATTAGGGATTGGAATACACAGCAAAGAGATTAGCTTTGGTGCTGAGCACCCTCTGCCACCCACAATTTTGTGAATTGCAAAGTATATATGTAGATGTAGATGAATTAACATCATCTGAGTACAGTCAGTGTTTAAGTCACACTCTTTTTAGAAATTACATAAATCTCCCATTCAAACACGCATCCATTGAAGGAAAGACAATGAAAAATATCAACCCTCATCTTGTCCGGTTGTCGACGTTATTGTCTTTCACACATAACGCACACCCCATAATCAACGCAAAAATTAATTTTCTGCGTAATAATGATATTTGGGATATGATTGCACCCATTGCATTTATTATCAAATATAGTTGCTCTGAAATC
Source organism: Vandiemenella viatica (assembly GCA_031002005.1). Taxonomy (NCBI): domain Eukaryota; kingdom Metazoa; phylum Arthropoda; class Insecta; order Orthoptera; family Morabidae; genus Vandiemenella; species Vandiemenella viatica. Next base: position 232,198,236 of record JARYHS010011408.1, on the reverse strand, counting down.
TGTATATAGTAACAGAGTAAAATCCCGATGAATCCGTGTATCATCTTACTACTCCGCTACTAAATTCTGGCAGAAATATTTGAAATAATGCTACTTCTGGTATTGATATGTTTCCGCCGCTTTTCCTTAAGGAGACACTGTGGGAGTTGGGTGCTTGGTGATGCTAGCAGAGGTTGCTTTGTAACCAGGGATTTAGAACCTTCGATTCGTCTGCTGACAGGTGCCGCATCCTGTTGCTCCCCGTGGGCACACTTTCATGGTGACGATATACGCTTTGCTTCACCATCCATGCTGGAGTAGTGGATATATTTTGCTATAACGGTGGATGATTCAGAAGAGTCACAATCCCGCAGCAAGGTGCGTGACGAAGTAGCAGACAGAAGGGTATGCTCAGGGTGGCGAGAAAATAGTTTCGACTCAGGTATCGAATAATACTTTAAATAGGTTGACAGCCAAACATTTTAAAATTATTCTCTACTTTATCCACAGTAAATGTACTTATGAAAGTCAGTAAATTATCTTAATATTTTATGAAAACCCTCCTACTAATATCCAGTAAGAATATCTTCCTTTACTTGTCATTACAGCATATTCTCTCTAAAAATATCGAGAATAAGTGGGTGGTGCACGTAAGGAATTACGAATGTGTAGTCATCAATAAAATCTTTCTGAAAACATGGTGATAAAAGTTTAAACAGCGACTATAAAAACGTTTCGCCTTTAGCAAAGAATTTAATTACGGTATCATTATATCAGAGTTTGTGGAATCTGTCCTGATGGCTTATGGCACCATTAGCCACCTTGTGCCATTCCTAATAGTTGTAGATGGTCTGATTTGCTGTCACAACTGGTCTACTGTAAGCAAAACGAAAATTCGATTGTATGAACAAGTTCTTTCACTTAGAGTAAATAGTATGATATAAAAGTGTTTTCGTTTTAATTAGTTCACAACATATGATCTGTGGCCCAGAAGGTACCCATATATTAGTTTTTCAAAAAATAATAATAGCCTAAAAAATAAAATGGATTGCCACAGCAGAAGGCTGGCCAATTCTTCTTTAAAGTAGTGAACTTCTCATGCTCAAAACAAATAGATATACTTAGCGGAGTGGTGGAACAAGTAATAAAGTACTTCTTACGCGAACAAGCAGGTTCCAAATTTCCACTCTGGCCCTCTTGATATAAACATCTTATCGCTGTTGTGGAACTAACCAAATTAATCAGTGGGTGATTTCCCCACTACAGCCCAGAGGTAGGTCCCTGTCTTTTTAAATTAGTCCCTCAATGCCAATAAATTTAACCAGTATATTTTATATAAACAACTTCTGTCCAAATAAGAATTATATGCAGGAATCAACTGGCATTCACTTCTACGGATACGGATTTTCCAGATTTTAAACGTTTCTTTTAATTATAAATATTGTATTATCCCTTATCTCGGTTTGTCTGAATGACGTACTTACTCGTAGTTCAGAATAATGCACCCTATCACTTCAGACTTAATGAAAATGTCATGTTTAAGTATAAATATTTTTCTTTCATTTATTTATAACTTTTAACGGTAATCAGCTATTACTGCAACTATTCCCGTAATTTGTTGTATAGCGACAAATTATTGAGAGATTTACTAACTGATAATATTTAATACTAGCTGATACCCGTGACTTCGTAAGCGTGGATTAAGAATTTCTTTGCCAGAATTGGATATAGAAAGTTCTTGATAACGAAGGATTATTCCCAAACAACACCGAGTCCCCATAATATGACAGGAAAGCTAACACTACATCATTCTACCATGGAACCTGTCTCTCGAAGGGAATTAATTTCGAAAATATTTCTTTCACCATTCGATAAATTCTTAAAAATTCGTGACTGCTACTGTTAATCATCCAGGAAAAAACTTCCTGTGCCCTTCCTGCAGATTTTCATGTAAAATTCCATCAATATCGATATAACCATTTATTCGTCAAAACATAACAAAAATACAGGGACTTACTTCAGCATTTATAGTATTATTACCGCTGATCAGATACACATACTGACTGGGAACAACCACTGAGGGATCTTTATAACGGAAAAAAGTGTACACCTACAGCATTGCAAGACTACCAACGATTTGCCTCGTATTGAACCCCTAAATCTGTGATATCTACAGTTTAACATTCAATCCGAATAACCGACAGTCCAGGCGTGACTCTTACGATCAAAAAAAATTTTAAAAATCTTTGCCTGCACGGAGATTAGAACCGGAGATCACGATCGAAACAGCAGTAAGCAAACGCTTTAAACACTGAGCTACCAAACCCCTATATGGAAAAAGCAGTACTGAGACCTACACATCCTACGTGTCTGTCTATCACCGTTCAGTAATTTTTTGAAGTTACAAGACAATACGTATTATTTATACAGAAAAGTTTTCAACCAAATGCAGACAGTACTTTTCTCTTTGTTTCAAAGGATAAGTGTGTAAAATTTTGTCGAAATCGGACGAAAACTGTGGATTTGTATAAAGAACAAAGAAACAAACCAACAAATAAACAAACAAACATACATACATTCATCTTTATATATATAGGTTTGCATAGGCTTCCGCGGTCGTCGTACATGTTATCTTCGTTCTACAGCTGAAGCCTTGTAGATTTATTAAAACCTAATTTTTCGGCCATAGTACTGTGGCTTTCATCAGAGGACCGACGAAAGCCACAGCACGATGGCTGAAACGTTGGGTTTTAATAAATCGACGTGGCTCCACCGGGAGAATTATAATAATAACTGATAATTTGTTTACAAATACGATTTAAGAAGTGAATCTCCTAACAATACTGAATTACTTTGGTTTCCTGCCAGCTATATCATTTTGAGATACGGCACAGAGTAATATTAAAGAATATTTTAGAATCCCGATGGTAGTAACATCTAACTATACCGAAATTTTCATTTGATATTATCACGACACTCAATAGTCGGCGGTTGTATTTACTGGCTGTGACAAAATAAATAGTCTTCAGCGACTATAATGAGGGCATATGTTCTTGCTATAATGAAAAGTAAATGCCCCTGCTACTGGACGCCGAGTATCTGGGAGTTGCGTTTGAAGAAATGTTGTCTTACCAAAATATCCGCTATCTCCACAGATGTCTAAATCTTACGCGAGATAGTTTTTCCCCGCAAGACTTTCAGCGCGATTCCAGAGAACCCGACTTCTGCTTATGGCTTTACGTCTTGTTGACGTCGAGGTCATTAGAGCTGGGAAAGGACTGGGGACAAGGAACGGGAAGGAATTCGGACATAGCATTTTGAAGGAAGTATCCCGGCGTTCGCTTGAAGTGATTGGCGAAATCATGGAAAACTCACATTTAAATGCTCGGACGGGGATTCGAACCCACGTTCTCCCGATTGCGAGGCCAGAACGTTAACTGCTCATCCACTACGTTCGGTCCCGTACTGATGATCGGTAACTCTTTCCCGGGGTTTGGGAAACGCTAGTTCAAAACGGCTTCTAGTCGTCCAGATGTCAGTTTTCCCTGGTTTCCAGAAATAACAACAGACAAATGGTGGGATTGTTTCTGCAAAAAGACAATGGCATAATGTTTCCCCAAACATTGCCCGTCCCCTCCCCCCATGTCTCTACTGAACTCTTCATCAACGAGGCATACAAAAACCATGGAAAAAGAAAAAAATCGATTCCTAAATCTTCTCCAGAACGGTTTTTGAATTTAAGAGCTCCCTCTAGATTCCTCTTGTCAATGTTTTATAGTAGTATTGCTCCCTGTTTTCCTTCGTTTCCTGTCAATGAAACGTGTCCATAATAGGTGGACGAACCTAAATGTCCTCAAGATGTGGGAGAGTTTGGTAGGAACCCCGAAGGAATTTCATTCGTGTGAGAAGGCCACATATGTTCCATCCTACGGAACAGCTGGAGAGCCAGAGTTTCTTGACAAGTTACCAAGCGGTAGTTAGAAGCAAGAGTCTTAAGAAAAATTGGTTGGGTGAAGCTCGATCCTAGATTTCTGCTCGGAATAATACTAACAGGACGGACATTGTTTCTAATTTAACTTCTGTGATAAGATATTCATTTGAGAAATAGGCCGTTTTATGTTTGACAATAAACATTTATCAACATTACGTGGCATAGATAAATTGTAGTGGGACATCATTTGGATTATTATTTTGGAGTTTTTGTTATAGTTTTGCTAGGATTCACTGCGACGGTGGTTGAGTCACCACGACCTTGTTTGTACAGTAAGGAATCTATCGATAGAGCTGGTCAACGTGCAGCTAGCTACACGTGTATCGCCCTGTATGCAAACTGAGTTTTACCAGTGGGCCACAAGCTATTGATCGTCTCACTTCTTGACAGAACGGCGACGAGCTCACGTAAGTAGTCTCGGGTTTTCTATTATCGCTGACCAACCCTGCCATCTCTCTTAGTTGCATCAGTAGGGCCAACCAATCAACCTTCCTAAGTTGTAATGGGTTACGAGATTCCTGGGCATTATCGACTGTAATTGTAATACGGTTTTCAATCAACATTGAATAAGGTCTCTACAAATGCATCTTTAACTGGAAAGTAAGTCTTAGCTGTCATATCTTTATATATAAAGATGAATGTATGTTTGTTTGTTGGTTTCTTTGTTCTTCATACAAATCCACAGTTTTTATCCGTTCTCGATGAAACTTTGCACACATATCCTTTGAAACAAGGAGAAAATACTGTCTACATTTGGTTGAAAAATTATCTGTATAAATAACACATTTGTCTCATAACTTCGAAATACGGCGGTAGACTGACACGTTGGATGTGGACGACTCCGTACCGAGTTTCCACGTAGTGGCCTAGCAGCTGAGTGGCCAAAGCGCTGGCTTACGAACGTCGTGATCTCCGGTTCAAATCTCCGTCGTGGATAAGATTTTTAAAAATTGTTTTTCATCGTAGGCGTCAGGCCTGGGCCGTAGGCTATTCGAATTGAATGTTAAACCGTAGATATTAGAAAGTTAGGGGTGCAATGCGAGGCAAATCGTAGGTATTCTTGCAATGTTGTGGGTGTATACTTTTTTACGTTATAATGATCCATCAGGTTTTGTTCGCAGTCAGTGTGTAAGTGTGAACCACAGTAATCTTTATATATAAAGATGAATGTATGTTTGTTTGTTGGTTTGTTTGTTCTTCATACAAATCCACAGTTTTTATCCGTTCTCGATGAAACTTTGCACACTTATCCTTTGAAACAAGGAGAAAAATACTGTCTACATTTGGTTGAAAGATTATCTGTATAAATAAAACATTTGTCTCATAACTTCGAAATACGGCGGTAGACTGACACCTTGGATGTAGACGACTCCGTACCAAGGATCCACGTAGTGGCCTGGCAGCTCAGTGGCTAAAGCGCTGGCTTACGAACGTGGTGATCTCCGGTTCAAATCTCCGTCAGGGATAAGATTTTTAAAAATTGTTTTTCATCGTAGGAGTCAGGCCTGAGCCGTAGGTTATTCGGATCGAAAGATAAACCGTAGATATCAGAAAGTTAGGGTTGCAATGCGAGGCAAATCGTAGGTACTCTTGAAATGTTGTGGGTGTATACTTTTTTACGTTATAATGATCCATCAGGTTTTGTTCGCAGTCAGTGTGTAAGTGTGAACCACAGTAATATTATTATAATTAGGGATGTGAGTCTCTGTCTTTTTGATACGTTATGACGACCAAATGGCTATATCGTTGTGATGGAATTTTATAAGGAAATCTGTATGAAGGGCACAGGATATTTTTTCCAGTATGATTAACAGATGCAGTCACGAAATTTTGAGACCTTATCGAATGGTGACAGAAATATGTTGGCAATTGATTCTCATAACTTGGAAATACGGCGATAGACAGACACGTTGGATATGCACGTCTTCAGACCGTGTTTCCGTGTGGTGAGCTGGAAGCTCAGTGGCTACAGAGCTTGCTTACGAACGTCGTGGTCTCCGGTTGAAATCTCCGTGGAGGCTAAGTTTTAAAAAATGTTTTTTCATCATAAGAGTCAGGCCTGGTTCGTAGGTTATTCGGATTGAATGTTAAACTGTAGATATTAGAAAGTTAGGGGCGCAATGCGAGGCAAATCGTAGGTAGTCTTGCAATGTTGTAGGTGTACACTTTTCTACGTTATAATGATCCATCAGGTGTTGTTTACAGTCAGTGTGTGAGTGTGAAACACAGTAATATTATTATAAATACGGAAGTAAGTCTCTGTCTTTTTGTTACGACGACTAAATGGCTATATCGTTGTGATGTAATTTTATAAGGTTATTTTTTTCAGTATGATTAACAGTTGTAGTCACGAAATTTTGAGATTTTATCGAATAGTGACAGAAATATGTTGGAAATTAATTCTCTTCAAGAGGCAGGTTCGACGGTAGAATGATATAGTGATAGCTTTCCTGTCATATTATGCCGACTCGATATTGTTTGGGACTAATCCTTCGTTACCAACAACTTACTATACTTAATTCTGGAAAAAAAATTCTAAATCCACGCGTACGAAGTCGCGGGTACGAGGCTAGTTACTTAATAATTAGGTGTCAGATATGTTTATATAAGAATTCAAGAAGAGTGAGATGAAGTAAGAAGATAATCGGTGCAAGACTTTAGAGCAAGAGAAAGTAATGATTTATATCCACATAACACCTAACTGCTCGGCCCTCCATGACATAACCACTGTCGTGAGGTGACAAACATGCGTCTCCTAATTCAACACAAGTGTGTGACCAATATTTGTCTACTTTCAGAGAGAGAGATCAGTTGTATTGTTGCTGGCCTGGAGAGCGTAGGAACTTAGAATCTCCGGTGGACACAAAAAAATGAAAGTTAAACTTTGCTGGCGAGTGATGAAGGTGATTCCTGAATTGAAAAATTGTGACAAAATAAGTAATAAATGTATATAAAACCTGAAGTAACAAACATAAAAAGTTAAGAGTTAGTAGTGGCTTTTGACAGTCATTTATAAAGTACGAAAAAAAGCAAAAGGAAGTGAAAGGAGTCGATGCATTTATTTAGTGAAAGAGGATGTATATTTCAGTTGCTATGAAACAAGAAAAAGTTATATAGAAAACTTTTTTGTATTTAGAAGAGAATATCTTAAGGTTTACTTTTACGCAGAGGTAAATGTAGTAGAGAAAAAAGTGAAGGTAAATTTAAACTACAAGGGGTGATCAAATGAAAAGGTACGAAACGAGGTAAAAACGTAACAGTTAAATATTTGCATATTCCGCCATGGGAGAACGTAAGAAGACATCTCGGAATGCGATTGGAGTCTCTGACTGGGATCGGAGCATGCGCGGGCGCCCGCATGCGCAGTAGAGAGCAGAGGCTCTTATCAAAAGCGGCGTCCAAATGATGCGGCAGTCCGTATGAGGACAGGATGGCGTACAGGTGGGGGATGTGTACTGTGAGACACTCCGACGCCTACGCAGGTCCATCAAGAACAAAAGACCGGGGATGCTCACGGAGGGTGTGGTTCTGCTCCATGATAACGCGCGTCCACACGTCTCCAGAGTCACACACATGGAACTGGCCAAGTTCAAGTGGGAGACGTTGGACCATCCGCCCTACAGTCCGGACATGTCACCCTGTGATTTCCATGTGTTTGGTCCACTGAAGAAACACCTGAAAAGGAAGCGCTTCAACTCGGACGACGTACTCAAGGACGCTGTGAAGGACTGGGTCTCGTCACGGCCACAGGAATTCTGGGAACAAGGAATCCTGCGGCTTGTTCATCAGGGGGATCGTTGTACTCAGGCCTATGGTGTATATTTTGAATGAAGTCTACATTTGTACTCACCGTGTCGTTTCGTACCTTTTCATTTGATCACCACTTGTAACATTCCGTAGAGCTGAAAAAAAATAGAAATTAAAGAGACGGGAGATCAAAAACATTGCACTGTGTAGCTATCATTACACGGTTAACAATAATTCTTACTCAATGGATCAGGATACAAGTATAGAAGCCCTGAGGATAACTTTCCTGCAAGGTGGACTCAATGAACGGTAGCGAGCATGTTACATAGTAGGCTAGTTGCCGGCCTCGGTAGCGTAGGGGCTAGCGTGTTAGCTCCGCGTGCCGAAGGTCGGCTTCGAGTCCGGCCGCGGGCATGGGTGTTTAACTGTTGTGTCTTTGAATGTCATGTCCGTCCTGTGGTGTGTCTAATTATCTGGAAAAAATTCATCAGGCTGGCTGTGTGGCCTAAGATGCCGAAAGCCATTAAACAAAAAATAAAAAAAATAGTAGGCTAGTTAATTACATAACTCTTGACCGAAAACATATCCTCAATTCAGCTCAACAAAATGTTTCTTGCTTGTAACGAAGATTCACGCATCTTCTCCTATGGCTCATTTCACTATGAGTGATGCTTGTGGGAATGGGAGCGAATTGATTCCTGCCGATTGCAACTATTAGCAATCTTGTCATCTTTGAAACACTGGGATATGAACCTTTCGACAGTGTAACTATAACTTGGCCGACATGCGGCTTCCTATTTCCTTCAGCAATAATACCCGCAACTACTTCAACGTCTTAGCATGTGTCACAAGCTGGTGATGTATTCACCTTCCTGGCTATGCGCAGTCCATGCCAAGTGTCGCCGATTCGAGGGAACCATTTGTTATTTCTTAATGACTTAGTGACTGCTTGTCACTGCACTTGAGATAAGCAGACTACATACAAATCTTCAAAATAGTTAAAATAATAAACGTTCTATTTATTTATGTTTTTCCTTTTGGCTTTACGCTACGTTGACGTCTTGGTCATTAGAGGCAGGTAACGACTGGGACAAGGAACGGGAAGTACCATCCCGGCATTCACCTGGAGTGGAAACCATGCAAAACCGAAATTTAGATGGCCGGACGAGGATTCGAAGTCACATCCTACCAAATGCGAGGCTAGAGCGGCGTTACATTTCAGTTATTAGACTTAATTCGTTCCGTATAATAATGCGTACAACATCTCGATTGGCTACAGTAAATTTATAGTTCCCTCGATTGTTGTCAAAATACCTGTATATCACAGTTGTATTTCAAGTGAAAAAAAAAAAAAAATTGTAATTAAATTCAAATTAATTTCAGCATAACATTTAACGGTTTCAGTATATTTTGAGGTGGTGTAGGCAAACTATTAAACATAAGATAATAATAATAAAACCGTAATAATTAGAAGCTATACATACCTTAAATATATATATTTCCATATGCGTTTGTCACTATCAACTCAAACCACTCCCATGAACAATCCACACAGTAGTAAAGTCACAGATCTACCTGACCAGCGGTAAAGTCTTATGACTGTTTCAGATATCATCAGTTGTGAGTTAAATTGAGAATTCTTCACACGGAAATGCGACCATTCAGATCTAAATATTTACTTCAGCACTACCATTTTCTTTCTATTATCACTTTCAGGATTTGCTTGATGCAATTCCTTATTTGTTTCCACTCTCAATCGAGCTCATCATCTCACCATCCACTTTACAATTCATGTGACCAAGTATTTGCTTGATATGAATTAAAGCATAGTTTTGTTTTTTAAGTTCTTATCTTCAATCTATCCCTCCCATAATAAATTAAAGAATCCACCAACTCTTAAAACAAGTCCACCTTGCTCACTTTAAATCCCCGATACTCCGCTGTCTGTCCCTATGTCTCAGCCCTCCAGTTCGTAAACGAAATAACTTTCAGACATCACATGTGAAAAAAATATTAATTTTGATGACTGAAAACCGAACATCACATTTAAAGTTCTCTAAAATTATATCTAGGTGGCTAAATAGAAATTAAAACAGTTAGAGAAAGATATTTTGCCCCATAATATTGGCAATTGATGTTTACAGACATGAAGTAAGTGGACAATTGTAATTAAATTTCCAATTTTTTTCAGTAGAAATACTCGTAAACACCATATTTTTACCCGGTATATCTAAAAAATTCTGTTAGCCACAAACTTGAAATTTGCCTCCAATATCTATTATATACGACTTTTAAACGACAAGTACCATAAACAGTTATATCCATTATATTTCGTAACTAATGAACAAAATGATCTTAATTTACGATTACTTTGCGTACATTAACATAATTTTATTCAAAATTTTCTGAATCCAGACTGCAATTCAGTCTAATCTATTTCTAATAAATTTTCTTGGAACTGTACGATAGTATTAATAGTATGAGCGAAAACATAATGCAGCATTGGAGCCCCGTGGAAGGGAATACTACACCCAACCTGAAATTTTGTCGCGAATTGATTTTCACTCAAAGCGCCTGCTGTCTAGACAGCCACATATGAGATACGGTTTTTTTTATTATTTATTTTTATTTTTTTTATTATTTTTTGTTAGACTTGTCCGCAAACTTCTTCCCCCACCTATCAGTTCCGAAACACGTTGATTTCGTACTTTATCTGTGTTTTTTAGATAGTTCCGTTTTCCATGATCCTAATATTCCTTCAGTATACCCTTTACCACCAGAAGTTAAATTCAGAGGCCAACTCTTGCCTTTTTGCGGCACACCAAAATATCTGGGTATTACACTGGACAGAACTCTCACTTTCAAACACCATCTCTCAAACGTGGCTGCCAAAGTCAAAACGAGAAACAATATTCTCCATAAGCTTGCAAGTACTTCATGGGGAGCCAGTGCTCACATTCTAAGATCCACAGCCCTAGCTCTGTCATACTATGTTGCTGAATACTGCTGCCCATCCTGGATCAATAGTGCCCATACAAAGAAGATAGATGTGCAACTCAATCAGGCAATGAGGATAATTATGGGATGTATTCACAGTACGAACACCATATGGCTTCCAGTGCTATGCAACATCTCACCCCCAGCACTAAGAAGATCAGAAGCTCTCTTAAAAATCTGGAAAAATATCCTGAAGAACCTTCACCTGCCTATACATCAAGACATGATTCAAGCGAAACACCAACGCTTGAAATCAAGAAAACCACCATGGCGCACAGCAATCAACCTCACAGAGTCCTCTTTCAACACCAATAAGCTGTGGACAACTCAATGGAAGCAGTCATCAGTAGCCAACAAAAATATAGTTGAGGATCCCTTAGTAAGGTTACAAGGTTTCGATCTCCCTAGGCAGCAGTGGAGAATCATCAATCGAATTCGAACAGGACAAGGCAGATGCGCCTACTTATTACACAAATGGGGCTGGGTAGATTCTGCAAATTGTGACTGTGGAGCCACCTTACAGACAATCAATCACATCGTTTCTGACTATCCTCTTCGGGCCTACAAGGGAACAATGGCGGAAATCCATGATGCGTCGATCAGTGCAGTTGACTAGATTAAAACATAGATCTCGAGATATGAAATTGTACAAGCTTGTGATATGTACATTTCCTATTGTGTGCCTTGTAAACAATCATACGATACATAAATAAATCACCATGAAATCCTGCATCTGCTTTAGAAGGTTCTCCCGAATTCTTGGTCAATGTCTGAAACCAGAATATTTTTTTATGAAGCTTTCTTTTCTGTTGCATAAAATATTCTTGTACCTCCCACTGGGGGGAGCATGCCAATGTGATACGACGGTTCGAAGTTATTTTTCGACTTCATATTCACCAGAAGGCATCATTCAATCAAATTTTTTCCTACTAATATTCTACTTTCAAGATCGTTCTTGCTCAGACCATCAGTTAACTACAACTCTAGTCTTTTTTATCTATTACAACTATCCTATTTTGATATTTATTTGTTGTAATTTGTTCAACATTTTATGACATTTCTCTTTCTTTGGTTTATATTTAGTTTTATTCCCTCAGTATATTACACAAATATCCTCCAGTAAATTTGTAATATACTGATTATTACAGTAAAATGTATTTGTTAAAATACATCTAGTAGGAGCTGGTGGACCTGCCGAAATTGCCGTTGGCCACCTATGGACGCGCGGACGTGCTGCCGTCCATAATTAGATAAGATAAACCGCCAGTGTGTGTGCAGATGCGCTACCATCAGAGTCAAGTTGAATATGCGTATCGTATTAGCAAGTGTTGGTGTCACCATTGTGAAGTGTCCTAGCGGAAGTACTGCAGCTCACGTTCAAATAAGATTTCGCAAAGTGGCACAAGGTTATCTGGTGCCGACTAGTATTAAGGAGCACAGTACCACGAGTACCATTAAGTTGTTACGCAGTGCTCTACAGTTTGCATCGCTGTGCTTCTACGTATTATTGATGCCGCAGTTAACCAGTAGATCTGACTTGGGGAAACAGTATCTTTCTCTCTCGCACCTAACATACCTGAATAACCTAACAAACTATTTCAAGCTATCTGTAGAACAGTTTGATTTTATTAAACTCCAATAGTACTGAACTTGACTTTTGACACTTCTAGCGTGAGTTTTTCCTGTCTACTTTCCATCCTTTGGTGACAGCCGCTCGTTGCCTTAGATATTGAACCCGTGTCTTCAATATTTCAGGTTTTGGCCAACAGTTAAGCGGCTTCCTGGCCTCGGTAGCGTAGGGGCTAGAGTGCTAGCTCCACGTGCTGAAGGTCGCCGGTTCGAATCCGGCCGCGGGCATGGATGTTAAGTGTTGTGTGTCTGTGTGTGTGTCCTGTCCGTCCTGGGACGTCCGCACTTTGAAGACTATATAAACACTGGATTTAACTGATTCACTGGAAGCTTTAATATAACACATTGATCTGGCTGTATGGCCTCAGCTGCCAAAAGCCATTAAAAAAAAAAAAAGCGGCTTCCAATCTGGAAAAGGGCAAATCCTCAACATCCTATTTCTGGAATGCAAAAGCACAATATAAACAGTAAATCTCACCATACCAATTTTACGCCTAGTCAACGTTGAAGTCAGGTGGGAAAGGACTGGGAGCAAGGAATAACCAGAAATTCGGGCATTGTCTTTTTAAAGGAACCATCAGGACATTCGCTTGGAGTGATTTGGGGAAACCATAAAAACCAAATCTGGATGGCCGAGCGAGGAATCAATCCAACGTCCTCTTAATGCAAGCCCTTAACGTTACCTCATCATACTGACTGATTTTCTTTTAAACATAGTGCCATGGATTTAAATTATAAATTAGTTGAAACCTCGCCTCATACTCTCTCTCTATGTTTACCTTATATTCCGTCACGTAATTTCAAAAAGGCTTTAAAATTCTCTTCTAATTTGGTAGTGTACAATTCGTTTCCAATCTCACGTTCCAGTGTTAGTAGTCAAATTTATAATCTGTACATCCTTTTATTTGTTTCCGATCCACTTCCGCCATTAGGTGCTACGGGTAACGAATTCACCTGCCGAAGGGTCTGACGCGTTAGGGTCTGCGTGGAGGGCGTTGTTTGCAGTACGCACTTGGGCAGAGGGCGCACAAAGCCGGCGGTAACGGTCCCCACGCGTCATTACGTTTGACACAATTTAATTAGCGAGCGCTCTTTGAGCGGATTTACACGGGCGGTTCCTCATTAGGCACCAGGTCGGCGGGTAGACAATCCGCCGGCCATTTAAGTGAGGCTGGCGCATTGAACCCAACCGCGGCAAGCTCGTTAACGCCGTTCAGATTTTGGACCTTTTTTTTCAGTATTCGATTGTCGGCCGCCAACCGCGAATGCAGCAGCTGCTAGCGGTCTCCGGGCAGCTACTGTGCGGTAGGCAACCTGTCGAACAGGGAGACCGCAGAGCTGCTTGTAATACCGCTGCCGCAAACGAACCGCGTGGAAACGTTAATCACTCCCTCATCCCGTTTCAGCTTACTTCATCATTACCATTAAGGTAGTTCACAATCAGCGGCGACCGCATTGTAACTTAACAGTAGGTATCAAGTGGTCAGGAGTGCTTTAATTAGAGCACGAAAAGAACTTAAGTCTTTTGTTTTTAACAAAAGTAATCAAATTTTATTACTTGTCAACAAAGTTCTGAAATAAGCATATTTCACATCGGTCGTGGATTTACCAGCCGTTAAACAAGGTGGTTTTATAAAATTTCACACTTTTCGAAGGCGTCATTATTGGTAATTAAAATCGCACTTACTAGTCTCTTTTTTCGGGGTTTGCGCTGCGTTTTTTTTATTATTATTATTAACCTCTCCAACGTTTAGGCACCCACCTGGAGCTTCGTCAGGGCTATCTGGCCACCTGGTCCTTTTTTTTGATAAACCTCAACACTGATCTATCTAGCCGCCTGTTTATATATATATATATATATGACTTGACCACTGATTCAGTTTATGAAAAAAGGACCAGGTGGCTAGATAGATAGAAGCCCTGACGAATGCTCCTGGCTGGTGCCGATACATTGGCGAGGTAAATAAAAAAACGCAGCGCAAACCCCGAAAATGAGACAAGTAAGTGCGGTTTTTTACCAAAGGTGGTTTTAATTTGAAAGGCTGAAGTTGTGTTTTGAAGATAACATTTGCTTCTGATTGAAGTCTAATTTCTTTTATTAATTTATTTCACGGAAATAAGTGGTATAATTTAGAGGATGAAATTTATGTGAAATTTTCTTGTTAATTTTTTTATTCACTATGTTTTAGTGTGTTTGTAAAGACACTTAACTGCTTTTAATCTTTATATATAAAGATGAATGTATGTTTGTTTGTTTGTTTGTTCTTCATACAAATCCTCAGTTTTCATCCGATCTCGATGAAACTTTGCACACTTATCCTTTGAAAAAAGGAAAAAAATACTGTCTACATTTGGTTGAAAAATTATCTGTCTAAATAATAAATGTTTGATGTGGACGTCTCTGTACCGTGTTTCCATGTAGTGGACTGGCAGCTCAGTGGTTAAAGCGCTTGATTACGAACGTTGTGGTCTCCGGTTCAAATCTCCTTGGAGGCTAAGATTTTTAAAAATTGTTTTTCATCATAAGAGTCAGGCCTGGGCCGTAGGTTATTTGGATTGAATGTTAAATTGTAGATATTAGAAAGTTAGGGGTGCAATGCGAGGCAAATCGTAGGTAGTCTTGCAATGTTGTAGGTGTACACTTTTTTTGCGTTACAATGATCCCTCAGGTGTTGTTCGCAGTCAGTGTGTGAGTCTGAACCACAGTAATATTATTATAAATACGGAAGTAAGTCTCTGTCTTTTTGTTACGTTATGACGACTAAATGGCTATATCGTTGTGATGCAATTTTATAAGGAAATATGTATGAAGGGCACAGGATATTTTTTCCAGTATGATTAACAGTTGTAGTCACAAAATTTTGAGACCTTATCGAATGGTGACAGAAATATGTTGGAAATTGATTCTCTTCAAGAGACAGGTTCGACGGTACAATGATATAGTGATAGCTTTCCTGTCATATTATTCCGACTCGATTTTGTTTGGGACCAATCCTTTGTTACCAACAACTTTCTATATTTAATTCTGGCAAAACAATTCTTAATCCACTCATACGAAGTCGCGGGTACGAGGCTAGTATTAAATATTTTGGGTGCAATAATCAGACAGAGATGACTGCAATATTTCTGCTATTTTTTACAATTATTACACACTGTTGATTATATATAAAATGGTGTTTACAATATTTAGATTAATTATGTTCATCATATCTTTTATCGACTATTTCTACTTTTTCAAGACAAAGCCTCTGTTTAATTACATTGAGATTAAGAGCCTTACAATACACGCCTCACTAAGCGCATTTCACATTTGAAACATACTTTTAAAGACGAAAATATGTGCAGACTTATTTTGAAAGAAATTTTGAATTAATAGAAACTTTATTTTATCGCATGGCTTGGCAACAAAACGGATTTATGCAAGCATATACAATGTATACAACCCCAGGAGCATTGGTTGCAATCACAAATCGAAGTACAGTTGTTGCAGTCAGTCTAGGAAGAAATATGTAGCATTGATAACATCTTGGGACAGACCATCCTACTTCCTTAAAGAGTAATCCTTAATTATGTTCTCCAAAGTCTGGCAAGTAGCTCCGCATTCAAAGACAGAAAAATCTCGAAGGATCCTTCCAGAGAATGTTGTTACTCTATGCAATCGTATTTAACAAACTTCTCGGTAAATTGATGGATATGAATTACAGTTTGTATTCTACTTGCACTTACCTTAATGTATTTTTAAGACAAATATGATGGCCTCAAGCATGTCTTGTACAAAATTTGAAATCACTTGGTTTGAAATTCTGAAGATATACATTAGACTTGCAACGAATCTCAGTGTGGCAGCAAGCTTAATATCAAGAAAAGTATGTTGTCTGAAGTCTCCCGTTTTGAAATCCGATGCCTGACCATTCTAAAGAGTTAGTTGGAGTCATCTTCATAAAATCTCTAAATCCGATCCTATCTTAGAGTTTGAGGGTATCCAATAGATCATGTGTATGAATATTTCCGTGTTTAAATAACTGACGAGACCACCAGAACCTTTTTTTTTTCTTTTGCCTCCATTTTTCAAGGAGCAAAAGAAATGCTACTGACTCTCTTGCAAGTGCAAGATTCTCGGACATCTTAACAGCTAGAACATTATCTTGAAACTGAATCCAGATGCATATTGTGGTGTAGACACGATTCTTCGTCGCGGGGCAGCGTCGGAGTATCATCGCGACATCAGAGCAGCATGGACTCAGCCATGCGACAACGAATCGCGATAAAGAATCCAAGAGTATACTAAGCTTCCTCAGGGAAGCGTGATAGGGCCTCTGTTGTTTCTTATATACATTAATGATTTGTGCGACATAATAATGGGTATGAAAAGATTATTTGCCGATGATGCTATTATTTATCTGGAAATCACAACCCAGGACGACTGCGATTTGTTACAAGACGATATTATGAAAATAATTGCATGGTGTAAAGATTGGCAGTTGGAGTTAAACGCTAAAAAGTGCCAAGTAACGCATGTAAGTAAAAAGGTGACACCATTTAGCTTTGAATATATTATTAATGGCACTGTCCTTAGAACGGTAGATTCCGCTTAATACCTAGGGGTAACAATTCGTAATAATTTGTCATGGAATGAGCATATCGAGAATGTAATTGGGAAAGCAAATCGTATGCTTCGATTTCTAGGTCGTAATTTAAAACAATGCCCTCCGGACGTTAAATCGATTGCATACAAGTCACTAGTGCGGCCTCACTTAGAATATTGTTGCTCTGTATGGGGTCCCCATCAAAAGGGATTAATGGAGGCATTAGAGATGGTCCAAAGAAGAGCCGCCCGATTAGTGACAGGTATATATAGTTGGAGGGAAAGCGTAAGTGCGATGTTGAAGGAGTTAGGTTGGGAAGACCTGGAGCACCAAAGGCGTTGCTCTCGACAGAAGGTAATTGAAAAATTCTCGACTGACGTATTTCGGAATGACAGTAAACAAATATTGCTACCGGCAACATTCATATCCCGGAATGACCGCGAAAATAAGATAAGAGAAATTAGGGCCAGAACCGATTCATTTCTCTACTCATTTTTTCCACGAGCGATTAGGGAGTGGAATAGAAAGGATTTACCGGGCGACTAAACATAAAATCCGACAGGAGTAGCTTTCGATAAAGTACTCCGGCCATCCTGATCTGGGTTTTCCATGGTTTCCCCAGATCGCTCCATGCGAATGCTGGGATGGTTCCTCACATTAGCCCGTGGGCGCCACCTGCCATATCCCGTATATCTCTTCCAAACCATTACCTTCCCGGATAGGTGCAATGCACCCTCCGCCACACACTTTTAGTGAATCGCGGAGTAATAGTAATAGTAAGCT
The DNA here is from genome assembly GCA_031002005.1 of Vandiemenella viatica. NCBI lineage: Eukaryota > Metazoa > Arthropoda > Insecta > Orthoptera > Morabidae > Vandiemenella > Vandiemenella viatica. The sequence continues at coordinate 232,180,524 of JARYHS010011408.1, read as the reverse complement.
TAAGACAGGAGCTTTGTTACGTTTTCTATAAGAAACAAAACACCTCTTTACAATTTGGATTTTCGACGTTTGTGTCCAGCAGTTAGTAGAAAATGGTGAAATAATTTCTTATCACGTTTTACTTATGAAATTACGAAGCAGTTTGTAAGGAAACATATTTCCTTCACACTTAGATTTTATTAGTGTTTATTTTGTGGATTCTATGATTAACTTTGCTCTTCATTCATGTAACGAGAAGTAATGGAAATCATTCCATTTATTATATCGAAGATAATGTGCTTGGTTGCCATGAGTAAGAGTATCTTTGAACAGTGAGTTGCGAGAGAGTGATATCTTTGAAAGAGGTGTTCGCAAGAAGAAGCAATGGAAGGTGGAGGCTTATGAATTATGATGTGAAGGTATCCAATAGGGCAATGAAGGAGTTGGATAAACATAAGATTTGGGAATGAAAGTATTTATAAGAAGAAGTGTGAATTTTTGCGAAGTGATCGTAAGTAAAATAATAATGTGAGTTTAAATAATTGAGTATGCTGTTGGGAGTCAATTATTGTCCGATTGTCTTATCCCATTTCCACTTATCAAGCACCATCCTACGGAATTCCGAAGAGCTGGAAACAATTTTATAGCAAGAAGAGGATGAATGGGGCCAAGTATACTTATTAGTCAGTATATTTGACGACTACATGAATCAGGTAATCTTATATGATTTAATGCGAAAAATACGAATAAACATAATTTCCGCGAAACTTCGTAGGACGATTGGTTTTCATTATATATTTAATAAAAAATTAATATGTACTGAATCATGTGTAGGCTACCATTTTCAAATGAAAACGACTTCAGTTTTTAACTCAATATATCAAAAACTGTCTTCAGGGAGAGCAACCTACTCTTAAACCATTTGAATGATGATTTATATAAAAATAAACTTGTTAAAATACAACAAATATAATTTTCGACATTTTTGGAGCATGATTTCAGAAAGTAAATACCGTAATCACTGTTAAAAAAATATTTATTTCCAGACCAAAATTCCCAGAAAAATGTTGAATTGTTCTGTACATTCATATATTCTTACTCTCATCGTTTGATGCAAAAACCAATGTTTATGAAAAAATTACCCTAATATTCTAGAAAATTACTTGAATAAGATATTTCTAAATAATCAAACAATTACTGATTTAAACATCTTACTAGGAGTATATCATAGAGTTGAAACCTTTTTTTGTTGTGAAAAATGTGTAAAACTGTTTCAAAACCGCTAAGTCGTATATAACCTTACAATATATAACACTATAATGCTTCCAAAGCGTTGATCCGGGTTTTAGCAGCCTGTGAGAACAAATTTTGTTTTGCAATTACTGGAAATGATAATCTCATAACTTGATAACAACGCTAAACTGTTTACTGCAGTATTTGGAAAGGTTTGTAAATATGAAAAATACGTATTGTTTAATTGTCCACATTTATTCCGTCGCCAGCGATGGTAATGCGTACTGAAACTTTTATTTTGATGTTTGAAAATGACCCGGACATTCTGTTGAAATTAGAATAACATATACAAAATTCTGATTTAGGAATGTCACTCAAAGGCAACGTTTAGCAGTCAAGGTGGTGATAGGTGCAAAATTGCCAATTAATAACGTAAACTGAGCAACCGAAAATCTTTTTCGTTCAGGTAACGTTCCAGATGGTTGGAAAAGAATGAAGCTTGTGTGTTGCGTCATTTATATAATGTGTCAGAAATGAGCAACGGAATTATTAGTTCTCTTAATCGCTTTCTGGATCCTAAATTTTCCTGTGATGCTAGACTTTAGCAATTAAATATCACTAACACCTAATAATGTAGATCTTAAAATTTCAGGACTGAAATTCTTTCTAAAAAATATTTTGTATTTCAGAAATTTTTAGTCCTTATAGCTTCCACTTGTTGCATAACTGACATAAACTTTCATACCTTTTTTTTATAATGAAATAAAAGAATAATCCCTTTCAGCTCGTTCGCATAAAAAAATAAAAATAATTTGACAGTTAAATTCGTTGTATTGATCATTTTATATAATTCATTTTTCTAACAGGAAATTCGACACTGCTTTGTGTTTGTAACTAGTCTTCTATGTATTCATTTAGGAATTAGGAATATTTGCATAAAATATACCGGCACGGACAATGTAATGTAATATGCATTAATCTCGGTTATATCAAAACGGAATTCAGAATAAATAACCGAATTATTTAACAGAGCCATAAAAATGCTGACATTGAATCCATTTTTAAAATCTAAAATTTAGGCAAATTACTGAATAATAATAAAACTGTAAGATGGATATTGAGGACAGCAGACGTTTGCATGGGTATCTTTGATGTTTGCAGACAGATCATATTAATTTATTTCACTCCGCATGAAGCGTAGAATATCCAAAAATGATATTCATTTCTTTTACACTGTAGTCAACTGCTTTGCTCCGCCCAAGTCAATCCTATCCGGCAACCTCTCTACCCATTTCATCAGTACCCATTTGAAAGCAAACAGCCTTGATCAGGTAGTCAGCTTTTACTTTTTATTTAGTGATGTTAATATTAACTCTCTAGGGTTTGTTTATAGCCGTCTATGAGGATAAATGTACTCTGTTCAAACTGTGTGTCACGGTGTTACATCACACAGCTCAGTTTGCTAACTGGAGGATTGGGGCTCAAATCCCTATGAGTACCAGAAATCTCACATTAAAATGAATATGATGATTGCTTTTCAGCAGAAAGCCGCCTGTCACTCTATTGGTTCTGCTACCAAAAGAAAATTAATAGATGCAAAGGCACTGCACGTACAACATGCCCTTAAAAAGTGTCAACAGCAACGACGATAATTTATTTTAAGTAAATAAATAAGTACTAGTGATCACCAAGTGGTAGAAATTCGACCGTAACGCATTCTTGTTCCATTGACCAATGCTTCATTTGTATTTAAGTTTCTGATTAGTAAAATCATGCAATTAACTTTCAATACTATCTTATGTGGTAGTAAACCAGTAATAATTAAAGATTTCAAAATCTATTTTGGATAATTATTAATTTCATCGTCATTATCACAAATTATTTTATCGTAGCTATAATATTTTTTCTGATGATCATTTGTTAAATTAAGTATTTCAGTATAAATTAAATTGCAATCAACATTTTAGGTCGGTACTAAAATAACTCACTTCAATATGTTATCTGAGAGTATGTTTTCAGAATTATTTCCATACATCTCCTTAACAATATTATTTTAATATCATATTGAGTGCTAAGGTATTTCAATAATATTTTCACCAACCTGAGGAAATTTTGGTGCCTCATTACCATTTTTTTTTAAGAATTAGACTAATTCTACTTTACTTGGTAAGACTCTCATGTTTTGAGTAAAAGTTTACTTTATGAAAGTAAATAAATTTATGCCAACTCGTGACAGTTAAAGTTGCACGTGATTCAAGTGGGACAACTGGTAAGATCTGTCGAAAATCACCACACAGAAGTAACGTTTTCCCTCCAAGTGGCTTATGGATTCCTGTGCAAAGTACGGCCTGTAGGAAAAACTGTTAATTCGGGTTGAGAATATGGCTAGTTGCTTCCCTGTCACTTAATCTTTAAGGAAAAGTGTGCCAGAAAGCCATAAAATATGTAACAAAGGTGTATTCCACGCCGAAACATACGATTACGCACATTACTGATTTGCGTTAATAGACGTCTTGAGCCACCTGTGCCGTAATTATAGTCAGAATTCTGTGTTGCTGCTGTCTTCTTCACTCAAAATCCACTAAGCACTCTACAATATTAGTAGTAATTCTCATTTAGGCTGCCATTCAACCTAAACACAACGGTTAAGCATATTTCTAAATTATCGGCAGTAGCGCCTGGAGCCAGTACTTTAACCCCTACGCTACCTAGGCCGGCGGCGGGACGTTCCTGGATTTTGGTCCCGTGTGAGCGATTTTCGGTAAACGTTATTTAGGCCTCTTTTCTTATTTCGCAAATAAATTCTATGTTTCCGAGAAACTGATTCGTGGGGTTCAGGTTTTTCGCGTACTCATAAATATTCATAATTCAACGAGTTCGACCTTCACCTCACCAGATACTAGTTTACAGTGAACGACACGTCTAAATGAAAGGACATGCGTCGTGCAGGAGAAAAGTTGTCTGAAGATATTTGCGTTATTCAGTTTCATGATGACATTATCTGCAAGTATGCTTTATTTTATCCTGTTTAAGATCAAACGTAATACAGGAGAAAGTAGAACAGAAGAACATTGACTTCTCGTTTACTGATAAGCTTCCTGTAATTCGTATCTTTATAGAGGTCATTTTGTTTAGTAAGTCGTTTAGCAATGTTACTTGTGAAATAATAAAATAATATATACTAAAATGAACGGAGTTTTTCTAAGCGTTGTATATTTTATTGCTATGTCACCGAAATATTGTGTATGAATAATAGTCTTACGCCTGTGACGTCATTATAGTCAGAATTCGGTATGGCCGCCCCTTTACTCACCCAAAATCCTCTATACACCATGCAATATTAGTCGTAATTCTGGTCCAGGCTGCATTTCAACCTAACCACACCCTCCGCCAATGCAGCTCCTTGAAAACTAACTTGTGTACCACATGAGGAAGAGCACATTCACCGTAATAATGGCTGCTACACACCGAGAGGGGCGGTGTAACGGTTAGCGTTCTCGCCTCGCATTCGGGAGGACGGCGGTTTGAATCCCCGTCCGGGCATCCAGATTTGGGTTTTCCATGGTTTCCCCAAATCACTCCAGGCAAATGCCGGGATGCTTCCTTTAAAAGGCCATGGCCGAATTCCTTCCCATTCCTTGCCCCCATCCTTGCCCCCCATCCTTTCCCGTCTCTAAAGACCTCGATGTTAAAAAGAGACGTAAAGCAGTTACAAAAAAAAAAAAAAATGGCTGCTATAAATCGGTGATACCGCATGTAATCCGACGATTTTCCTTGTATTACTTCTGTACTACGTGTTTTATCGGCTTCGCGTACACTTTTTCTTGAATAGTAATGCCTAAGGAAAGATTTAATCACATTAACATCCCGAAATAACCATTCTTTCTGCTGGCCGTAGTTTGCACGGCAGCCCATAGAAATTTCATCAATAATTATCAATGATGATGAATTTATGTAACGTCCATAGCAGGTGTTGACGGTAATATTCGCTACAGAATTTTCTAAAATGGGTATAAACAATTTAAAAACATTGTGTAGATATCTACCCCCAAGTAATAGATTTGAAACTAGGTCACTGAACGATGTTGTAATGCAATTAGATTACGCTGTTCAATATTTGCAATTTCATAGTGGTCACAAAACAGAAACTCTTGTTCTATTGGATCAATCAAAACTTCGTTTTTTCTCTGCAAATACGTGAGTTCTGGCATACCGAGTTCTCGACAAAACAAATTATGAACATTCAAAAAGTATTTTCCAGTAGATCTCTATTAAAGGATACTTCAGCATTGTAACAACACAAAGAATCTTCACTAAGACATTCATTCTATAATGTCAGTGTACTGTGTGGCACACGTATTGCACAAAGGTAACCAGAATAAATTTTACATTTTTTAAATTTTTTTTTTAATGCAGCAATGCTACTAGCATGACACGCTTAAGTTTAACCATTTAAATAAAAACATTTACTCATTTTTTTTAACTACCCAATCAAATTTTTCTTTTTGGCAAAAAGCATTAAGCGAGACTAAAGTAAATTCAAATTATACGTTAGGATGTCAAATTTTCTATAATACAGAAAATACTATTTTTCGAATTTTGCTTTTATAAGGTCAAAGATTAATTTCTGCTCTATGCGACTGTTTTGTTTAACCAAAGTCGAAGGAGTATCTTAACGCTTGGAATACACGTCAGATAGTTGGCTCCGACACGATCTGATTTATTTCACACATGTACGCGCAATTAATGTATTTGTAACAGAGCTTTCTGCATTCTTTCTCCATATAAACTCAAGTATGCGTATCATATTCTATTTTTCTTTACTGTTTGACCAAAGACCGCATTTTACCTTATAAACTTGACATTGGCAGAATCACCAAAGCGTCGTTGCAATTAGAAAACAATTGAACGTAAACTATGAATTAATCGTTTTATTTAATTTAATGTATTGGTAACACATATTATATATAAATTTTAGTTTTCTGCACTTGTTCTCCATATAAACTTTAACTATGCCAAATCTCACATTGCTCTGTCTGCGCAATATTCTTAAAAACGGATCCGACGTTTTTGCTTCACTTATCAATATGTAGATGATACTGCCGTTTGGGTCACTAGCGTTAAAGATAGTGAAGTGTGTGTATCAGTAACTCTGCAAATTAGAACTGCTTACGCAATACAAAATTTACCGGTGCGGTGTGCGTATGTTGGTGTGGTAATTTCACTGCCATCGATTAGTTTTAATGATGAGATTGTAAAATAATGAAATCAGATGTTGTTTGTACCAACAGTTGTTAACGGTAGTCACAGAATTTGCTAGCGGATCTGCAAGCTGATTGACGGCAAACATGGAGCAAGCCAACAGCAGTATGGAGTATCTGCTTTTATTGGCCGGTTTTATTTTTGTGCAGCACCCAATTTCCGTGATACAGTGCCTTCGCGGAAAGGAGTCTGATTGGATCCTCGGTTTATTCGTTTCGGGTCACTTGCGCCAAGAGGGGAATTAGGGGAGGAATTTTTACATTGTTAGTGTTAGTGAAGCGGTCGGACTAAGCACCTGCAATGCAAATTAGACCGCCCGAGAGTTGCACCCGCGCGATTGAACTGCCCCGCCCACCGCATACCGGTCGCTTAATCGCATTACATGGGTAGCGGCCCGTCAGCTTGTCTGTCTGGCAGGTAGTTGGGCGCAGGTAGGGCCCGGGGCGCGCTGTGGTGTGTAGCGTAACGAGGACAAATGAGTTTGGCGGCGGGCGAGTACGGCGTGGCGCTGGCTCGCTCGCGGGGCCGTAATGAGGATCCACGGAGAGGGCTGCCCCAGGCGATTCATTACGAGGCGTGTGCCTCTCGTGCTGTTGTTGTTGTTGTGGCTGGAGCTCTGTAGGCTGGCTCCTTGTCCGCGATAACAGCACACCTTTCGGTCACTGACAAGTGTTCCAGAAAAAATCAGTTCAGGCACATTACAACTTTCAGGAGAGTCCTTATAGTTAGTGACCTTTCTACCTGTGACTAAGTTGCTTGTATTCCTGTATTGGTTACATTCAAATTTTTTGTTAAACGCAATAAAATTATTAATGGAGGAAATGAACTACAGTGACAACCTTTCATGGATTGGGTCCATTCGTTGTAGGAAGCTTTCGTACCAAATGACTCCTCTTCTTTAAATTCTTCTTCTTCACCATCTCAACATTTTGGGGTTGGTTGCCTTCGATGATGGCCCGTGCGAAAATTTCGCGAATAAAATATGATGGATAGTGTGGTTGATGGTTTGTTATAGGCTGAAAAAAGAACAGCCTCATTTTTAGCAATTGTTTATTTGTTTAGTGTATTAGGTACTTAGTAAAATACTTACTACATATTACGGAACAATCAGAAAAACTTTCGGACGTGTAAAACATATCGCTCGTTTGCTGCAACAGTGACATAACTAAAAAAATCAATTTTATATTAGAACCACTTCAAATTTTTCATGTGTAAATAACTTTATGTATTCACTAGAAAAAGTTTTATCTGCACGTTTTATTGAAGAAATGCAATATAGAAGAAGGGAAAATGTATACAATCAGTTGTAATATAAACGAAAATGGTCGATCCTAAGATTATAGCTCAAAACAGTTCTTTTTTTTTCAATTATGTCATTGTTGCAGTAAATGAATGAAGGCAAACTATCAATGACCTTAACGGAATACAGCTAACCTGAACAAAGTACACCCAAAATATCAATATCTCTGTGAGATGAGTGGCTTTGATGATAGCTCTATCGCCAGTGCTTACATCGGAATTGTATAGAAAAACAGAAATTTATAAACGTTTCTCGGGAAACAAACCGAGTGATGTTGTTGTTAATGCACAATATTTCGGCTACTTTATACTCCATCGCCATCTTCAGGTGCAGTTGCAAATCTTGAAGTCTGACTTCAAGGCAGACGTCAAGACTTGCAACTGCACCTGAAGATGGCGACGGAGTTTAAAGTCGCCGAAATATTGTGCATTAATAATAACATCACTCGGTTTGTTTCCCGAGAAACGTTTATAAGTAAAAAACGCCGAGAAAGATTACATTCATTTAAAAACAGAAATGTTTCAGTAACAGAAAAAAATATCCGAAAAGCTACTTATCGTACAAAAAAAAAAAAAAAAAAAAAGTATATTTATATCTTTGTGTGAAGTGTGCTGCTGATGTCTAGCGGCTTGGAACTGAACTGTCCCATAAGTGTGAAATTCATAATTATTAATTTTTCTCATTAAGGGTCGAATTCCTAAAATATGATATAACAAACTGGAGACCGCAGTGTTTAAAATGATAACTCATTTATAGATTTCTGTTAGGTATCAATGGACATAAAGTTTCCTGACAAAAAAAAAAAAAATAAAAATAAAATAAAACGTTTTAGCAATACTGATACCTTTTCCCTGTCTTAAAATATGATGTGACCAAAGGGGAGGCTTTAATCTTTGAAATGATACTTAATTTATCGATTTCGGTTCGGTATGAAGGGCAATAATGGTTTGTGACCAAAGAATAACTCTTATAAATAATACATATGACGATTGCACTGTCAAATTTGATGCTAAAAATTTATCTTCGGTACTGAGTTCAGTTTTAATTTAATGTGATTGTGATGGCTCATATGCTCTTGTGGCAATTTCTCCTTTTCGCCAGCAGGGTAAGGGATTGTGTGAACAATACTCGTAAATTTCATATCACGAATCCCAAACACCTGTTTTCAATTTCATTTCTCTTCGCAGTGATTATGGAGTGAGTCCATTCGACAATGTTGATGGTTTATCGTCCTTTGAACCGACACATCGAACTTTGTGGTATGTCTGTATTAACAACATCGAGATTCACCTGCTCTTGCACCCATATCATAAACAGAACACTAAAGTTAATACACACAGACACGTGTTACGCCAGTAAACTTTAGTTTAAATAAGACTAAATTAAACCACTCATAATGTGGAAAGAAATAGGAAAGATACTCAGGTTTCTAGACATTGTGATCAAGGGTAATTCTACTATTAAAGCACAAATGCAGCTGCCATGGACAACTATTGACATTTTAAATGTAGAATTTTTTTTACATTCCATAAATTAAAATGGAGGTACAAAAATCAGTGAACCAAGTAGCTACATAAGGAATACATTTGAAGAGGTGAGACGTTTGAATAATCTTCTTTATGTGCTACCTTGCGCTACGTCGTTTTCGTCCTTGAAATTGCTATGTGATTTACCCACAGTGAAAGCTTAACTTCTACAGCAATTTGTGTTGTAAGTTTCTTGCAATCTAGAATTCAGATCAATTCCATGATGGTTAATTATAAAGACCATGGCGGAGTTATAGCTCGTTCCTTGTCTTCATTCAAGCCATTAACATTCTGAAAGAAGCAATGCTGAGTTCAGATTAATCCAACTGTAGAACTGTAGAAACAAAAAACTTTATAACTTTAATTTGAATTTATCTATTAGCGTAAGAAAACATATAAGTCTTTAGTAAATATATTTCAAAAATTTCTATTGGAAAGAAATTATCGTGTTTGCAACTTAATAACTGGAATTGCAGAACACCTCATCATATATATATATATATGGTGGTCGCTGTGAGGATGTGGGAGATTTGGTGGAACACACTGGTCGACCTGGAGCATTTTCACATCTCGACCAAACTGTTCTAAAAAATCTTTGGAATCATCTACAATGTGCTAGAATGTACTAAAATATTCTATACTGTTCTTGAATAATGTTCTAGATTACGACACTTTTTTATCTTTTAAAACTATTAATAAATATGAATAATTTATATGCAACATATTTAGTGGGGGAAACGATTATGACAGGAAATTTGCTGGCGAGTTTCTGATTTGGCAAGGAGTAACATTGGTTACTTTTTATCCTGAAAGTATTTAAAGTTCCGTTCAAAAACATAAAAACATTCAAAGTTATTAAAAAACACGAATAAAGTCATGGATTATTAGAAGAAAAGTTTTTAATTTATTATTGATTAGCTCTGACGCAAACGGCAAAAAAAATTGCAGTTTTTTTTATCTATCTCTGTCTTCTCACAATATTGTTGTGTGGAAAATAACAACTGTTGTTTCGCCTGTTGCGAAACGCGAGCTACCAATACTATTACGAGATCACATTTTATCAACCGCTCGAGGATGAAACGTAATTTAAAAGGAAGCAATACGAGTTTCCGCTTGTTGCTCGTAACTGGAAACAAAATACCTATCCAAATACTTTTTTTTACTCTGTAGGGTAGAATATTGTTACATCTCAATCGTTTGTAAAAACGTAATTGTTTCGAGTGTCACGGCATCCGATACAGCTCTCAAATTTCCCTTAAGCGCTCTGTTAAAGCACCCGTCCATAGGCATCGAAAACTAATAAAAGAAGATCACCAGAACACGAAAACATCGGTTTAAAACAAGCGATCACTTGACGAGGATCGTTTAAATCGACAGTGTTGGTTGTTCCTGCAAATGTGGCACTCTCGTACGCTGAAGAGAGGAGTAGACTCATGCGCATGCAGTTTTAATTGCATTCCATGCGAAATGCCGTGTCGACGCTGCCATAAACCCAGCACACCGGTCTGCATCCAGGGATATTACATTCCGCGGCAATGTTCACCAGTTGGCATTGAAGTGGCGCAAAGTATGGTAGGGCGTGGCTGTTGGAGACGGGAATGTTCAGCGGTTCGAAACAAATACAATTTGTTAATCCACGGTGATAGCATGAAAACATTACATTCCATTGTTACTGATTTCAAATCTGAGCCACTCAATTATAGTCCCCTTCATCCAATTTAGGTTTCATTGATTCATAATTGATAACTATACCATAGCCATCCTTACTAGTTTAAATCATTCGGCAAATTTCTCGTTCAGTTTTCCTTACTTTGGCCATGTTAACAACGATGACGTAATCAACAAGACCTGACTTCAGAGACCGTACTAAGTACTCCTATCTGTCTATTAAACGCGTAAACTGAGTAAAATTGTTATTACAATCTGTTTCGCGAGAAATATGTTGCATCCGTTATGTGTCCACAATTTCGACCACGTTCACGGATGTTTTTCAGGGATGTAGGCCTACCGTCCTGTTGAGTTTACTGTGGACTTAGCAGCACATAGGACTCCTGAAAAATACTCGAAACTACGGTCAAAATGTTAAAAGGTGAATGGGAACATAATAGACGCCAAGTGCCTTTTGTAAAATATTTAGCTACATCGTAACACCTACAAAATTCGATAAATATTCTCAAAACGTAAAGATTGTAATTAATGTAATATAAACTGTTGTTATTTTGAGACATAGAGTATAAATGATAGCAGTATTTGCCTACGAGCCTTAGGAAAACTTGCTAAATACGTAATCAAGATGTCCGTTACTTTGGGGCTGGGATTAGAATCCTCGGCGATGAAATCTCCCAGTTTCCAGTTTGGTTTTGTTTCAAAGTGCTCAGCCAAACCAAACTATCAACATTTGGCTTTCCATAATTCCTAGTGTGTAACTAACAGATCCGTCAAGTAAGCAGTTAAGTGTAATTACTAACTGCTCTCAACAAAATTTCTAAATTAGATTAATAAATTGATTTATTTTCTAAGCCAGAAGCGTTGGTAACACTGATAACATGAAACTTTATAACGGATTCGTCATGCTCTCATAAGGCAGTAAGGATTTGTAGACATGAAGTATTTCAAAGCAATTAACGTCTTCAAAAACTGTACAATATGTGAACGTATTTCTACCTTACTTCACAGAGTTATCAAAAATTAAATCAAAAGCATAAATTTAAAAAACATTTTTCTTATTAGTAGTATTTTAGAATAATTATTTTAACTTCCATCGGCAAATAATGAAAAGGTCTACTAACGCCAAACTTTCTTCATTACTCTGGCGTCAGTGTTAGTAATAACAAAAGAATATTGCTACAAACAGACGAGATTCGTGGGACTATGTAATTCAACTCCAATAGCACAAAAGTAACCAAGTACATTTCACTAAACATACTGGTTTTAAGACTTATATTTAGTAAATTTCGCTAAGGAAATTATTGCATTTCGTCCCAAATAATACACCAAAATTGTATTTATTTAAGAATAATTATGTCCGGTGTTGTTAATTTTACACAAGCTCTTGACGATTAACTGTTTAGTAAAATCCTTCAAGTTTCCAATACTATTTGACACGTATAACCAAATAGTAAACAATAAGCAATAGAGTAAATTTCACATGGTACAACAATTGGAAAACGATATAATATTGTGTGATAAAATTGCTTACAAACAGCGATTTCACTTAGTATTGTATGGTACCAGATGTACTGGTGTAAAACTTAAAATTGTTCTAAAATTAGATTATAAATACAGAGCGAACAGTATAATGCGAAGTCGGGTTCTGTTGATGCATTCTCCGTGCCTAGTAACTGAACACCTGAACAATACTGCAACTAACCATGCTTTGACGATGGGGCGTCTGGGCAACCCGCAGGACGCAGAACTGGTGAGTTCCCGCGCATGCGCAGATCTGCTGTTAGCTTGGAGGGTGGACTATTCCCATCACGCCCTTCGCATTATCCGACCGCAATTTTGAAGCGAGCTTCGTTAGTGAAACATGGACGAGAAGGTGGTGCCGCCACGCGCCGAATACCCAAGTGCCTGGCCGCCCCGCAGTTCAGTTCGACTGCCGATAGGGGCCAAAGCAGCAGCAGCGATGTCCGATAAACACTCTGCATTTCGCTTTTGAGAAGCCTGTTGTGTGAAAATAAAAAATGGTTTGGTTTCTGAGCCCGAAAGTATTATGGCTGTTTACGGTGCTGGAAGCAAGTTTAAATTTCTAAACATTTTCACACAATTGAGATAAGGGGCAATCAATAAATTACGTCATACGGTAAGGAAGATGGAGGGGGTTAACAAAGTGTGACACTGTGTGACAAGGAGGAGGGGGTGGGGAGGTGACGAGTCATAAGCTTCGTGACGTCACATTATAATTTGTAAAACTTTTTGCCTCGTGGCAGCCGCGCGAGTTGACGCTCGCTGTATCTACCGTATCTCACGTCACGTGGACGGCTTTTGACATACGTCGAAAGGCCAATACCGTCTTTGGGGCTATGACTTAATATGACTTCCGCACACTTATCTAAGCGATCGTGTGGCATCTTTGGTCTAAATCTTTCATCATGCAAAGCCACTAACCAACACAAGCAATCACATAAGACGTTTTTCCCTTCACGACGATTTGTCCTCACAATATTGGAGCTAGACGTGACAGGGAAGTTCTTTGCTTAAATGATTTCGAAAGCTTCCGCAGTCACTTTATGCATTAACTTGGTTCTCCGGGTGGAGCCAAGTCGATTTATTAAAACCTAACGTTTCTGCCATCGTGCTGTGGCTTTCATCAGAGGACTGTTGGCAGAAGGACAAGAAACTGCGGGCATATTCTTGTAGGACGAGGAGGTAAGTAAACGGCGAAAGCTGCTGCGGTCTTCAGGTTTTCATGTAGTGCTACGAATACAAATGTTCTCCTTGAATCAGTGGTCGTAGGACATACTACTTACAGCTGCGCAACCAATCGCAATCGTAATGTTCTAATCTGCATACGGGGCTATAAGCAAATTTCGCTGCCAAAGTGGCTAGGCCCTGCCCAACCTTGTGAGCAATGAAAGTTGCTGCTTGGAATCTCAACACATAACGCTCAACAGTCATTTAACTGCAATGAACGAACCTTGAAATAGTGATTATTTTAATTAGTATCAAATCATCGCACTTATAAATAAGAGCTCCAATAATTAATCATAGCTGGTATATGATTTATGTTAATTTATTCAAGATTCGAATTAAATGTTTTAATTTTATTATTGCTACAATAGAAATATAAATTTTCTAGTTAAATACATTCATTGTCTTAATCAATTGTGTGGCAGAAATTTGTCCTTTTAATTTTTCCTAATTTGGAATAGTGCCCATAAATAAATTTTTAAATAAATGATTAAAATTGGTCATACTCAAAGATCAAAATTATTATAGTATTGAAGAGGTCACTTGGATTACCAGTGGATGCGTTACGCCATCAAACACTGATAAAGTTGTCAACAAAAACAGTAAAATACCATTACAATAGCCCTGAACGATACATGCTCGTTTACTCATCCAAACATTTTGGATGCATTTCAGGTTCATAGTAACTTGTTGTAAGAAGTAGTTTGCGTCATTTAATTCAATTAAACGTAAATTATTGAAACAAAAGTTTTAATTTTGAGCTATGTGATTATTACTTTGTGTTGAAATTCATTTGAACCCAGATATTTATTCATTCTAGTTTTTGTTAAAAAAAAATTTCCTTGCAGGAAGTTTCATGCATTTAAATAATAGACTTTATCAAGTAAATTATTTTGTTCCATGCACTGTGAGACAACACCTAATATTAGTAAGTGATGTTCAAGATACGGTATATCTAAATGAACGTTGGTTGTCTGCGGCAAAGAATCTGATATTATATTAACTATCAATCTTCATTAAGAAACTACATTTGAAGGCAGGATACTTTTGATGACTCGGGAGATTGCATAAAAGAAAAAGAAAACAATTTCCTGCTAACCCAGTATAAGAATTTACACAAAAACATAAGATCATTTCTTTTAAGTCATCGCTAGCGTAGTTCTCGTCCAACATATTTCCAGATTTTTCATACTTTCATTCGTTACTAATATTTATTTGGATGATTTACCAAGGTTCTTGATACATTCATCCCAAGAATATCAAAGTAACGGCGTTAACTATCTTAAAATTTATTGTTTTCAACGTTTAGATGAGTGACAACGTACAAGATTGGTGAAGCTATCAGCGACAACGTTTGTTGCCTTAGTATGTGGCACCTGGATTGGTCACCAGCACTTTTAAGGACTGTACTCCAGTTTTCCGAGCCGTGGCACCAGTTTCTCCTCGTGTTTAACCCCATCGCCCCTTCTCACCGGACCGCCAGCATATCTCCCAGACCGCCGGAACAAAAACTGTTTAGGCGCAGGCTCTGCTGCTGACGTCGTAGCGGCTTCAGTAGGCTTAAATGGCCATTGTTTAGCAACTGCGAGCTCCACTTTAGCCTCGCTCTTTCTTTCCCACAAAAGGAATGCGTAGCAGCAAAATGAAGTCCCCTTTCTTCTTTGTTCGAATAAAGGGGAAAAAAGTTTAAATAGTCATTTATTTCTTACCAACAACACAAGAGAACTCCACAGCGAAGAATGCCTCAACACAAGCTGCCGACGGCATAAACTGCCTTTTTATTAGGATCGTATTCGAAAGTTGTTTGGAATAACAGGCTAATTGTTTGGAATAATTATTTAGGGTTTAATGCCCGCGTGGCTTACAGGAGCTCTCGTCTCTGAACTGAAAGCACTACAGAGAACGCCAACACCACACCGCCGAAACCACAGTGGGTTGCGTCATACTTTAATTAACACCGGCAAACACAGAAACTGGTATTCATGCAAGTGGCGGTTAGGACGATTTTACTTCCAATAACTTCACTATTTTTAATCTCTGCTATGAGATAAATGCTTTGAGTGGTTAACGCACTTGCTTTTAAAACTTCTGAGTTCGGTTCCGGGTTTAAATCCCGGTTGGCCTAGGTTTTTTAAGACTTGCGTTTGTCCACATGAGCTAAGCAAAGATGTCCACGGTACGAATTCCACATTAATACGTACTGTGCCTCCAAGAAGAAAGCGAGTGGCCATCGTGCTTCTGACATACTGGTTTAGTATGCTTTCATCTGGAGGTTCCAACCAACCTCCGGTTTTGTAGACTAAGTCAAGTTAAGTTAAACAAAGATTATTTTGCGTTATTTGTCTTTTGATGGGATTTAGCCTAATTCGAATACAATGGTCTTAATTTCATTCACTTACTTCGTCGCGAAATCAATGTAAATATAATGTCAGGTTGACAATGATATGAATTTTCTTAATTATCCTTATTTAGAAGACTTACGATAATCTTCTAATGGGCCAAAACATGCTTAAAAAATGACTCACACAAATTTATCAATATTAACGATCATTTTCTCAGTGAGACTAAGTCTCAAGGTCACTATCTCATCACTACAGTCCTCACTTGCTGATTACTTCACTTCGCCACAGGTATTTGTAATAAAAAACCTTCGAAATTGAATACTTCGTCTCCAATAATTTTTTGACAGTTCATTACCAACGAGATTATAGAAGTGGAGGGATCAATATCAACAAAGAACGGAAAAAAATTTAAATGGCTTTTGCGAAGTTCCACAGTTGACTAGTCTTGACACCTTTATGTTCTCCGGCACCGTTTGGCACATGGCGAGCAATTTAAAAGCGGTGGTGTTATACGATTTCAGATCACCAGATTGTGCACCTGCGTTGATTCCCAAAGTTCTCCACTGTGCATACGTCACTGTTGATGGTAAAGAATGCCTCGGATAGGATTTTTTAAAGCTGACGGCTGCAAGATGTGTTTCAAAAATGTTGTTCTGATCGTACAGGCAACGGGATTCAACCTTTTTTATGTGTTATCGATAACCACAACATACTAATCATGTAAAGCGATACCACTTACAATCTCCTCATTTTTTTCTGTATGGCATTTGGCTCCTAGGCCATACGGTGAGCTCGGCTATATATGATTAAATTTTTGTAGTTTCTAACTACTGATTAGTATACGATGGAAGCAAAATTTAGTTAAAAACCAGACACTGCTAGTACGGGTCAATAGTTTCTTCTTACTTATCCCTAAGTTTGACTTTCACCCATACAATTAAATATTTTTAAAAATTATGCTTATTCTCCAATTTACAATATCGGATCAGTACTGTAGTATTATTATTTATCCTCTATATCCAATACAGGGTTGATTACCACAGCCCAGAATAATCTTTTAAATAAAGCGCAATACTTTTCAAATAACGACTCAAATGGTTTATTAAGCTTTCACAATAACAACTATCATTTATTTATAGTTTAGTATCCTTTTAATACACATTATTCTATTTAAACACAATGGTTATAATTCATTCGTAGTATTATCTTTCTTCTCTGCCCTCGGTCTTATCTTCTCATACGTCAAATTACAATTCTGCGTTCATCCCTCCAGGATTTGAAGCGTCTTCGTATTTCTGCTTTTCAAGCCATCTTTCCTTACCCACATGCCGCAGGTAAACAAAGATCTTCCTTCCCTTTGGCTTGACGTTCTCTCCTTCCCTTGAAAATCCAAATACCAAAGTTACTCATTATAACCATATTATTTAATAAAAAATCATGGATTAGATAGTAAATTTCAATATTAGTGAGATCGTGTATCTCACAATGCGTTGCGAGCAGTTTGACACACGAAACCCCCAGCATTTAACAGTTCCCTGTGAGGTTGCCGTGGATTAGCAACTGCCTCCAAAGCATCAACCTACGTCCAGAAATAGGTATTCATGGCATTTTCAGGAAGGAAACAGTGTAAAATTTCCTTTAATAGATTTAGATAATCCACGAAACGTGCTTTGCCGGACGGAGATTCAAACCTTGCCCAAAAGAATGCAAGGTCTAAACGTTACTGAGCATCCAACAATTTTAGTTTTTCTATTCAGCATCTAAACGTACTTTCGCGTATATTGCGTTTACAAAGGAGAATGTCATGGTAAAAGATTTAGCTTAAAGTGGAGGACTTTTTTGCCGTCTCAAAGACATGGTGACCTGGTGCATAATACGCCCCTATCGGAGCCACCTAACCACAACTGGTATTCCTACCAGGTATAGGGGACCTACAATTTAACGTAAAATCCGAACAACTTGCCCCTACGACGCACATTAACCTACTGAGCTACCAGACCGCTCGTGACTTCGTGTTAAAGTTAACGCATTAAAGTTATTTACATTTTTCTTCAGCCTCCACAAGCCAACAACAAACGTTCTTTGCTGCTGTGAACCTGCACACAGCATACTGAAGGAAGACATTCTAATGTTTTATCACGGTTACCAAAATGACAGATAAAACTGCTAGTCACAAAATGGGAAAGACGATTATGAAGCTAAATATTTCGAATTACAAATATTTATATCATGAAATGAATTCTTAAAGGTTTTTCTACCAGATAATTTCTTTATTCAAGCTACAAGACTGTGAATTCGATATGACAGCTCACCCGATGAAGGCAGCGGAGGTTGCTACCGAAACGTTGTTGAATAAAGAAATTATCCGGCAGAAAACCCGTGAAGAATTTATTTCATCCATCCGCCGATAAGAACTTAATTCTCACATTTATAACATGTCTGAAGAATCAGTCCAAAGATTTCATATTGCACACTCTAGCCCATGAATGCCTCACGTTTTGTCGTCCTTCTATACCATCACACGTTTCGCGAATTCCACGCAAAAGTGGTTTGAAAGAACCAATGAAGGAATTGCTGAAATATCAGCTCGAGTGCGATAGGCTATGAGAACAGAAAAAGATTGCAATAAGTTTGTTGTAAAGCAACATATGGTGGTTATTCGCGCACAGCGTAACCACGGCCTCTTCAACTAGATTTTTTGTACTCATTGGGGATCTGTAAAATAGTTTCTGGGAATGGTGAAATGTTTTGACGTAACGTTAGGCGCAGCGGTCAATGCTTTGTGATTCGAAGCCGTCTTTGTTGCGTCGGTTGCCAGAAATGACTATTGTCAAGGAACACATTTATTGCTTTCCGTACGAGCGTTCGATTAAAGCATCACTTCTTGGAAGCAATGGACGGCTATATTCTTTTGCCGAAAAAGGTACGTTCGCTTGTGTCCTGATATCTCAGCTATGTTCCGCGCAGTGTTTTATAACTTGTATATTATCACCAGATATACTGTCTACATTTCACTTATCCTAGCTTGGTTATACACCAGAATGTTATATGAAGTAAGTATAGTTTACTTTGCACAAGGAAAATCAGCTTTATTTCCGAGTTTGTTACACATGTTTTGGTGTTTATTGTGTGAGGGTAACAACCGGATTAATGCTATAATGTGTGATAAAGTAAATTACTAAGTCTTAGTTGCAAATAATCTATATAGAATGATCAAAACTGGAGCTTTCAAAATTTTCTACCAAATCTTTGGATGAATTATAGTGAACGTGCCCTCTGGTACTTACATATATTTGCAGTTATGTTATTAAAAATGTAATAAAATATTAGGTTATAAGTCTCTTACCAGAAATATTTTTACAACTCTCTTCATTACTGGTGTCCATATTAGTGGCACAAAATTCAAAGGAATTCAGTTCTGCAACGTAGTTGACTAACAAACTAGAACACTGAATTTTCAGACCGGTGGATGTATTTGAGCATGTAATTAACGTGATCGATTAGATTGGCGCGTTGTTAAACTACACAGAACACGATAAATGGAAGTCGCTGTAATTGTATTATTATTACTGCTGATGGAAACGGGGTTATAGTTTGATATGAGAGTACAGAAATACTGAGCTACCAAATACAAAAGAGAGATATGTTGAACCTTCATGTGTAATTAAATACAAAGCAACTACCATTACATTGCGTTGTTATAGCTTAAAACAAGCACTTATGAACTGAAATGTCCTAAAACTTTAAACCTTGACGTTTGCTATTTTCAGTTAGTGCAAACAATGTTTTCTTCGAGTAGTTTAAATAAATTAACTATCCAATCGACTATGAAATGTGTAGGCGTGTTGGACTTAGAACTGAATGGGTTTAAAATATCTGACGAATGACTTATGAGATACTACATCAAACAAAAAAAAGTAATTGAAACTTTTGCCAAAATATGTTATCAGTGGTAATTTTTTTGCAATATATACTACGAATTTCACTGTGCACCACTGAATCTCGAGTATCTATACGAGTCTACGTTTTTATTTTCCGTGCTTCTTTCCATTTACGAACATTATGTTTATAACTAGGGTTGCTGTAATGGTGAATTAAACACTGATTGGACGTTTCAAATTGTATTTAAATCCATTTTATATTGCATTCAAATGCGTATTCAGGTCATTTCCTAGTTTTGACGACATTTCGATAATATTTATGGTCATGTTTTGAAGAAAAATCTGATAACTGTTTAATATTACCGGAAATTCACTATAAATAATAGATAAGAAGAAACAAAGATAATTATTCACAGAAATGTATTTCTATTATACATTGGAGGAAAAACAAAACTAATTGTAAATGGAGACTTTCCCGGCGTATTGATTCAATTAAAGTTTAACGGGTGTCCAGCCGGATGGTGTCATAAAACGACGACGTTTCGACAACCTGCTCGGTTGTCTTCATCTAAATAGGACCTGATGAAGACAACCGAGCAGGTTGTCGAAACGTCGTCATTTTATGACACCATCCGGCTGGACTCACGTGAAACTTTTATTGAAAACTAATTGTCACTGAATTGGTTAGAATTCACTAGTCAAGAATTAAAGTTATACAATATTGTCACTCTCTAAGCGTTAATGTTCTACCCGCCTTTTAATATCGACAACGCAGCAGCAGTATGCCTGTGAGGAGCCGCGTCAATCAATGTCTCATTGTCGCCAATAAGTTTGAAAATAATAATCCTCAGTCAGAGCTGAACCTATAGTTTATCAGTGAGTACCGCCATGCCAAAAACAATATTTTCTGAAAGTGCGAAGTTACGGAGTTAAAGGAATTTTGAGAGCAGAATTTTAGTACAGAAGAAAGAGTTCCTTTCTGCAGGGTATATGAAACCAAAGTGACTTCATCAAAACCATTTCATGTGCAGTATCATTGCAATACAACAAGATACAAAAAAAAAATGATCACGGCATTCAGCTCGACCCTACCAGATAGCAACTTTCTACTGCTTTGTCATCCTCAACGCTGTCAATTTTTTCTAAAGAACTCTGTGAAATGATGGTATCTGCCAACACATAACTTAATAATTCTTCGAGAACTTGAAGATTCATGTTGTGATAAAATGAAATGCATCAAACAAGATTGAACAATTGTATCTACACCAATCCACAACAAATTCATAATAAATTCGCATTTTAAAAAGTACAATCTAGTAATCTATTCTTTTTCAGGAACACGAAAATAATTTTCGAAAAAATTTAATTTCACAATAGCCTCACGGAAGAAAATTATGCTGTCTGCATGAAAGCGACAGTACTAGATAGAGAAAATTAAAATTTATAATCGCAAAAGTAGATGGGAGAGGAATCTAACACTCAAATTATACGAGGGCTGTCTGAGAAGTTTTCGGCCTCGACCATAGATGACAGCACTACCCATGTGATTTTTT